>OZ024694.1:3503826-4103826 GCA_964016905.1 Perithous albicinctus | reverse complement strand
ATTTCTAAACGAATGGCGTCGATAACTGGAAACTCAATTTTCAGATCCCAAGTACTTATATCAGCTCGGAATTTTTCGCGTCATGAAAAGGTCCCCAATCTGCCCGGGACCAAGAAATCTCCACGTTTCATTGTATTTCTAAACGTATGGCGTCGATAACTTGAACCTCAATTTTCAGATCCCAAGTACTTATATCAGCTCGGAATTTTTCGCGTCATGAAAAAGGTCCCGAATCTGCCCGGGACCAAGAAATCTCCACGTTTCATTGTATTTCTAAACGAATGGCGTCGATAACTGGAAACTCAGTTTTCAGATCCCAAGTACTTATATTAGCTCGGAATTTTTCGCGTCATGAACAAATTACCCAATCAGACCGGGACCAAGAAATCTCCACGTTTCATTGTATTTCTAAACGAATGGCGTCGATAACTGGAAACTCAGTTTTCAGATCCCAAGTACTTATATTAGCTCGGAATTTTTCGCGTCATGAAAAAGGTCGCCAATCTGCCCGGGACCAAGAAATCTCCACGTTTCATTGTATTTCTAAACGTATGGCGTCGATAACTGAAAACTCAATTTTCAGATCCCAAGTACTTATATCAGCTTAGAATTTTTCGCGTCATGAAAAAAGTCCTCAATCTGCCCGGGACCAAGAAATCTCCACGTTTCATTGTATTTCTAAACGAATGGCGTCGATAACTGGAAACTCAGTTTTCAGATCCCAAGTACTTATATTAGCTCGGAATTTTTCGCGTCATGAAAAAGGTCCCCAATCTGCCCGGGACCAAGAAATCTCCACGTTTCATTATACTTCTAAACGTATGGCGTCGATAACTGAAAACTCAATTTTCAGATCCCAAGTACTTATATCAGCTCGGAATTTTTTGCGTCGTGAAAAAAGTCCTCAATCTGCCCGGGACCAAGAAATCTCCACGTTTCATTGTATTTCTAAACGAATGGCGTCGATAACTGCGAACTCAGTTTTCAGGTCCCAAGTACTTATATTAGCTCGGAATTTTTCGCGTCATGAAAAAATTACCCAATCAGCCCGGGACCAAGAAATCTCCACGTTTCATGGTATTTCTAAACGTATGGCGTCGATAACTGGAAACTCAATTTTCAGATCCGAAGTACTTATATCAGCTCGGAATTTTTCGCGTCGTGAAAAAATGGTCCAATCAGCCCGGGACCAAGAAATGTCCACGTTTCATGGTATTTCTAAACGTATGGCGTCGATAACTGGAAACTCAATTTTCAGATCCGAAGTACTTATATCAGCTCGGAATTTTTCGCGTCATGAAAAAAGTCCTCAATCTGCCCGGGACCAAGAAATCTCCACGTTTCATTGTATTTCTAAACGAATGGCGTCGATAACTGGAAACTCAGTTTTCAGATCCCAAGTACTTATATTAGCTCGGAATTTTTCGCGACATGAAAAAATTACCCAATCAGACCGGGACCAAGAAATCTCCACGTTTCATTGTATTTCTAAACGAATGGCGTCGATAACTGGAAACTCAGTTTTCAGATCCCAAGTACTTATATTAGCTCGGAATTTTTCGCGTCATGAAAAAGGTCCCCAATCTGCCCGGGACCAAGAAATCTCCACGTTTCATTGTATTTCTAAACGTATGGCGTCGATAACTGAAAACTCAATTTTCAGATCCCAAGTACTTATATCAGCTTAGAATTTTTCGCGTCATGAAAAAAGTCCTCAATCTGCCCGGGACCAAGAAATCTCCACGTTTCATTGTATTTCTAAACGAATGGCGTCGATAACTGGAAACTCAGTTTTCAGATCCCAAGTACTTATATTAGCTCGGAAATTTTCGCGTCATGAAAAAGGTCCCCAATCTGCCCGGGACCAAGAAATCTCCACGTTTCATTGTATTTCTAAACGTATGGCGTCGATAACTGAAAACTCAATTTGCAGATCCCAAGTACTTATATCAGCTTGGAATTTTTCGCGTCATGAAAAAAGTCCTCAATCTGCCCGGGACCAAGAAATCTCCACGTTTCATTGTTTTTCTAAACGAATGGCGTCGATAACTGGAAACTCAGTTTTCAGATCCCAAGTACTTATATTAGCTCGGAATTTTTCGCGTCATGAAAAAATTACCCAATCAGCCCGGGACCAAGAAGTCTCCACGTTTCATGGTATTTCTAAGCGTATGGCGTCGATAACTGGAAACTCAATTTTCAGATCCCAAGTACTTATATCAGCTCGGAATTTTTCGCGTCATGAAAAAGGTCCCCAATCTGCCCGGGACCAAGAAATCTCCACGTTTCATTGTATTTCTAAACGAATGGCGTCGATAACTGGAAACTCAGTTTTCAGATCCCAAGTACTTATATTAGCTCGGAATTTTTCGCGTCGTGAAAAAATGGTCCAATCAGCCCGGGACCAAGAAATGTCCACGTTTCATGGTATTTCTAAACGTATGGCGTCGATAACTGGGAACTCAATTTTCAGATCCGAAGTACTTATATCAGCTCGGAATTTTTCGCGTCATGAAAAAGGTCCCCAATCTGCCCGGGACCAAGAAATCTCCACGTTTCATTGTATTTCTAAACGAATGGCGTCGATAACTGGAAACTCAATTTTCAGATCCCAAGTACTTATATCAGCTTAGAATTTTTCGCGTCATGAAAAAAGTCCTCAATCTGCCCGGGACCAAGAAATCTCCACGTTTCATTGTATTTCTAAACGAATGGCGTCGATAACTGGAAACTCAGTTTTCAGATCCCAAGTACTTATATTAGCTCGGAATTTTTCGCGTCGTGAAAAAGTGGTCCAATCAGCCCGGGACCAAGAAATGTCCACGTTTCATGGTATTTCTAAACGTATGGCGTCGATAACTGGAAACTCAATTTTCAGATCCCAAGTACTTATATCAGCTCGGAATTTTTCGCGTCGTGAAAAAATTGCAAAATCAGCCCGGGACCAAGAAATGTTCACGTTTCATGGTATTTCTAAACGTATGGCGTCGATAACTGGAAACTCAGTTTTCAGATCCCAAGTACTTATATCAGCTCGGAATTTTTCGCGTCATGAAAAGGTCCCCAATCTGCCCGGGACCAAGAAATCTCCACGTTTCATTGTATTTCTAAACGTATGGCGTCGATAACTTGAACCTCAATTTTCAGATCCCAAGTACTTATATCAGCTCGGAATTTTTCGCGTCATGAAAAAGGTCCCGAATCTGCCCGGGACCAAGAAATCTCCACGTTTCATTGTATTTCTAAACGAATGGCGTCGATAACTGGAAACTCAGTTTTCAGATCCCAAGTACTTATATTAGCTCGGAATTTTTCGCGTCATGAAAAAATTATCCAATCAGCCCGGGACCAAGAAATCTCCACGTTTCATTGTATTTCTAAACGAATGGCGTCGATAACTGGAAACTCAGTTTTCAGATCCCAAGTACTTATATTAGCTCGGAATTTTTCGCGTCATGAAAAAATTACCCAATCAGCCCGGGACCAAGAAATCTCCACGTTTCATGGTATTTCTAAACGTATGGCGTCGATAACTGGAAACTCAATTTTCAGATCCGAAGTACTTATATCAGCTCGGAATTTTTCGCGTCGTGAAAAAATGGTCCAATCAGCCCGGGACCAAGAAATGTCCACGTTTCATGGTATTTCCAAACGTATGGCGTCGATAACTGGAAACTCAGTTTTCAGATCCCAAGTACTTATATTAGCTCGGAATTTTTCGCGTCATGAAAAAATTATCCAATCAGCCCGGGACCAAGAAATCTCCACGTTCCATTATATTTCTAAACGTATGGCGTCGATAACTGAAAACTCAATTTTCAGATCCCAAGTACTTATATCAGCTCGGAATTTTTTGCGTCGTGAAAAAATTCCCCAATCAGCCCGGGACCAAGAAATCTCCACGTTTCATTGTATTTCTAAAGGTATGGCGATGATAACTGAAAACTCAATTTTCAGATCCCAAGTACTTATATCAGATCGGAATTTTTCGCGTCGTTAAAAAATAACCAAATCTGCACGGGACCAAGAAATGTCCACGTTTCATGGTATTTCTAAACGAATGGCGTCGATAACTGGAAACTCAATTTTCAGATCCCAAGTACTTATATCAGCTCGGAATTTTTCGCGTCATGAAAAGGTCCCCAATCTGCCCGGGACCAAGAAATCTCCACGTTTCATTGTATTTCTAAACGTATGGCGTCGATAACTTGAACCTCAATTTTCAGATCCCAAGTACTTATATCAGCTCGGAATTTTTCGCGTCATGAAAAAGGTCCCGAATCTGCCCGGGACCAAGAAATCTCCACGTTTCATTGTATTTCTAAACGAATGGCGTCGATAACTGGAAACTCAGTTTTCAGATCCCAAGTACTTATATTAGCTCGGAATTTTTCGCGTCATGAACAAATTACCCAATCAGACCGGGACCAAGAAATCTCCACGTTTCATTGTATTTCTAAACGAATGGCGTCGATAACTGGAAACTCAGTTTTCAGATCCCAAGTACTTATATTAGCTCGGAATTTTTCGCGTCATGAAAAAGGTCGCCAATCTGCCCGGGACCAAGAAATCTCCACGTTTCATTGTATTTCTAAACGTATGGCGTCGATAACTGAAAACTCAATTTTCAGATCCCAAGTACTTATATCAGCTTAGAATTTTTCGCGTCATGAAAAAAGTCCTCAATCTGCCCGGGACCAAGAAATCTCCACGTTTCATTGTATTTCTAAACGAATGGCGTCGATAACTGGAAACTCAGTTTTCAGATCCCAAGTACTTATATTAACTCGGAATTTTTCGCGTCATGAAAAAGGTCCCCAATCTGCCCGGGACCAAGAAATCTCCACGTTTCATTATACTTCTAAACGTATGGCGTCGATAACTGAAAACTCAATTTTCAGATCCCAAGTACTTATATCAGCTCGGAATTTTTTGCGTCGTGAAAAAATTCCCCAATCAGCCCGGGACCAAGAAATCTCCACGTTTCATTGTATTTCTAAAGGTATGGCGATGATAACTGAAAACTCAATTTTCAGATCCCAAGTACTTATATCAGCTCGGAATTTTTCGCGTCGTTAAAAAATAACCCAATCTGCCCGGGACCAAGAAATGTCCACGTTTCATGGTATTTCTAAACGAATGGCGTCGATAACTGGAAACTCAATTTTCAGATCCCAAGTACTTATATCAGCTCGGAATTTTTCGCGTCATGAAAAAGGTCCCCAATCTGCCCGGGACCAAGAAATCTCCACGTTTCATTGTATTTCTAAACGTATGGCGTCGATAACTGGAATCTCAATTTTCAGATCCCAAGTACTTATATCAGCTCGGAATTTTTCGCGTCGTGAAAAAGGTCCCCAATCTGCCCGGGACCAAGAAATCTCCACGTTTCATTGTATTTCTAAACGTATGGCGTCGATAACTGAAAACTCAATTTTCAGATCCCAAGTACTTATATCAGCTTGGAATTTTTCGCGTCATGAAAAAAGTCCTCAATCTGCCCGGGACCAAGAAATCTCCACGTTTCATTGTATTTCTAAACGAATGGCGTCGATAACTGCGAACTCAGTTTTCAGGTCCCAAGTACTTATATTAGCTCGGAATTTTTCGCGTCATGAAAAAATTACCCAATCAGCCCGGGACCAAGAAATCTCCACGTTTCATGGTATTTCTAAACGTATGGCGTCGATAACTGGAAACTCAATTTTCAGATCCGAAGTACTTATATCAGCTCGGAATTTTTCGCGTCGTGAAAAAATGGTCCAATCAGCCCGGGACCAAGAAATGTCCACGTTTCATGGTATTTCTAAACGTATGGCGTCGATAACTGGAAACTCAATTTTCAGATCCGAAGTACTTATATCAGCTCGGAATTTTTCGCGTCATGAAAAAAGTCCTCAATCTGCCCGGGACCAAGAAATCTCCACGTTTCATTGTATTTCTAAACGAATGGCGTCGATAACTGGAAACTCAGTTTTCAGATCCCAAGTATTTATATTAGCTCGGAATTTTTCGCGACATGAAAAAATTACCCAATCAGACCGGGACCAAGAAATCTCCACGTTTCATTGTATTTCTAAACGAATGGCGTCGATAACTGGAAACTCAGTTTTCAGATCCCAAGTACTTATATTAGCTCGGAATTTTTCGCGTCATGAAAAAGGTCCCCAATCTGCCCGGGACCAAGAAATCTCCACGTTTCATTGTATTTCTAAACGTATGGCGTCGATAACTGAAAACTCAATTTTCAGATCCCAAGTACTTATATCAGCTTAGAATTTTTCGCGTCATGAAAAAAGTCCTCAATCTGCCCGGGACCAAGAAATCTCCACGTTTCATTGTATTTCTAAACGAATGGCGTCGATAACTGGAAACTCAGTTTTCAGATCCCAAGTACTTATATTAGCTCGGAAATTTTCGCGTCATGAAAAAGGTCCCCAATCTGCCCGGGACCAAGAAATCTCCACGTTTCATTGTATTTCTAAACGTATGGCGTCGATAACTGAAAACTCAATTTGCAGATCCCAAGTACTTATATCAGCTTGGAATTTTTCGCGTCATGAAAAAAGTCCTCAATCTGCCCGGGACCAAGAAATCTCCACGTTTCATTGTTTTTCTAAACGAATGGCGTCGATAACTGGAAACTCAGTTTTCAGATCCCAAGTACTTATATTAGCTCGGAATTTTTCGCGTCATGAAAAAATTACCCAATCAGCCCGGGACCAAGAAGTCTCCACGTTTCATGGTATTTCTAAGCGTATGGCGTCGATAACTGGAAACTCAATTTTCAGATCCCAAGTACTTATATCAGCTCGGAATTTTTCGCGTCATGAAAAAGGTCCCCAATCTGCCCGGGACCAAGAAATCTCCACGTTTCATTGTATTTCTAAACGAATGGCGTCGATAACTGGAAACTCAGTTTTCAGATCCCAAGTACTTATATTAGCTCGGAATTTTTCGCGTCGTGAAAAAATGGTCCAATCAGCCCGGGACCAAGAAATGTCCACGTTTCATGGTATTTCTAAACGTATGGCGTCGATAACTGGGAACTCAATTTTCAGATCCGAAGTACTTATATCAGCTCGGAATTTTTCGCGTCATGAAAAAGGTCCCCAATCTGCCCGGGACCAAGAAATCTCCACGTTTCATTGTATTTCTAAACGAATGGCGTCGATAACTGGAAACTCAATTTTCAGATCCCAAGTACTTATATCAGCTTAGAATTTTTCGCGTCATGAAAAAAGTCCTCAATCTGCCCGGGACCAAGAAATCTCCACGTTTCATTGTATTTCTAAACGAATGGCGTCGATAACTGGAAACTCAGTTTTCAGATCCCAAGTACTTATATTAGCTCGGAATTTTTCGCGTCGTGAAAAAGTGGTCCAATCAGCCCGGGACCAAGAAATGTCCACGTTTCATGGTATTTCTAAACGTATGGCGTCGATAACTGGAAACTCAATTTTCAGATCCCAAGTACTTATATCAGCTCGGAATTTTTCGCGTCGTGAAAAAATTGCAAAATCAGCCCGGGACCAAGAAATGTTCACGTTTCATGGTATTTCTAAACGTATGGCGTCGATAACTGGAAACTCAGTTTTCAGATCCCAAGTACTTATATCAGCTCGGAATTTTTCGCGTCATGAAAAGGTCCCCAATCTGCCCGGGACCAAGAAATCTCCACGTTTCATTGTATTTCTAAACGTATGGCGTCGATAACTTGAACCTCAATTTTCAGATCCCAAGTACTTATATCAGCTCGGAATTTTTCGCGTCATGAAAAAGGTCCCGAATCTGCCCGGGACCAAGAAATCTCCACGTTTCATTGTATTTCTAAACGAATGGCGTCGATAACTGGAAACTCAGTTTTCAGATCCCAAGTACTTATATTAGCTCGGAATTTTTCGCGTCATGAAAAAATTACCCAATCAGACCGGGACCAAGAAATCTCCACGTTTCATTGTATTTCTAAACGAATGGCGTCGATAACTGGAAACTCAGTTTTCAGATCCCAAGTACTTATATTAGCTCGGAATTTTTCGCGTCATGAAAAAGGTCGCCAATCTGCCCGGGACCAAGAAATCTCCACGTTTCATTGTATTTCTAAACGTATGGCGTCGATAACTGAAAACTCAATTTTCAGATCCCAAGTACTTATATCAGCTTAGAATTTTTCGCATCATGAAAAAAGTCCTCAATCTGCCCGGGACCAAGAAATCTCCACGTTTCATTGTATTTCTAAACGAATGGCGTCGATAACTGGAAACTCAGTTTTCAGATCCCAAGTACTTATATTAGCTCGGAATTTTTCGCGTCATGAAAAAGGTCCCCAATCTGCCCGGGACCAAGAAATCTCCACGTTTCATTATACTTCTAAACGTATGGCGTCGATAACTGAAAACTCAATTTTCAGATCCCAAGTACTTATATCAGCTCGGAATTTTTTGCGTCGTGAAAAAATTCCCCAATCAGCCCGGGACCAAGAAATCTCCACGTTTCATTGTATTTCTAAAGGTATGGCGATGATAACTGAAAACTCAATTTTCAGATCCCAAGTACTTATATCAGCTCGGAATTTTTCGCGTCGTTAAAAAATAACCCAATCTGCCCGGGACCAAGAAATGTCCACGTTTCATGGTATTTCTAAACGAATGGCGTCGATAACTGGAAACTCAATTTTCAGATCCCAAGTACTTATATCAGCTCGAAATTTTTCGCGTCATGAAAAAGGTCCCCAATCTGCCCGGGACCAAGAAATCTCCACGTTTCATTGTATTTCTAAACGTATGGCGTCGATAACTGGAATCTCAATTTTCAGATCCCAAGTACTTATATCAGCTCGGAATTTTTCGCGTCGTGAAAAAGGTCCCCAATCTGCCCGGGACCAAGAAATCTCCACGTTTCATTGTATTTCTAAACGTATGGCGTCGATAACTGAAAACTCAATTTTCAGATCCCAAGTACTTATATCAGCTTGGAATTTTTCGCGTCATGAAAAAAGTCCTCAATCTGCCCGGGACCAAGAAATCTCCACGTTTCATTGTATTTCTAAACGAATGGCGTCGATAACTGCGAACTCAGTTTTCAGGTCCCAAGTACTTATATTAGCTCGGAATTTTTCGCGTCATGAAAAAATTACCCAATCAGCCCGGGACCAAGAAATCTCCACGTTTCATGGTATTTCTAAACGTATGGCGTCGATAACTGGAAACTCAATTTTCAGATCCGAAGTACTTATATCAGCTCGGAATTTTTCGCGTTGTGAAAAAATGGTCCAATCAGCCCGGGACCAAGAAATGTCCACGTTTCATGGTATTTCTAAACGTATGGCGTCGATAACTGGAAACTCAATTTTCAGATCCGAAGTACTTATATCAGCTCGGAATTTTTCGCGTCATGAAAAAAGTCCTCAATCTGCCCGGGACCAAGAAATCTCCACGTTTCATTGTATTTCTAAACGAATGGCGTCGATAACTGGAAACTCAGTTTTCAGATCCCAAGTACTTATATTAGCTCGGAATGTTTCGCGTCATGAAAAAGGTCCCCAATCTGCCCGGGACCAAGAAATCTCCACGTTTCATTGTATTTCTAAACGTATGGCGTCGATAACTGAAAACTCAATTTTCAGATCCCAAGTACTTATATCAGCTTAGAATTTTTCGCGTCATGAAAAAAGTCCTCAATCTGCCCGGGACCAAGAAATCTCCACGTTTCATTGTATTTCTAAACGAATGGCGTCGATAACTGGAAACTCAGTTTTCAGATCCCAAGTACTTATATTAGCTCGGAATTTTTCGCGTCATGAAAAAATTATCCAATCAGCCCGGGACCAAGAAATCTCCACGTTCCATTATATTTCTAAACGAATGGCGTCGATAACTGGAAACTCAGTTTTCAGATCCCAAGTACTTATATTAGCTCGGAATGTTTCGCGTCATGAAAAAGGTCCCCAATCTGCCCGGGACCAAGAAATCTCCACGTTTCATTGTATTTCTAAACGTATGGCGTCGATAACTGGAAACTCAATTTTCAGATCCCAAGTACTTATATCAGCTCGGAATTTTTCGCGTCGTGAAAAAGGTCCCCAATCTGCCCGGGACCAAGAAATCTCCACGTTTCATTGTATTTCTAAACGAATGGCGTCGATAACTGGAAACTCAGTTTTCAGATCCCAAGTACTTATATTAGCTCGGAATTTTTCGCGTCATGAAAAAGGTCCCGAATCTGCCCGGGACCAAGAAATCTCCACGTTTCATTGTATTTCTAAACGAATGGCGTCGATAACTGGAAACTCAGTTTTCAGATCCCAAGTACTTATATTAGCTCGGAATTTTTCGCGTCATGAAAAAATTACCCAATCAGACCGGGACCAAGAAATCTCCACGTTTCATTGTATTTCTAAACGAATGGCGTCGATAACTGGAAACTCAGTTTTCAGATCCCAAGTACTTATATTAGCTCGGAATGTTTCGCGTCATGAAAAAGGTCCCCAATCTGCCCGGGACCAAGAAATCTCCACGTTTCATTGTATTTCTAAACGTATGGCGTCGATAACTGAAAACTCAATTTTCAGATCCCAAGTACTTATATCAGCTTAGAATTTTTCGCGTCATGAAAAAAGTCCTCAATCTGCCCGGGACCAAGAAATCTCCACGTTTCATTGTATTTCTAAACGAATGGCGTCGATAACTGGAAACTCAGTTTTCAGATCCCAAGTACTTATATTAGCTCGGAATTTTTCGCGTCATGAAAAAGGTCCCCAATCTGCCCGGTACCAAGAAATCTCCACGTTTCATTATATTTCTAAACGTATGGCGTCGATAACTGAAAACTCAATTTTCAGATCCCAAGTACTTATATCAGCTCGGAATTTTTTGCGTCGTGAAAAAATTCCCCAATCAGCCCGGGACCAAGAAATCTCCACGTTTCATTGTATTTCTAAAGGTATGGCGATGATAACTGAAAACTCAATTTTCAGATCCCAAGTACTTATATCAGCTCGGAATTTTTCGCATCGTTAAAAAATAACCCAATCTGCCCGGGACCAAGAAATGTCCACGTTTCATGGTATTTCTAAACGAATGGCGTCGATAACTGGAAACTCAATTTTCAGATCCCAAGTACTTATATCAGCTCGGAATTTTTCGCGTCATGAAAAAGGTCCCCAATCTGCCCGGGACCAAGAAATCTCCACGTTTCATTGTATTTCTAAACGTATGGCGTCGATAACTGAAAACTCAATTTTCAGATCCCAAGTACTTATATCAGCTTGGAATTTTTCCCGTCATGAAAAAAGTCCTCAATCTGCCCGGGACCAAGAAATCTCCACGTTTCATTGTATTTCTAAACGAATGGCCTCGATAACTGGAAACTCAGTTTTCAGATCCCAAGTACTTATATTAGCTCGGAATTTATCGCGTCATGAAAAAATTATCCAATCAGCCCGGGACCAAGAAATCTCCACGTTTCATTGTATTTCTAAACGAATGGCGTCGATAACTGGAAACTCAGTTTTCAGATCCCAAGTACTTATATTAGCTCGGAATTTTTCGCGTCATGAAAAAGGTCCCCAATCTGCCCGGGACCAAGAAATCTCCACGTTTCATTGTATTTCTAAACGTATGGCGTCGATAACTGGAAACTCAATTTTCAGATCCCAAGTACTTATATCAGCTCGGAATTTTTCGCGTCGTGAAAAAGGTCCCCAATCTGCCCGGGACCAATAAATCTCCACGTTTCATTGTATTTCTAAACGAATGGCGTCGATAACTGGAAACTCAGTTTTCAGATCCCAAGTACTTATATTAGCTCGGAATTTTTCGCGTCATGAAAAAATTACCCAATCAGCCCGGGACCAAGAAATCTCCACGTTTCATGGTATTTCTAAACGTATGGCGTCGATAACTGGAAACTCAATTTTCAGATCCGAAGTACTTATATCAGCTCGGAATTTTTCGCGTCGTGAAAAAATGGTCCAATCAGCCCGGGACCAAGAAATGTCCACGTTTCATGGTATTTCCAAACGTATGGCGTCGATAACTGGAAACTCAGTTTTCAGATCCCAAGTACTTATATTAGCTCGGAATTTTTCGCGTCATGAAAAAGGTCCCCAATCTGCCCGGGACCAAGAAATCTCCACGTTTCATTGTATTTCTAAACGTATGGCGTCGATAACTGAAAACTCAATTTTCAGATCCCAAGTACTTACATCAGCTTAGAATTTTTCGCGTCATGAAAAAAGTCCTCAATCTGCCCGGGACCAAGAAATCTCCACGTTTCATTGTATTTCTAAACGAATGGCGTCGATAACTGGAAACTCAGTTTTGAGATCCCAAGTACTTATATTAGCTCGGAATTTTTCGCGTCATGAAAAAATTACCCAATCAGCCCGGGACCAAGAAATCTCCACGTTTCATGGTATTTCTAAACGTATGGCGTCGATAACTGGAAACTCAATTTTCAGATCCGAAGTACTTATATCAGCTCGGAATTTTTCGCGTCGTGAAAAAATGGTCCAATCAGCCCGGGACCAAGAAATGTCCACGTTTCATGGTATTTCCAAACGTATGGCGTCGATAACTGGAAACTCAGTTTTCAGATCCCAAGTACTTATATTAGCTCGGAATTTTTCGCGTCATGAAAAAATTATCCAATCAGCCCGGGACCAAGAAATCTCCACGTTCCATTATATTTCTAAACGTATGGCGTCGATAACTGAAAACTCAATTTTCAGATCCCAAGTACTTATATCAGCTCGGAATTTTTTGCGTCGTGAAAAAATTCCCCAATCAGCCCGGGACCAAGAAATCTCCACGTTTCATTGTATTTCTAAAGGTATGGCGATGATAACTGAAAACTCAATTTTCAGATCCCAAGTACTTATATCAGATCGGAATTTTTCGCGTCGTTAAAAAATAACCAAATCTGCACGGGACCAAGAAATGTCCACGTTTCATGGTATTTCTAAACGAATGGCGTCGATAACTGGAAACTCAATTTTCAGATCCCAAGTACTTATATCAGCTCGGAATTTTTCGCGTCATGAAAAGGTCCCCAATCTGCCCGGGACCAAGAAATCTCCACGTTTCATTGTATTTCTAAACGTATGGCGTCGATAACTTGAACCTCAATTTTCAGATCCCAAGTACTTATATCAGCTCGGAATTTTTCGCGTCATGAAAAAGGTCCCGAATCTGCCCGGGACCAAGAAATCTCCACGTTTCATTGTATTTCTAAACGAATGGCGTCGATAACTGGAAACTCAGTTTTCAGATCCCAAGTACTTATATTAGCTCGGAATTTTTCGCGTCATGAACAAATTACCCAATCAGACCGGGACCAAGAAATCTCCACGTTTCATTGTATTTCTAAACGAATGGCGTCGATAACTGGAAACTCAGTTTTCAGATCCCAAGTACTTATATTAGCTCGGAATTTTTCGCGTCATGAAAAAGGTCGCCAATCTGCCCGGGACCAAGAAATCTCCACGTTTCATTGTATTTCTAAACGTATGGCGTCGATAACTGAAAACTCAATTTTCAGATCCCAAGTACTTATATCAGCTTAGAATTTTTCGCGTCATGAAAAAAGTCCTCAATCTGCCCGGGACCAAGAAATCTCCACGTTTCATTGTATTTCTAAACGAATGGCGTCGATAACTGGAAACTCAGTTTTCAGATCCCAAGTACTTATATTAGCTCGGAATTTTTCGCGTCATGAAAAAGGTCCCCAATCTGCCCGGGACCAAGAAATCTCCACGTTTCATTATACTTCTAAACGTATGGCGTCGATAACTGAAAACTCAATTTTCAGATCCCAAGTACTTATATCAGCTCGGAATTTTTTGCGTCGTGAAAAAAGTCCTCAATCTGCCCGGGACCAAGAAATCTCCACGTTTCATTGTATTTCTAAACGAATGGCGTCGATAACTGCGAACTCAGTTTTCAGGTCCCAAGTACTTATATTAGCTCGGAATTTTTCGCGTCATGAAAAAATTACCCAATCAGCCCGGGACCAAGAAATCTCCACGTTTCATGGTATTTCTAAACGTATGGCGTCGATAACTGGAAACTCAATTTTCAGATCCGAAGTACTTATATCAGCTCGGAATTTTTCGCGTCGTGAAAAAATGGTCCAATCAGCCCGGGACCAAGAAATGTCCACGTTTCATGGTATTTCTAAACGTATGGCGTCGATAACTGGAAACTCAATTTTCAGATCCGAAGTACTTATATCAGCTCGGAATTTTTCGCGTCATGAAAAAAGTCCTCAATCTGCCCGGGACCAAGAAATCTCCACGTTTCATTGTATTTCTAAACGAATGGCGTCGATAACTGGAAACTCAGTTTTCAGATCCCAAGTACTTATATTAGCTCGGAATTTTTCGCGACATGAAAAAATTACCCAATCAGACCGGGACCAAGAAATCTCCACGTTTCATTGTATTTCTAAACGAATGGCGTCGATAACTGGAAACTCAGTTTTCAGATCCCAAGTACTTATATTAGCTCGGAATTTTTCGCGTCATGAAAAAGGTCCCCAATCTGCCCGGGACCAAGAAATCTCCACGTTTCATTGTATTTCTAAACGTATGGCGTCGATAACTGAAAACTCAATTTTCAGATCCCAAGTACTTATATCAGCTTAGAATTTTTCGCGTCATGAAAAAAGTCCTCAATCTGCCCGGGACCAAGAAATCTCCACGTTTCATTGTATTTCTAAACGAATGGCGTCGATAACTGGAAACTCAGTTTTCAGATCCCAAGTACTTATATTAGCTCGGAAATTTTCGCGTCATGAAAAAGGTCCCCAATCTGCCCGGGACCAAGAAATCTCCACGTTTCATTGTATTTCTAAACGTATGGCGTCGATAACTGAAAACTCAATTTGCAGATCCCAAGTACTTATATCAGCTTGGAATTTTTCGCGTCATGAAAAAAGTCCTCAATCTGCCCGGGACCAAGAAATCTCCACGTTTCATTGTTTTTCTAAACGAATGGCGTCGATAACTGGAAACTCAGTTTTCAGATCCCAAGTACTTATATTAGCTCGGAATTTTTCGCGTCATGAAAAAATTACCCAATCAGCCCGGGACCAAGAAGTCTCCACGTTTCATGGTATTTCTAAGCGTATGGCGTCGATAACTGGAAACTCAATTTTCAGATCCCAAGTACTTATATCAGCTCGGAATTTTTCGCGTCATGAAAAAGGTCCCCAATCTGCCCGGGACCAAGAAATCTCCACGTTTCATTGTATTTCTAAACGAATGGCGTCGATAACTGGAAACTCAGTTTTCAGATCCCAAGTACTTATATTAGCTCGGAATTTTTCGCGTCGTGAAAAAATGGTCCAATCAGCCCGGGACCAAGAAATGTCCACGTTTCATGGTATTTCTAAACGTATGGCGTCGATAACTGGGAACTCAATTTTCAGATCCGAAGTACTTATATCAGCTCGGAATTTTTCGCGTCATGAAAAAGGTCCCCAATCTGCCCGGGACCAAGAAATCTCCACGTTTCATTGTATTTCTAAACGAATGGCGTCGATAACTGGAAACTCAATTTTCAGATCCCAAGTACTTATATCAGCTTAGAATTTTTCGCGTCATGAAAAAAGTCCTCAATCTGCCCGGGACCAAGAAATCTCCACGTTTCATTGTATTTCTAAACGAATGGCGTCGATAACTGGAAACTCAGTTTTCAGATCCCAAGTACTTATATTAGCTCGGAATTTTTCGCGTCGTGAAAAAGTGGTCCAATCAGCCCGGGACCAAGAAATGTCCACGTTTCATGGTATTTCTAAACGTATGGCGTCGATAACTGGAAACTCAATTTTCAGATCCCAAGTACTTATATCAGCTCGGAATTTTTCGCGTCGTGAAAAAATTGCAAAATCAGCCCGGGACCAAGAAATGTTCACGTTTCATGGTATTTCTAAACGTATGGCGTCGATAACTGGAAACTCAGTTTTCAGATCCCAAGTACTTATATCAGCTCGGAATTTTTCGCGTCATGAAAAGGTCCCCAATCTGCCCGGGACCAAGAAATCTCCACGTTTCATTGTATTTCTAAACGTATGGCGTCGATAACTTGAACCTCAATTTTCAGATCCCAAGTACTTATATCAGCTCGGAATTTTTCGCGTCATGAAAAAGGTCCCGAATCTGCCCGGGACCAAGAAATCTCCACGTTTCATTGTATTTCTAAACGAATGGCGTCGATAACTGGAAACTCAGTTTTCAGATCCCAAGTACTTATATTAGCTCGGAATTTTTCGCGTCATGAAAAAATTACCCAATCAGACCGGGACCAAGAAATCTCCACGTTTCATTGTATTTCTAAACGAATGGCGTCGATAACTGGAAACTCAGTTTTCAGATCCCAAGTACTTATATTAGCTCGGAATTTTTCGCGTCATGAAAAAGGTCGCCAATCTGCCCGGGACCAAGAAATCTCCACGTTTCATTGTATTTCTAAACGTATGGCGTCGATAACTGAAAACTCAATTTTCAGATCCCAAGTACTTATATCAGCTTAGAATTTTTCGCGTCATGAAAAAAGTCCTCAATCTGCCCGGGACCAAGAAATCTCCACGTTTCATTGTATTTCTAAACGAATGGCGTCGATAACTGGAAACTCAGTTTTCAGATCCCAAGTACTTATATTAGCTCGGAATTTTTCGCGTCATGAAAAAGGTCCCCAATCTGCCCGGGACCAAGAAATCTCCACGTTTCATTATACTTCTAAACGTATGGCGTCGATAACTGAAAACTCAATTTTCAGATCCCAAGTACTTATATCAGCTCGGAATTTTTTGCGTCGTGAAAAAATTCCCCAATCAGCCCGGGACCAAGAAATCTCCACGTTTCATTGTATTTCTAAAGGTATGGCGATGATAACTGAAAACTCAATTTTCAGATCCCAAGTACTTATATCAGCTCGGAATTTTTCGCGTCGTTAAAAAATAACCCAATCTGCCCGGGACCAAGAAATGTCCACGTTTCATGGTATTTCTAAACGAATGGCGTCGATAACTGGAAACTCAATTTTCAGATCCCAAGTACTTATATCAGCTCGGAATTTTTCGCGTCATGAAAAAGGTCCCCAATCTGCCCGGGACCAAGAAATCTCCACGTTTCATTGTATTTCTAAACGTATGGCGTCGATAACTGGAATCTCAATTTTCAGATCCCAAGTACTTATATCAGCTCGGAATTTTTCGCGTCGTGAAAAAGGTCCCCAATCTGCCCGGGACCAAGAAATCTCCACGTTTCATTGTATTTCTAAACGTATGGCGTCGATAACTGAAAACTCAATTTTCAGATCCCAAGTACTTATATCAGCTTGGAATTTTTCGCGTCATGAAAAAAGTCCTCAATCTGCCCGGGACCAAGAAATCTCCACGTTTCATTGTATTTCTAAACGAATGGCGTCGATAACTGCGAACTCAGTTTTCAGGTCCCAAGTACTTATATTAGCTCGGAATTTTTCGCGTCATGAAAAAATTACCCAATCAGCCCGGGACCAAGAAATCTCCACGTTTCATGGTATTTCTAAACGTATGGCGTCGATAACTGGAAACTCAATTTTCAGATCCGAAGTACTTATATCAGCTCGGAATTTTTCGCGTCGTGAAAAAATGGTCCAATCAGCCCGGGACCAAGAAATGTCCACGTTTCATGGTATTTCTAAACGTATGGCGTCGATAACTGGAAACTCAATTTTCAGATCCGAAGTACTTATATCAGCTCGGAATTTTTCGCGTCATGAAAAAAGTCCTCAATCTGCCCGGGACCAAGAAATCTCCACGTTTCATTGTATTTCTAAACGAATGGCGTCGATAACTGGAAACTCAGTTTTCAGATCCCAAGTACTTATATTAGCTCGGAATGTTTCGCGTCATGAAAAAGGTCCCCAATCTGCCCGGGACCAAGAAATCTCCACGTTTCATTGTATTTCTAAACGTATGGCGTCGATAACTGAAAACTCAATTTTCAGATCCCAAGTACTTATATCAGCTTAGAATTTTTCGCGTCATGAAAAAAGTCCTCAATCTGCCCGGGACCAAGAAATCTCCACGTTTCATTGTATTTCTAAACGAATGGCGTCGATAACTGGAAACTCAGTTTTCAGATCCCAAGTACTTATATTAGCTCGGAATTTTTCGCGTCATGAAAAAATTATCCAATCAGCCCGGGACCAAGAAATCTCCACGTTCCATTATATTTCTAAACGAATGGCGTCGATAACTGGAAACTCAGTTTTCAGATCCCAAGTACTTATATTAGCTCGGAATGTTTCGCGTCATGAAAAAGGTCCCCAATCTGCCCGGGACCAAGAAATCTCCACGTTTCATTGTATTTCTAAACGTATGGCGTCGATAACTGGAAACTCAATTTTCAGATCCCAAGTACTTATATCAGCTCGGAATTTTTCGCGTCGTGAAAAAGGTCCCCAATCTGCCCGGGACCAAGAAATCTCCACGTTTCATTGTATTTCTAAACGAATGGCGTCGATAACTGGAAACTCAGTTTTCAGATCCCAAGTACTTATATTAGCTCGGAATTTTTCGCGTCATGAAAAAGGTCCCGAATCTGCCCGGGACCAAGAAATCTCCACGTTTCATTGTATTTCTAAACGAATGGCGTCGATAACTGGAAACTCAGTTTTCAGATCCCAAGTACTTATATTAGCTCGGAATTTTTCGCGTCATGAAAAAATTACCCAATCAGACCGGGACCAAGAAATCTCCACGTTTCATTGTATTTCTAAACGAATGGCGTCGATAACTGGAAACTCAGTTTTCAGATCCCAAGTACTTATATTAGCTCGGAATGTTTCGCGTCATGAAAAAGGTCCCCAATCTGCCCGGGACCAAGAAATCTCCACGTTTCATTGTATTTCTAAACGTATGGCGTCGATAACTGAAAACTCAATTTTCAGATCCCAAGTACTTATATCAGCTTAGAATTTTTCGCGTCATGAAAAAAGTCCTCAATCTGCCCGGGACCAAGAAATCTCCACGTTTCATTGTATTTCTAAACGAATGGCGTCGATAACTGGAAACTCAGTTTTCAGATCCCAAGTACTTATATTAGCTCGGAATTTTTCGCGTCATGAAAAAGGTCCCCAATCTGCCCGGTACCAAGAAATCTCCACGTTTCATTATATTTCTAAACGTATGGCGTCGATAACTGAAAACTCAATTTTCAGATCCCAAGTACTTATATCAGCTCGGAATTTTTTGCGTCGTGAAAAAATTCCCCAATCAGCCCGGGACCAAGAAATCTCCACGTTTCATTGTATTTCTAAAGGTATGGCGATGATAACTGAAAACTCAATTTTCAGATCCCAAGTACTTATATCAGCTCGGAATTTTTCGCATCGTTAAAAAATAACCCAATCTGCCCGGGACCAAGAAATGTCCACGTTTCATGGTATTTCTAAACGAATGGCGTCGATAACTGGAAACTCAATTTTCAGATCCCAAGTACTTATATCAGCTCGGAATTTTTCGCGTCATGAAAAAGGTCCCCAATCTGCCCGGGACCAAGAAATCTCCACGTTTCATTGTATTTCTAAACGTATGGCGTCGATAACTGAAAACTCAATTTTCAGATCCCAAGTACTTATATCAGCTTGGAATTTTTCCCGTCATGAAAAAAGTCCTCAATCTGCCCGGGACCAAGAAATCTCCACGTTTCATTGTATTTCTAAACGAATGGCCTCGATAACTGGAAACTCAGTTTTCAGATCCCAAGTACTTATATTAGCTCGGAATTTATCGCGTCATGAAAAAATTATCCAATCAGCCCGGGACCAAGAAATCTCCACGTTTCATTGTATTTCTAAACGAATGGCGTCGATAACTGGAAACTCAGTTTTCAGATCCCAAGTACTTATATTAGCTCGGAATTTTTCGCGTCATGAAAAAGGTCCCCAATCTGCCCGGGACCAAGAAATCTCCACGTTTCATTGTATTTCTAAACGTATGGCGTCGATAACTGGAAACTCAATTTTCAGATCCCAAGTACTTATATCAGCTCGGAATTTTTCGCGTCGTGAAAAAGGTCCCCAATCTGCCCGGGACCAATAAATCTCCACGTTTCATTGTATTTCTAAACGAATGGCGTCGATAACTGGAAACTCAGTTTTCAGATCCCAAGTACTTATATTAGCTCGGAATTTTTCGCGTCATGAAAAAATTACCCAATCAGCCCGGGACCAAGAAATCTCCACGTTTCATGGTATTTCTAAACGTATGGCGTCGATAACTGGAAACTCAATTTTCAGATCCGAAGTACTTATATCAGCTCGGAATTTTTCGCGTCGTGAAAAAATGGTCCAATCAGCCCGGGACCAAGAAATGTCCACGTTTCATGGTATTTCCAAACGTATGGCGTCGATAACTGGAAACTCAGTTTTCAGATCCCAAGTACTTATATTAGCTCGGAATTTTTCGCGTCATGAAAAAGGTCCCCAATCTGCCCGGGACCAAGAAATCTCCACGTTTCATTGTATTTCTAAACGTATGGCGTCGATAACTGAAAACTCAATTTTCAGATCCCAAGTACTTATATCAGCTTGGAATTTTTCCCGTCATGAAAAAAGTCCTCAATCTGCCCGGGACCAAGAAATCTCCACGTTTCATTGTATTTCTAAACGAATGGCCTCGATAACTGGAAACTCAGTTTTCAGATCCCAAGTACTTATATTAGCTCGGAATTTATCGCGTCATGAAAAAATTACCCAATCAGCCCGGGACCAAGAAATCTCCACGTTTCATTGTATTTCTAAACGAATGGCGTCGATAACTGGAAACTCAGTTTTCAGATCCCAAGTACTTATATTAGCTCGGAATTTTTCGCGTCATGAAAAAGGTCCCCAATCTGCCCGGGACCAAGAAATCTCCACGTTTCATTGTATTTCTAAACGTATGGCGTCGATAACTGGAAACTCAATTTTCAGATCCCAAGTACTTATATCAGCTCGGAATTTTTCGCGTCGTGAAAAAGGTCCCCAATCTGCCCGGGACCAAGAAATCTCCACGTTTCATTGTATTTCTAAACGAATGGCGTCGATAACTGGAAACTCAGTTTTCAGATCCCAAGTACTTATATTAGCTCGGAATTTTTCGCGTCATGAAAAAGGTCCCGAATCTGCCCGGGACCAAGAAATCTCCACGTTTCATTGTATTTCTAAACGAATGGCGTCGATAACTGGAAACTCAGTTTTCAGATCCCAAGTACTTATATTAGCTCGGAATTTTTCGCGTCATGAAAAAATTACCCAATCAGACCGGGACCAAGAAATCTCCACGTTTCATTGTATTTCTAAACGAATGGCGTCGATAACTGGAAACTCAGTTTTCAGATCCCAAGTACTTATATTAGCTCGGAATGTTTCGCGTCATGAAAAAGGTCCCCAATCTGCCCGGGACCAAGAAATCTCCACGTTTCATTGTATTTCTAAACGTATGGCGTCGATAACTGAAAACTCAATTTTCAGATCCCAAGTACTTATATCAGCTTAGAATTTTTCGCGTCATGAAAAAAGTCCTCAATCTGCCCGGGACCAAGAAATCTCCACGTTTCATTGTATTTCTAAACGAATGGCGTCGATAACTGGAAACTCAGTTTTCAGATCCCAAGTACTTATATTAGCTCGGAATTTTTCGCGTCATGAAAAAATTATCCAATCAGCCCGGGACCAAGAAATCTCCACGTTCCATTATATTTCTAAACGTATGGCGTCGATAACTGAAAACTCAATTTTCAGATCCCAAGTACTTATATCAGCTCGGAATTTTTTGCGTCGTGAAAAAATTCCCCAATCAGCCCGGGACCAAGAAATCTCCACGTTTCATTGTATTTCTAAAGGTATGGCGATGATAACTGAAAACTCAATTTTCAGATCCCAAGTACTTATATCAGCTCGGAATTTTTCGCGTCGTTAAAAAATAACCCAATCTGCCCGGGACCAAGAAATGTCCACGTTTCATGGTATTTCTAAACGAATGGCGTCGATAACTGGAAACTCAATTTTCAGATCCCAAGTACTTATATCAGCTCGGAATTTTTCGCGTCATGAAAAGGTCCCCAATCTGCCCGGGACCAAGAAATCTCCACGTTTCATTGTATTTCTAAACGTATGGCGTCGATAACTTGAACCTCAATTTTCAGATCCCAAGTACTTATATCAGCTCGGAATTTTTCGCGTCGTGAAAAAGGTCCCCAATCTGCCCGGGACCAAGAAATCTCCACGTTTCATTGTATTTCTAAACGTATGGCGTCGATAACTGAAAACTCAATTTTCAGATCCCAAGTACTTATATCAGCTTGGAATTTTTCGCGTCATGAAAAAAGTCCTCAATCTGCCCGGGACCAAGAAATCTCCACGTTTCATTGTATTTCTAAACGAATGGCGTCGATAACTGCAAACTCAGTTTTCAGGTCCCAAGTTTATATTAGCTCGGAATTTTTCGCGTCATGAAAAAATTACCCAATCAGCCCGGGACCAAGAAATCTCCACGTTTCATGGTATTTCTAAACGCATGGCGTCGAGAACTGGAAACTCAATTTTCAGATCCGAAGTACTTATATCAGCTCGGAATTTTTCGCGTCGTGAAAAAATGGCCCAATCTGCCCGGGACCAAGAAATCTCCACGTTTCATTGTATTTCTAAACGTATGGCGTCGATAACTGAAAACTCAATTTTCAGATCCGAAGTACTTATATCAGCTTAGAATTTTTCGCGTCATGAAAAAAGTCCTCAATCTGCCCGGGACCAAGAAATCTCCACGTTTCATTGTATTTCTAAACGAATGGCGTCGATAACTGGAAACTCAGTTTTCAGATCCCAAGTACTTATATTAGCTCGGAATTTTTCGCGTCATGAAAAAGGTCCCCAATCTGCCCGGGACCAAGAAATCTCCACGTTTCATTATATTTCTAAACGTATGGCGTCGATAACTGAAAACTCAATTTTCAGATCCCAAGTACTTATATCAGCTCGGAATTTTTTGCGTCGTGAAAAAATTCCCCAATCAGCCCGGGACCAAGAAATCTCCACGTTTCATTGTATTTCTAAAGGTATGGCGACGATAACTGAAAAGTCAATTTTCAGATCCCAAGTACTTATATCATCTGAGTATTTTACATGTTGTTTAAAAATGGTCCAATCAGCACGGGACCAAGAAATGTCCACGTTTCATGGTATTTGTAAACGTATAGCGTCGATAACTGAAAACTCAATTTTCAGATCCCAAGTACTTATTTCAGCTCGGAATTTTTCGCGTCGTGAAAAAATGGTCCAATCAGCCCGGGACCAAGAAATCTCCACGTTTCATGGTATTTCTAAACGTATGGCGTCGATAACTGGAAACTCAATTTTCAGATCCCAAGTACTTATATCAGCTCGGAATTTTTCGCGTCGTGAAAAAATGGTCCAATCAGCCCGGGACCAAGAAATCTCCACGTTTCATGGTATTTCTAAACGTATGGCGTCGATAACTGAAAACTCAATTTTCAGATCCCAAGTACTTATATCAGCTCGGAATTTTTCGCGTCGTGAAAAAATTCCCCAATCAGCCCGGGACCAAGAAATCTCCACGTTTCATGGTATTTCTAAACGTATGGCGTCGATAATTGAAAACTCAATTTTCAGATCCCAAGTACTTATTTCAGCTCGGAATTTTTCGCGTCGTGAAAAAGGTCCCCAATCTGCCCGGGACCAAGAAATCTCCACGTTTCATTGTATTTCTAAACGAATGGCCTCGATAACTGGAAACTCAGTTTTCAGATCCCAAGTACTTATATTAGCTCGGAATTTTTCGCGTCATGAAAAAGGTCCCCAATCTGCCCGGGACCAAGAAATCTCCACGTTTCATTGTATTTCTAAACGTATGGCGTCGATAACTGAAAACGCAATTTTCAGATCCCAAGTACTTATATCATCTGAGTATTTTACATGTTGTTTAAAAATGGTCCAATCAGCACGGGACCAAGAAATGTCCACGTTTCATGGTATTTGTAAACGTATAGCGTCGATAACTGAAAACTCAATTTTCAGATCCCAAGTACTTATTTCAGCTCGGAATTTTTCGCGTCGTGAAAAAATGGTCCAATCAGCCCGGGACCAAGAAATCTCCACGTTTCATGGTATTTCTAAACGTATGGCGTCGATAACTGAAAACTCAATTTTCAGATGCCAAGTACTTATATCAGCTCGGAATTTTTCGCGTCGTGAAAAAATGGTCCAATCAGCCCGGGACCAAGAAATCTCCACGTTTCATGGTATTTCTAAACGTATGGCGTCGATAACTGAAAACTCAATTTTCAGATGCCAAGTACTTATATCAGCTCGGAATTTTTCGCGTCGTGAAAAAATTCCCCAATCAGCCCGGGACCAAGAAATCTCCACGTTTCATGGTATTTCTAAACGTATGGCGTCGATAATTGAAAACTCAATTTTCAGATCCCAAGTACTTATTTCAGCTCGGAATTTTTCGCGTCGTGAAAAAGGTCCCCAATCTGCCCGGGACCAAGAAATCTCCACGTTTCATTGTATTTCTAAACGAATGGCCTCGATAACTGGAAACTCAGTTTTCAGATCCCAAGTACTTATATTAGCTCGGAATTTATCGCGTCATGAAAAAATTACCCAATCAGCCCGGGACCAAGAAATCTCCACGTTTCATTGTATTTCTAAACGAATGGCGTCGATAACTGGAAACTCAGTTTTCAGATCCCAAGTACTTATATTAGCTCGGAATTTTTCGCGTCATGAAAAAGGTCCCCAATCTGCCCGGGACCAAGAAATCTCCACGTTTCATTGTATTTCTAAACGTATGGCGTCGATAACTGAAAACGCAATTTTCAGATCCCAAGTACTTATATCATCTGAGTATTTTACATGTTGTTTAAAAATGGTCCAATCAGCACGGGACCAAGAAATGTCCACGTTTCATGGTATTTGTAAACGTATAGCGTCGATAACTGAAAACTCAATTTTCAGATCCCAAGTACTTATTTCAGCTCGGAATTTTTCGCGTCGTGAAAAAATGGTCCAATCAGCCCGGGACCAAGAAATCTCCACGTTTCATGGTATTTCTAAACGTATGGCGTCGATAACTGGAAACTCAATTTTCAGATCCCAAGTACTTATATCAGCTCGGAATTTTTCGCGTCGTGAAAAAATGGTCCAATCAGCCCGGGACCAAGAAATCTCCACGTTTCATGGTATTTCTAAACGTATGGCGTCGATAACTGAAAACTCAATTTTCAGATCCCAAGTACTTATATCAGCTCGGAATTTTTCGCGTCGTGAAAAAATTCCCCAATCAGCCCGGGACCAAGAAATCTCCACGTTTCATGGTATTTCTAAACGTATGGCGTCGATAATTGAAAACTCAATTTTCAGATCCCAAGTACTTATTTCAGCTCGGAATTTTTCGCGTCGTGAAAAAGGTCCCCAATCTGCCCGGGACCAAGAAATCTCCACGTTTCATTGTATTTCTAAACGTATGGCGTCGATAACTGGAAACTCAATTTTCAGATCCCAAGTACTTATATCAGCTCGGAATTTTTCGCGTCATGAAAAAGGTCCCCAATCTGCCCGGGACCAAGAAATCTCTACGTTTCATTGTATTTCTAAACGAATGGCGTCGATAACTGGAAACTCAATTTTCAGATCCCAAGTACTTATATCAGCTCGGAATTTTTCGCGTCATGAAAAAGGTCCCCAATCTGCCCGGGACCAAGAAATCTCTACGTTTCATTGTATTTCTAAACGAATGGCGTCGATAACTGGAAACTCAATTTTCAGATCCCAAGTACTTATATCAGCTCGGAATTTTTCGCGTCATGAAAAAGGTCCCCAATCTGCCCGGGACCAAGAAATCTCCACGTTTCATTGTATTTCTAAACGAATGGCGTCGATAACTGGAAACTCAGTTTTCAGATCCCAAGTACTTATATGAGCTCGGAATTTTTCGCGTCATGAAAAAATTACCCAATCAGCCCGGGACCAAGAAATCTCCACGTTTCATGGTATTTCTAAACGTATGGCGTCGATAACTGGAAACTCAGTTTTCAGATCCCAAGTACTTATATTAGCTCGGAATTTTTCGCGTCATGAAAAAGGTCCCCAATCTGCCCGGGACCAAGAAATCTCCACGTTTCATTGTATTTCTAAACGTATGGCGTCGATAACTGGAAACTCAGTTTTCAGATCCCAAGTACTTATATTAGCTCGGAATTTTTCGCGTCATGAAAAAGGTCCCCAATCTGCCCGGGACCAAGAAATCTCCACGTTTCATGGTATTTCTAAACGTATGGCGTCGATAACTGGAAACTCAATTTTCAGATCCCAAGTACTTATATCAGCTCGGAATTTTTCGCGTCATGAAAAAGGTCCCCAATCTGCCCGGGACCAAGAAATCTCCACGTTTCATTGTATTTCTAAACGTATGGCGTCGATAACTGGAAACTCAATTTTCAGATCCCAAGTACTTATATCAGCTCGGAATTTTTCGCGTCATGAAAAAGGTCCCCAATCTGCCCGGGACTAAGAAATCTCTACGTTTCATTGTATTTCTAAACGAATGGCGTCGATAACTGGAAACTCAATTTTCAGATCCCAAGTACTTATATCAGCTCGGAATTTTTCGCGTCATGAAAAAGGTCCCCAATCTGCCCGGGACCAAGAAATCTCCACGTTTCATTGTATTTCTAAACGAATGGCGTCGATAACTGGAAACTCAGTTTTCAGATCCCAAGTACTTATATGAGCTCGGAATTTTTCGCGTCATGAAAAAATTACCCAATCAGCCCGGGACCAAGAAATCTCCACGTTTCATTGTATTTCTAAACGAATGGCGTCGATAACT
Organism: Perithous albicinctus; assembly: GCA_964016905.1. Classification (NCBI taxonomy): domain Eukaryota; kingdom Metazoa; phylum Arthropoda; class Insecta; order Hymenoptera; family Ichneumonidae; genus Perithous; species Perithous albicinctus. The sequence continues at coordinate 4,076,943 of OZ024694.1, read as the reverse complement.
GGAAACTCAGTTTTCAGATCCCAAGTACTTATATGAGCTCGGAATTTTTCGCGTCATGAAAAAGGTCCCCAATCTGCCCGGGACCAAGAAATCTCCACGTTTCATGGTATTTCTAAACGTATGGCGTCGATAACTGGAAACTCAATTTTCAGATCCCAAGTACTTATATCAGCTCGGAATTTTTCGCGTCATGAAAAAGGTCCCCAATCTGCCCGGGACCAAGAAATCTCCACGTTTCATTGTATTTCTAAACGTATGGCGTCGATAACTGGAAACTCAATTTTCAGATCCCAAGTACTTATATCAGCTCGGAATTTTTCGCGTCATGAAAAAGGTCCCCAATCTGCCCGGGACCAAGAAATCTCCACGTTTCATTGTATTTCTAAACGAATGGCGTCGATAACTGGAAACTCAGTTTTCAGATCCCAAGTACTTATATGAGCTCGGAATTTTTCGCGTCATGAAAAAATTACCCAATCAGCCCGGGACCAAGAAATCTCCACGTTTCATGGTATTTCTAAACGTATGGCGTCGATAACTGGAAACTCAGTTTTCAGATCCCAAGTACTTATATTAGCTCGGAATTTTTCGCGTCATGAAAAAGGTCCCCAATCAGCCCGGGACCAAGAAATCTCCACGTTTCATTGTATTTCTAAACGAATGGCGTCGATAACTGGAAACTCAGTTTTCAGATCCCAAGTACTTATATTAGCTCGGAATTTTTCGCGTCATGAAAAAGGTCCCCAATCTGCCCGGGACCAAGAAATCTCCACGTTTCATGGTATTTCTAAACGTATGGCGTCGATAACTGGAAACTCAATTTTCAGATCCCAAGTACTTATATCAGCTCGGAATTTTTCGCGTCATGAAAAAATTACCCAATCAGCCCGGGACCAAGAAATCTCCACGTTTCACGGTATTTCTAAACGTATGGCGTCGATAACTGGAAACTCAATTTTCAGATCCCAAGTACTTATATCAGCTCGGAATTTTTCGCGTCATGAAAAAGGTCCCCAATCTGCCCGGGACCAAGAAATCTCCACGTTTCATTGTATTTCTAAACGAATGGCGTCGATAACTGGAAACTCAGTTTTCAGATCCCAAGTACTTATATTAGCTCGGAATTTTTCGCGTCATGAAAAAGGTCCTCAATCTGCCCGGGACCAAGAAATCTCCACGTTTCATGGTATTTCTAAACGTATGGCGTCGATAACTGGAAACTCAATTTTCAGATCCCAAGTACTTATATCAGCTCGGAATTTTTCGCGTCATGAAAAAGGTCCCCAATCTGCCCGGGACCAAGAAATCTCCACGTTTCATTGTATTTCTAAACGTATGGCGTCGATAACTGGAAACTCAATTTTCAGATCCCAAGTACTTATATCAGCTCGGAATTTTTCGCGTCATGAAAAAGGTCCCCAATCTGCCCGGGACCAAGAAATCTCCACGTTTCATTGTATTTCTAAACGAATGGCGTCGATAACTGGAAACTCAATTTTCAGATCCCAAGTACTTATATCAGCTCGGAATTTTTCGCGTCATGAAAAAGGTCCCCAATCTGCCCGGGACCAAGAAATCTCCACGTTTCATTGTATTTCTAAACGAATGGCGTCGATAACTGGAAACTCAGTTTTCAGATCCCAAGTACTTATATGAGCTCGGAATTTTTCGCGTCATGAAAAAGGTCCCCAATCTGCCCGGGACCAAGAAATCTCCACGTTTCATGGTATTTCTAAACGTATGGCGTCGATAACTGGAAACTCAATTTTCAGATCCCAAGTACTTATATCAGCTCGGAATTTTTCGCGTCATGAAAAAGGTCCCCAATCTGCCCGGGACCAAGAAATCTCCACGTTTCATTGTATTTCTAAACGTATGGCGTCGATAACTGGAAACTCAATTTTCAGATCCCAAGTACTTATATCAGCTCGGAATTTTTCGCGTCATGAAAAAGGTCCCCAATCTGCCCGGGACCAAGAAATCTCCACGTTTCATTGTATTTCTAAACGAATGGCGTCGATAACTGGAAACTCAGTTTTCAGATCCCAAGTACTTATATGAGCTCGGAATTTTTCGCGTCATGAAAAAATTACCCAATCAGCCCGGGACCAAGAAATCTCCACGTTTCATGGTATTTCTAAACGTATGGCGTCGATAACTGGAAACTCAGTTTTCAGATCCCAAGTACTTATATTAGCTCGGAATTTTTCGCGTCATGAAAAAGGTCCCCAATCTTCCCGGGACCAAGAAATCTCCACGTTTCATTGTATTTCTAAACGTATGGCGTCGATAACTGGAAACTCAGTTTTCAGATCCCAAGTACTTATATTAGCTCGGAATTTTTCGCGTCATGAAAAAGGTCCCCAATCAGCCCGGGACCAAGAAATCTCCACGTTTCATTGTATTTCTAAACGAATGGCGTCGATAACTGGAAACTCAGTTTTCAGATCCCAAGTACTTATATGAGCTCGGAATTTTTCGCGTCATGAAAAAATTACCCAATCAGCCCGGGACCAAGAAATCTCCACGTTTCATGGTATTTCTAAACGTATGGCGTCGATAACTGGAAACTCAGTTTTCAGATCCCAAGTACTTATATTAGCTCGGAATTTTTCGCGTCATGAAAAAATTACCCAATCAGCAAGGGACCAAGAAATCTCCACGTTTCATTGTATTTCTAAACGTATGGCGTCGATAACTGGAAACTCAGTTTTCAGATCCCAAGTACTTATATGAGCTCGGAATTTTTCGCGTCATGAAAAAGGTCCCCAATCAGCCCGGGACCAAGAAATCTCCACGTTTCATTGTATTTCTAAACGAATGGCGTCGATAACTGGAAACTCAGTTTTCAGATCCCAAGTACTTATATCAGCTCGGAATTTTTCGCGTCATGAAAAAGGTCCCCAATCTGCCCGGGACCAAGAAATCTCCACGTTTCATGGTATTTCTAAACGTATGGCGTCGATAACTGGAAACTCAATTTTCAGATCCCAAGTACTTATATCAGCTCGGAATTTTTCGCGTCATGAAAAAGGTCCCCAATCTGCCCGGGACCAAGAAATCTCCACGTTTCATTGTATTTCTAAACGTATGGCGTCGATAACTGGAAACTCAATTTTCAGATCCCAAGTACTTATATCAGCTCGGAATTTTTCGCGTCATGAAAAAGGTCCCCAATCTGCCCGGGACCAAGAAATCTCTACGTTTCATTGTATTTCTAAACGAATGGCGTCGATAACCGGAAACTCAATTTTCAGATCCCAAGTACTTATATCAGCTCGGAATTTTTCGCGTCATGAAAAAGGTCCCCAATCTGCCCGGGACCAAGAAATCTCTACGTTTCATTGTATTTCTAAACGAATGGCGTCGATAACTGGAAACTCAATTTTCAGATCCCAAGTACTTATATCAGCTCGGAATTTTTCGCGTCATGAAAAAGGTCCCCAATCTGCCCGGGACCAAGAAATCTCCACGTTTCATTGTATTTCTAAACGAATGGCGTCGATAACTGGAAACTCAGTTTTCAGATCCCAAGTACTTATATGAGCTCGGAATTTTTCGCGTCATGAAAAAATTACCCAATCAGCCCGGGACCAAGAAATCTCCACGTTTCATGGTATTTCTAAACGTATGGCGTCGATAACTGGAAACTCAGTTTTCAGATCCCAAGTACTTATATTAGCTCGGAATTTTTCGCGTCATGAAAAAGGTCCCCAATCTGCCCGGGACCAAGAAATCTCCACGTTTCATTGTATTTCTAAACGTATGGCGTCGATAACTGGAAACTCAGTTTTCAGATCCCAAGTACTTATATTAGCTCGGAATTTTTCGCGTCATGAAAAAGGTCCCCAATCTGCCCGGGACCAAGAAATCTCCACGTTTCATGGTATTTCTAAACGTATGGCGTCGATAACTGGAAACTCAATTTTCAGATCCCAAGTACTTATATCAGCTCGGAATTTTTCGCGTCATGAAAAAGGTCCCCAATCTGCCCGGGACCAAGAAATCTCCACGTTTCATTGTATTTCTAAACGTATGGCGTCGATAACTGGAAACTCAATTTTCAGATCCCAAGTACTTATATCAGCTCGGAATTTTTCGCGTCATGAAAAAGGTCCCCAATCTGCCCGGGACCAAGAAATCTCTACGTTTCATTGTATTTCTAAACGAATGGCGTCGATAACTGGAAACTCAATTTTCAGATCCCAAGTACTTATATCAGCTCGGAATTTTTCGCGTCATGAAAAAGGTCCCCAATCTGCCCGGGACCAAGAAATCTCCACGTTTCATTGTATTTCTAAACGTATGGCGTCGATAACTGGAAACTCAATTTTCAGATCCCAAGTACTTATATCAGCTCGGAATTTTTCGCGTCATGAAAAAGGTCCCCAATCTGCCCGGGACCAAGAAATCTCCACGTTTCATTGTATTTCTAAACGAATGGCGTCGATAACTGGAAACTCAATTTTCAGATCCCAAGTACTTATATCAGCTCGGAATTTTTCGCGTCATGAAAAAGGTCCCCAATCTGCCCGGGACCAAGAAATCTCCACGTTTCATTGTATTTCTAAACGAATGGCGTCGATAACTGGAAACTCAGTTTTCAGATCCCAAGTACTTATATGAGCTCGGAATTTTTCGCGTCATGAAAAAGGTCCCCAATCTGCCCGGGACCAAGAAATCTCCACGTTTCATGGTATTTCTAAACGTATGGCGTCGATAACTGGAAACTCAATTTTCAGATCCCAAGTACTTATATCAGCTCGGAATTTTTCGCGTCATGAAAAAGGTCCCCAATCTGCCCGGGACCAAGAAATCTCCACGTTTCATTGTATTTCTAAACGTATGGCGTCGATAACTGGAAACTCAATTTTCAGATCCCAAGTACTTATATCAGCTCGGAATTTTTCGCGTCATGAAAAAGGTCCCCAATCTGCCCGGGACCAAGAAATCTCCACGTTTCATTGTATTTCTAAACGAATGGCGTCGATAACTGGAAACTCAGTTTTCAGATCCCAAGTACTTATATGAGCTCGGAATTTTTCGCGTCATGAAAAAATTACCCAATCAGCCCGGGACCAAGAAATCTCCACGTTTCATGGTATTTCTAAACGTATGGCGTCGATAACTGGAAACTCAGTTTTCAGATCCCAAGTACTTATATTAGCTCGGAATTTTTCGCGTCATGAAAAAGGTCCCCAATCTTCCCGGGACCAAGAAATCTCCACGTTTCATTGTATTTCTAAACGTATGGCGTCGATAACTGGAAACTCAGTTTTCAGATCCCAAGTACTTATATTAGCTCGGAATTTTTCGCGTCATGAAAAAGGTCCCCAATCAGCCCGGGACCAAGAAATCTCCACGTTTCATTGTATTTCTAAACGAATGGCGTCGATAACTGGAAACTCAGTTTTCAGATCCCAAGTACTTATATGAGCTCGGAATTTTTCGCGTCATGAAAAAATTACCCAATCAGCCCGGGACCAAGAAATCTCCACGTTTCATGGTATTTCTAAACGTATGGCGTCGATAACTGGAAACTCAGTTTTCAGATCCCAAGTACTTATATTAGCTCGGAATTTTTCGCGTCATGAAAAAATTACCCAATCAGCAAGGGACCAAGAAATCTCCACGTTTCATTGTATTTCTAAACGTATGGCGTCGATAACTGGAAACTCAGTTTTCAGATCCCAAGTACTTATATTAGCTCGGAATTTTTCGCGTCATGAAAAAGGTCCCCAATCAGCCCGGGACCAAGAAATCTCCACGTTTCATTGTATTTCTAAACGAATGGCGTCGATAACTGGAAACTCAGTTTTCAGATCCCAAGTACTTATATCAGCTCGGAATTTTTCGCGTCATGAAAAAGGTCCCCAATCTGCCCGGGACCAAGAAATCTCCACGTTTCATGGTATTTCTAAACGTATGGCGTCGATAACTGGAAACTCAATTTTCAGATCCCAAGTACTTATATCAGCTCGGAATTTTTCGCGTCATGAAAAAGGTCCCCAATCTGCCCGGGACCAAGAAATCTCCACGTTTCATTGTATTTCTAAACGTATGGCGTCGATAACTGGAAACTCAATTTTCAGATCCCAAGTACTTATATCAGCTCGGAATTTTTCGCGTCATGAAAAAGGTCCCCAATCTGCCCGGGACCAAGAAATCTCTACGTTTCATTGTATTTCTAAACGAATGGCGTCGATAACCGGAAACTCAATTTTCAGATCCCAAGTACTTATATCAGCTCGGAATTTTTCGCGTCATGAAAAAGGTCCCCAATCTGCCCGGGACCAAGAAATCTCTACGTTTCATTGTATTTCTAAACGAATGGCGTCGATAACTGGAAACTCAATTTTCAGATCCCAAGTACTTATATCAGCTCGGAATTTTTCGCGTCATGAAAAAGGTCCCCAATCTGCCCGGGACCAAGAAATCTCCACGTTTCATTGTATTTCTAAACGAATGGCGTCGATAACTGGAAACTCAGTTTTCAGATCCCAAGTACTTATATGAGCTCGGAATTTTTCGCGTCATGAAAAAATTACCCAATCAGCCCGGGACCAAGAAATCTCCACGTTTCATGGTATTTCTAAACGTATGGCGTCGATAACTGGAAACTCAGTTTTCAGATCCCAAGTACTTATATTAGCTCGGAATTTTTCGCGTCATGAAAAAGGTCCCCAATCTGCCCGGGACCAAGAAATCTCTACGTTTCATTGTATTTCTAAACGAATGGCGTCGATAACTGGAAACTCAATTTTCAGATCCCAAGTACTTATATCAGCTCGGAATTTTTCGCGTCATGAAAAAGGTCCCCAATCTGCCCGGGACCAAGAAATCTCCACGTTTCATTGTATTTCTAAACGAATGGCGTCGATAACTGGAAACTCAGTTTTCAGATCCCAAGTACTTATATGAGCTCGGAATTTTTCGCGTCATGAAAAAATTACCCAATCAGCCCGGGACCAAGAAATCTCCACGTTTCATGGTATTTCTAAACGTATGGCGTCGATAACTGGAAACTCAGTTTTCAGATCCCAAGTACTTATATTAGCTCGGAATTTTTCGCGTCATGAAAAAGGTCCCCAATCTGCCCGGGACCAAGAAATCTCCACGTTTCATTGTATTTCTAAACGTATGGCGTCGATAACTGGAAACTCAGTTTTCAGATCCCAAGTACTTATATTAGCTCGGAATTTTTCGCGTCATGAAAAAGGTCCCCAATCTGCCCGGGACCAAGAAATCTCCACGTTTCATGGTATTTCTAAACGTATGGCGTCGATAACTGGAAACTCAATTTTCAGATCCCAAGTACTTATATCAGCTCGGAATTTTTCGCGTCATGAAAAAGGTCCCCAATCTGCCCGGGACCAAGAAATCTCCACGTTTCATTGTATTTCTAAACGTATGGCGTCGATAACTGGAAACTCAATTTTCAGATCCCAAGTACTTATATCAGCTCGGAATTTTTCGCGTCATGAAAAAGGTCCCCAATCTGCCCGGGACCAAGAAATCTCTACGTTTCATTGTATTTCTAAACGAATGGCGTCGATAACTGGAAACTCAATTTTCAGATCCCAAGTACTTATATCAGCTCGGAATTTTTCGCGTCATGAAAAAGGTCCCCAATCTGCCCGGGACCAAGAAATCTCCACGTTTCATTGTATTTCTAAACGAATGGCGTCGATAACTGGAAACTCAGTTTTCAGATCCCAAGTACTTATATGAGCTCGGAATTTTTCGCGTCATGAAAAAATTACCCAATCAGCCCGGGACCAAGAAATCTCCACGTTTCATGGTATTTCTAAACGTATGGCGTCGATAACTGGAAACTCAGTTTTCAGATCCCAAGTACTTATATTAGCTCGGAATTTTTCGCGTCATGAAAAAGGTCCCCAATCTGCCCGGGACCAAGAAATCTCCACGTTTCATTGTATTTCTAAACGTATGGCGTCGATAACTGGAAACTCAGTTTTCAGATCCCAAGTACTTATATTAGCTCGGAATTTTTCGCGTCATGAAAAAGGTCCCCAATCTGCCCGGGACCAAGAAATCTCCACGTTTCATTGTATTTCTAAACGAATGGCGTCGATAACTGGAAACTCAATTTTCAGATCCCAAGTACTTATATCAGCTCGGAATTTTTCGCGTCATGAAAAAGGTCCCCAATCTGCCCGGGACCAAGAAATCTCCACGTTTCATTGTATTTCTAAACGTATGGCGTCGATAACTGGAAACTCAATTTTCAGATCCCAAGTACTTATATCAGCTCGGAATTTTTCGCGTCATGAAAAAGGTCCCCAATCTGCCCGGGACCAAGAAATCTCCACGTTTCATTGTATTTCTAAACGAATGGCGTCGATAACTGGAAACTCAATTTTCAGATCCCAAGTACTTATATCAGCTCGGAATTTTTCGCGTCATGAAAAAGGTCCCCAATCTGCCCGGGACCAAGAAATCTCCACGTTTCATTGTATTTCTAAACGAATGGCGTCGATAACTGGAAACTCAGTTTTCAGATCCCAAGTACTTATATGAGCTCGGAATTTTTCGCGTCATGAAAAAATTACCCAATCAGCCCGGGACCAAGAAATCTCCACGTTTCATGGTATTTCTAAACGTATGGCGTCGATAACTGGAAACTCAGTTTTCAGATCCCAAGTACTTATATTAGCTCGGAATTTTTCGCGTCATGAAAAAGGTCCCCAATCTGCCCGGGACCAAGAAATCTCCACGTTTCATTGTATTTCTAAACGTATGGCGTCGATAACTGGAAACTCAGTTTTCAGATCCCAAGTACTTATATTAGCTCGGAATTTTTCGCGTCATGAAAAAGGTCCCCAATCTGCCCGGGACCAAGAAATCTCCACGTTTCATTGTATTTCTAAACGTATGGCGTCGATAACTGGAAACTCAATTTTCAGATCCCAAGTACTTATATCAGCTCGGAATTTTTCGCGTCATGAAAAAGGTCCCCAATCTGCCCGGGACCAAGAAATCTCCACGTTTCATTGTATTTCTAAACGAATGGCGTCGATAACTGGAAACTCAGTTTTCAGATCCCAAGTACTTATATGAGCTCGGAATTTTTCGCGTCATGAAAAAATTACCCAATCAGCCCGGGACCAAGAAATCTCCACGTTTCATTGTATTTCTAAACGAATGGCGTCGATAACTGGAAACTCAGTTTTCAGATCCCAAGTACTTATATTAGCTCGGAATTTTTCGCGTCATGAAAAAGGTCCCCAATCTGCCCGGGACCAAGAAATCTCCATGTTTCATGGTATTTCTAAACGTATGGCGTCGATAACTGGAAACTCAATTTTCAGATCCCAAGTACTTATATCAGCTCGGAATTTTTCGCGTCATGAAAAAATTACCCAATCAGCCCGGGACCAAGAAATCTCCACGTTTCACGGTATTTCTAAACGTATGGCGTCGATAACTGGAAACTCAATTTTCAGATCCCAAGTACTTATATCAGCTCGGAATTTTTCGCGTCATGAAAAAGGTCCCCAATCAGCCCGGGACCAAGAAATCTCCACGTTTCATTGTATTTCTAAACGAATGGCGTCGATAACTGGAAACTCAGTTTTCAGATCCCAAGTACTTATATTAGCTCGGAATTTTTCGCGTCATGAAAAAGGTCCCCAATCTGCCCGGGACCAAGAAATCTCCACGTTTCATGGTATTTCTAAACGTATGGCGTCGATAACTGGAAACTCAATTTTCAGATCCCAAGTACTTATATCAGCTCGGAATTTTTCGCGTCATGAAAAAATTACCCAATCAGCCCGGGACCAAGAAATCTGCACGTTTCACGGTATTTCTAAACGTATGGCGTCGATAACTGGAAACTCAATTTTCAGATCCAAGTACTTATATTAGCTCGGAATTTTTCGCGTCATGAAAAAGGTCCCCAATCAGCCCGGGACCAAGAAATCTCCACGTTTCATTGTATTTCTAAACGAATGGCGTCGATAACTGGAAACTCAGTTTTCAGATCCCAAGTACTTATATCAGCTCGGAATTTTTCGCGTCATGAAAAAGGTCCCCAATCTGCCCGGGACCAAGAAATCTCCACGTTTCATTGTATTTCTAAACGTATGGCGTCGATAACTGGAAACTCAATTTTCAGATCCCAAGTACTTATATCAGCTCGGAATTTTTCGCGTCATGAAAAAGGTCCCCAATCTGCCCGGGACCAAGAAATCTCTACGTTTCATTGTATTTCTAAACGTATGGCGTCGATAACTGGAAACTCAATTTTCAGATCCCAAGTACTTATATCAGCTCGGAATTTTTCGCGTCATGAAAAAGGTCCCCAATCTGCCCGGGACCAAGAAATCTCTACGTTTCATTGTATTTCTAAACGAATGGCGTCGATAACCGGAAACTCAATTTTCAGATCCCAAGTACTTATATCAGCTCGGAATTTTTCGCGTCATGAAAAAGGTCCCCAATCTGCCCGGGACCAAGAAATCTCTACGTTTCATTGTATTTCTAAACGAATGGCGTCGATAACTGGAAACTCAATTTTCAGATCCCAAGTACTTATATCAGCTCGGAATTTTTCGCGTCATGAAAAAGGTCCCCAATCTGCCCGGGACCAAGAAATCTCCACGTTTCATTGTATTTCTAAACGAATGGCGTCGATAACTGGAAACTCAGTTTTCAGATCCCAAGTACTTATATGAGCTCGGAATTTTTCGCGTCATGAAAAAATTACCCAATCAGCCCGGGACCAAGAAATCTCCACGTTTCATGGTATTTCTAAACGTATGGCGTCGATAACTGGAAACTCAGTTTTCAGATCCCAAGTACTTATATGAGCTCGGAATTTTTCGCGTCATGAAAAAGGTCCCCAATCTGCCCGGGACCAAGAAATCTCTACGTTTCATTGTATTTCTAAACGAATGGCGTCGATAACTGGAAACTCAATTTTCAGATCCCAAGTACTTATATCAGCTCGGAATTTTTCGCGTCATGAAAAAGGTCCCCAATCTGCCCGGGACCAAGAAATCTCCACGTTTCATTGTATTTCTAAACGAATGGCGTCGATAACTGGAAACTCAGTTTTCAGATCCCAAGTACTTATATGAGCTCGGAATTTTTCGCGTCATGAAAAAATTACCCAATCAGCCCGGGACCAAGAAATCTCCACGTTTCATGGTATTTCTAAACGTATGGCGTCGATAACTGGAAACTCAGTTTTCAGATCCCAAGTACTTATATTAGCTCGGAATTTTTCGCGTCATGAAAAAGGTCCCCAATCTGCCCGGGACCAAGAAATCTCCACGTTTCATTGTATTTCTAAACGTATGGCGTCGATAACTGGAAACTCAGTTTTCAGATCCCAAGTACTTATATTAGCTCGGAATTTTTCGCGTCATGAAAAAGGTCCCCAATCTGCCCGGGACCAAGAAATCTCCACGTTTCATGGTATTTCTAAACGTATGGCGTCGATAACTGGAAACTCAATTTTCAGATCCCAAGTACTTATATCAGCTCGGAATTTTTCGCGTCATGAAAAAGGTCCCCAATCTGCCCGGGACCAAGAAATCTCCACGTTTCATTGTATTTCTAAACGTATGGCGTCGATAACTGGAAACTCAATTTTCAGATCCCAAGTACTTATATCAGCTCGGAATTTTTCGCGTCATGAAAAAGGTCCCCAATCTGCCCGGGACCAAGAAATCTCTACGTTTCATTGTATTTCTAAACGAATGGCGTCGATAACTGGAAACTCAATTTTCAGATCCCAAGTACTTATATCAGCTCGGAATTTTTCGCGTCATGAAAAAGGTCCCCAATCTGCCCGGGACCAAGAAATCTCCACGTTTCATTGTATTTCTAAACGAATGGCGTCGATAACTGGAAACTCAGTTTTCAGATCCCAAGTACTTATATGAGCTCGGAATTTTTCGCGTCATGAAAAAATTACCCAATCAGCCCGGGACCAAGAAATCTCCACGTTTCATGGTATTTCTAAACGTATGGCGTCGATAACTGGAAACTCAGTTTTCAGATCCCAAGTACTTATATTAGCTCGGAATTTTTCGCGTCATGAAAAAGGTCCCCAATCTGCCCGGGACCAAGAAATCTCCACGTTTCATTGTATTTCTAAACGTATGGCGTCGATAACTGGAAACTCAGTTTTCAGATCCCAAGTACTTATATTAGCTCGGAATTTTTCGCGTCATGAAAAAGGTCCCCAATCTGCCCGGGACCAAGAAATCTCCACGTTTCATTGTATTTCTAAACGAATGGCGTCGATAACTGGAAACTCAATTTTCAGATCCCAAGTACTTATATCAGCTCGGAATTTTTCGCGTCATGAAAAAGGTCCCCAATCTGCCCGGGACCAAGAAATCTCCACGTTTCATTGTATTTCTAAACGTATGGCGTCGATAACTGGAAACTCAATTTTCAGATCCCAAGTACTTATATCAGCTCGGAATTTTTCGCGTCATGAAAAAGGTCCCCAATCTGCCCGGGACCAAGAAATCTCCACGTTTCATTGTATTTCTAAACGAATGGCGTCGATAACTGGAAACTCAATTTTCAGATCCCAAGTACTTATATCAGCTCGGAATTTTTCGCGTCATGAAAAAGGTCCCCAATCTGCCCGGGACCAAGAAATCTCCACGTTTCATTGTATTTCTAAACGAATGGCGTCGATAACTGGAAACTCAGTTTTCAGATCCCAAGTACTTATATGAGCTCGGAATTTTTCGCGTCATGAAAAAATTACCCAATCAGCCCGGGACCAAGAAATCTCCACGTTTCATGGTATTTCTAAACGTATGGCGTCGATAACTGGAAACTCAGTTTTCAGATCCCAAGTACTTATATTAGCTCGGAATTTTTCGCGTCATGAAAAAGGTCCCCAATCTGCCCGGGACCAAGAAATCTCCACGTTTCATTGTATTTCTAAACGTATGGCGTCGATAACTGGAAACTCAGTTTTCAGATCCCAAGTACTTATATTAGCTCGGAATTTTTCGCGTCATGAAAAAGGTCCCCAATCTGCCCGGGACCAAGAAATCTCCACGTTTCATTGTATTTCTAAACGTATGGCGTCGATAACTGGAAACTCAATTTTCAGATCCCAAGTACTTATATCAGCTCGGAATTTTTCGCGTCATGAAAAAGGTCCCCAATCTGCCCGGGACCAAGAAATCTCCACGTTTCATTGTATTTCTAAACGAATGGCGTCGATAACTGGAAACTCAGTTTTCAGATCCCAAGTACTTATATGAGCTCGGAATTTTTCGCGTCATGAAAAAATTACCCAATCAGCCCGGGACCAAGAAATCTCCACGTTTCATTGTATTTCTAAACGAATGGCGTCGATAACTGGAAACTCAGTTTTCAGATCCCAAGTACTTATATTAGCTCGGAATTTTTCGCGTCATGAAAAAGGTCCCCAATCTGCCCGGGACCAAGAAATCTCCATGTTTCATGGTATTTCTAAACGTATGGCGTCGATAACTGGAAACTCAATTTTCAGATCCCAAGTACTTATATCAGCTCGGAATTTTTCGCGTCATGAAAAAATTACCCAATCAGCCCGGGACCAAGAAATCTCCACGTTTCACGGTATTTCTAAACGTATGGCGTCGATAACTGGAAACTCAATTTTCAGATCCCAAGTACTTATATCAGCTCGGAATTTTTCGCGTCATGAAAAAGGTCCCCAATCAGCCCGGGACCAAGAAATCTCCACGTTTCATTGTATTTCTAAACGAATGGCGTCGATAACTGGAAACTCAGTTTTCAGATCCCAAGTACTTATATTAGCTCGGAATTTTTCGCGTCATGAAAAAGGTCCCCAATCTGCCCGGGACCAAGAAATCTCCACGTTTCATGGTATTTCTAAACGTATGGCGTCGATAACTGGAAACTCAATTTTCAGATCCCAAGTACTTATATCAGCTCGGAATTTTTCGCGTCATGAAAAAATTACCCAATCAGCCCGGGACCAAGAAATCTGCACGTTTCACGGTATTTCTAAACGTATGGCGTCGATAACTGGAAACTCAATTTTCAGATCCAAGTACTTATATTAGCTCGGAATTTTTCGCGTCATGAAAAAGGTCCCCAATCAGCCCGGGACCAAGAAATCTCCACGTTTCATTGTATTTCTAAACGAATGGCGTCGATAACTGGAAACTCAGTTTTCAGATCCCAAGTACTTATATCAGCTCGGAATTTTTCGCGTCATGAAAAAGGTCCCCAATCTGCCCGGGACCAAGAAATCTCCACGTTTCATGGTATTTCTAAACGTATGGCGTCGATAACTGGAAACTCAATTTTCAGATCCCAAGTACTTATATCAGCTCGGAATTTTTCGCGTCATGAAAAAGGTCCCCAATCTGCCCGGGACCAAGAAATCTCCACGTTTCATTGTATTTCTAAACGTATGGCGTCGATAACTGGAAACTCAATTTTCAGATCCCAAGTACTTATATCAGCTCGGAATTTTTCGCGTCATGAAAAAGGTCCCCAATCTGCCCGGGACCAAGAAATCTCTACGTTTCATTGTATTTCTAAACGAATGGCGTCGATAACTGGAAACTCAATTTTCAGATCCCAAGTACTTATATCAGCTCGGAATTTTTCGCGTCATGAAAAAGGTCCCCAATCTGCCCGGGACCAAGAAATCTCCACGTTTCATTGTATTTCTAAACGAATGGCGTCGATAACTGGAAACTCAATTTTCAGATCCCAAGTACTTATATCAGCTCGGAATTTTTCGCGTCATGAAAAAGGTCCCCAATCTGCCCGGGACCAAGAAATCTCCACGTTTCATTGTATTTCTAAACGAATGGCGTCGATAACTGGAAACTCAGTTTTCAGATCCCAAGTACTTATATGAGCTCGGAATTTTTCGCGTCATGAAAAAGGTCCCCAATCTGCCCGGGACCAAGAAATCTCCACGTTTCATGGTATTTCTAAACGTATGGCGTCGATAACTGGAAACTCAATTTTCAGATCCCAAGTACTTATATCAGCTCGGAATTTTTCGCGTCATGAAAAAGGTCCCCAATCTGCCCGGGACCAAGAAATCTCCACGTTTCATTGTATTTCTAAACGTATGGCGTCGATAACTGGAAACTCAATTTTCAGATCCCAAGTACTTATATCAGCTCGGAATTTTTCGCGTCATGAAAAAGGTCCCCAATCTGCCCGGGACCAAGAAATCTCCACGTTTCATTGTATTTCTAAACGAATGGCGTCGATAACTGGAAACTCAGTTTTCAGATCCCAAGTACTTATATGAGCTCGGAATTTTTCGCGTCATGAAAAAATTACCCAATCAGCCCGGGACCAAGAAATCTCCACGTTTCATGGTATTTCTAAACGTATGGCGTCGATAACTGGAAACTCAGTTTTCAGATCCCAAGTACTTATATTAGCTCGGAATTTTTCGCGTCATGAAAAAGGTCCCCAATCTTCCCGGGACCAAGAAATCTCCACGTTTCATTGTATTTCTAAACGTATGGCGTCGATAACTGGAAACTCAGTTTTCAGATCCCAAGTACTTATATTAGCTCGGAATTTTTCGCGTCATGAAAAAGGTCCCCAATCAGCCCGGGACCAAGAAGTCTCCACGTTTCATTGTATTTCTAAACGAATGGCGTCGATAACTGGAAACTCAGTTTTCAGATCCCAAGTACTTATATGAGCTCGGAATTTTTCGCGTCATGAAAAAATTACCCAATCAGCCCGGGACCAAGAAATCTCCACGTTTCATGGTATTTCTAAACGTATGGCGTCGATAACTGGAAACTCAGTTTTCAGATCCCAAGTACTTATATTAGCTCGGAATTTTTCGCGTCATGAAAAAATTACCCAATCAGCAAGGGACCAAGAAATCTCCACGTTTCATTGTATTTCTAAACGTATGGCGTCGATAACTGGAAACTCAGTTTTCAGATCCCAAGTACTTATATTAGCTCGGAATTTTTCGCGTCATGAAAAAGGTCCCCAATCAGCCCGGGACCAAGAAATCTCCACGTTTCATTGTATTTCTAAACGAATGGCGTCGATAACTGGAAACTCAGTTTTCAGATCCCAAGTACTTATATCAGCTCGGAATTTTTCGCGTCATGAAAAAGGTCCCCAATCTGCCCGGGACCAAGAAATCTCCACGTTTCATGGTATTTCTAAACGTATGGCGTCGATAACTGGAAACTCAATTTTCAGATCCCAAGTACTTATATCAGCTCGGAATTTTTCGCGTCATGAAAAAGGTCCCCAATCTGCCCGGGACCAAGAAATCTCCACGTTTCATTGTATTTCTAAACGTATGGCGTCGATAACTGGAAACTCAATTTTCAGATCCCAAGTACTTATATCAGCTCGGAATTTTTCGCGTCATGAAAAAGGTCCCCAATCTGCCCGGGACCAAGAAATCTCTACGTTTCATTGTATTTCTAAACGAATGGCGTCGATAACTGGAAACTCAATTTTCAGATCCCAAGTACTTATATCAGCTCGGAATTTTTCGCGTCATGAAAAAGGTCCCCAATCTGCCCGGGACCAAGAAATCTCTACGTTTCATTGTATTTCTAAACGAATGGCGTCGATAACTGGAAACTCAATTTTCAGATCCCAAGTACTTATATCAGCTCGGAATTTTTCGCGTCATGAAAAAGGTCCCCAATCTGCCCGGGACCAAGAAATCTCCACGTTTCATTGTATTTCTAAACGAATGGCGTCGATAACTGGAAACTCAGTTTTCAGATCCCAAGTACTTATATGAGCTCGGAATTTTTCGCGTCATGAAAAAGGTCCCCAATCTGCCCGGGACCAAGAAATCTCTACGTTTCATTGTATTTCTAAACGAATGGCGTCGATAACTGGAAACTCAATTTTCAGATCCCAAGTACTTATATCAGCTCGGAATTTTTCGCGTCATGAAAAACGTCCCCAATCTGCCCGGGACCAAGAAATCTCCACGTTTCATTGTATTTCTAAACGAATGGCGTCGATAACTGGAAACTCAGTTTTCAGATCCCAAGTACTTATATGAGCTCGGAATTTTTCGCGTCATGAAAAAATTACCCAATCAGCCCGGGACCAAGAAATCTCCACGTTTCATGGTATTTCTAAACGTATGGCGTCGATAACTGGAAACTCAGTTTTCAGATCCCAAGTACTTATATTAGCTCGGAATTTTTCGCGTCATGAAAAAGGTCCCCAATCTGCCCGGGACCAAGAAATCTCCACGTTTCATTGTATTTCTAAACGAATGGCGTCGATAACTGGAAACTCAATTTTCAGATCCCAAGTACTTATATCAGCTCGGAATTTTTCGCGTCATGAAAAAGGTCCCCAATCTGCCCGGGACCAAGAAATCTCCATGTTTCATGGTATTTCTAAACGTATGGCGTCGATAACTGGAAACTCAATTTTCAGATCCCAAGTACTTATATCAGCTCGGAATTTTTCGCGTCATGAAAAAATTACCCAATCAGCCCGGGACCAAGAAATCTCCACGTTTCACGGTATTTCTAAACGTATGGCGTCGATAACTGGAAACTCAATTTTCAGATCCCAAGTACTTATATCAGCTCGGAATTTTTCGCGTCATGAAAAAGGTCCCCAATCAGCCCGGGACCAAGAAATCTCCACGTTTCATTGTATTTCTAAACGAATGGCGTCGATAACTGGAAACTCAGTTTTCAGATCCCAAGTACTTATATTAGCTCGGAATTTTTCGCGTCATGAAAAAGGTCCCCAATCTGCCCGGGACCAAGAAATCTCCACGTTTCATGGTATTTCTAAACGTATGGCGTCGATAACTGGAAACTCAATTTTCAGATCCCAAGTACTTATATCAGCTCGGAATTTTTCGCGTCATGAAAAAATTACCCAATCAGCCCGGGACCAAGAAATCTGCACGTTTCACGGTATTTCTAAACGTATGGCGTCGATAACTGGAAACTCAATTTTCAGATCCCAAGTACTTATATTAGCTCGGAATTTTTCGCGTCATGAAAAAGGTCCCCAATCAGCCCGGGACCAAGAAATCTCCACGTTTCATTGTATTTCTAAACGAATGGCGTCGATAACTGGAAACTCAGTTTTCAGATCCCAAGTACTTATATCAGCTCGGAATTTTTCGCGTCATGAAAAAGGTCCCCAATCTGCCCGGGACCAAGAAATCTCCACGTTTCATGGTATTTCTAAACGTATGGCGTCGATAACTGGAAACTCAATTTTCAGATCCCAAGTACTTATATCAGCTCGGAATTTTTCGCGTCATGAAAAAGGTCCCCAATCTGCCCGGGACCAAGAAATCTCCACGTTTCATTGTATTTCTAAACGTATGGCGTCGATAACTGGAAACTCAATTTTCAGATCCCAAGTACTTATATCAGCTCGGAATTTTTCGCGTCATGAAAAAGGTCCCCAATCTGCCCGGGACCAAGAAATCTCTACGTTTCATTGTATTTCTAAACGAATGGCGTCGATAACTGGAAACTCAATTTTCAGATCCCAAGTACTTATATCAGCTCGGAATTTTTCGCGTCATGAAAAAGGTCCCCAATCTGCCCGGGACCAAGAAATCTCTACGTTTCATTGTATTTCTAAACGAATGACGTCGATAACTGGAAACTCAATTTTCAGATCCCAAGTACTTATATCAGCTCGGAATTTTTCGCGTCATGAAAAAGGTCCCCAATCTGCCCGGGACCAAGAAATCTCCACGTTTCATTGTATTTCTAAACGAATGGCGTCGATAACTGGAAACTCAGTTTTCAGATCCCAAGTACTTATATGAGCTCGGAATTTTTCGCGTCATGAAAAAATTACCCAATCAGCCCGGGACCAAGAAATCTCCACGTTTCATGGTATTTCTAAACGTATGGCGTCGATAACTGGAAACTCAGTTTTCAGATCCCAAGTACTTATATTAGCTCGGAATTTTTCGCGTCATGAAAAAGGTCCCCAATCTGCCCGGGACCAAGAAATCTCCACGTTTCATTGTATTTCTAAACGTATGGCGTCGATAACTGGAAACTCAGTTTTCAGATCCCAAGTACTTATATTAGCTCGGAATTTTTCGCGTCATGAAAAAGGTCCCCAATCTGCCCGGGACCAAGAAATCTCCACGTTTCATGGTATTTCTAAACGTATGGCGTCGATAACTGGAAACTCAATTTTCAGATCCCAAGTACTTATATCAGCTCGGAATTTTTCGCGTCATGAAAAAGGTCCCCAATCTGCCCGGGACCAAGAAATCTCCACGTTTCATTGTATTTCTAAACGTATGGCGTCGATAACTGGAAACTCAATTTTCAGATCCCAAGTACTTATATCAGCTCGCAATTTTTCGCGTCATGAAAAAGGTCCCCAATCTGCCCGGGACCAAGAAATCTCTACGTTTCATTGTATTTCTAAACGAATGGCGTCGATAACTGGAAACTCAATTTTCAGATCCCAAGTACTTATATCAGCTCGGAATTTCTCGCGTCATGAAAAACGTCCCCAATCTGCCCGGGACCAAGAAATCTCCACGTTTCATTGTATTTCTAAACGAATGGCGTCGATAACTGGAAACTCAGTTTTCAGATCCCAAGTACTTATATGAGCTCGGAATTTTTCGCGTCATGAAAAAATTACCCAATCAGCCCGGGACCAAGAAATCTCCACGTTTCATGGTATTTCTAAACGTATGGCGTCGATAACTGGAAACTCAGTTTTCAGATCCCAAGTACTTATATTAGCTCGGAATTTTTCGCGTCATGAAAAAGGTCCCCAATCTGCCCGGGACCAAGAAATCTCCACGTTTCATTGTATTTCTAAACGTATGGCGTCGATAACTGGAAACTCAGTTTTCAGATCCCAAGTACTTATATTAGCTCGGAATTTTTCGCGTCATGAAAAAGGTCCCCAATCTGCCCGGGACCAAGAAATCTCCACGTTTCATTGTATTTCTAAACGAATGGCGTCGATAACTGGAAACTCAATTTTCAGATCCCAAGTACTTATATCAGCTCGGAATTTTTCGCGTCATGAAAAAGGTCCCCAATCTGCCCGGGACCAAGAAATCTCCACGTTTCATGGTATTTCTAAACGTATGGCGTCGATAACTGGAAACTCAGTTTTCAGATCCCAAGTACTTATATTAGCTCGGAATTTTTCGCGTCATGAAAAAGGTCCCCAATCTGCCCGGGACCAAGAAATCTCCACGTTTCATTGTATTTCTAAACGTATGGCGTCGATAACTGGAAACTCAGTTTTCAGATCCCAAGTACTTATATGAGCTCGGAATTTTTCGCGTCATGAAAAAGGTCCCCAATCTGCCCGGGACCAAGAAATCTCCACGTTTCATTGTATTTCTAAACGAATGGCGTCGATAACTGGAAACTCAATTTTCAGATCCCAAGTACTTATATCAGCTCGGAATTTTTCGCGTCATGAAAAAGGTCCCCAATCTGCCCGGGACCAAGAAATCTCCACGTTTCATTGTATTTCTAAACGTATGGCGTCGATAACTGGAAACTCAATTTTCAGATCCCAAGTACTTATATCAGCTCGGAATTTTTCGCGTCATGAAAAAGGTCCCCAATCTGCCCGGGACCAAGAAATCTCCACGTTTCATTGTATTTCTAAACGAATGGCGTCGATAACTGGAAACTCAATTTTCAGATCCCAAGTACTTATATCAGCTCGGAATTTTTCGCGTCATGAAAAAGGTCCCCAATCTGCCCGGGACCAAGAAATCTCCACGTTTCATTGTATTTCTAAACGAATGGCGTCGATAACTGGAAACTCAGTTTTCAGATCCCAAGTACTTATATGAGCTCGGAATTTTTCGCGTCATGAAAAAATTACCCAATCAGCCCGGGACCAAGAAATCTCCACGTTTCATGGTATTTCTAAACGTATGGCGTCGATAACTGGAAACTCAGTTTTCAGATCCCAAGTACTTATATTAGCTCGGAATTTTTCGCGTCATGAAAAAGGTCCCCAATCTGCCCGGGACCAAGAAATCTCCACGTTTCATTGTATTTCTAAACGTATGGCGTCGATAACTGGAAACTCAGTTTTCAGATCCCAAGTACTTATATTAGCTCGGAATTTTTCGCGTCATGAAAAAGGTCCCCAATCTGCCCGGGACCAAGAAATCTCCACGTTTCATTGTATTTCTAAACGTATGGCGTCGATAACTGGAAACTCAACTTTCAGATCCCAAGTACTTATATCAGCTCGGAATTTTTCGCGTCATGAAAAAGGTCCCCAATCTGCCCGGGACCAAGAAATCTCCACGTTTCATGGTATTTCTAAACGTATGGCGTCGATAACTGGAAACTCAATTTTCAGATCCCAAGTACTTATATCAGCTCGGAATTTTTCGCGTCATGAAAAAATTACCCAATCAGCCCGGGACCAAGAAATCTCCACGTTTCACGGTATTTCTAAACGTATGGCGTCGATAACTGGAAACTCAATTTTCAGATCCCAAGTACTTATATCAGCTCGGAATTTTTCGCGTCATGAAAAAGGTCCCCAATCAGCCCGGGACCAAGAAATCTCCACGTTTCATTGTATTTCTAAACGAATGGCGTCGATAACTGGAAACTCAGTTTTCAGATCCCAAGTACTTATATTAGCTCGGAATTTTTCGCGTCATGAAAAAGGTCCCCAATCTGCCCGGGACCAAGAAATCTCCACGTTTCATGGTATTTCTAAACGTATGGCGTCGATAACTGGAAACTCAATTTTCAGATCCCAAGTACTTATATCAGCTCGGAATTTTTCGCGTCATGAAAAAATTACCCAATCAGCCCGGGACCAAGAAATCTGCACGTTTCACGGTATTTCTAAACGTATGGCGTCGATAACTGGAAACTCAATTTTCAGATCCCAAGTACTTATATCAGCTCGGAATTTTTCGCGTCATGAAAAAGGTCCCCAATCAGCCCGGGACCAAGAAATCTCCACGTTTCATTGTATTTCTAAACGAATGGCGTCGATAACTGGAAACTCAGTTTTCAGATCCCAAGTACTTATATTAGCTCGGAATTTTTCGCATCATGAAAAAGGTCCCCAATCTGCCCGGGACCAAGAAATCTCCACGTTTCATGGTATTTCTAAACGTATGGCGTCGATAACTGGAAACTCAATTTTCAGATCCCAAGTACTTATATCAGCTCGGAATTTTTCGCGTCATGAAAAAGGTCCCCAATCTGCCCGGGACCAAGAAATCTCCACGTTTCATTGTATTTCTAAACGTATGACGTCGATAACTGGAAACTGAATTTTCAGATCCCAAGTACTTATATCAGCTCGGAATTTTTCGCGTCATGAAAAAGGTCCCCAATCTGCCCGGGACCAAGAAATCTCTACGTTTCATTGTATTTCTAAACGAATGGCGTCGATAACTGGAAACTCAATTTTCAGATCCCAAGTACTTATATCAGCTCGGAATTTTTCGCGTCATGAAAAAGGTCCCCAATCTGCCCGGGACCAAGAAATCTCCACGTTTCATTGTATTTCTAAACGAATGGCGTCGATAACTGGAAACTCAGTTTTCAGATCCCAAGTACTTATATGAGCTCGGAATTTTTCGCGTCATGAAAAAATTACCCAATCAGCCCGGGACCAAGAAATCTCCACGTTTCATGGTATTTCTAAACGTATGGCGTCGATAACTGGAAACTCAGTTTTCAGATCCCAAGTACTTATATTAGCTCGGAATTTTTCGCGTCATGAAAAAGGTCCCCAATCTGCCCGGGACCAAGAAATCTCCACGTTTCATTGTATTTCTAAACGTATGGCGTCGATAACTGGAAACTCAGTTTTCAGATCCCAAGTACTTATATTAGCTCGGAATTTTTCGCGTCATGAAAAAGGTCCCCAATCTGCCCGGGACCAAGAAATCTCCACGTTTCATTGTATTTCTAAACGAATGGCGTCGATAACTGGAAACTCAATTTTCAGATCCCAAGTACTTATATCAGCTCGGAATTTTTCGCGTCATGAAAAAGGTCCCCAATCTGCCCGGGACCAAGAAATCTCCACGTTTCATTGTATTTCTAAACGTATGGCGTCGATAACTGGAAACTCAATTTTCAGATCCCAAGTACTTATATCAGCTCGGAATTTTTCGCGTCATGAAAAAGGTCCCCAATCTGCCCGGGACCAAGAAATCTCCACGTTTCATTGTATTTCTAAACGAATGGCGTCGATAACTGGAAACTCAATTTTCAGATCCCAAGTACTTATATCAGCTCGGAATTTTTCGCGTCATGAAAAAGGTCCCCAATCTGCCCGGGACCAAGAAATCTCCACGTTTCATTGTATTTCTAAACGAATGGCGTCGATAACTGGAAACTCAGTTTTCAGATCCCAAGTACTTATATGAGCTCGGAATTTTTCGCGTCATGAAAAAATTACCCAATCAGCCCGGGACCAAGAAATCTCCACGTTTCATGGTATTTCTAAACGTATGGCGTCGATAACTGGAAACTCAGTTTTCAGATCCCAAGTACTTATATTAGCTCGGAATTTTTCGCGTCATGAAAAAGGTCCCCAATCTGCCCGGGACCAAGAAATCTCCACGTTTCATTGTATTTCTAAACGAATGGCGTCGATAACTGGAAACTCAATTTTCAGATCCCAAGTACTTATATCAGCTCGGAATTTTTCGCGTCATGAAAAAGGTCCCCAATCTGCCCGGGACCAAGAAATCTCCACGTTTCATTGTATTTCTAAACGTATGGCGTCGATAACTGGAAACTCAATTTTCAGATCCCAAGTACTTATATCAGCTCGGAATTTTTCGCGTCATGAAAAAGGTCCCCAATCTGCCCGGGACCAAGAAATCTCCACGTTTCATTGTATTTCTAAACGAATGGCGTCGATAACTGGAAACTCAATTTTCAGATCCCAAGTACTTATATCAGCTCGGAATTTTTCGCGTCATGAAAAAGGTCCCCAATCTGCCCGGGACCAAGAAATCTCCACGTTTCATTGTATTTCTAAACGAATGGCGTCGATAACTGGAAACTCAGTTTTCAGATCCCAAGTACTTATATGAGCTCGGAATTTTTCGCGTCATGAAAAAATTACCCAATCAGCCCGGGACCAAGAAATCTCCACGTTTCATGGTATTTCTAAACGTATGGCGTCGATAACTGGAAACTCAGTTTTCAGATCCCAAGTACTTATATTAGCTCGGAATTTTTCGCGTCATGAAAAAGGTCCCCAATCTGCCCGGGACCAAGAAATCTCCACGTTTCATTGTATTTCTAAACGTATGGCGTCGATAACTGGAAACTCAGTTTTCAGATCCCAAGTACTTATATTAGCTCGGAATTTTTCGCGTCATGAAAAAGGTCCCCAATCAGCCCGGGACCAAGAAATCTCCACGTTTCATTGTATTTCTAAACGAATGGCGTCGATAACTGGAAACTCAGTTTTCAGATCCCAAGTACTTATATTAGCTCGGAATTTTTCGCGTCATGAAAAAGGTCCCCAATCTGCCCGGGACCAAGAAATCTCCACGTTTCATGGTATTTCTAAACGTATGGCGTCGATAACTGGAAACTCAATTTTCAGATCCCAAGTACTTATATCAGCTCGGAATTTTTCGCGTCATGAAAAAATTACCCAATCAGCCCGGGACCAAGAAATCTCCACGTTTCACGGTATTTCTAAACGTATGGCGTCGATAACTGGAAACTCAATTTTCAGATCCCAAGTACTTATATCAGCTCGGAATTTTTCGCGTCATGAAAAAGGTCCCCAATCAGCCCGGGACCAAGAAATCTCCACGTTTCATTGTATTTCTAAACGAATGGCGTCGATAACTGGAAACTCAGTTTTCAGATCCCAAGTACTTATATTAGCTCGGAATTTTTCGCGTCATGAAAAAGGTCCCCAATCTGCCCGGGACCAAGAAATCTCCACGTTTCATGGTATTTCTAAACGTATGGCGTCGATAACTGGAAACTCAATTTTCAGATCCCAAGTACTTATATCAGCTCGGAATTTTTCGCGTCATGAAAAAATTACCCAATCAGCCCGGGACCAAGAAATCTCCACGTTTCACGGTATTTCTAAACGTATGGCGTCGATAACTGGAAACTCAATTTTCAGATCCCAAGTACTTATATCAGCTCGGAATTTTTCGCGTCATGAAAAAGGTCCCCAATCTGCCCGGGACCAAGAAATCTCCACGTTTCATTGTATTTCTAAACGAATGGCGTCGATAACTGGAAACTCAGTTTTCAGATCCCAAGTACTTATATTAGCTCGGAATTTTTCGCGTCATGAAAAAGGTCCCCAATCTGCCCGGGACCAAGAAATCTCCACGTTTCATGGTATTTCTAAACGTATGGCGTCGATAACTGGAAACTCAATTTTCAGATCCCAAGTACTTATATCAGCTCGGAATTTTTCGCGTCATGAAAAAGGTCCCCAATCTGCCCGGGACCAAGAAATCTCCACGTTTCATTGTATTTCTAAACGTATGGCGTCGATAACTGGAAACTCAATTTTCAGATCCCAAGTACTTATATCAGCTCGGAATTTTTCGCGTCATGAAAAAGGTCCCCAATCTGCCCGGGACCAAGAAATCTCCACGTTTCATTGTATTTCTAAACGAATGGCGTCGATAACTGGAAACTCAATTTTCAGATCCCAAGTACTTATATCAGCTCGGAATTTTTCGCGTCATGAAAAAGGTCCCCAATCTGCCCGGGACCAAGAAATCTCCACGTTTCATTGTATTTCTAAACGAATGGCGTCGATAACTGGAAACTCAGTTTTCAGATCCCAAGTACTTATATGAGCTCGGAATTTTTCGCGTCATGAAAAAGGTCCCCAATCTGCCCGGGACCAAGAAATCTCCACGTTTCATGGTATTTCTAAACGTATGGCGTCGATAACTGGAAACTCAATTTTCAGATCCCAAGTACTTATATCAGCTCGGAATTTTTCGCGTCATGAAAAAGGTCCCCAATCTGCCCGGGACCAAGAAATCTCCACGTTTCATTGTATTTCTAAACGTATGGCGTCGATAACTGGAAACTCAATTTTCAGATCCCAAGTACTTATATCAGCTCGGAATTTTTCGCGTCATGAAAAAGGTCCCCAATCTGCCCGGGACCAAGAAATCTCCACGTTTCATTGTATTTCTAAACGAATGGCGTCGATAACTGGAAACTCAGTTTTCAGATCCCAAGTACTTATATGAGCTCGGAATTTTTCGCGTCATGAAAAAATTACCCAATCAGCCCGGGACCAAGAAATCTCCACGTTTCATGGTATTTCTAAACGTATGGCGTCGATAACTGGAAACTCAGTTTTCAGATCCCAAGTACTTATATTAGCTCGGAATTTTTCGCGTCATGAAAAAGGTCCCCAATCTTCCCGGGACCAAGAAATCTCCACGTTTCATTGTATTTCTAAACGTATGGCGTCGATAACTGGAAACTCAGTTTTCAGATCCCAAGTACTTATATTAGCTCGGAATTTTTCGCGTCATGAAAAAGGTCCCCAATCAGCCCGGGACCAAGAAATCTCCACGTTTCATTGTATTTCTAAACGAATGGCGTCGATAACTGGAAACTCAGTTTTCAGATCCCAAGTACTTATATGAGCTCGGAATTTTTCGCGTCATGAAAAAATTACCCAATCAGCCCGGGAACAAGAAATCTCCACGTTTCATGGTATTTCTAAACGTATGGCGTCGATAACTGGAAACTCAGTTTTCAGATCCCAAGTACTTATATTAGCTCGGAATTTTTCGCGTCATGAAAAAATTACCCAATCAGCAAGGGACCAAGAAATCTCCACGTTTCATTGTATTTCTAAACGTATGGCGTCGATAACTGGAAACTCAGTTTTCAGATCCCAAGTACTTATATTAGCTCGGAATTTTTCGCGTCATGAAAAAGGTCCCCAATCAGCCCGGGACCAAGAAATCTCCACGTTTCATTGTATTTCTAAACGAATGGCGTCGATAACTGGAAACTCAGTTTTCAGATCCCAAGTACTGATATTAGCTCGGAATTTTTCGCGTCATGAAAAAGGTCCCCAATCTGCCCGGGACCAAGAAATCTCCACGTTTCATGGTATTTCTAAACGTATGGCGTCGATAACTGGAAACTCAATTTTCAGATCCCAAGTACTCATATCAGCTCGGAATTTTTCGCGTCATGAAAAAGGTCCCCAATCTGCCCGGGACCAAGAAATCTCCACGTTTCATTGTATTTCTAAACGTATGGCGTCGATAACTGGAAACTCAATTTTCAGATCCCAAGTACTTATATCAGCTCGGAATTTTTCGCGTCATGAAAAAGGTCCCCAATCTGCCCGGGACCAAGAAATCTCTACGTTTCATTGTATTTCTAAACGAATGGCGTCGATAACTGGAAACTCAATTTTCAGATCCCAAGTACTTATATCAGCTCGGAATTTTTCGCGTCATGAAAAAGGTCCCCAATCTGCCCGGGACCAAGAAATCTCTACGTTTCATTGTATTTCTAAACGAATGGCGTCGATAACTGGAAACTCAATTTTCAGATCCCAAGTACTTATATCAGCTCGGAATTTTTCGCGTCATGAAAAAGGTCCCCAATCTGCCCGGGACCAAGAAATCTCCACGTTTCATTGTATTTCTAAACGAATGGCGTCGATAACTGGAAACTCAGTTTTCAGATCCCAAGTACTTATATGAGCTCGGAATTTTTCGCGTCATGAAAAAATTACCCAATCAGCCCGGGACCAAGAAATCTCCACGTTTCATGGTATTTCTAAACGTATGGCGTCGATAACTGGAAACTCAGTTTTCAGATCCCAAGTACTTATATTAGCTCGGAATTTTTCGCGTCATGAAAAAGGTCCCCAATCTGCCCGGGACCAAGAAATCTCCACGTTTCATTGTATTTCTAAACGTATGGCGTCGATAACTGGAAACTCAGTTTTCAGATCCCAAGTACTTATATTAGCTCGGAATTTTTCGCGTCATGAAAAAGGTCCCCAATCTGCCCGGGACCAAGAAATCTCCACGTTTCATGGTATTTCTAAACGTATGGCGTCGATAACTGGAAACTCAATTTTCAGATCCCAAGTACTTATATCAGCTCGGAATTTTTCGCGTCATGAAAAAGGTCCCCAATCTGCCCGGGACCAAGAAATCTCCACGTTTCATTGTATTTCTAAACGTATGGCGTCGATAACTGGAAACTCAATTTTCAGATCCCAAGTACTTATATCAGCTCGGAATTTTTCGCGTCATGAAAAAGGTCCCCAATCTGCCCGGGACCAAGAAATCTCTACGTTTCATTGTATTTCTAAACGAATGGCGTCGATAACTGGAAACTCAATTTTCAGATCCCAAGTACTTATATCAGCTCGGAATTTTTCGCGTCATGAAAAAGGTCCCCAATCTGCCCGGGACCAAGAAATCTCCACGTTTCATTGTATTTCTAAACGAATGGCGTCGATAACTGGAAACTCAGTTTTCAGATCCCAAGTACTTATATGAGCTCGGAATTTTTCGCGTCATGAAAAAATTACCCAATCAGCCCGGGACCAAGAAATCTCCACGTTTCATGGTATTTCTAAACGTATGGCGTCGATAACTGGAAACTCAGTTTTCAGATCCCAAGTACTTATATTAGCTCGGAATTTTTCGCGTCATGAAAAAGGTCCCCAATCTGCCCGGGACCAAGAAATCTCCACGTTTCATTGTATTTCTAAACGTATGGCGTCGATAACTGGAAACTCAGTTTTCAGATCCCAAGTACTTATATTAGCTCGGAATTTTTCGCGTCATGAAAAAGGTCCCCAATCTGCCCGGGACCAAGAAATCTCCACGTTTCATGGTATTTCTAAACGTATGGCGTCGATAACTGGAAACTCAGTTTTCAGATCCCAAGTACTTATATTAGCTCGGAATTTTTCGCGTCATGAAAAAGGTCCCCAATCTGCCCGGGACCAAGAAATCTCCACGTTTCATGGTATTTCTAAACGTATGGCGTCGATAACTGGAAACTCAATTTTCAGATCCCAAGTACTTATATCAGCTCGGAATTTTTCGCGTCATGAAAAAATTACCCAATCAGCCCGGGACCAAGAAATCTCCACGTTTCACGGTATTTCTAAACGTATGGCGTCGATAACTGGAAACTCAATTTTCAGATCCCAAGTACTTATATCAGCTCGGAATTTTTCGCGTCATGAAAAAGGTCCCCAATCTGCCCGGGACCAAGAAATCTCCACGTTTCATTGTATTTCTAAACGAATGGCGTCGATAACTGGAAACTCAGTTTTCAGATCCCAAGTACTTATATTAGCTCGGAATTTTTCGCGTCATGAAAAAGGTCCCCAATCTGCCCGGGACCAAGAAATCTCCACGTTTCATGGTATTTCTAAACGTATGGCGTCGATAACTGGAAACTCAATTTTCAGATCCCAAGTACTTATATCAGCTCGGAATTTTTCGCGTCATGAAAAAGGTCCCCAATCTGCCCGGGACCAAGAAATCTCCACGTTTCATTGTATTTCTAAACGTATGGCGTCGATAACTGGAAACTCAATTTTCAGATCCCAAGTACTTATATCAGCTCGGAATTTTTCGCGTCATGAAAAAGGTCCCCAATCTGCCCGGGACCAAGAAATCTCCACGTTTCATTGTATTTCTAAACGAATGGCGTCGATAACTGGAAACTCAATTTTCAGATCCCAAGTACTTATATCAGCTCGGAATTTTTCGCGTCATGAAAAAGGTCCCCAATCTGCCCGGGACCAAGAAATCTCCACGTTTCATTGTATTTCTAAACGAATGGCGTCGATAACTGGAAACTCAGTTTTCAGATCCCAAGTACTTATATGAGCTCGGAATTTTTCGCGTCATGAAAAAGGTCCCCAATCTGCCCGGGACCAAGAAATCTCCACGTTTCATGGTATTTCTAAACGTATGGCGTCGATAACTGGAAACTCAATTTTCAGATCCCAAGTACTTATATCAGCTCGGAATTTTTCGCGTCATGAAAAAGGTCCCCAATCTGCCCGGGACCAAGAAATCTCCACGTTTCATTGTATTTCTAAACGTATGGCGTCGATAACTGGAAACTCAATTTTCAGATCCCAAGTACTTATATCAGCTCGGAATTTTTCGCGTCATGAAAAAGGTCCCCAATCTGCCCGGGACCAAGAAATCTCCACGTTTCATTGTATTTCTAAACGAATGGCGTCGATAACTGGAAACTCAGTTTTCAGATCCCAAGTACTTATATGAGCTCGGAATTTTTCGCGTCATGAAAAAATTACCCAATCAGCCCGGGACCAAGAAATCTCCACGTTTCATGGTATTTCTAAACGTATGGCGTCGATAACTGGAAACTCAGTTTTCAGATCCCAAGTACTTATATTAGCTCGGAATTTTTCGCGTCATGAAAAAGGTCCCCAATCTTCCCGGGACCAAGAAATCTCCACGTTTCATTGTATTTCTAAACGTATGGCGTCGATAACTGGAAACTCAGTTTTCAGATCCCAAGTACTTATATTAGCTCGGAATTTTTCGCGTCATGAAAAAGGTCCCCAATCAGCCCGGGACCAAGAAATCTCCACGTTTCATTGTATTTCTAAACGAATGGCGTCGATAACTGGAAACTCAGTTTTCAGATCCCAAGTACTTATATGAGCTCGGAATTTTTCGCGTCATGAAAAAATTACCCAATCAGCCCGGGACCAAGAAATCTCCACGTTTCATGGTATTTCTAAACGTATGGCGTCGATAACTGGAAACTCAGTTTTCAGATCCCAAGTACTTATATTAGCTCGGAATTTTTCGCGTCATGAAAAAATTACCCAATCAGCAAGGGACCAAGAAATCTCCACGTTTCATTGTATTTCTAAACGTATGGCGTCGATAACTGGAAACTCAGTTTTCAGATCCCAAGTACTTATATTAGCTCGGAATTTTTCGCGTCATGAAAAAGGTCCCCAATCAGCCCGGGACCAAGAAATCTCCACGTTTCATTGTATTTCTAAACGAATGGCGTCGATAACTGGAAACTCAGTTTTCAGATCCCAAGTACTTATATTAGCTCGGAATTTTTCGCGTCATGAAAAAGGTCCCCAATCTGCCCGGGACCAAGAAATCTCCACGTTTCATGGTATTTCTAAACGTATGGCGTCGATAACTGGAAACTCAATTTTCAGATCCCAAGTACTCATATCAGCTCGGAATTTTTCGCGTCATGAAAAAGGTCCCCAATCTGCCCGGGACCAAGAAATCTCCACGTTTCATTGTATTTCTAAACGTATGGCGTCGATAACTGGAAACTCAATTTTCAGATCCCAAGTACTTATATCAGCTCGGAATTTTTCGCGTCATGAAAAAGGTCCCCAATCTGCCCGGGACCAAGAAATCTCTACGTTTCATTGTATTTCTAAACGAATGGCGTCGATAACTGGAAACTCAATTTTCAGATCCCAAGTACTTATATCAGCTCGGAATTTTTCGCGTCATGAAAAAGGTCCCCAATCTGCCCGGGACCAAGAAATCTCTACGTTTCATTGTATTTCTAAACGAATGGCGTCGATAACTGGAAACTCAATTTTCAGATCCCAAGTACTTATATCAGCTCGGAATTTTTCGCGTCATGAAAAAGGTCCCCAATCTGCCCGGGACCAAGAAATCTCCACGTTTCATTGTATTTCTAAACGAATGGCGTCGATAACTGGAAACTCAGTTTTCAGATCCCAAGTACTTATATGAGCTCGGAATTTTTCGCGTCATGAAAAAATTACCCAATCAGCCCGGGACCAAGAAATCTCCACGTTTCATGGTATTTCTAAACGTATGGCGTCGATAACTGGAAACTCAGTTTTCAGATCCCAAGTACTTATATTAGCTCGGAATTTTTCGCGTCATGAAAAAGGTCCCCAATCTGCCCGGGACCAAGAAATCTCCACGTTTCATTGTATTTCTAAACGTATGGCGTCGATAACTGGAAACTCAGTTTTCAGATCCCAAGTACTTATATTAGCTCGGAATTTTTCGCGTCATGAAAAAGGTCCCCAATCTGCCCGGGACCAAGAAATCTCCACGTTTCATGGTATTTCTAAACGTATGGCGTCGATAACTGGAAACTCAATTTTCAGATCCCAAGTACTTATATCAGCTCGGAATTTTTCGCGTCATGAAAAAGGTCCCCAATCTGCCCGGGACCAAGAAATCTCCACGTTTCATTGTATTTCTAAACGTATGGCGTCGATAACTGGAAACTCAATTTTCAGATCCCAAGTACTTATATCAGCTCGGAATTTTTCGCGTCATGAAAAAGGTCCCCAATCTGCCCGGGACCAAGAAATCTCTACGTTTCATTGTATTTCTAAACGAATGGCGTCGATAACTGGAAACTCAATTTTCAGATCCCAAGTACTTATATCAGCTCGGAATTTTTCGCGTCATGAAAAAGGTCCCCAATCTGCCCGGGACCAAGAAATCTCCACGTTTCATTGTATTTCTAAACGTATGGCGTCGATAACTGGAAACTCAATTTTCAGATCCCAAGTACTTATATCAGCTCGGAATTTTTCGCGTCATGAAAAAGGTCCCCAATCTGCCCGGGACCAAGAAATCTCCACGTTTCATTGTATTTCTAAACGAATGGCGTCGATAACTGGAAACTCAATTTTCAGATCCCAAGTACTTATATCAGCTCGGAATTTTTCGCGTCATGAAAAAGGTCCCCAATCTGCCCGGGACCAAGAAATCTCCACGTTTCATTGTATTTCTAAACGAATGGCGTCGATAACTGGAAACTCAGTTTTCAGATCCCAAGTACTTATATGAGCTCGGAATTTTTCGCGTCATGAAAAAGGTCCCCAATCTGCCCGGGACCAAGAAATCTCCACGTTTCATGGTATTTCTAAACGTATGGCGTCGATAACTGGAAACTCAATTTTCAGATCCCAAGTACTTATATCAGCTCGGAATTTTTCGCGTCATGAAAAAGGTCCCCAATCTGCCCGGGACCAAGAAATCTCCACGTTTCATTGTATTTCTAAACGTATGGCGTCGATAACTGGAAACTCAATTTTCAGATCCCAAGTACTTATATCAGCTCGGAATTTTTCGCGTCATGAAAAAGGTCCCCAATCTGCCCGGGACCAAGAAATCTCTACGTTTCATTGTATTTCTAAACGAATGGCGTCGATAACTGGAAACTCAATTTTCAGATCCCAAGTACTTATATCAGCTCGGAATTTTTCGCGTCATGAAAAAGGTCCCCAATCTGCCCGGGACCAAGAAATCTCTACGTTTCATTGTATTTCTAAACGAATGGCGTCGATAACTGGAAACTCAATTTTCAGATCCCAAGTACTTATATCAGCTCGGAATTTTTCGCGTCATGAAAAAGGTCCCCAATCTGCCCGGGACCAAGAAATCTCCACGTTTCATTGTATTTCTAAACGAATGGCGTCGATAACTGGAAACTCAGTTTTCAGATCCCAAGTACTTATATGAGCTCGGAATTTTTCGCGTCATGAAAAAGGTCCCCAATCTGCCCGGGACCAAGAAATCTCCACGTTTCATTGTATTTCTAAACGAATGGCGTCGATAACTGGAAACTCAATTTTCAGATCCCAAGTACTTATATCAGCTCGGAATTTTTCGCGTCATGAAAAAGGTCCCCAATCTGCCCGGGACCAAGAAATCTCCATGTTTCATGGTATTTCTAAACGTATGGCGTCGATAACTGGAAACTCAATTTTCAGATCCCAAGTACTTATATCAGCTCGGAATTTTTCGCGTCATGAAAAAATTACCCAATCAGCCCGGGACCAAGAAATCTCCACGTTTCACGGTATTTCTAAACGTATGGCGTCGATAACTGGAAACTCAATTTTCAGATCCCAAGTACTTATATCAGCTCGGAATTTTTCGCGTCATGAAAAAGGTCCCCAATCAGCCCGGGACCAAGAAATCTCCACGTTTCATTGTATTTCTAAACGAATGGCGTCGATAACTGGAAACTCAGTTTTCAGATCCCAAGTACTTATATTAGCTCGGAATTTTTCGCGTCATGAAAAAGGTCCCCAATCTGCCCGGGACCAAGAAATCTCCACGTTTCATGGTATTTCTAAACGTATGGCGTCGATAACTGGAAACTCAATTTTCAGATCCCAAGTACTTATATCAGCTCGGAATTTTTCGCGTCATGAAAAAATTACCCAATCAGCCCGGGACCAAGAAATCTGCACGTTTCACGGTATTTCTAAACGTATGGCGTCGATAACTGGAAACTCAATTTTCAGATCCCAAGTACTTATATTAGCTCGGAATTTTTCGCGTCATGAAAAAGGTCCCCAATCAGCCCGGGACCAAGAAATCTCCACGTTTCATTGTATTTCTAAACGAATGGCGTCGATAACTGGAAACTCAGTTTTCAGATCCCAAGTACTTATATCAGCTCGGAATTTTTCGCGTCATGAAAAAGGTCCCCAATCTGCCCGGGACCAAGAAATCTCCACGTTTCATGGTATTTCTAAACGTATGGCGTCGATAACTAGAAACTCAATTTTCAGATCCCAAGTACTTATATCAGCTCGGAATTTTTCGCGTCATGAAAAAGGTCCCCAATCTGCCCGGGACCAAGAAATCTCCACGTTTCATTGTATTTCTAAACGTATGGCGTCGATAACTGGAAACTCAATTTTCAGATCCCAAGTACTTATATCAGCTCGGAATTTTTCGCGTCATGAAAAAGGTCCCCAATCTGTCCGGGACCAAGAAATCTCTACGTTTCATTGTATTTCTAAACGAATGGCGTCGATAACTGGAAACTCAATTTTCAGATCCCAAGTACTTATATCAGCTCGGAATTTTTCGCGTCATGAAAAAGGTCCCCAATCTGCCCGGGACCAAGAAATCTCTACGTTTCATTGTATTTCTAAACGAATGGCGTCGATAACTGGAAACTCAATTTTCAGATCCCAAGTACTTATATCAGCTCGGAATTTTTCGCGTCATGAAAAAGGTCCCCAATCTGCCCGGGACCAAGAAATCTCCACGTTTCATTGTATTTCTAAACGAATGGCGTCGATAACTGGAAACTCAGTTTTCAGATCCCAAGTACTTATATGAGCTCGGAATTTTTCGCGTCATGAAAAAATTACCCAATCAGCCCGGGACCAAGAAATCTCCACGTTTCATGGTATTTCTAAACGTATG
Organism: Perithous albicinctus; assembly: GCA_964016905.1. Taxonomy (NCBI): domain Eukaryota; kingdom Metazoa; phylum Arthropoda; class Insecta; order Hymenoptera; family Ichneumonidae; genus Perithous; species Perithous albicinctus. The sequence goes on along the minus strand of OZ024694.1, from coordinate 4,041,722 downwards.
GCGTCGATAACTGGAAACTCAGTTTTCAGATCCCAAGTACTTATATTAGCTCGGAATTTTTCGCGTCATGAAAAAGGTCCCCAATCTGCCCGGGACCAAGAAATCTCCACGTTTCATTGTATTTCTAAACGTATGGCGTCGATAACTGGAAACTCAGTTTTCAGATCCCAAGTACTTATATTAGCTCGGAATTTTTCGCGTCATGAAAAAGGTCCCCAATCTGCCCGGGACCAAGAAATCTCCACGTTTCATGGTATTTCTAAACGTATGGCGTCGATAACTGGAAACTCAATTTTCAGATCCCAAGTACTTATATCAGCTCGGAATTTTTCGCGTCATGAAAAAGGTCCCCAATCTGCCCGGGACCAAGAAATCTCCACGTTTCATTGTATTTCTAAACGTATGGCGTCGATAACTGGAAACTCAATTTTCAGATCCCAAGTACTTATATCAGCTCGCAATTTTTCGCGTCATGAAAAAGGTCCCCAATCTGCCCGGGACCAAGAAATCTCTACGTTTCATTGTATTTCTAAACGAATGGCGTCGATAACTGGAAACTCAATTTTCAGATCCCAAGTACTTATATCAGCTCGGAATTTCTCGCGTCATGAAAAACGTCCCCAATCTGCCCGGGACCAAGAAATCTCCACGTTTCATTGTATTTCTAAACGAATGGCGTCGATAACTGGAAACTCAGTTTTCAGATCCCAAGTACTTATATGAGCTCGGAATTTTTCGCGTCATGAAAAAATTACCCAATCAGCCCGGGACCAAGAAATCTCCACGTTTCATGGTATTTCTAAACGTATGGCGTCGATAACTGGAAACTCAGTTTTCAGATCCCAAGTACTTATATTAGCTCGGAATTTTTCGCGTCATGAAAAAGGTCCCCAATCTGCCCGGGACCAAGAAATCTCCACGTTTCATTGTATTTCTAAACGTATGGCGTCGATAACTGGAAACTCAGTTTTCAGATCCCAAGTACTTATATTAGCTCGGAATTTTTCGCGTCATGAAAAAGGTCCCCAATCTGCCCGGGACCAAGAAATCTCCACGTTTCATTGTATTTCTAAACGAATGGCGTCGATAACTGGAAACTCAATTTTCAGATCCCAAGTACTTATATCAGCTCGGAATTTTTCGCGTCATGAAAAAGGTCCCCAATCTGCCCGGGACCAAGAAATCTCCACGTTTCATGGTATTTCTAAACGTATGGCGTCGATAACTGGAAACTCAGTTTTCAGATCCCAAGTACTTATATTAGCTCGGAATTTTTCGCGTCATGAAAAAGGTCCCCAATCTGCCCGGGACCAAGAAATCTCCACGTTTCATTGTATTTCTAAACGTATGGCGTCGATAACTGGAAACTCAGTTTTCAGATCCCAAGTACTTATATGAGCTCGGAATTTTTCGCGTCATGAAAAAGGTCCCCAATCTGCCCGGGACCAAGAAATCTCCACGTTTCATTGTATTTCTAAACGAATGGCGTCGATAACTGGAAACTCAATTTTCAGATCCCAAGTACTTATATCAGCTCGGAATTTTTCGCGTCATGAAAAAGGTCCCCAATCTGCCCGGGACCAAGAAATCTCCACGTTTCATTGTATTTCTAAACGTATGGCGTCGATAACTGGAAACTCAATTTTCAGATCCCAAGTACTTATATCAGCTCGGAATTTTTCGCGTCATGAAAAAGGTCCCCAATCTGCCCGGGACCAAGAAATCTCCACGTTTCATTGTATTTCTAAACGAATGGCGTCGATAACTGGAAACTCAATTTTCAGATCCCAAGTACTTATATCAGCTCGGAATTTTTCGCGTCATGAAAAAGGTCCCCAATCTGCCCGGGACCAAGAAATCTCCACGTTTCATTGTATTTCTAAACGAATGGCGTCGATAACTGGAAACTCAGTTTTCAGATCCCAAGTACTTATATGAGCTCGGAATTTTTCGCGTCATGAAAAAATTACCCAATCAGCCCGGGACCAAGAAATCTCCACGTTTCATGGTATTTCTAAACGTATGGCGTCGATAACTGGAAACTCAGTTTTCAGATCCCAAGTACTTATATTAGCTCGGAATTTTTCGCGTCATGAAAAAGGTCCCCAATCTGCCCGGGACCAAGAAATCTCCACGTTTCATTGTATTTCTAAACGTATGGCGTCGATAACTGGAAACTCAGTTTTCAGATCCCAAGTACTTATATTAGCTCGGAATTTTTCGCGTCATGAAAAAGGTCCCCAATCTGCCCGGGACCAAGAAATCTCCACGTTTCATTGTATTTCTAAACGTATGGCGTCGATAACTGGAAACTCAACTTTCAGATCCCAAGTACTTATATCAGCTCGGAATTTTTCGCGTCATGAAAAAGGTCCCCAATCTGCCCGGGACCAAGAAATCTCCACGTTTCATTGTATTTCTAAACGAATGGCGTCGATAACTGGAAACTCAGTTTTCAGATCCCAAGTACTTATATGAGCTCGGAATTTTTCGCGTCATGAAAAAATTACCCAATCAGCCCGGGACCAAGAAATCTCCACGTTTCATTGTATTTCTAAACGAATGGCGTCGATAACTGGAAACTCAGTTTTCAGATCCCAAGTACTTATATTAGCTCGGAATTTTTCGCGTCATGAAAAAGGTCCCCAATCTGCCCGGGACCAAGAAATCTCCACGTTTCATGGTATTTCTAAACGTATGGCGTCGATAACTGGAAACTCAATTTTCAGATCCCAAGTACTTATATCAGCTCGGAATTTTTCGCGTCATGAAAAAATTACCCAATCAGCCCGGGACCAAGAAATCTCCACGTTTCACGGTATTTCTAAACGTATGGCGTCGATAACTGGAAACTCAATTTTCAGATCCCAAGTACTTATATCAGCTCGGAATTTTTCGCGTCATGAAAAAGGTCCCCAATCAGCCCGGGACCAAGAAATCTCCACGTTTCATTGTATTTCTAAACGAATGGCGTCGATAACTGGAAACTCAGTTTTCAGATCCCAAGTACTTATATTAGCTCGGAATTTTTCGCGTCATGAAAAAGGTCCCCAATCTGCCCGGGACCAAGAAATCTCCACGTTTCATGGTATTTCTAAACGTATGGCGTCGATAACTGGAAACTCAATTTTCAGATCCCAAGTACTTATATCAGCTCGGAATTTTTCGCGTCATGAAAAAATTACCCAATCAGCCCGGGACCAAGAAATCTGCACGTTTCACGGTATTTCTAAACGTATGGCGTCGATAACTGGAAACTCAATTTTCAGATCCCAAGTACTTATATCAGCTCGGAATTTTTCGCGTCATGAAAAAGGTCCCCAATCAGCCCGGGACCAAGAAATCTCCACGTTTCATTGTATTTCTAAACGAATGGCGTCGATAACTGGAAACTCAGTTTTCAGATCCCAAGTACTTATATTAGCTCGGAATTTTTCGCATCATGAAAAAGGTCCCCAATCTGCCCGGGACCAAGAAATCTCCACGTTTCATGGTATTTCTAAACGTATGGCGTCGATAACTGGAAACTCAATTTTCAGATCCCAAGTACTTATATCAGCTCGGAATTTTTCGCGTCATGAAAAAGGTCCCCAATCTGCCCGGGACCAAGAAATCTCCACGTTTCATTGTATTTCTAAACGTATGGCGTCGATAACTGGAAACTCAATTTTCAGATCCCAAGTACTTATATCAGCTCGGAATTTTTCGCGTCATGAAAAAGGTCCCCAATCTGCCCGGGACCAAGAAATCTCCACGTTTCATTGTATTTCTAAACGAATGGCGTCGATAACTGGAAACTCAATTTTCAGATCCCAAGTACTTATATCAGCTCGGAATTTTTCGCGTCATGAAAAAGGTCCCCAATCTGCCCGGGACCAAGAAATCTCCACGTTTCATTGTATTTCTAAACGAATGGCGTCGATAACTGGAAACTCAGTTTTCAGATCCCAAGTACTTATATGAGCTCGGAATTTTTCGCGTCATGAAAAAATTACCCAATCAGCCCGGGACCAAGAAATCTCCACGTTTCATGGTATTTCTAAACGTATGGCGTCGATAACTGGAAACTCAGTTTTCAGATCCCAAGTACTTATATTAGCTCGGAATTTTTCGCGTCATGAAAAAGGTCCCCAATCTGCCCGGGACCAAGAAATCTCCACGTTTCATTGTATTTCTAAACGTATGGCGTCGATAACTGGAAACTCAGTTTTCAGATCCCAAGTACTTATATTAGCTCGGAATTTTTCGCGTCATGAAAAAGGTCCCCAATCTGCCCGGGACCAAGAAATCTCCACGTTTCATTGTATTTCTAAACGAATGGCGTCGATAACTGGAAACTCAATTTTCAGATCCCAAGTACTTATATCAGCTCGGAATTTTTCGCGTCATGAAAAAGGTCCCCAATCTGCCCGGGACCAAGAAATCTCCACGTTTCATTGTATTTCTAAACGTATGGCGTCGATAACTGGAAACTCAATTTTCAGATCCCAAGTACTTATATCAGCTCGGAATTTTTCGCGTCATGAAAAAGGTCCCCAATCTGCCCGGGACCAAGAAATCTCCACGTTTCATTGTATTTCTAAACGAATGGCGTCGATAACTGGAAACTCAATTTTCAGATCCCAAGTACTTATATCAGCTCGGAATTTTTCGCGTCATGAAAAAGGTCCCCAATCTGCCCGGGACCAAGAAATCTCCACGTTTCATTGTATTTCTAAACGAATGGCGTCGATAACTGGAAACTCAGTTTTCAGATCCCAAGTACTTATATGAGCTCGGAATTTTTCGCGTCATGAAAAAATTACCCAATCAGCCCGGGACCAAGAAATCTCCACGTTTCATGGTATTTCTAAACGTATGGCGTCGATAACTGGAAACTCAGTTTTCAAATCCCAAGTACTTATATTAGCTCGGAATTTTTCGCGTCATGAAAAAGGTCCCCAATCTGCCCGGGACCAAGAAATCTCCACGTTTCATTGTATTTCTAAACGTATGGCGTCGATAACTGGAAACTCAGTTTTCAGATCCCAAGTACTTATATTAGCTCGGAATTTTTCGCGTCATGAAAAAGGTCCCCAATCAGCCCGGGACCAAGAAATCTCCACGTTTCATTGTATTTCTAAACGAATGGCGTCGATAACTGGAAACTCAGTTTTCAGATCCCAAGTACTTATATTAGCTCGGAATTTTTCGCGTCATGAAAAAGGTCCCCAATCTGCCCGGGACCAAGAAATCTCCACGTTTCATGGTATTTCTAAACGTATGGCGTCGATAACTGGAAACTCAATTTTCAGATCCCAAGTACTTATATCAGCTCGGAATTTTTCGCGTCATGAAAAAATTACCCAATCAGCCCGGGACCAAGAAATCTCCACGTTTCACGGTATTTCTAAACGTATGGCGTCGATAACTGGAAACTCAATTTTCAGATCCCAAGTACTTATATCAGCTCGGAATTTTTCGCGTCATGAAAAAGGTCCCCAATCAGCCCGGGACCAAGAAATCTCCACGTTTCATTGTATTTCTAAACGAATGGCGTCGATAACTGGAAACTCAGTTTTCAGATCCCAAGTACTTATATTAGCTCGGAATTTTTCGCGTCATGAAAAAGGTCCCCAATCTGCCCGGGACCAAGAAATCTCCACGTTTCATGGTATTTCTAAACGTATGGCGTCGATAACTGGAAACTCAATTTTCAGATCCCAAGTACTTATATCAGCTCGGAATTTTTCGCGTCATGAAAAAATTACCCAATCAGCCCGGGACCAAGAAATCTCCACGTTTCACGGTATTTCTAAACGTATGGCGTCGATAACTGGAAACTCAATTTTCAGATCCCAAGTACTTATATCAGCTCGGAATTTTTCGCGTCATGAAAAAGGTCCCCAATCTGCCCGGGACCAAGAAATCTCCACGTTTCATTGTATTTCTAAACGAATGGCGTCGATAACTGGAAACTCAGTTTTCAGATCCCAAGTACTTATATGAGCTCGGAATTTTTCGCGTCATGAAAAAGGTCCCCAATCTGCCCGGGACCAAGAAATCTCCACGTTTCATGGTATTTCTAAACGTATGGCGTCGATAACTGGAAACTCAATTTTCAGATCCCAAGTACTTATATCAGCTCGGAATTTTTCGCGTCATGAAAAAGGTCCCCAATCTGCCCGGGACCAAGAAATCTCCACGTTTCATTGTATTTCTAAACGTATGGCGTCGATAACTGGAAACTCAATTTTCAGATCCCAAGTACTTATATCAGCTCGGAATTTTTCGCGTCATGAAAAAGGTCCCCAATCTGCCCGGGACCAAGAAATCTCTACGTTTCATTGTATTTCTAAACGAATGGCGTCGATAACCGGAAACTCAATTTTCAGATCCCAAGTACTTATATCAGCTCGGAATTTTTCGCGTCATGAAAAAGGTCCCCAATCTGCCCGGGACCAAGAAATCTCTACGTTTCATTGTATTTCTAAACGAATGGCGTCGATAACTGGAAACTCAATTTTCAGATCCCAAGTACTTATATCAGCTCGGAATTTTTCGCGTCATGAAAAAGGTCCCCAATCTGCCCGGGACCAAGAAATCTCCACGTTTCATTGTATTTCTAAACGAATGGCGTCGATAACTGGAAACTCAGTTTTCAGATCCCAAGTACTTATATGAGCTCGGAATTTTTCGCGTCATGAAAAAATTACCCAATCAGCCCGGGACCAAGAAATCTCCACGTTTCATGGTATTTCTAAACGTATGGCGTCGATAACTGGAAACTCAGTTTTCAGATCCCAAGTACTTATATTAGCTCGGAATTTTTCGCGTCATGAAAAAGGTCCCCAATCTGCCCGGGACCAAGAAATCTCCACGTTTCATTGTATTTCTAAACGTATGGCGTCGATAACTGGAAACTCAGTTTTCAGATCCCAAGTACTTATATTAGCTCGGAATTTTTCGCGTCATGAAAAAGGTCCCCAATCTGCCCGGGACCAAGAAATCTCCACGTTTCATGGTATTTCTAAACGTATGGCGTCGATAACTGGAAACTCAATTTTCAGATCCCAAGTACTTATATCAGCTCGGAATTTTTCGCGTCATGAAAAAGGTCCCCAATCTGCCCGGGACCAAGAAATCTCCACGTTTCATTGTATTTCTAAACGTATGGCGTCGATAACTGGAAACTCAATTTTCAGATCCCAAGTACTTATATCAGCTCGGAATTTTTCGCGTCATGAAAAAGGTCCCCAATCTGCCCGGGACCAAGAAATCTCTACGTTTCATTGTATTTCTAAACGAATGGCGTCGATAACTGGAAACTCAATTTTCAGATCCCAAGTACTTATATCAGCTCGGAATTTTTCGCGTCATGAAAAAGGTCCCCAATCTGCCCGGGACCAAGAAATCTCCACGTTTCATTGTATTTCTAAACGAATGGCGTCGATAACTGGAAACTCAGTTTTCAGATCCCAAGTACTTATATGAGCTCGGAATTTTTCGCGTCATGAAAAAATTACCCAATCAGCCCGGGACCAAGAAATCTCCACGTTTCATGGTATTTCTAAACGTATGGCGTCGATAACTGGAAACTCAGTTTTCAGATCCCAAGTACTTATATTAGCTCGGAATTTTTCGCGTCATGAAAAAGGTCCCCAATCTGCCCGGGACCAAGAAATCTCCACGTTTCATTGTATTTCTAAACGTATGGCGTCGATAACTGGAAACTCAGTTTTCAGATCCCAAGTACTTATATTAGCTCGGAATTTTTCGCGTCATGAAAAAGGTCCCCAATCTGCCCGGGACCAAGAAATCTCCACGTTTCATTGTATTTCTAAACGAATGGCGTCGATAACTGGAAACTCAATTTTCAGATCCCAAGTACTTATATCAGCTCGGAATTTTTCGCGTCATGAAAAAGGTCCCCAATCTGCCCGGGACCAAGAAATCTCCACGTTTCATTGTATTTCTAAACGTATGGCGTCGATAACTGGAAACTCAATTTTCAGATCCCAAGTACTTATATCAGCTCGGAATTTTTCGCGTCATGAAAAAGGTCCCCAATCTGCCCGGGACCAAGAAATCTCCACGTTTCATTGTATTTCTAAACGAATGGCGTCGATAACTGGAAACTCAATTTTCAGATCCCAAGTACTTATATCAGCTCGGAATTTTTCGCGTCATGAAAAAGGTCCCCAATCTGCCCGGGACCAAGAAATCTCCACGTTTCATTGTATTTCTAAACGAATGGCGTCGATAACTGGAAACTCAGTTTTCAGATCCCAAGTACTTATATGAGCTCGGAATTTTTCGCGTCATGAAAAAATTACCCAATCAGCCCGGGACCAAGAAATCTCCACGTTTCATGGTATTTCTAAACGTATGGCGTCGATAACTGGAAACTCAGTTTTCAGATCCCAAGTACTTATATTAGCTCGGAATTTTTCGCGTCATGAAAAAGGTCCCCAATCTGCCCGGGACCAAGAAATCTCCACGTTTCATTGTATTTCTAAACGTATGGCGTCGATAACTGGAAACTCAGTTTTCAGATCCCAAGTACTTATATTAGCTCGGAATTTTTCGCGTCATGAAAAAGGTCCCCAATCTGCCCGGGACCAAGAAATCTCCACGTTTCATTGTATTTCTAAACGTATGGCGTCGATAACTGGAAACTCAATTTTCAGATCCCAAGTACTTATATCAGCTCGGAATTTTTCGCGTCATGAAAAAGGTCCCCAATCTGCCCGGGACCAAGAAATCTCCACGTTTCATTGTATTTCTAAACGAATGGCGTCGATAACTGGAAACTCAGTTTTCAGATCCCAAGTACTTATATGAGCTCGGAATTTTTCGCGTCATGAAAAAATTACCCAATCAGCCCGGGACCAAGAAATCTCCACGTTTCATTGTATTTCTAAACGAATGGCGTCGATAACTGGAAACTCAGTTTTCAGATCCCAAGTACTTATATTAGCTCGGAATTTTTCGCGTCATGAAAAAGGTCCCCAATCTGCCCGGGACCAAGAAATCTCCATGTTTCATGGTATTTCTAAACGTATGGCGTCGATAACTGGAAACTCAATTTTCAGATCCCAAGTACTTATATCAGCTCGGAATTTTTCGCGTCATGAAAAAATTACCCAATCAGCCCGGGACCAAGAAATCTCCACGTTTCACGGTATTTCTAAACGTATGGCGTCGATAACTGGAAACTCAATTTTCAGATCCCAAGTACTTATATCAGCTCGGAATTTTTCGCGTCATGAAAAAGGTCCCCAATCAGCCCGGGACCAAGAAATCTCCACGTTTCATTGTATTTCTAAACGAATGGCGTCGATAACTGGAAACTCAGTTTTCAGATCCCAAGTACTTATATTAGCTCGGAATTTTTCGCGTCATGAAAAAGGTCCCCAATCTGCCCGGGACCAAGAAATCTCCACGTTTCATGGTATTTCTAAACGTATGGCGTCGATAACTGGAAACTCAATTTTCAGATCCCAAGTACTTATATCAGCTCGGAATTTTTCGCGTCATGAAAAAATTACCCAATCAGCCCGGGACCAAGAAATCTGCACGTTTCACGGTATTTCTAAACGTATGGCGTCGATAACTGGAAACTCAATTTTCAGATCCCAAGTACTTATATTAGCTCGGAATTTTTCGCGTCATGAAAAAGGTCCCCAATCAGCCCGGGACCAAGAAATCTCCACGTTTCATTGTATTTCTAAACGAATGGCGTCGATAACTGGAAACTCAGTTTTCAGATCCCAAGTACTTATATCAGCTCGGAATTTTTCGCGTCATGAAAAAGGTCCCCAATCTGCCCGGGACCAAGAAATCTCCACGTTTCATGGTATTTCTAAACGTATGGCGTCGATAACTGGAAACTCAATTTTCAGATCCCAAGTACTTATATCAGCTCGGAATTTTTCGCGTCATGAAAAAGGTCCCCAATCTGCCCGGGACCAAGAAATCTCCACGTTTCATTGTATTTCTAAACGTATGGCGTCGATAACTGGAAACTCAATTTTCAGATCCCAAGTACTTATATCAGCTCGGAATTTTTCGCGTCATGAAAAAGGTCCCCAATCTGCCCGGGACCAAGAAATCTCTACGTTTCATTGTATTTCTAAACGAATGGCGTCGATAACTGGAAACTCAATTTTCAGATCCCAAGTACTTATATCAGCTCGGAATTTTTCGCGTCATGAAAAAGGTCCCCAATCTGCCCGGGACCAAGAAATCTCTACGTTTCATTGTATTTCTAAACGAATGGCGTCGATAACTGGAAACTCAATTTTCAGATCCCAAGTACTTATATCAGCTCGGAATTTTTCGCGTCATGAAAAAGGTCCCCAATCTGCCCGGGACCAAGAAATCTCCACGTTTCATTGTATTTCTAAACGAATGGCGTCGATAACTGGAAACTCAGTTTTCAGATCCCAAGTACTTATATGAGCTCGGAATTTTTCGCGTCATGAAAAAATTACCCAATCAGCCCGGGACCAAGAAATCTCCACGTTTCATGGTATTTCTAAACGTATGGCGTCGATAACTGGAAACTCAGTTTTCAGATCCCAAGTACTTATATTAGCTCGGAATTTTTCGCGTCATGAAAAAGGTCCCCAATCTGCCCGGGACCAAGAAATCTCCACGTTTCATTGTATTTCTAAACGTATGGCGTCGATAACTGGAAACTCAGTTTTCAGATCCCAAGTACTTATATTAGCTCGGAATTTTTCGCGTCATGAAAAAGGTCCCCAATCTGCCCGGGACCAAGAAATCTCCACGTTTCATGGTATTTCTAAACGTATGGCGTCGATAACTGGAAACTCAATTTTCAGATCCCAAGTACTTATATCAGCTCGGAATTTTTCGCGTCATGAAAAAGGTCCCCAATCTGCCCGGGACCAAGAAATCTCCACGTTTCATTGTATTTCTAAACGTATGGCGTCGATAACTGGAAACTCAATTTTCAGATCCCAAGTACTTATATCAGCTCGGAATTTTTCGCGTCATGAAAAAGGTCCCCAATCTGCCCGGGACCAAGAAATCTCTACGTTTCATTGTATTTCTAAACGAATGGCGTCGATAACTGGAAACTCAATTTTCAGATCCCAAGTACTTATATCAGCTCGGAATTTTTCGCGTCATGAAAAACGTCCCCAATCTGCCCGGGACCAAGAAATCTCCACGTTTCATTGTATTTCTAAACGAATGGCGTCGATAACTGGAAACTCAGTTTTCAGATCCCAAGTACTTATATGAGCTCGGAATTTTTCGCGTCATGAAAAAATTACCCAATCAGCCCGGGACCAAGAAATCTCCACGTTTCATGGTATTTCTAAACGTATGGCGTCGATAACTGGAAACTCAGTTTTCAGATCCCAAGTACTTATATTAGCTCGGAATTTTTCGCGTCATGAAAAAGGTCCCCAATCTGCCCGGGACCAAGAAATCTCCACGTTTCATTGTATTTCTAAACGTATGGCGTCGATAACTGGAAACTCAGTTTTCAGATCCCAAGTACTTATATTAGCTCGGAATTTTTCGCGTCATGAAAAAGGTCCCCAATCTGCCCGGGACCAAGAAATCTCCACGTTTCATGGTATTTCTAAACGTATGGCGTCGATAGCTGGAAACTCAGTTTTCAGATCCCAAGTACTTATATCAGCTCGGAATTTTTCGCGTCATGAAAAAGGTCCCCAATCTGCCCGGGACCAAGAAATCTCTACGTTTCATTGTATTTCTAAACGAATGGCGTCGATAACCGGAAACTCAATTTTCAGATCCCAAGTACTTATATCAGCTCGGAATTTTTCGCGTCATGAAAAAGGTCCCCAATCTGCCCGGGACCAAGAAATCTCTACGTTTCATTGTATTTCTAAACGAATGGCGTCGATAACTGGAAACTCAATTTTCAGATCCCAAGTACTTATATCAGCTCGGAATTTTTCGCGTCATGAAAAAGGTCCCCAATCTGCCCGGGACCAAGAAATCTCCACGTTTCATTGTATTTCTAAACGAATGGCGTCGATAACTGGAAACTCAGTTTTCAGATCCCAAGTACTTATATGAGCTCGGAATTTTTCGCGTCATGAAAAAATTACCCAATCAGCCCGGGACCAAGAAATCTCCACGTTTCATGGTATTTCTAAACGTATGGCGTCGATAACTGGAAACTCAGTTTTCAGATCCCAAGTACTTATATTAGCTCGGAATTTTTCGCGTCATGAAAAAGGTCCCCAATCTGCCCGGGACCAAGAAATCTCCACGTTTCATTGTATTTCTAAACGTATGGCGTCGATAACTGGAAACTCAGTTTTCAGATCCCAAGTACTTATATTAGCTCGGAATTTTTCGCGTCATGAAAAAGGTCCCCAATCTGCCCGGGACCAAGAAATCTCCACGTTTCATGGTATTTCTAAACGTATGGCGTCGATAACTGGAAACTCAATTTTCAGATCCCAAGTACTTATATCAGCTCGGAATTTTTCGCGTCATGAAAAAGGTCCCCAATCTGCCCGGGACCAAGAAATCTCCACGTTTCATTGTATTTCTAAACGTATGGCGTCGATAACTGGAAACTCAATTTTCAGATCCCAAGTACTTATATCAGCTCGGAATTTTTCGCGTCATGAAAAAGGTCCCCAATCTGCCCGGGACCAAGAAATCTCTACGTTTCATTGTATTTCTAAACGAATGGCGTCGATAACTGGAAACTCAATTTTCAGATCCCAAGTACTTATATCAGCTCGGAATTTTTCGCGTCATGAAAAAGGTCCCCAATCTGCCCGGGACCAAGAAATCTCCACGTTTCATTGTATTTCTAAACGAATGGCGTCGATAACTGGAAACTCAGTTTTCAGATCCCAAGTACTTATATGAGCTCGGAATTTTTCGCGTCATGAAAAAATTACCCAATCAGCCCGGGACCAAGAAATCTCCACGTTTCATGGTATTTCTAAACGTATGGCGTCGATAACTGGAAACTCAGTTTTCAGATCCCAAGTACTTATATTAGCTCGGAATTTTTCGCGTCATGAAAAAGGTCCCCAATCTGCCCGGGACCAAGAAATCTCCACGTTTCATTGTATTTCTAAACGTATGGCGTCGATAACTGGAAACTCAGTTTTCAGATCCCAAGTACTTATATTAGCTCGGAATTTTTCGCGTCATGAAAAAGGTCCCCAATCTGCCCGGGACCAAGAAATCTCCACGTTTCATTGTATTTCTAAACGAATGGCGTCGATAACTGGAAACTCAATTTTCAGATCCCAAGTACTTATATCAGCTCGGAATTTTTCGCGTCATGAAAAAGGTCCCCAATCTGCCCGGGACCAAGAAATCTCCACGTTTCATTGTATTTCTAAACGTATGGCGTCGATAACTGGAAACTCAATTTTCAGATCCCAAGTACTTATATCAGCTCGGAATTTTTCGCGTCATGAAAAAGGTCCCCAATCTGCCCGGGACCAAGAAATCTCCACGTTTCATTGTATTTCTAAACGAATGGCGTCGATAACTGGAAACTCAATTTTCAGATCCCAAGTACTTATATCAGCTCGGAATTTTTCGCGTCATGAAAAAGGTCCCCAATCTGCCCGGGACCAAGAAATCTCCACGTTTCATTGTATTTCTAAACGAATGGCGTCGATAACTGGAAACTCAGTTTTCAGATCCCAAGTACTTATATGAGCTCGGAATTTTTCGCGTCATGAAAAAATTACCCAATCAGCCCGGGACCAAGAAATCTCCACGTTTCATGGTATTTCTAAACGTATGGCGTCGATAACTGGAAACTCAGTTTTCAGATCCCAAGTACTTATATTAGCTCGGAATTTTTCGCGTCATGAAAAAGGTCCCCAATCTGCCCGGGACCAAGAAATCTCCACGTTTCATTGTATTTCTAAACGTATGGCGTCGATAACTGGAAACTCAGTTTTCAGATCCCAAGTACTTATATTAGCTCGGAATTTTTCGCGTCATGAAAAAGGTCCCCAATCTGCCCGGGACCAAGAAATCTCCACGTTTCATTGTATTTCTAAACGTATGGCGTCGATAACTGGAAACTCAATTTTCAGATCCCAAGTACTTATATCAGCTCGGAATTTTTCGCGTCATGAAAAAGGTCCCCAATCTGCCCGGGACCAAGAAATCTCCACGTTTCATTGTATTTCTAAACGAATGGCGTCGATAACTGGAAACTCAGTTTTCAGATCCCAAGTACTTATATGAGCTCGGAATTTTTCGCGTCATGAAAAAATTACCCAATCAGCCCGGGACCAAGAAATCTCCACGTTTCATTGTATTTCTAAACGAATGGCGTCGATAACTGGAAACTCAGTTTTCAGATCCCAAGTACTTATATTAGCTCGGAATTTTTCGCGTCATGAAAAAGGTCCCCAATCTGCCCGGGACCAAGAAATCTCCATGTTTCATGGTATTTCTAAACGTATGGCGTCGATAACTGGAAACTCAATTTTCAGATCCCAAGTACTTATATCAGCTCGGAATTTTTCGCGTCATGAAAAAATTACCCAATCAGCCCGGGACCAAGAAATCTCCACGTTTCACGGTATTTCTAAACGTATGGCGTCGATAACTGGAAACTCAATTTTCAGATCCCAAGTACTTATATCAGCTCGGAATTTTTCGCGTCATGAAAAAGGTCCCCAATCAGCCCGGGACCAAGAAATCTCCACGTTTCATTGTATTTCTAAACGAATGGCGTCGATAACTGGAAACTCAGTTTTCAGATCCCAAGTACTTATATTAGCTCGGAATTTTTCGCGTCATGAAAAAGGTCCCCAATCTGCCCGGGACCAAGAAATCTCCACGTTTCATGGTATTTCTAAACGTATGGCGTCGATAACTGGAAACTCAATTTTCAGATCCCAAGTACTTATATCAGCTCGGAATTTTTCGCGTCATGAAAAAATTACCCAATCAGCCCGGGACCAAGAAATCTGCACGTTTCACGGTATTTCTAAACGTATGGCGTCGATAACTGGAAACTCAATTTTCAGATCCCAAGTACTTATATTAGCTCGGAATTTTTCGCGTCATGAAAAAGGTCCCCAATCAGCCCGGGACCAAGAAATCTCCACGTTTCATTGTATTTCTAAACGAATGGCGTCGATAACTGGAAACTCAGTTTTCAGATCCCAAGTACTTATATCAGCTCGGAATTTTTCGCGTCATGAAAAAGGTCCCCAATCTGCCCGGGACCAAGAAATCTCCACGTTTCATGGTATTTCTAAACGTATGGCGTCGATAACTGGAAACTCAATTTTCAGATCCCAAGTACTTATATCAGCTCGGAATTTTTCGCGTCATGAAAAAGGTCCCCAATCTGCCCGGGACCAAGAAATCTCCACGTTTCATTGTATTTCTAAACGTATGGCGTCGATAACTGGAAACTCAATTTTCAGATCCCAAGTACTTATATCAGCTCGGAATTTTTCGCGTCATGAAAAAGGTCCCCAATCTGCCCGGGACCAAGAAATCTCTACGTTTCATTGTATTTCTAAACGAATGGCGTCGATAACTGGAAACTCAATTTTCAGATCCCAAGTACTTATATCAGCTCGGAATTTTTCGCGTCATGAAAAAGGTCCCCAATCTGCCCGGGACCAAGAAATCTCTACGTTTCATTGTATTTCTAAACGAATGGCGTCGATAACTGGAAACTCAATTTTCAGATCCCAAGTACTTATATCAGCTCGGAATTTTTCGCGTCATGAAAAAGGTCCCCAATCTGCCCGGGACCAAGAAATCTCCACGTTTCATTGTATTTCTAAACGAATGGCGTCGATAACTGGAAACTCAGTTTTCAGATCCCAAGTACTTATATGAGCTCGGAATTTTTCGCGTCATGAAAAAATTACCCAATCAGCCCGGGACCAAGAAATCTCCACGTTTCATGGTATTTCTAAACGTATGGCGTCGATAACTGGAAACTCAGTTTTCAGATCCCAAGTACTTATATTAGCTCGGAATTTTTCGCGTCATGAAAAAGGTCCCCAATCTGCCCGGGACCAAGAAATCTCCACGTTTCATTGTATTTCTAAACGTATGGCGTCGATAACTGGAAACTCAGTTTTCAGATCCCAAGTACTTATATTAGCTCGGAATTTTTCGCGTCATGAAAAAGGTCCCCAATCTGCCCGGGACCAAGAAATCTCCACGTTTCATGGTATTTCTAAACGTATGGCGTCGATAACTGGAAACTCAATTTTCAGATCCCAAGTACTTATATCAGCTCGGAATTTTTCGCGTCATGAAAAAGGTCCCCAATCTGCCCGGGACCAAGAAATCTCCACGTTTCATTGTATTTCTAAACGTATGGCGTCGATAACTGGAAACTCAATTTTCAGATCCCAAGTACTTATATCAGCTCGGAATTTTTCGCGTCATGAAAAAGGTCCCCAATCTGCCCGGGACCAAGAAATCTCTACGTTTCATTGTATTTCTAAACGAATGGCGTCGATAACTGGAAACTCAATTTTCAGATCCCAAGTACTTATATCAGCTCGGAATTTTTCGCGTCATGAAAAACGTCCCCAATCTGCCCGGGACCAAGAAATCTCCACGTTTCATTGTATTTCTAAACGAATGGCGTCGATAACTGGAAACTCAGTTTTCAGATCCCAAGTACTTATATGAGCTCGGAATTTTTCGCGTCATGAAAAAATTACCCAATCAGCCCGGGACCAAGAAATCTCCACGTTTCATGGTATTTCTAAACGTATGGCGTCGATAACTGGAAACTCAGTTTTCAGATCCCAAGTACTTATATTAGCTCGGAATTTTTCGCGTCATGAAAAAGGTCCCCAATCTGCCCGGGACCAAGAAATCTCCACGTTTCATTGTATTTCTAAACGTATGGCGTCGATAACTGGAAACTCAGTTTTCAGATCCCAAGTACTTATATTAGCTCGGAATTTTTCGCGTCATGAAAAAGGTCCCCAATCTGCCCGGGACCAAGAAATCTCCACGTTTCATGGTATTTCTAAACGTATGGCGTCGATAGCTGGAAACTCAGTTTTCAGATCCCAAGTACTTATATTAGCTCGGAATTTTTCGCGTCATGAAAAAGGTCCCCAATCTGCCCGGGACCAAGAAATCTCCACGTTTCATTGTATTTCTAAACGAATGGCGTCGATAACTGGAAACTCAATTTTCAGATCCCAAGTACTTATATCAGCTCGGAATTTTTCGCGTCATGAAAAACGTCCCCAATCTGCCCGGGACCAAGAAATCTCCACGTTTCATTGTATTTCTAAACGAATGGCGTCGATAACTGGAAACTCAGTTTTCAGATCCCAAGTACTTATATGAGCTCGGAATTTTTCGCGTCATGAAAAAATTACCCAATCAGCCCGGGACCAAGAAATCTCCACGTTTCATGGTATTTCTAAACGTATGGCGTCGATAACTGGAAACTCAGTTTTCAGATCCCAAGTACTTATATTAGCTCGGAATTTTTCGCGTCATGAAAAAGGTCCCCAATCTGCCCGGGACCAAGAAATCTCCACGTTTCATTGTATTTCTAAACGAATGGCGTCGATAACTGGAAACTCAATTTTCAGATCCCAAGTACTTATATCAGCTCGGAATTTTTCGCGTCATGAAAAAGGTCCCCAATCTGCCCGGGACCAAGAAATCTCCATGTTTCATGGTATTTCTAAACGTATGGCGTCGATAACTGGAAACTCAATTTTCAGATCCCAAGTACTTATATCAGCTCGGAATTTTTCGCGTCATGAAAAAATTACCCAATCAGCCCGGGACCAAGAAATCTCCACGTTTCACGGTATTTCTAAACGTATGGCGTCGATAACTGGAAACTCAATTTTCAGATCCCAAGTACTTATATCAGCTCGGAATTTTTCGCGTCATGAAAAAGGTCCCCAATCAGCCCGGGACCAAGAAATCTCCACGTTTCATTGTATTTCTAAACGAATGGCGTCGATAACTGGAAACTCAGTTTTCAGATCCCAAGTACTTATATTAGCTCGGAATTTTTCGCGTCATGAAAAAGGTCCCCAATCTGCCCGGGACCAAGAAATCTCCACGTTTCATGGTATTTCTAAACGTATGGCGTCGATAACTGGAAACTCAATTTTCAGATCCCAAGTACTTATATCAGCTCGGAATTTTTCGCGTCATGAAAAAATTACCCAATCAGCCCGGGACCAAGAAATCTGCACGTTTCACGGTATTTCTAAACGTATGGCGTCGATAACTGGAAACTCAATTTTCAGATCCCAAGTACTTATATTAGCTCGGAATTTTTCGCGTCATGAAAAAGGTCCCCAATCAGCCCGGGACCAAGAAATCTCCACGTTTCATTGTATTTCTAAACGAATGGCGTCGATAACTGGAAACTCAGTTTTCAGATCCCAAGTACTTATATCAGCTCGGAATTTTTCGCGTCATGAAAAAGGTCCCCAATCTGCCCGGGACCAAGAAATCTCCACGTTTCATGGTATTTCTAAACGTATGGCGTCGATAACTAGAAACTCAATTTTCAGATCCCAAGTACTTATATCAGCTCGGAATTTTTCGCGTCATGAAAAAGGTCCCCAATCTGCCCGGGACCAAGAAATCTCCACGTTTCATTGTATTTCTAAACGTATGGCGTCGATAACTGGAAACTCAATTTTCAGATCCCAAGTACTTATATCAGCTCGGAATTTTTCGCGTCATGAAAAAGGTCCCCAATCTGCCCGGGACCAAGAAATCTCTACGTTTCATTGTATTTCTAAACGAATGGCGTCGATAACTGGAAACTCAATTTTCAGATCCCAAGTACTTATATCAGCTCGGAATTTTTCGCGTCATGAAAAAGGTCCCCAATCTGCCCGGGACCAAGAAATCTCTACGTTTCATTGTATTTCTAAACGAATGGCGTCGATAACTGGAAACTCAATTTTCAGATCCCAAGTACTTATATCAGCTCGGAATTTTTCGCGTCATGAAAAAGGTCCCCAATCTGCCCGGGACCAAGAAATCTCCACGTTTCATTGTATTTCTAAACGAATGGCGTCGATAACTGGAAACTCAGTTTTCAGATCCCAAGTACTTATATGAGCTCGGAATTTTTCGCGTCATGAAAAAATTACCCAATCAGCCCGGGACCAAGAAATCTCCACGTTTCATGGTATTTCTAAACGTATGGCGTCGATAACTGGAAACTCAGTTTTCAGATCCCAAGTACTTATATTAGCTCGGAATTTTTCGCGTCATGAAAAAGGTCCCCAATCTGCCCGGGACCAAGAAATCTCCACGTTTCATTGTATTTCTAAACGTATGGCGTCGATAACTGGAAACTCAGTTTTCAGATCCCAAGTACTTATATTAGCTCGGAATTTTTCGCGTCATGAAAAAGGTCCCCAATCTGCCCGGGACCAAGAAATCTCCACGTTTCATGGTATTTCTAAACGTATGGCGTCGATAACTGGAAACTCAATTTTCAGATCCCAAGTACTTATATCAGCTCGGAATTTTTCGCGTCATGAAAAAGGTCCCCAATCTGCCCGGGACCAAGAAATCTCCACGTTTCATTGTATTTCTAAACGTATGGCGTCGATAACTGGAAACTCAATTTTCAGATCCCAAGTACTTATATCAGCTCGCAATTTTTCGCGTCATGAAAAAGGTCCCCAATCTGCCCGGGACCAAGAAATCTCTACGTTTCATTGTATTTCTAAACGAATGGCGTCGATAACTGGAAACTCAATTTTCAGATCCCAAGTACTTATATCAGCTCGGAATTTCTCGCGTCATGAAAAACGTCCCCAATCTGCCCGGGACCAAGAAATCTCCACGTTTCATTGTATTTCTAAACGAATGGCGTCGATAACTGGAAACTCAGTTTTCAGATCCCAAGTACTTATATGAGCTCGGAATTTTTCGCGTCATGAAAAAATTACCCAATCAGCCCGGGACCAAGAAATCTCCACGTTTCATGGTATTTCTAAACGTATGGCGTCGATAACTGGAAACTCAGTTTTCAGATCCCAAGTACTTATATTAGCTCGGAATTTTTCGCGTCATGAAAAAGGTCCCCAATCTGCCCGGGACCAAGAAATCTCCACGTTTCATTGTATTTCTAAACGTATGGCGTCGATAACTGGAAACTCAGTTTTCAGATCCCAAGTACTTATATTAGCTCGGAATTTTTCGCGTCATGAAAAAGGTCCCCAATCTGCCCGGGACCAAGAAATCTCCACGTTTCATTGTATTTCTAAACGAATGGCGTCGATAACTGGAAACTCAATTTTCAGATCCCAAGTACTTATATCAGCTCGGAATTTTTCGCGTCATGAAAAAGGTCCCCAATCTGCCCGGGACCAAGAAATCTCCACGTTTCATGGTATTTCTAAACGTATGGCGTCGATAACTGGAAACTCAGTTTTCAGATCCCAAGTACCTATATTAGCTCGGAATTTTTCGCGTCATGAAAAAGGTCCCCAATCTGCCCGGGACCAAGAAATCTCCACGTTTCATTGTATTTCTAAACGTATGGCGTCGATAACTGGAAACTCAGTTTTCAGATCCCAAGTACTTATATGAGCTCGGAATTTTTCGCGTCATGAAAAAGGTCCCCAATCTGCCCGGGACCAAGAAATCTCCACGTTTCATTGTATTTCTAAACGAATGGCGTCGATAACTGGAAACTCAATTTTCAGATCCCAAGTACTTATATCAGCTCGGAATTTTTCGCGTCATGAAAAAGGTCCCCAATCTGCCCGGGACCAAGAAATCTCCACGTTTCATTGTATTTCTAAACGTATGGCGTCGATAACTGGAAACTCAATTTTCAGATCCCAAGTACTTATATCAGCTCGGAATTTTTCGCGTCATGAAAAAGGTCCCCAATCTGCCCGGGACCAAGAAATCTCCACGTTTCATTGTATTTCTAAACGAATGGCGTCGATAACTGGAAACTCAATTTTCAGATCCCAAGTACTTATATCAGCTCGGAATTTTTCGCGTCATGAAAAAGGTCCCCAATCTGCCCGGGACCAAGAAATCTCCACGTTTCATTGTATTTCTAAACGAATGGCGTCGATAACTGGAAACTCAGTTTTCAGATCCCAAGTACTTATATGAGCTCGGAATTTTTCGCGTCATGAAAAAATTACCCAATCAGCCCGGGACCAAGAAATCTCCACGTTTCATGGTATTTCTAAACGTATGGCGTCGATAACTGGAAACTCAGTTTTCAGATCCCAAGTACTTATATTAGCTCGGAATTTTTCGCGTCATGAAAAAGGTCCCCAATCTGCCCGGGACCAAGAAATCTCCACGTTTCATTGTATTTCTAAACGTATGGCGTCGATAACTGGAAACTCAGTTTTCAGATCCCAAGTACTTATATTAGCTCGGAATTTTTCGCGTCATGAAAAAGGTCCCCAATCTGCCCGGGACCAAGAAATCTCCACGTTTCATTGTATTTCTAAACGTATGGCGTCGATAACTGGAAACTCAACTTTCAGATCCCAAGTACTTATATCAGCTCGGAATTTTTCGCGTCATGAAAAAGGTCCCCAATCTGCCCGGGACCAAGAAATCTCCACGTTTCATTGTATTTCTAAACGAATGGCGTCGATAACTGGAAACTCAGTTTTCAGATCCCAAGTACTTATATGAGCTCGGAATTTTTCGCGTCATGAAAAAATTACCCAATCAGCCCGGGACCAAGAAATCTCCACGTTTCATTGTATTTCTAAACGAATGGCGTCGATAACTGGAAACTCAGTTTTCAGATCCCAAGTACTTATATTAGCTCGGAATTTTTCGCGTCATGAAAAAGGTCCCCAATCTGCCCGGGACCAAGAAATCTCCACGTTTCATGGTATTTCTAAACGTATGGCGTCGATAACTGGAAACTCAATTTTCAGATCCCAAGTACTTATATCAGCTCGGAATTTTTCGCGTCATGAAAAAATTACCCAATCAGCCCGGGACCAAGAAATCTCCACGTTTCACGGTATTTCTAAACGTATGGCGTCGATAACTGGAAACTCAATTTTCAGATCCCAAGTACTTATATCAGCTCGGAATTTTTCGCGTCATGAAAAAGGTCCCCAATCAGCCCGGGACCAAGAAATCTCCACGTTTCATTGTATTTCTAAACGAATGGCGTCGATAACTGGAAACTCAGTTTTCAGATCCCAAGTACTTATATTAGCTCGGAATTTTTCGCGTCATGAAAAAGGTCCCCAATCTGCCCGGGACCAAGAAATCTCCACGTTTCATGGTATTTCTAAACGTATGGCGTCGATAACTGGAAACTCAATTTTCAGATCCCAAGTACTTATATCAGCTCGGAATTTTTCGCGTCATGAAAAAATTACCCAATCAGCCCGGGACCAAGAAATCTGCACGTTTCACGGTATTTCTAAACGTATGGCGTCGATAACTGGAAACTCAATTTTCAGATCCCAAGTACTTATATCAGCTCGGAATTTTTCGCGTCATGAAAAAGGTCCCCAATCAGCCCGGGACCAAGAAATCTCCACGTTTCATTGTATTTCTAAACGAATGGCGTCGATAACTGGAAACTCAGTTTTCAGATCCCAAGTACTTATATTAGCTCGGAATTTTTCGCATCATGAAAAAGGTCCCCAATCTGCCCGGGACCAAGAAATCTCCACGTTTCATGGTATTTCTAAACGTATGGCGTCGATAACTGGAAACTCAATTTTCAGATCCCAAGTACTTATATCAGCTCGGAATTTTTCGCGTCATGAAAAAGGTCCCCAATCTGCCCGGGACCAAGAAATCTCCACGTTTCATTGTATTTCTAAACGTATGACGTCGATAACTGGAAACTCAATTTTCAGATCCCAAGTACTTATATCAGCTCGGAATTTTTCGCGTCATGAAAAAGGTCCCCAATCTGCCCGGGACCAAGAAATCTCTACGTTTCATTGTATTTCTAAACGAATGGCGTCGATAACTGGAAACTCAATTTTCAGATCCCAAGTACTTATATCAGCTCGGAATTTTTCGCGTCATGAAAAAGGTCCCCAATCTGCCCGGGACCAAGAAATCTCCACGTTTCATTGTATTTCTAAACGAATGGCGTCGATAACTGGAAACTCAGTTTTCAGATCCCAAGTACTTATATGAGCTCGGAATTTTTCGCGTCATGAAAAAATTACCCAATCAGCCCGGGACCAAGAAATCTCCACGTTTCATGGTATTTCTAAACGTATGGCGTCGATAACTGGAAACTCAGTTTTCAGATCCCAAGTACTTATATTAGCTCGGAATTTTTCGCGTCATGAAAAAGGTCCCCAATCTGCCCGGGACCAAGAAATCTCCACGTTTCATTGTATTTCTAAACGTATGGCGTCGATAACTGGAAACTCAGTTTTCAGATCCCAAGTACTTATATTAGCTCGGAATTTTTCGCGTCATGAAAAAGGTCCCCAATCTGCCCGGGACCAAGAAATCTCCACGTTTCATTGTATTTCTAAACGAATGGCGTCGATAACTGGAAACTCAATTTTCAGATCCCAAGTACTTATATCAGCTCGGAATTTTTCGCGTCATGAAAAAGGTCCCCAATCTGCCCGGGACCAAGAAATCTCCACGTTTCATTGTATTTCTAAACGTATGGCGTCGATAACTGGAAACTCAATTTTCAGATCCCAAGTACTTATATCAGCTCGGAATTTTTCGCGTCATGAAAAAGGTCCCCAATCTGCCCGGGACCAAGAAATCTCCACGTTTCATTGTATTTCTAAACGAATGGCGTCGATAACTGGAAACTCAATTTTCAGATCCCAAGTACTTATATCAGCTCGGAATTTTTCGCGTCATGAAAAAGGTCCCCAATCTGCCCGGGACCAAGAAATCTCCACGTTTCATTGTATTTCTAAACGAATGGCGTCGATAACTGGAAACTCAGTTTTCAGATCCCAAGTACTTATATGAGCTCGGAATTTTTCGCGTCATGAAAAAATTACCCAATCAGCCCGGGACCAAGAAATCTCCACGTTTCATGGTATTTCTAAACGTATGGCGTCGATAACTGGAAACTCAGTTTTCAGATCCCAAGTACTTATATTAGCTCGGAATTTTTCGCGTCATGAAAAAGGTCCCCAATCTGCCCGGGACCAAGAAATCTCCACGTTTCATTGTATTTCTAAACGTATGGCGTCGATAACTGGAAACTCAGTTTTCAGATCCCAAGTACTTATATTAGCTCGGAATTTTTCGCGTCATGAAAAAGGTCCCCAATCTGCCCGGGACCAAGAAATCTCCACGTTTCATTGTATTTCTAAACGAATGGCGTCGATAACTGGAAACTCAATTTTCAGATCCCAAGTACTTATATCAGCTCGGAATTTTTCGCGTCATGAAAAAGGTCCCCAATCTGCCCGGGACCAAGAAATCTCCACGTTTCATTGTATTTCTAAACGTATGGCGTCGATAACTGGAAACTCAATTTTCAGATCCCAAGTACTTATATCAGCTCGGAATTTTTCGCGTCATGAAAAAGGTCCCCAATCTGCCCGGGACCAAGAAATCTCCACGTTTCATTGTATTTCTAAACGAATGGCGTCGATAACTGGAAACTCAATTTTCAGATCCCAAGTACTTATATCAGCTCGGAATTTTTCGCGTCATGAAAAAGGTCCCCAATCTGCCCGGGACCAAGAAATCTCCACGTTTCATTGTATTTCTAAACGAATGGCGTCGATAACTGGAAACTCAGTTTTCAGATCCCAAGTACTTATATGAGCTCGGAATTTTTCGCGTCATGAAAAAATTACCCAATCAGCCCGGGACCAAGAAATCTCCACGTTTCATGGTATTTCTAAACGTATGGCGTCGATAACTGGAAACTCAGTTTTCAAATCCCAAGTACTTATATTAGCTCGGAATTTTTCGCGTCATGAAAAAGGTCCCCAATCTGCCCGGGACCAAGAAATCTCCACGTTTCATTGTATTTCTAAACGTATGGCGTCGATAACTGGAAACTCAGTTTTCAGATCCCAAGTACTTATATTAGCTCGGAATTTTTCGCGTCATGAAAAAGGTCCCCAATCAGCCCGGGACCAAGAAATCTCCACGTTTCATTGTATTTCTAAACGAATGGCGTCGATAACTGGAAACTCAGTTTTCAGATCCCAAGTACTTATATTAGCTCGGAATTTTTCGCGTCATGAAAAAGGTCCCCAATCTGCCCGGGACCAAGAAATCTCCACGTTTCATGGTATTTCTAAACGTATGGCGTCGATAACTGGAAACTCAATTTTCAGATCCCAAGTACTTATATCAGCTCGGAATTTTTCGCGTCATGAAAAAATTACCCAATCAGCCCGGGACCAAGAAATCTCCACGTTTCACGGTATTTCTAAACGTATGGCGTCGATAACTGGAAACTCAATTTTCAGATCCCAAGTACTTATATCAGCTCGGAATTTTTCGCGTCATGAAAAAGGTCCCCAATCAGCCCGGGACCAAGAAATCTCCACGTTTCATTGTATTTCTAAACGAATGGCGTCGATAACTGGAAACTCAGTTTTCAGATCCCAAGTACTTATATTAGCTCGGAATTTTTCGCGTCATGAAAAAGGTCCCCAATCTGCCCGGGACCAAGAAATCTCCACGTTTCATGGTATTTCTAAACGTATGGCGTCGATAACTGGAAACTCAATTTTCAGATCCCAAGTACTTATATCAGCTCGGAATTTTTCGCGTCATGAAAAAATTACCCAATCAGCCCGGGACCAAGAAATCTGCACGTTTCACGGTATTTCTAAACGTATGGCGTCGATAACTGGAAACTCAATTTTCAGATCCCAAGTACTTATATCAGCTCGGAATTTTTCGCGTCATGAAAAAGGTCCCCAATCAGCCCGGGACCAAGAAATCTCCACGTTTCATTGTATTTCTAAACGAATGGCGTCGATAACTGGAAACTCAGTTTTCAGATCCCAAGTACTTATATTAGCTCGGAATTTTTCGCATCATGAAAAAGGTCCCCAATCTGCCCGGGACCAAGAAATCTCCACGTTTCATGGTATTTCTAAACGTATGGCGTCGATAACTGGAAACTCAATTTTCAGATCCCAAGTACTTATATCAGCTCGGAATTTTTCGCGTCATGAAAAAGGTCCCCAATCTGCCCGGGACCAAGAAATCTCCACGTTTCATTGTATTTCTAAACGTATGACGTCGATAACTGGAAACTCAATTTTCAGATCCCAAGTACTTATATCAGCTCGGAATTTTTCGCGTCATGAAAAAGGTCCCCAATCTGCCCGGGACCAAGAAATCTCTACGTTTCATTGTATTTCTAAACGAATGGCGTCGATAACTGGAAACTCAATTTTCAGATCCCAAGTACTTATATCAGCTCGGAATTTTTCGCGTCATGAAAAAGGTCCCCAATCTGCCCGGGACCAAGAAATCTCCACGTTTCATTGTATTTCTAAACGAATGGCGTCGATAACTGGAAACTCAGTTTTCAGATCCCAAGTACTTATATGAGCTCGGAATTTTTCGCGTCATGAAAAAATTACCCAATCAGCCCGGGACCAAGAAATCTCCACGTTTCATGGTATTTCTAAACGTATGGCGTCGATAACTGGAAACTCAGTTTTCAGATCCCAAGTACTTATATTAGCTCGGAATTTTTCGCGTCATGAAAAAGGTCCCCAATCTGCCCGGGACCAAGAAATCTCCACGTTTCATTGTATTTCTAAACGTATGGCGTCGATAACTGGAAACTCAGTTTTCAGATCCCAAGTACTTATATTAGCTCGGAATTTTTCGCGTCATGAAAAAGGTCCCCAATCTGCCCGGGACCAAGAAATCTCCACGTTTCATTGTATTTCTAAACGAATGGCGTCGATAACTGGAAACTCAATTTTCAGATCCCAAGTACTTATATCAGCTCGGAATTTTTCGCGTCATGAAAAAGGTCCCCAATCTGCCCGGGACCAAGAAATCTCCACGTTTCATTGTATTTCTAAACGTATGGCGTCGATAACTGGAAACTCAATTTTCAGATCCCAAGTACTTATATCAGCTCGGAATTTTTCGCGTCATGAAAAAGGTCCCCAATCTGCCCGGGACCAAGAAATCTCCACGTTTCATTGTATTTCTAAACGAATGGCGTCGATAACTGGAAACTCAATTTTCAGATCCCAAGTACTTATATCAGCTCGGAATTTCTCGCGTCATGAAAAACGTCCCCAATCTGCCCGGGACCAAGAAATCTCCACGTTTCATTGTATTTCTAAACGAATGGCGTCGATAACTGGAAACTCAGTTTTCAGATCCCAAGTACTTATATGAGCTCGGAATTTTTCGCGTCATGAAAAAATTACCCAATCAGCCCGGGACCAAGAAATCTCCACGTTTCATGGTATTTCTAAACGTATGGCGTCGATAAATGGAAACTCAGTTTTCAGATCCCAAGTACTTATATTAGCTCGGAATTTTTCGCGTCATGAAAAAGGTCCCCAATCTGCCCGGGACCAAGAAATCTCCACGTTTCATTGTATTTCTAAACGTATGGCGTCGATAACTGGAAACTCAGTTTTCAGATCCCAAGTACTTATATTAGCTCGGAATTTTTCGCGTCATGAAAAAGGTCCCCAATCTGCCCGGGACCAAGAAATCTCCACGTTTCATTGTATTTCTAAACGAATGGCGTCGATAACTGGAAACTCAATTTTCAGATCCCAAGTACTTATATCAGCTCGGAATTTTTCGCGTCATGAAAAAGGTCCCCAATCTGCCCGGGACCAAGAAATCTCCACGTTTCATGGTATTTCTAAACGTATGGCGTCGATAACTGGAAACTCAGTTTTCAGATCCCAAGTACCTATATTAGCTCGGAATTTTTCGCGTCATGAAAAAGGTCCCCAATCTGCCCGGGACCAAGAAATCTCCACGTTTCATTGTATTTCTAAACGTATGGCGTCGATAACTGGAAACTCAGTTTTCAGATCCCAAGTACTTATATGAGCTCGGAATTTTTCGCGTCATGAAAAAGGTCCCCAATCTGCCCGGGACCAAGAAATCTCCACGTTTCATTGTATTTCTAAACGAATGGCGTCGATAACTGGAAACTCAATTTTCAGATCCCAAGTACTTATATCAGCTCGGAATTTTTCGCGTCATGAAAAAGGTCCCCAATCTGCCCGGGACCAAGAAATCTCCACGTTTCATTGTATTTCTAAACGTATGGCGTCGATAACTGGAAACTCAATTTTCAGATCCCAAGTACTTATATCAGCTCGGAATTTTTCGCGTCATGAAAAAGGTCCCCAATCTGCCCGGGACCAAGAAATCTCCACGTTTCATTGTATTTCTAAACGAATGGCGTCGATAACTGGAAACTCAATTTTCAGATCCCAAGTACTTATATCAGCTCGGAATTTTTCGCGTCATGAAAAAGGTCCCCAATCTGCCCGGGACCAAGAAATCTCCACGTTTCATTGTATTTCTAAACGAATGGCGTCGATAACTGGAAACTCAGTTTTCAGATCCCAAGTACTTATATGAGCTCGGAATTTTTCGCGTCATGAAAAAATTACCCAATCAGCCCGGGACCAAGAAATCTCCACGTTTCATGGTATTTCTAAACGTATGGCGTCGATAACTGGAAACTCAGTTTTCAGATCCCAAGTACTTATATTAGCTCGGAATTTTTCGCGTCATGAAAAAGGTCCCCAATCTGCCCGGGACCAAGAAATCTCCACGTTTCATTGTATTTCTAAACGTATGGCGTCGATAACTGGAAACTCAGTTTTCAGATCCCAAGTACTTATATTAGCTCGGAATTTTTCGCGTCATGAAAAAGGTCCCCAATCTGCCCGGGACCAAGAAATCTCCACGTTTCATTGTATTTCTAAACGTATGGCGTCGATAACTGGAAACTCAACTTTCAGATCCCAAGTACTTATATCAGCTCGGAATTTTTCGCGTCATGAAAAAGGTCCCCAATCTGCCCGGGACCAAGAAATCTCCACGTTTCATTGTATTTCTAAACGAATGGCGTCGATAACTGGAAACTCAGTTTTCAGATCCCAAGTACTTATATGAGCTCGGAATTTTTCGCGTCATGAAAAAATTACCCAATCAGCCCGGGACCAAGAAATCTCCACGTTTCATTGTATTTCTAAACGAATGGCGTCGATAACTGGAAACTCAGTTTTCAGATCCCAAGTACTTATATTAGCTCGGAATTTTTCGCGTCATGAAAAAGGTCCCCAATCTGCCCGGGACCAAGAAATCTCCACGTTTCATGGTATTTCTAAACGTATGGCGTCGATAACTGGAAACTCAATTTTCAGATCCCAAGTACTTATATCAGCTCGGAATTTTTCGCGTCATGAAAAAATTACCCAATCAGCCCGGGACCAAGAAATCTCCACGTTTCACGGTATTTCTAAACGTATGGCGTCGATAACTGGAAACTCAATTTTCAGATCCCAAGTACTTATATCAGCTCGGAATTTTTCGCGTCATGAAAAAGGTCCCCAATCAGCCCGGGACCAAGAAATCTCCACGTTTCATTGTATTTCTAAACGAATGGCGTCGATAACTGGAAACTCAGTTTTCAGATCCCAAGTACTTATATTAGCTCGGAATTTTTCGCGTCATGAAAAAGGTCCCCAATCTGCCCGGGACCAAGAAATCTCCACGTTTCATGGTATTTCTAAACGTATGGCGTCGATAACTGGAAACTCAATTTTCAGATCCCAAGTACTTATATCAGCTCGGAATTTTTCGCGTCATGAAAAAATTACCCAATCAGCCCGGGACCAAGAAATCTGCACGTTTCACGGTATTTCTAAACGTATGGCGTCGATAACTGGAAACTCAATTTTCAGATCCCAAGTACTTATATCAGCTCGGAATTTTTCGCGTCATGAAAAAGGTCCCCAATCAGCCCGGGACCAAGAAATCTCCACGTTTCATTGTATTTCTAAACGAATGGCGTCGATAACTGGAAACTCAGTTTTCAGATCCCAAGTACTTATATTAGCTCGGAATTTTTCGCATCATGAAAAAGGTCCCCAATCTGCCCGGGACCAAGAAATCTCCACGTTTCATGGTATTTCTAAACGTATGGCGTCGATAACTGGAAACTCAATTTTCAGATCCCAAGTACTTATATCAGCTCGGAATTTTTCGCGTCATGAAAAAGGTCCCCAATCTGCCCGGGACCAAGAAATCTCCACGTTTCATTGTATTTCTAAACGTATGACGTCGATAACTGGAAACTCAATTTTCAGATCCCAAGTACTTATATCAGCTCGGAATTTTTCGCGTCATGAAAAAGGTCCCCAATCTGCCCGGGACCAAGAAATCTCTACGTTTCATTGTATTTCTAAACGAATGGCGTCGATAACTGGAAACTCAATTTTCAGATCCCAAGTACTTATATCAGCTCGGAATTTTTCGCGTCATGAAAAAGGTCCCCAATCTGCCCGGGACCAAGAAATCTCCACGTTTCATTGTATTTCTAAACGAATGGCGTCGATAACTGGAAACTCAGTTTTCAGATCCCAAGTACTTATATGAGCTCGGAATTTTTCGCGTCATGAAAAAATTACCCAATCAGCCCGGGACCAAGAAATCTCCACGTTTCATGGTATTTCTAAACGTATGGCGTCGATAACTGGAAACTCAGTTTTCAGATCCCAAGTACTTATATTAGCTCGGAATTTTTCGCGTCATGAAAAAGGTCCCCAATCTGCCCGGGACCAAGAAATCTCCACGTTTCATTGTATTTCTAAACGTATGGCGTCGATAACTGGAAACTCAGTTTTCAGATCCCAAGTACTTATATTAGCTCGGAATTTTTCGCGTCATGAAAAAGGTCCCCAATCTGCCCGGGACCAAGAAATCTCCACGTTTCATTGTATTTCTAAACGAATGGCGTCGATAACTGGAAACTCAATTTTCAGATCCCAAGTACTTATATCAGCTCGGAATTTTTCGCGTCATGAAAAAGGTCCCCAATCTGCCCGGGACCAAGAAATCTCCACGTTTCATTGTATTTCTAAACGTATGGCGTCGATAACTGGAAACTCAATTTTCAGATCCCAAGTACTTATATCAGCTCGGAATTTTTCGCGTCATGAAAAAGGTCCCCAATCTGCCCGGGACCAAGAAATCTCCACGTTTCATTGTATTTCTAAACGAATGGCGTCGATAACTGGAAACTCAATTTTCAGATCCCAAGTACTTATATCAGCTCGGAATTTTTCGCGTCATGAAAAAGGTCCCCAATCTGCCCGGGACCAAGAAATCTCCACGTTTCATTGTATTTCTAAACGAATGGCGTCGATAACTGGAAACTCAGTTTTCAGATCCCAAGTACTTATATGAGCTCGGAATTTTTCGCGTCATGAAAAAATTACCCAATCAGCCCGGGACCAAGAAATCTCCACGTTTCATGGTATTTCTAAACGTATGGCGTCGATAACTGGAAACTCAGTTTTCAGATCCCAAGTACTTATATTAGCTCGGAATTTTTCGCGTCATGAAAAAGGTCCCCAATCTGCCCGGGACCAAGAAATCTCCACGTTTCATTGTATTTCTAAACGTATGGCGTCGATAACTGGAAACTCAGTTTTCAGATCCCAAGTACTTATATTAGCTCGGAATTTTTCGCGTCATGAAAAAGGTCCCCAATCTGCCCGGGACCAAGAAATCTCCACGTTTCATTGTATTTCTAAACGAATGGCGTCGATAACTGGAAACTCAATTTTCAGATCCCAAGTACTTATATCAGCTCGGAATTTTTCGCGTCATGAAAAAGGTCCCCAATCTGCCCGGGACCAAGAAATCTCCACGTTTCATTGTATTTCTAAACGTATGGCGTCGATAACTGGAAACTCAATTTTCAGATCCCAAGTACTTATATCAGCTCGGAATTTTTCGCGTCATGAAAAAGGTCCCCAATCTGCCCGGGACCAAGAAATCTCCACGTTTCATTGTATTTCTAAACGAATGGCGTCGATAACTGGAAACTCAATTTTCAGATCCCAAGTACTTATATCAGCTCGGAATTTTTCGCGTCATGAAAAAGGTCCCCAATCTGCCCGGGACCAAGAAATCTCCACGTTTCATTGTATTTCTAAACGAATGGCGTCGATAACTGGAAACTCAGTTTTCAGATCCCAAGTACTTATATGAGCTCGGAATTTTTCGCGTCATGAAAAAATTACCCAATCAGCCCGGGACCAAGAAATCTCCACGTTTCATGGTATTTCTAAACGTATGGCGTCGATAACTGGAAACTCAGTTTTCAAATCCCAAGTACTTATATTAGCTCGGAATTTTTCGCGTCA
This sequence comes from Perithous albicinctus, assembly GCA_964016905.1. NCBI lineage: Eukaryota > Metazoa > Arthropoda > Insecta > Hymenoptera > Ichneumonidae > Perithous > Perithous albicinctus. Next base: position 4,009,389 of record OZ024694.1, on the reverse strand, counting down.
TGAAAAAGGTCCCCAATCTGCCCGGGACCAAGAAATCTCCACGTTTCATTGTATTTCTAAACGTATGGCGTCGATAACTGGAAACTCAGTTTTCAGATCCCAAGTACTTATATTAGCTCGGAATTTTTCGCGTCATGAAAAAGGTCCCCAATCAGCCCGGGACCAAGAAATCTCCACGTTTCATTGTATTTCTAAACGAATGGCGTCGATAACTGGAAACTCAGTTTTCAGATCCCAAGTACTTATATTAGCTCGGAATTTTTCGCGTCATGAAAAAGGTCCCCAATCTGCCCGGGACCAAGAAATCTCCACGTTTCATGGTATTTCTAAACGTATGGCGTCGATAACTGGAAACTCAATTTTCAGATCCCAAGTACTTATATCAGCTCGGAATTTTTCGCGTCATGAAAAAATTACCCAATCAGCCCGGGACCAAGAAATCTCCACGTTTCACGGTATTTCTAAACGTATGGCGTCGATAACTGGAAACTCAATTTTCAGATCCCAAGTACTTATATCAGCTCGGAATTTTTCGCGTCATGAAAAAGGTCCCCAATCAGCCCGGGACCAAGAAATCTCCACGTTTCATTGTATTTCTAAACGAATGGCGTCGATAACTGGAAACTCAGTTTTCAGATCCCAAGTACTTATATTAGCTCGGAATTTTTCGCGTCATGAAAAAGGTCCCCAATCTGCCCGGGACCAAGAAATCTCCACGTTTCATGGTATTTCTAAACGTATGGCGTCGATAACTGGAAACTCAATTTTCAGATCCCAAGTACTTATATCAGCTCGGAATTTTTCGCGTCATGAAAAAATTACCCAATCAGCCCGGGACCAAGAAATCTGCACGTTTCACGGTATTTCTAAACGTATGGCGTCGATAACTGGAAACTCAATTTTCAGATCCCAAGTACTTATATCAGCTCGGAATTTTTCGCGTCATGAAAAAGGTCCCCAATCAGCCCGGGACCAAGAAATCTCCACGTTTCATTGTATTTCTAAACGAATGGCGTCGATAACTGGAAACTCAGTTTTCAGATCCCAAGTACTTATATTAGCTCGGAATTTTTCGCATCATGAAAAAGGTCCCCAATCTGCCCGGGACCAAGAAATCTCCACGTTTCATGGTATTTCTAAACGTATGGCGTCGATAACTGGAAACTCAATTTTCAGATCCCAAGTACTTATATCAGCTCGGAATTTTTCGCGTCATGAAAAAGGTCCCCAATCTGCCCGGGACCAAGAAATCTCCACGTTTCATTGTATTTCTAAACGTATGACGTCGATAACTGGAAACTCAATTTTCAGATCCCAAGTACTTATATCAGCTCGGAATTTTTCGCGTCATGAAAAAGGTCCCCAATCTGCCCGGGACCAAGAAATCTCTACGTTTCATTGTATTTCTAAACGAATGGCGTCGATAACTGGAAACTCAATTTTCAGATCCCAAGTACTTATATCAGCTCGGAATTTTTCGCGTCATGAAAAAGGTCCCCAATCTGCCCGGGACCAAGAAATCTCCACGTTTCATTGTATTTCTAAACGAATGGCGTCGATAACTGGAAACTCAGTTTTCAGATCCCAAGTACTTATATGAGCTCGGAATTTTTCGCGTCATGAAAAAATTACCCAATCAGCCCGGGACCAAGAAATCTCCACGTTTCATGGTATTTCTAAACGTATGGCGTCGATAACTGGAAACTCAGTTTTCAGATCCCAAGTACTTATATTAGCTCGGAATTTTTCGCGTCATGAAAAAGGTCCCCAATCTGCCCGGGACCAAGAAATCTCCACGTTTCATTGTATTTCTAAACGTATGGCGTCGATAACTGGAAACTCAGTTTTCAGATCCCAAGTACTTATATTAGCTCGGAATTTTTCGCGTCATGAAAAAGGTCCCCAATCTGCCCGGGACCAAGAAATCTCCACGTTTCATTGTATTTCTAAACGAATGGCGTCGATAACTGGAAACTCAATTTTCAGATCCCAAGTACTTATATCAGCTCGGAATTTTTCGCGTCATGAAAAAGGTCCCCAATCTGCCCGGGACCAAGAAATCTCCACGTTTCATTGTATTTCTAAACGTATGGCGTCGATAACTGGAAACTCAATTTTCAGATCCCAAGTACTTATATCAGCTCGGAATTTTTCGCGTCATGAAAAAGGTCCCCAATCTGCCCGGGACCAAGAAATCTCCACGTTTCATTGTATTTCTAAACGAATGGCGTCGATAACTGGAAACTCAATTTTCAGATCCCAAGTACTTATATCAGCTCGGAATTTTTCGCGTCATGAAAAAGGTCCCCAATCTGCCCGGGACCAAGAAATCTCCACGTTTCATTGTATTTCTAAACGAATGGCGTCGATAACTGGAAACTCAGTTTTCAGATCCCAAGTACTTATATGAGCTCGGAATTTTTCGCGTCATGAAAAAATTACCCAATCAGCCCGGGACCAAGAAATCTCCACGTTTCATGGTATTTCTAAACGTATGGCGTCGATAACTGGAAACTCAGTTTTCAGATCCCAAGTACTTATATTAGCTCGGAATTTTTCGCGTCATGAAAAAGGTCCCCAATCTGCCCGGGACCAAGAAATCTCCACGTTTCATTGTATTTCTAAACGTATGGCGTCGATAACTGGAAACTCAGTTTTCAGATCCCAAGTACTTATATTAGCTCGGAATTTTTCGCGTCATGAAAAAGGTCCCCAATCTGCCCGGGACCAAGAAATCTCCACGTTTCATTGTATTTCTAAACGAATGGCGTCGATAACTGGAAACTCAATTTTCAGATCCCAAGTACTTATATCAGCTCGGAATTTTTCGCGTCATGAAAAAGGTCCCCAATCTGCCCGGGACCAAGAAATCTCCACGTTTCATTGTATTTCTAAACGTATGGCGTCGATAACTGGAAACTCAATTTTCAGATCCCAAGTACTTATATCAGCTCGGAATTTTTCGCGTCATGAAAAAGGTCCCCAATCTGCCCGGGACCAAGAAATCTCCACGTTTCATTGTATTTCTAAACGAATGGCGTCGATAACTGGAAACTCAATTTTCAGATCCCAAGTACTTATATCAGCTCGGAATTTTTCGCGTCATGAAAAAGGTCCCCAATCTGCCCGGGACCAAGAAATCTCCACGTTTCATTGTATTTCTAAACGAATGGCGTCGATAACTGGAAACTCAGTTTTCAGATCCCAAGTACTTATATGAGCTCGGAATTTTTCGCGTCATGAAAAAATTACCCAATCAGCCCGGGACCAAGAAATCTCCACGTTTCATGGTATTTCTAAACGTATGGCGTCGATAACTGGAAACTCAGTTTTCAAATCCCAAGTACTTATATTAGCTCGGAATTTTTCGCGTCATGAAAAAGGTCCCCAATCTGCCCGGGACCAAGAAATCTCCACGTTTCATTGTATTTCTAAACGTATGGCGTCGATAACTGGAAACTCAGTTTTCAGATCCCAAGTACTTATATTAGCTCGGAATTTTTCGCGTCATGAAAAAGGTCCCCAATCAGCCCGGGACCAAGAAATCTCCACGTTTCATTGTATTTCTAAACGAATGGCGTCGATAACTGGAAACTCAGTTTTCAGATCCCAAGTACTTATATTAGCTCGGAATTTTTCGCGTCATGAAAAAGGTCCCCAATCTGCCCGGGACCAAGAAATCTCCACGTTTCATGGTATTTCTAAACGTATGGCGTCGATAACTGGAAACTCAATTTTCAGATCCCAAGTACTTATATCAGCTCGGAATTTTTCGCGTCATGAAAAAATTACCCAATCAGCCCGGGACCAAGAAATCTCCACGTTTCACGGTATTTCTAAACGTATGGCGTCGATAACTGGAAACTCAATTTTCAGATCCCAAGTACTTATATCAGCTCGGAATTTTTCGCGTCATGAAAAAGGTCCCCAATCAGCCCGGGACCAAGAAATCTCCACGTTTCATTGTATTTCTAAACGAATGGCGTCGATAACTGGAAACTCAGTTTTCAGATCCCAAGTACTTATATTAGCTCGGAATTTTTCGCGTCATGAAAAAGGTCCCCAATCTGCCCGGGACCAAGAAATCTCCACGTTTCATGGTATTTCTAAACGTATGGCGTCGATAACTGGAAACTCAATTTTCAGATCCCAAGTACTTATATCAGCTCGGAATTTTTCGCGTCATGAAAAAATTACCCAATCAGCCCGGGACCAAGAAATCTCCACGTTTCACGGTATTTCTAAACGTATGGCGTCGATAACTGGAAACTCAATTTTCAGATCCCAAGTACTTATATCAGCTCGGAATTTTTCGCGTCATGAAAAAGGTCCCCAATCTGCCCGGGACCAAGAAATCTCCACGTTTCATTGTATTTCTAAACGAATGGCGTCGATAACTGGAAACTCAGTTTTCAGATCCCAAGTACTTATATTAGCTCGGAATTTTTCGCGTCATGAAAAAGGTCCCCAATCTGCCCGGGACCAAGAAATCTCCACGTTTCATGGTATTTCTAAACGTATGGCGTCGATAACTGGAAACTCAATTTTCAGATCCCAAGTACTTATATCAGCTCGGAATTTTTCGCGTCATGAAAAAGGTCCCCAATCTGCCCGGGACCAAGAAATCTCCACGTTTCATTGTATTTCTAAACGTATGGCGTCGATAACTGGAAACTCAATTTTCAGATCCCAAGTACTTATATCAGCTCGGAATTTTTCGCGTCATGAAAAAGGTCCCCAATCTGCCCGGGACCAAGAAATCTCTACGTTTCATTGTATTTCTAAACGAATGGCGTCGATAACCGGAAACTCAATTTTCAGATCCCAAGTACTTATATCAGCTCGGAATTTTTCGCGTCATGAAAAAGGTCCCCAATCTGCCCGGGACCAAGAAATCTCTACGTTTCATTGTATTTCTAAACGAATGGCGTCGATAACTGGAAACTCAATTTTCAGATCCCAAGTACTTATATCAGCTCGGAATTTTTCGCGTCATGAAAAAGGTCCCCAATCTGCCCGGGACCAAGAAATCTCTACGTTTCATTGTATTTCTAAACGAATGGCGTCGATAACTGGAAACTCAATTTTCAGATCCCAAGTACTTATATCAGCTCGGAATTTTTCGCGTCATGAAAAAGGTCCCCAATCTGCCCGGGACCAAGAAATCTCCACGTTTCATTGTATTTCTAAACGAATGGCGTCGATAACTGGAAACTCAGTTTTCAGATCCCAAGTACTTATATGAGCTCGGAATTTTTCGCGTCATGAAAAAATTACCCAATCAGCCCGGGACCAAGAAATCTCCACGTTTCATGGTATTTCTAAACGTATGGCGTCGATAACTGGAAACTCAGTTTTCAGATCCCAAGTACTTATATTAGCTCGGAATTTTTCGCGTCATGAAAAAGGTCCCCAATCTGCCCGGGACCAAGAAATCTCCACGTTTCATTGTATTTCTAAACGTATGGCGTCGATAACTGGAAACTCAGTTTTCAGATCCCAAGTACTTATATTAGCTCGGAATTTTTCGCGTCATGAAAAAGGTCCCCAATCTGCCCGGGACCAAGAAATCTCCACGTTTCATGGTATTTCTAAACGTATGGCGTCGATAACTGGAAACTCAATTTTCAGATCCCAAGTACTTATATCAGCTCGGAATTTTTCGCGTCATGAAAAAGGTCCCCAATCTGCCCGGGACCAAGAAATCTCCACGTTTCATTGTATTTCTAAACGTATGGCGTCGATAACTGGAAACTCAATTTTCAGATCCCAAGTACTTATATCAGCTCGGAATTTTTCGCGTCATGAAAAAGGTCCCCAATCTGCCCGGGACCAAGAAATCTCTACGTTTCATTGTATTTCTAAACGAATGGCGTCGATAACTGGAAACTCAATTTTCAGATCCCAAGTACTTATATCAGCTCGGAATTTTTCGCGTCATGAAAAAGGTCCCCAATCTGCCCGGGACCAAGAAATCTCCACGTTTCATTGTATTTCTAAACGAATGGCGTCGATAACTGGAAACTCAGTTTTCAGATCCCAAGTACTTATATGAGCTCGGAATTTTTCGCGTCATGAAAAAATTACCCAATCAGCCCGGGACCAAGAAATCTCCACGTTTCATGGTATTTCTAAACGTATGGCGTCGATAACTGGAAACTCAGTTTTCAGATCCCAAGTACTTATATTAGCTCGGAATTTTTCGCGTCATGAAAAAGGTCCCCAATCTGCCCGGGACCAAGAAATCTCCACGTTTCATTGTATTTCTAAACGTATGGCGTCGATAACTGGAAACTCAGTTTTCAGATCCCAAGTACTTATATTAGCTCGGAATTTTTCGCGTCATGAAAAAGGTCCCCAATCTGCCCGGGACCAAGAAATCTCCACGTTTCATTGTATTTCTAAACGAATGGCGTCGATAACTGGAAACTCAATTTTCAGATCCCAAGTACTTATATCAGCTCGGAATTTTTCGCGTCATGAAAAAGGTCCCCAATCTGCCCGGGACCAAGAAATCTCCACGTTTCATTGTATTTCTAAACGTATGGCGTCGATAACTGGAAACTCAATTTTCAGATCCCAAGTACTTATATCAGCTCGGAATTTTTCGCGTCATGAAAAAGGTCCCCAATCTGCCCGGGACCAAGAAATCTCCACGTTTCATTGTATTTCTAAACGAATGGCGTCGATAACTGGAAACTCAATTTTCAGATCCCAAGTACTTATATCAGCTCGGAATTTTTCGCGTCATGAAAAAGGTCCCCAATCTGCCCGGGACCAAGAAATCTCCACGTTTCATTGTATTTCTAAACGAATGGCGTCGATAACTGGAAACTCAGTTTTCAGATCCCAAGTACTTATATGAGCTCGGAATTTTTCGCGTCATGAAAAAATTACCCAATCAGCCCGGGACCAAGAAATCTCCACGTTTCATGGTATTTCTAAACGTATGGCGTCGATAACTGGAAACTCAGTTTTCAGATCCCAAGTACTTATATTAGCTCGGAATTTTTCGCGTCATGAAAAAGGTCCCCAATCTGCCCGGGACCAAGAAATCTCCACGTTTCATTGTATTTCTAAACGTATGGCGTCGATAACTGGAAACTCAGTTTTCAGATCCCAAGTACTTATATTAGCTCGGAATTTTTCGCGTCATGAAAAAGGTCCCCAATCTGCCCGGGACCAAGAAATCTCCACGTTTCATTGTATTTCTAAACGAATGGCGTCGATAACTGGAAACTCAATTTTCAGATCCCAAGTACTTATATCAGCTCGGAATTTTTCGCGTCATGAAAAAGGTCCCCAATCTGCCCGGGACCAAGAAATCTCCACGTTTCATTGTATTTCTAAACGTATGGCGTCGATAACTGGAAACTCAATTTTCAGATCCCAAGTACTTATATCAGCTCGGAATTTTTCGCGTCATGAAAAAGGTCCCCAATCTGCCCGGGACCAAGAAATCTCCACGTTTCATTGTATTTCTAAACGAATGGCGTCGATAACTGGAAACTCAATTTTCAGATCCCAAGTACTTATATCAGCTCGGAATTTTTCGCGTCATGAAAAAGGTCCCCAATCTGCCCGGGACCAAGAAATCTCCACGTTTCATTGTATTTCTAAACGAATGGCGTCGATAACTGGAAACTCAGTTTTCAGATCCCAAGTACTTATATGAGCTCGGAATTTTTCGCGTCATGAAAAAATTACCCAATCAGCCCGGGACCAAGAAATCTCCACGTTTCATGGTATTTCTAAACGTATGGCGTCGATAACTGGAAACTCAGTTTTCAAATCCCAAGTACTTATATTAGCTCGGAATTTTTCGCGTCATGAAAAAGGTCCCCAATCTGCCCGGGACCAAGAAATCTCCACGTTTCATTGTATTTCTAAACGTATGGCGTCGATAACTGGAAACTCAGTTTTCAGATCCCAAGTACTTATATTAGCTCGGAATTTTTCGCGTCATGAAAAAGGTCCCCAATCAGCCCGGGACCAAGAAATCTCCACGTTTCATTGTATTTCTAAACGAATGGCGTCGATAACTGGAAACTCAGTTTTCAGATCCCAAGTACTTATATTAGCTCGGAATTTTTCGCGTCATGAAAAAGGTCCCCAATCTGCCCGGGACCAAGAAATCTCCACGTTTCATGGTATTTCTAAACGTATGGCGTCGATAACTGGAAACTCAATTTTCAGATCCCAAGTACTTATATCAGCTCGGAATTTTTCGCGTCATGAAAAAATTACCCAATCAGCCCGGGACCAAGAAATCTCCACGTTTCACGGTATTTCTAAACGTATGGCGTCGATAACTGGAAACTCAATTTTCAGATCCCAAGTACTTATATCAGCTCGGAATTTTTCGCGTCATGAAAAAGGTCCCCAATCAGCCCGGGACCAAGAAATCTCCACGTTTCATTGTATTTCTAAACGAATGGCGTCGATAACTGGAAACTCAGTTTTCAGATCCCAAGTACTTATATTAGCTCGGAATTTTTCGCGTCATGAAAAAGGTCCCCAATCTGCCCGGGACCAAGAAATCTCCACGTTTCATGGTATTTCTAAACGTATGGCGTCGATAACTGGAAACTCAATTTTCAGATCCCAAGTACTTATATCAGCTCGGAATTTTTCGCGTCATGAAAAAATTACCCAATCAGCCCGGGACCAAGAAATCTGCACGTTTCACGGTATTTCTAAACGTATGGCGTCGATAACTGGAAACTCAATTTTCAGATCCCAAGTACTTATATCAGCTCGGAATTTTTCGCGTCATGAAAAAGGTCCCCAATCAGCCCGGGACCAAGAAATCTCCACGTTTCATTGTATTTCTAAACGAATGGCGTCGATAACTGGAAACTCAGTTTTCAGATCCCAAGTACTTATATTAGCTCGGAATTTTTCGCATCATGAAAAAGGTCCCCAATCTGCCCGGGACCAAGAAATCTCCACGTTTCATGGTATTTCTAAACGTATGGCGTCGATAACTGGAAACTCAATTTTCAGATCCCAAGTACTTATATCAGCTCGGAATTTTTCGCGTCATGAAAAAGGTCCCCAATCTGCCCGGGACCAAGAAATCTCCACGTTTCATTGTATTTCTAAACGTATGACGTCGATAACTGGAAACTCAATTTTCAGATCCCAAGTACTTATATCAGCTCGGAATTTTTCGCGTCATGAAAAAGGTCCCCAATCTGCCCGGGACCAAGAAATCTCTACGTTTCATTGTATTTCTAAACGAATGGCGTCGATAACTGGAAACTCAATTTTCAGATCCCAAGTACTTATATCAGCTCGGAATTTTTCGCGTCATGAAAAAGGTCCCCAATCTGCCCGGGACCAAGAAATCTCCACGTTTCATTGTATTTCTAAACGAATGGCGTCGATAACTGGAAACTCAGTTTTCAGATCCCAAGTACTTATATGAGCTCGGAATTTTTCGCGTCATGAAAAAATTACCCAATCAGCCCGGGACCAAGAAATCTCCACGTTTCATGGTATTTCTAAACGTATGGCGTCGATAACTGGAAACTCAGTTTTCAGATCCCAAGTACTTATATTAGCTCGGAATTTTTCGCGTCATGAAAAAGGTCCCCAATCTGCCCGGGACCAAGAAATCTCCACGTTTCATTGTATTTCTAAACGTATGGCGTCGATAACTGGAAACTCAGTTTTCAGATCCCAAGTACTTATATTAGCTCGGAATTTTTCGCGTCATGAAAAAGGTCCCCAATCTGCCCGGGACCAAGAAATCTCCACGTTTCATTGTATTTCTAAACGAATGGCGTCGATAACTGGAAACTCAATTTTCAGATCCCAAGTACTTATATCAGCTCGGAATTTTTCGCGTCATGAAAAAGGTCCCCAATCTGCCCGGGACCAAGAAATCTCCACGTTTCATTGTATTTCTAAACGTATGGCGTCGATAACTGGAAACTCAATTTTCAGATCCCAAGTACTTATATCAGCTCGGAATTTTTCGCGTCATGAAAAAGGTCCCCAATCTGCCCGGGACCAAGAAATCTCCACGTTTCATTGTATTTCTAAACGAATGGCGTCGATAACTGGAAACTCAATTTTCAGATCCCAAGTACTTATATCAGCTCGGAATTTTTCGCGTCATGAAAAAGGTCCCCAATCTGCCCGGGACCAAGAAATCTCCACGTTTCATTGTATTTCTAAACGAATGGCGTCGATAACTGGAAACTCAGTTTTCAGATCCCAAGTACTTATATGAGCTCGGAATTTTTCGCGTCATGAAAAAATTACCCAATCAGCCCGGGACCAAGAAATCTCCACGTTTCATGGTATTTCTAAACGTATGGCGTCGATAACTGGAAACTCAGTTTTCAGATCCCAAGTACTTATATTAGCTCGGAATTTTTCGCGTCATGAAAAAGGTCCCCAATCTGCCCGGGACCAAGAAATCTCCACGTTTCATTGTATTTCTAAACGTATGGCGTCGATAACTGGAAACTCAGTTTTCAGATCCCAAGTACTTATATTAGCTCGGAATTTTTCGCGTCATGAAAAAGGTCCCCAATCTGCCCGGGACCAAGAAATCTCCACGTTTCATTGTATTTCTAAACGAATGGCGTCGATAACTGGAAACTCAATTTTCAGATCCCAAGTACTTATATCAGCTCGGAATTTTTCGCGTCATGAAAAAGGTCCCCAATCTGCCCGGGACCAAGAAATCTCCACGTTTCATTGTATTTCTAAACGTATGGCGTCGATAACTGGAAACTCAATTTTCAGATCCCAAGTACTTATATCAGCTCGGAATTTTTCGCGTCATGAAAAAGGTCCCCAATCTGCCCGGGACCAAGAAATCTCCACGTTTCATTGTATTTCTAAACGAATGGCGTCGATAACTGGAAACTCAATTTTCAGATCCCAAGTACTTATATCAGCTCGGAATTTTTCGCGTCATGAAAAAGGTCCCCAATCTGCCCGGGACCAAGAAATCTCCACGTTTCATTGTATTTCTAAACGAATGGCGTCGATAACTGGAAACTCAGTTTTCAGATCCCAAGTACTTATATGAGCTCGGAATTTTTCGCGTCATGAAAAAATTACCCAATCAGCCCGGGACCAAGAAATCTCCACGTTTCATGGTATTTCTAAACGTATGGCGTCGATAACTGGAAACTCAGTTTTCAAATCCCAAGTACTTATATTAGCTCGGAATTTTTCGCGTCATGAAAAAGGTCCCCAATCTGCCCGGGACCAAGAAATCTCCACGTTTCATTGTATTTCTAAACGTATGGCGTCGATAACTGGAAACTCAGTTTTCAGATCCCAAGTACTTATATTAGCTCGGAATTTTTCGCGTCATGAAAAAGGTCCCCAATCAGCCCGGGACCAAGAAATCTCCACGTTTCATTGTATTTCTAAACGAATGGCGTCGATAACTGGAAACTCAGTTTTCAGATCCCAAGTACTTATATTAGCTCGGAATTTTTCGCGTCATGAAAAAGGTCCCCAATCTGCCCGGGACCAAGAAATCTCCACGTTTCATGGTATTTCTAAACGTATGGCGTCGATAACTGGAAACTCAATTTTCAGATCCCAAGTACTTATATCAGCTCGGAATTTTTCGCGTCATGAAAAAATTACCCAATCAGCCCGGGACCAAGAAATCTCCACGTTTCACGGTATTTCTAAACGTATGGCGTCGATAACTGGAAACTCAATTTTCAGATCCCAAGTACTTATATCAGCTCGGAATTTTTCGCGTCATGAAAAAGGTCCCCAATCAGCCCGGGACCAAGAAATCTCCACGTTTCATTGTATTTCTAAACGAATGGCGTCGATAACTGGAAACTCAGTTTTCAGATCCCAAGTACTTATATTAGCTCGGAATTTTTCGCGTCATGAAAAAGGTCCCCAATCTGCCCGGGACCAAGAAATCTCCACGTTTCATGGTATTTCTAAACGTATGGCGTCGATAACTGGAAACTCAATTTTCAGATCCCAAGTACTTATATCAGCTCGGAATTTTTCGCGTCATGAAAAAATTACCCAATCAGCCCGGGACCAAGAAATCTCCACGTTTCACGGTATTTCTAAACGTATGGCGTCGATAACTGGAAACTCAATTTTCAGATCCCAAGTACTTATATCAGCTCGGAATTTTTCGCGTCATGAAAAAGGTCCCCAATCTGCCCGGGACCAAGAAATCTCCACGTTTCATTGTATTTCTAAACGAATGGCGTCGATAACTGGAAACTCAGTTTTCAGATCCCAAGTACTTATATTAGCTCGGAATTTTTCGCGTCATGAAAAAGGTCCCCAATCTGCCCGGGACCAAGAAATCTCCACGTTTCATGGTATTTCTAAACGTATGGCGTCGATAACTGGAAACTCAATTTTCAGATCCCAAGTACTTATATCAGCTCGGAATTTTTCGCGTCATGAAAAAGGTCCCCAATCTGCCCGGGACCAAGAAATCTCCACGTTTCATTGTATTTCTAAACGTATGGCGTCGATAACTGGAAACTCAATTTTCAGATCCCAAGTACTTATATCAGCTCGGAATTTTTCGCGTCATGAAAAAGGTCCCCAATCTGCCCGGGACCAAGAAATCTCTACGTTTCATTGTATTTCTAAACGAATGGCGTCGATAACCGGAAACTCAATTTTCAGATCCCAAGTACTTATATCAGCTCGGAATTTTTCGCGTCATGAAAAAGGTCCCCAATCTGCCCGGGACCAAGAAATCTCTACGTTTCATTGTATTTCTAAACGAATGGCGTCGATAACTGGAAACTCAATTTTCAGATCCCAAGTACTTATATCAGCTCGGAATTTTTCGCGTCATGAAAAAGGTCCCCAATCTGCCCGGGACCAAGAAATCTCTACGTTTCATTGTATTTCTAAACGAATGGCGTCGATAACTGGAAACTCAATTTTCAGATCCCAAGTACTTATATCAGCTCGGAATTTTTCGCGTCATGAAAAAGGTCCCCAATCTGCCCGGGACCAAGAAATCTCCACGTTTCATTGTATTTCTAAACGAATGGCGTCGATAACTGGAAACTCAGTTTTCAGATCCCAAGTACTTATATGAGCTCGGAATTTTTCGCGTCATGAAAAAATTACCCAATCAGCCCGGGACCAAGAAATCTCCACGTTTCATGGTATTTCTAAACGTATGGCGTCGATAACTGGAAACTCAGTTTTCAGATCCCAAGTACTTATATTAGCTCGGAATTTTTCGCGTCATGAAAAAGGTCCCCAATCTGCCCGGGACCAAGAAATCTCCACGTTTCATTGTATTTCTAAACGTATGGCGTCGATAACTGGAAACTCAGTTTTCAGATCCCAAGTACTTATATTAGCTCGGAATTTTTCGCGTCATGAAAAAGGTCCCCAATCTGCCCGGGACCAAGAAATCTCCACGTTTCATGGTATTTCTAAACGTATGGCGTCGATAACTGGAAACTCAATTTTCAGATCCCAAGTACTTATATCAGCTCGGAATTTTTCGCGTCATGAAAAAGGTCCCCAATCTGCCCGGGACCAAGAAATCTCCACGTTTCATTGTATTTCTAAACGTATGGCGTCGATAACTGGAAACTCAATTTTCAGATCCCAAGTACTTATATCAGCTCGGAATTTTTCGCGTCATGAAAAAGGTCCCCAATCTGCCCGGGACCAAGAAATCTCTACGTTTCATTGTATTTCTAAACGAATGGCGTCGATAACTGGAAACTCAATTTTCAGATCCCAAGTACTTATATCAGCTCGGAATTTTTCGCGTCATGAAAAAGGTCCCCAATCTGCCCGGGACCAAGAAATCTCCACGTTTCATTGTATTTCTAAACGAATGGCGTCGATAACTGGAAACTCAGTTTTCAGATCCCAAGTACTTATATGAGCTCGGAATTTTTCGCGTCATGAAAAAATTACCCAATCAGCCCGGGACCAAGAAATCTCCACGTTTCATGGTATTTCTAAACGTATGGCGTCGATAACTGGAAACTCAGTTTTCAGATCCCAAGTACTTATATTAGCTCGGAATTTTTCGCGTCATGAAAAAGGTCCCCAATCTGCCCGGGACCAAGAAATCTCCACGTTTCATTGTATTTCTAAACGTATGGCGTCGATAACTGGAAACTCAGTTTTCAGATCCCAAGTACTTATATTAGCTCGGAATTTTTCGCGTCATGAAAAAGGTCCCCAATCTGCCCGGGACCAAGAAATCTCCACGTTTCATTGTATTTCTAAACGAATGGCGTCGATAACTGGAAACTCAATTTTCAGATCCCAAGTACTTATATCAGCTCGGAATTTTTCGCGTCATGAAAAAGGTCCCCAATCTGCCCGGGACCAAGAAATCTCCACGTTTCATTGTATTTCTAAACGTATGGCGTCGATAACTGGAAACTCAATTTTCAGATCCCAAGTACTTATATCAGCTCGGAATTTTTCGCGTCATGAAAAAGGTCCCCAATCTGCCCGGGACCAAGAAATCTCCACGTTTCATTGTATTTCTAAACGAATGGCGTCGATAACTGGAAACTCAATTTTCAGATCCCAAGTACTTATATCAGCTCGGAATTTTTCGCGTCATGAAAAAGGTCCCCAATCTGCCCGGGACCAAGAAATCTCCACGTTTCATTGTATTTCTAAACGAATGGCGTCGATAACTGGAAACTCAGTTTTCAGATCCCAAGTACTTATATGAGCTCGGAATTTTTCGTGTCATGAAAAAATTACCCAATCAGCCCGGGACCAAGAAATCTCCACGTTTCATGGTATTTCTAAACGTATGGCGTCGATAACTGGAAACTCAGTTTTCAGATCCCAAGTACTTATATTAGCTCGGAATTTTTCGCGTCATGAAAAAGGTCCCCAATCTGCCCGGGACCAAGAAATCTCCACGTTTCATTGTATTTCTAAACGTATGGCGTCGATAACTGGAAACTCAGTTTTCAGATCCCAAGTACTTATATTAGCTCGGAATTTTTCGCGTCATGAAAAAGGTCCCCAATCTGCCCGGGACCAAGAAATCTCCACGTTTCATTGTATTTCTAAACGTATGGCGTCGATAACTGGAAACTCAATTTTCAGATCCCAAGTACTTATATCAGCTCGGAATTTTTCGCGTCATGAAAAAGGTCCCCAATCTGCCCGGGACCAAGAAATCTCCACGTTTCATTGTATTTCTAAACGAATGGCGTCGATAACTGGAAACTCAGTTTTCAGATCCCAAGTACTTATATGAGCTCGGAATTTTTCGCGTCATGAAAAAATTACCCAATCAGCCCGGGACCAAGAAATCTCCACGTTTCATTGTATTTCTAAACGAATGGCGTCGATAACTGGAAACTCAGTTTTCAGATCCCAAGTACTTATATTAGCTCGGAATTTTTCGCGTCATGAAAAAGGTCCCCAATCTGCCCGGGACCAAGAAATCTCCATGTTTCATGGTATTTCTAAACGTATGGCGTCGATAACTGGAAACTCAATTTTCAGATCCCAAGTACTTATATCAGCTCGGAATTTTTCGCGTCATGAAAAAATTACCCAATCAGCCCGGGACCAAGAAATCTCCACGTTTCACGGTATTTCTAAACGTATGGCGTCGATAACTGGAAACTCAATTTTCAGATCCCAAGTACTTATATCAGCTCGGAATTTTTCGCGTCATGAAAAAGGTCCCCAATCAGCCCGGGACCAAGAAATCTCCACGTTTCATTGTATTTCTAAACGAATGGCGTCGATAACTGGAAACTCAGTTTTCAGATCCCAAGTACTTATATTAGCTCGGAATTTTTCGCGTCATGAAAAAGGTCCCCAATCTGCCCGGGACCAAGAAATCTCCACGTTTCATGGTATTTCTAAACGTATGGCGTCGATAACTGGAAACTCAATTTTCAGATCCCAAGTACTTATATCAGCTCGGAATTTTTCGCGTCATGAAAAAATTACCCAATCAGCCCGGGACCAAGAAATCTGCACGTTTCACGGTATTTCTAAACGTATGGCGTCGATAACTGGAAACTCAATTTTCAGATCCCAAGTACTTATATTAGCTCGGAATTTTTCGCGTCATGAAAAAGGTCCCCAATCAGCCCGGGACCAAGAAATCTCCACGTTTCATTGTATTTCTAAACGAATGGCGTCGATAACTGGAAACTCAATTTTCAGATCCCAAGTACTTATATCAGCTCGGAATTTTTCGCGTCATGAAAAAGGTCCCCAATCTGCCCGGGACCAAGAAATCTCTACGTTTCATTGTATTTCTAAACGAATGGCGTCGATAACTGGAAACTCAATTTTCAGATCCCAAGTACTTATATCAGCTCGGAATTTTTCGCGTCATGAAAAAGGTCCCCAATCTGCCCGGGACCAAGAAATCTCCACGTTTCATTGTATTTCTAAACGAATGGCGTCGATAACTGGAAACTCAGTTTTCAGATCCCAAGTACTTATATGAGCTCGGAATTTTTCGCGTCATGAAAAAATTACCCAATCAGCCCGGGACCAAGAAATCTCCACGTTTCATGGTATTTCTAAACGTATGGCGTCGATAACTGGAAACTCAGTTTTCAGATCCCAAGTACTTATATTAGCTCGGAATTTTTCGCGTCATGAAAAAGGTCCCCAATCTGCCCGGGACCAAGAAATCTCCACGTTTCATTGTATTTCTAAACGTATGGCGTCGATAACTGGAAACTCAGTTTTCAGATCCCAAGTACTTATATTAGCTCGGAATTTTTCGCGTCATGAAAAAGGTCCCCAATCTGCCCGGGACCAAGAAATCTCCACGTTTCATTGTATTTCTAAACGAATGGCGTCGATAACTGGAAACTCAATTTTCAGATCCCAAGTACTTATATCAGCTCGGAATTTTTCGCGTCATGAAAAAGGTCCCCAATCTGCCCGGGACCAAGAAATCTCCACGTTTCATTGTATTTCTAAACGTATGGCGTCGATAACTGGAAACTCAATTTTCAGATCCCAAGTACTTATATCAGCTCGGAATTTTTCGCGTCATGAAAAAGGTCCCCAATCTGCCCGGGACCAAGAAATCTCCACGTTTCATTGTATTTCTAAACGAATGGCGTCGATAACTGGAAACTCAATTTTCAGATCCCAAGTACTTATATCAGCTCGGAATTTTTCGCGTCATGAAAAAGGTCCCCAATCTGCCCGGGACCAAGAAATCTCCACGTTTCATTGTATTTCTAAACGAATGGCGTCGATAACTGGAAACTCAGTTTTCAGATCCCAAGTACTTATATGAGCTCGGAATTTTTCGCGTCATGAAAAAATTACCCAATCAGCCCGGGACCAAGAAATCTCCACGTTTCATGGTATTTCTAAACGTATGGCGTCGATAACTGGAAACTCAGTTTTCAGATCCCAAGTACTTATATTAGCTCGGAATTTTTCGCGTCATGAAAAAGGTCCCCAATCTGCCCGGGACCAAGAAATCTCCACGTTTCATTGTATTTCTAAACGTATGGCGTCGATAACTGGAAACTCAGTTTTCAGATCCCAAGTACTTATATTAGCTCGGAATTTTTCGCGTCATGAAAAAGGTCCCCAATCTGCCCGGGACCAAGAAATCTCCACGTTTCATTGTATTTCTAAACGTATGGCGTCGATAACTGGAAACTCAATTTTCAGATCCCAAGTACTTATATCAGCTCGGAATTTTTCGCGTCATGAAAAAGGTCCCCAATCTGCCCGGGACCAAGAAATCTCCACGTTTCATTGTATTTCTAAACGAATGGCGTCGATAACTGGAAACTCAGTTTTCAGATCCCAAGTACTTATATGAGCTCGGAATTTTTCGCGTCATGAAAAAATTACCCAATCAGCCCGGGACCAAGAAATCTCCACGTTTCATTGTATTTCTAAACGAATGGCGTCGATAACTGGAAACTCAGTTTTCAGATCCCAAGTACTTATATTAGCTCGGAATTTTTCGCGTCATGAAAAAGGTCCCCAATCTGCCCGGGACCAAGAAATCTCCATGTTTCATGGTATTTCTAAACGTATGGCGTCGATAACTGGAAACTCAATTTTCAGATCCCAAGTACTTATATCAGCTCGGAATTTTTCGCGTCATGAAAAAATTACCCAATCAGCCCGGGACCAAGAAATCTCCACGTTTCACGGTATTTCTAAACGTATGGCGTCGATAACTGGAAACTCAATTTTCAGATCCCAAGTACTTATATCAGCTCGGAATTTTTCGCGTCATGAAAAAGGTCCCCAATCAGCCCGGGACCAAGAAATCTCCACGTTTCATTGTATTTCTAAACGAATGGCGTCGATAACTGGAAACTCAGTTTTCAGATCCCAAGTACTTATATTAGCTCGGAATTTTTCGCGTCATGAAAAAGGTCCCCAATCTGCCCGGGACCAAGAAATCTCCACGTTTCATGGTATTTCTAAACGTATGGCGTCGATAACTGGAAACTCAATTTTCAGATCCCAAGTACTTATATCAGCTCGGAATTTTTCGCGTCATGAAAAAATTACCCAATCAGCCCGGGACCAAGAAATCTGCACGTTTCACGGTATTTCTAAACGTATGGCGTCGATAACTGGAAACTCAATTTTCAGATCCCAAGTACTTATATTAGCTCGGAATTTTTCGCGTCATGAAAAAGGTCCCCAATCAGCCCGGGACCAAGAAATCTCCACGTTTCATTGTATTTCTAAACGAATGGCGTCGATAACTGGAAACTCAGTTTTCAGATCCCAAGTACTTATATCAGCTCGGAATTTTTCGCGTCATGAAAAAGGTCCCCAATCTGCCCGGGACCAAGAAATCTCCACGTTTCATTGTATTTCTAAACGAATGGCGTCGATAACTGGAAACTCAATTTTCAGATCCCAAGTACTTATATCAGCTCGGAATTTTTCGCGTCATGAAAAAGGTCCCCAATCTGCCCGGGACCAAGAAATCTCCACGTTTCATTGTATTTCTAAACGAATGGCGTCGATAACTGGAAACTCAGTTTTCAGATCCCAAGTACTTATATGAGCTCGGAATTTTTCGCGTCATGAAAAAATTACCCAATCAGCCCGGGACCAAGAAATCTCCACGTTTCATGGTATTTCTAAACGTATGGCGTCGATAACTGGAAACTCAGTTTTCAGATCCCAAGTACTTATATTAGCTCGGAATTTTTCGCGTCATGAAAAAGGTCCCCAATCTGCCCGGGACCAAGAAATCTCCACGTTTCATTGTATTTCTAAACGTATGGCGTCGATAACTGGAAACTCAGTTTTCAGATCCCAAGTACTTATATTAGCTCGGAATTTTTCGCGTCATGAAAAAGGTCCCCAATCTGCCCGGGACCAAGAAATCTCCACGTTTCATGGTATTTCTAAACGTATGGCGTCGATAACTGGAAACTCAATTTTCAGATCCCAAGTACTTATATCAGCTCGGAATTTTTCGCGTCATGAAAAAGGTCCCCAATCTGCCCGGGACCAAGAAATCTCCACGTTTCATTGTATTTCTAAACGTATGGCGTCGATAACTGGAAACTCAATTTTCAGATCCCAAGTACTTATATCAGCTCGGAATTTTTCGCGTCATGAAAAAGGTCCCCAATCTGCCCGGGACCAAGAAATCTCTACGTTTCATTGTATTTCTAAACGAATGGCGTCGATAACTGGAAACTCAATTTTCAGATCCCAAGTACTTATATCAGCTCGGAATTTTTCGCGTCATGAAAAAGGTCCCCAATCTGCCCGGGACCAAGAAATCTCCACGTTTCATTGTATTTCTAAACGAATGGCGTCGATAACTGGAAACTCAGTTTTCAGATCCCAAGTACTTATATGAGCTCGGAATTTTTCGCGTCATGAAAAAATTACCCAATCAGCCCGGGACCAAGAAATCTCCACGTTTCATGGTATTTCTAAACGTATGGCGTCGATAACTGGAAACTCAGTTTTCAGATCCCAAGTACTTATATTAGCTCGGAATTTTTCGCGTCATGAAAAAGGTCCCCAATCTGCCCGGGACCAAGAAATCTCCACGTTTCATTGTATTTCTAAACGTATGGCGTCGATAACTGGAAACTCAGTTTTCAGATCCCAAGTACTTATATTAGCTCGGAATTTTTCGCGTCATGAAAAAGGTCCCCAATCTGCCCGGGACCAAGAAATCTCCACGTTTCATTGTATTTCTAAACGAATGGCGTCGATAACTGGAAACTCAATTTTCAGATCCCAAGTACTTATATCAGCTCGGAATTTTTCGCGTCATGAAAAAGGTCCCCAATCTGCCCGGGACCAAGAAATCTCCACGTTTCATTGTATTTCTAAACGTATGGCGTCGATAACTGGAAACTCAATTTTCAGATCCCAAGTACTTATATCAGCTCGGAATTTTTCGCGTCATGAAAAAGGTCCCCAATCTGCCCGGGACCAAGAAATCTCCACGTTTCATTGTATTTCTAAACGAATGGCGTCGATAACTGGAAACTCAATTTTCAGATCCCAAGTACTTATATCAGCTCGGAATTTTTCGCGTCATGAAAAAGGTCCCCAATCTGCCCGGGACCAAGAAATCTCCACGTTTCATTGTATTTCTAAACGAATGGCGTCGATAACTGGAAACTCAGTTTTCAGATCCCAAGTACTTATATGAGCTCGGAATTTTTCGCGTCATGAAAAAATTACCCAATCAGCCCGGGACCAAGAAATCTCCACGTTTCATGGTATTTCTAAACGTATGGCGTCGATAACTGGAAACTCAGTTTTCAGATCCCAAGTACTTATATTAGCTCGGAATTTTTCGCGTCATGAAAAAGGTCCCCAATCTGCCCGGGACCAAGAAATCTCCACGTTTCATTGTATTTCTAAACGTATGGCGTCGATAACTGGAAACTCAGTTTTCAGATCCCAAGTACTTATATTAGCTCGGAATTTTTCGCGTCATGAAAAAGGTCCCCAATCTGCCCGGGACCAAGAAATCTCCACGTTTCATTGTATTTCTAAACGTATGGCGTCGATAACTGGAAACTCAATTTTCAGATCCCAAGTACTTATATCAGCTCGGAATTTTTCGCGTCATGAAAAAGGTCCCCAATCTGCCCGGGACCAAGAAATCTCCACGTTTCATTGTATTTCTAAACGAATGGCGTCGATAACTGGAAACTCAGTTTTCAGATCCCAAGTACTTATATGAGCTCGGAATTTTTCGCGTCATGAAAAAATTACCCAATCAGCCCGGGACCAAGAAATCTCCACGTTTCATTGTATTTCTAAACGAATGGCGTCGATAACTGGAAACTCAGTTTTCAGATCCCAAGTACTTATATTAGCTCGGAATTTTTCGCGTCATGAAAAAGGTCCCCAATCTGCCCGGGACCAAGAAATCTCCATGTTTCATGGTATTTCTAAACGTATGGCGTCGATAACTGGAAACTCAATTTTCAGATCCCAAGTACTTATATCAGCTCGGAATTTTTCGCGTCATGAAAAAATTACCCAATCAGCCCGGGACCAAGAAATCTCCACGTTTCACGGTATTTCTAAACGTATGGCGTCGATAACTGGAAACTCAATTTTCAGATCCCAAGTACTTATATCAGCTCGGAATTTTTCGCGTCATGAAAAAGGTCCCCAATCAGCCCGGGACCAAGAAATCTCCACGTTTCATTGTATTTCTAAACGAATGGCGTCGATAACTGGAAACTCAGTTTTCAGATCCCAAGTACTTATATTAGCTCGGAATTTTTCGCGTCATGAAAAAGGTCCCCAATCTGCCCGGGACCAAGAAATCTCCACGTTTCATGGTATTTCTAAACGTATGGCGTCGATAACTGGAAACTCAATTTTCAGATCCCAAGTACTTATATCAGCTCGGAATTTTTCGCGTCATGAAAAAATTACCCAATCAGCCCGGGACCAAGAAATCTGCACGTTTCACGGTATTTCTAAACGTATGGCGTCGATAACTGGAAACTCAATTTTCAGATCCCAAGTACTTATATTAGCTCGGAATTTTTCGCGTCATGAAAAAGGTCCCCAATCAGCCCGGGACCAAGAAATCTCCACGTTTCATTGTATTTCTAAACGAATGGCGTCGATAACTGGAAACTCAGTTTTCAGATCCCAAGTACTTATATCAGCTCGGAATTTTTCGCGTCATGAAAAAGGTCCCCAATCTGCCCGGGACCAAGAAATCTCCACGTTTCATGGTATTTCTAAACGTATGGCGTCGATAACTGGAAACTCAATTTTCAGATCCCAAGTACTTATATCAGCTCGGAATTTTTCGCGTCATGAAAAAGGTCCCCAATCTGCCCGGGACCAAGAAATCTCCACGTTTCATTGTATTTCTAAACGTATGGCGTCGATAACTGGAAACTCAATTTTCAGATCCCAAGTACTTATATCAGCTCGGAATTTTTCGCGTCATGAAAAAGGTCCCCAATCTGCCCGGGACCAAGAAATCTCTACGTTTCATTGTATTTCTAAACGAATGGCGTCGATAACTGGAAACTCAATTTTCAGATCCCAAGTACTTATATCAGCTCGGAATTTTTCGCGTCATGAAAAAGGTCCCCAATCTGCCCGGGACCAAGAAATCTCTACGTTTCATTGTATTTCTAAACGAATGGCGTCGATAATTGGAAACTCAATTTTCAGATCCCAAGTACTTATATCAGCTCGGAATTTTTCGCGTCATGAAAAAGGTCCCCAATCTGCCCGGGACCAAGAAATCTCCACGTTTCATTGTATTTCTAAACGAATGGCGTCGATAACTGGAAACTCAGTTTTCAGATCCCAAGTACTTATATGAGCTCGGAATTTTTCGCGTCATGAAAAAATTACCCAATCAGCCCGGGACCAAGAAATCTCCACGTTTCATGGTATTTCTAAACGTATGGCGTCGATAACTGGAAACTCAGTTTTCAGATCCCAAGTACTTATATTAGCTCGGAATTTTTCGCGTCATGAAAAAGGTCCCCAATCTGCCCGGGACCAAGAAATCTCCACGTTTCATTGTATTTCTAAACGTATGGCGTCGATAACTGGAAACTCAGTTTTCAGATCCCAAGTACTTATATTAGCTCGGAATTTTTCGCGTCATGAAAAAGGTCCCCAATCTGCCCGGGACCAAGAAATCTCCACGTTTCATGGTATTTCTAAACGTATGGCGTCGATAACTGGAAACTCAATTTTCAGATCCCAAGTACTTATATCAGCTCGGAATTTTTCGCGTCATGAAAAAGGTCCCCAATCTGCCCGGGACCAAGAAATCTCCACGTTTCATTGTATTTCTAAACGTATGGCGTCGATAACTGGAAACTCAATTTTCAGATCCCAAGTACTTATATCAGCTCGGAATTTTTCGCGTCATGAAAAAGGTCCCCAATCTGCCCGGGACCAAGAAATCTCTACGTTTCATTGTATTTCTAAACGAATGGCGTCGATAACTGGAAACTCAATTTTCAGATCCCAAGTACTTATATCAGCTCGGAATTTTTCGCGTCATGAAAAACGTCCCCAATCTGCCCGGGACCAAGAAATCTCCACGTTTCATTGTATTTCTAAACGAATGGCGTCGATAACTGGAAACTCAGTTTTCAGATCCCAAGTACTTATATGAGCTCGGAATTTTTCGCGTCATGAAAAAATTACCCAATCAGCCCGGGACCAAGAAATCTCCACGTTTCATGGTATTTCTAAACGTATGGCGTCGATAACTGGAAACTCAGTTTTCAGATCCCAAGTACTTATATTAGCTCGGAATTTTTCGCGTCATGAAAAAGGTCCCCAATCTGCCCGGGACCAAGAAATCTCCACGTTTCATTGTATTTCTAAACGTATGGCGTCGATAACTGGAAACTCAGTTTTCAGATCCCAAGTACTTATATTAGCTCGGAATTTTTCGCGTCATGAAAAAGGTCCCCAATCTGCCCGGGACCAAGAAATCTCCACGTTTCATGGTATTTCTAAACGTATGGCGTCGATAGCTGGAAACTCAGTTTTCAGATCCCAAGTACTTATATTAGCTCGGAATTTTTCGCGTCATGAAAAAGGTCCCCAATCTGCCCGGGACCAAGAAATCTCCACGTTTCATGGTATTTCTAAACGTATGGCGTCGATAACTGGAAACTCAATTTTCAGATCCCAAGTACTTATATCAGCTCGGAATTTTTCGCGTCATGAAAAAATTACCCAATCAGCCCGGGACCAAGAAATCTCCACGTTTCACGGTATTTCTAAACGTATGGCGTCGATAACTGGAAACTCAATTTTCAGATCCCAAGTACTTATATCAGCTCGGAATTTTTCGCGTCATGAAAAAGGTCCCCAATCTGCCCGGGACCAAGAAATCTCCACGTTTCATTGTATTTCTAAACGAATGGCGTCGATAACTGGAAACTCAGTTTTCAGATCCCAAGTACTTATATTAGCTCGGAATTTTTCGCGTCATGAAAAAGGTCCCCAATCTGCCCGGGACCAAGAAATCTCCACGTTTCATGGTATTTCTAAACGTATGGCGTCGATAACTGGAAACTCAATTTTCAGATCCCAAGTACTTATATCAGCTCGGAATTTTTCGCGTCATGAAAAAGGTCCCCAATCTGCCCGGGACCAAGAAATCTCCACGTTTCATTGTATTTCTAAACGTATGGCGTCGATAACTGGAAACTCAATTTTCAGATCCCAAGTACTTATATCAGCTCGGAATTTTTCGCGTCATGAAAAAGGTCCCCAATCTGCCCGGGACAAAGAAATCTCCACGTTTCATTGTATTTCTAAACGAATGGCGTCGATAACTGGAAACTCAATTTTCAGATCCCAAGTACTTATATCAGCTCGGAATTTTTCGCGTCATGAAAAAGGTCCCCAATCTGCCCGGGACCAAGAAATCTCCACGTTTCATTGTATTTCTAAACGAATGGCGTCGATAACTGGAAACTCAGTTTTCAGATCCCAAGTACTTATATGAGCTCGGAATTTTTCGCGTCATGAAAAAGGTCCCCAATCTGCCCGGGACCAAGAAATCTCCACGTTTCATGGTATTTCTAAACGTATGGCGTCGATAACTGGAAACTCAATTTTCAGATCCCAAGTACTTATATCAGCTCGGAATTTTTCGCGTCATGAAAAAGGTCCCCAATCTGCCCGGGACCAAGAAATCTCCACGTTTCATTGTATTTCTAAACGTATGGCGTCGATAACTGGAAACTCAATTTTCAGATCCCAAGTACTTATATCAGCTCGGAATTTTTCGCGTCATGAAAAAGGTCCCCAATCTGCCCGGGACCAAGAAATCTCCACGTTTCATTGTATTTCTAAACGAATGGCGTCGATAACTGGAAACTCAGTTTTCAGATCCCAAGTACTTATATGAGCTCGGAATTTTTCGCGTCATGAAAAAATTACCCAATCAGCCCGGGACCAAGAAATCTCCACGTTTCATGGTATTTCTAAACGTATGGCGTCGATAACTGGAAACTCAGTTTTCAGATCCCAAGTACTTATATTAGCTCGGAATTTTTCGCGTCATGAAAAAGGTCCCCAATCTTCCCGGGACCAAGAAATCTCCACGTTTCATTGTATTTCTAAACGTATGGCGTCGATAACTGGAAACTCAGTTTTCAGATCCCAAGTACTTATATTAGCTCGGAATTTTTCGCGTCATGAAAAAGGTCCCCAATCAGCCCGGGACCAAGAAGTCTCCACGTTTCATTGTATTTCTAAACGAATGGCGTCGATAACTGGAAACTCAGTTTTCAGATCCCAAGTACTTATATGAGCTCGGAATTTTTCGCGTCATGAAAAAATTACCCAATCAGCCCGGGACCAAGAAATCTCCACGTTTCATGGTATTTCTAAACGTATGGCGTCGATAACTGGAAACTCAGTTTTCAGATCCCAAGTACTTATATTAGCTCGGAATTTTTCGCGTCATGAAAAAATTACCCAATCAGCAAGGGACCAAGAAATCTCCACGTTTCATTGTATTTCTAAACGTATGGCGTCGATAACTGGAAACTCAGTTTTCAGATCCCAAGTACTTATATTAGCTCGGAATTTTTCGCGTCATGAAAAAGGTCCCCAATCAGCCCGGGACCAAGAAATCTCCACGTTTCATTGTATTTCTAAACGAATGGCGTCGATAACTGGAAACTCAGTTTTCAGATCCCAAGTACTTATATCAGCTCGGAATTTTTCGCGTCATGAAAAAGGTCCCCAATCTGCCCGGGACCAAGAAATCTCCACGTTTCATGGTATTTCTAAACGTATGGCGTCGATAACTGGAAACTCAATTTTCAGATCCCAAGTACTTATATCAGCTCGGAATTTTTCGCGTCATGAAAAAGGTCCCCAATCTGCCCGGGACCAAGAAATCTCCACGTTTCATTGTATTTCTAAACGTATGGCGTCGATAACTGGAAACTCAATTTTTAGATCCCAAGTACTTATATCAGCTCGGAATTTTTCGCGTCATGAAAAAGGTCCCCAATCTGCCCGGGACCAAGAAATCTCTACGTTTCATTGTATTTCTAAACGAATGGCGTCGATAACTGGAAACTCAATTTTCAGATCCCAAGTACTTATATCAGCTCGGAATTTTTCGCGTCATGAAAAAGGTCCCCAATCTGCCCGGGACCAAGAAATCTCTACGTTTCATTGTATTTCTAAACGAATGGCGTCGATAACTGGAAACTCAATTTTCAGATCCCAAGTACTTATATCAGCTCGGAATTTTTCGCGTCATGAAAAAGGTCCCCAATCTGCCCGGGACCAAGAAATCTCCACGTTTCATTGTATTTCTAAACGAATGGCGTCGATAACTGGAAACTCAGTTTTCAGATCCCAAGTACTTATATGAGCTCGGAATTTTTCGCGTCATGAAAAAGGTCCCCAATCTGCCCGGGACCAAGAAATCTCTACGTTTCATTGTATTTCTAAACGAATGGCGTCGATAACTGGAAACTCAATTTTCAGATCCCAAGTACTTATATCAGCTCGGAATTTTTCGCGTCATGAAAAACGTCCCCAATCTGCCCGGGACCAAGAAATCTCCACGTTTCATTGTATTTCTAAACGAATGGCGTCGATAACTGGAAACTCAGTTTTCAGATCCCAAGTACTTATATGAGCTCGGAATTTTTCGCGTCATGAAAAAATTACCCAATCAGCCCGGGACCAAGAAATCTCCACGTTTCATGGTATTTCTAAACGTATGGCGTCGATAACTGGAAACTCAGTTTTCAGATCCCAAGTACTTATATTAGCTCGGAATTTTTCGCGTCATGAAAAAGGTCCCCAATCTGCCCGGGACCAAGAAATCTCCACGTTTCATTGTATTTCTAAACGAATGGCGTCGATAACTGGAAACTCAATTTTCAGATCCCAAGTACTTATATCAGCTCGGAATTTTTCGCGTCATGAAAAAGGTCCCCAATCTGCCCGGGACCAAGAAATCTCCATGTTTCATGGTATTTCTAAACGTATGGCGTCGATAACTGGAAACTCAATTTTCAGATCCCAAGTACTTATATCAGCTCGGAATTTTTCGCGTCATGAAAAAATTACCCAATCAGCCCGGGACCAAGAAATCTCCACGTTTCACGGTATTTCTAAACGTATGGCGTCGATAACTGGAAACTCAATTTTCAGATCCCAAGTACTTATATCAGCTCGGAATTTTTCGCGTCATGAAAAAGGTCCCCAATCAGCCCGGGACCAAGAAATCTCCACGTTTCATTGTATTTCTAAACGAATGGCGTCGATAACTGGAAACTCAGTTTTCAGATCCCAAGTACTTATATTAGCTCGGAATTTTTCGCGTCATGAAAAAGGTCCCCAATCTGCCCGGGACCAAGAAATCTCCACGTTTCATGGTATTTCTAAACGTATGGCGTCGATAACTGGAAACTCAATTTTCAGATCCCAAGTACTTATATCAGCTCGGAATTTTTCGCGTCATGAAAAAATTACCCAATCAGCCCGGGACCAAGAAATCTGCACGTTTCACGGTATTTCTAAACGTATGGCGTCGATAACTGGAAACTCAATTTTCAGATCCCAAGTACTTATATTAGCTCGGAATTTTTCGCGTCATGAAAAAGGTCCCCAATCAGCCCGGGACCAAGAAATCTCCACGTTTCATTGTATTTCTAAACGAATGGCGTCGATAACTGGAAACTCAGTTTTCAGATCCCAAGTACTTATATCAGCTCGGAATTTTTCGCGTCATGAAAAAGGTCCCCAATCTGCCCGGGACCAAGAAATCTCCACGTTTCATGGTATTTCTAAACGTATGGCGTCGATAACTGGAAACTCAATTTTCAGATCCCAAGTACTTATATCAGCTCGGAATTTTTCGCGTCATGAAAAAGGTCCCCAATCTGCCCGGGACCAAGAAATCTCCACGTTTCATTGTATTTCTAAACGTATGGCGTCGATAACTGGAAACTCAATTTTCAGATCCCAAGTACTTATATCAGCTCGGAATTTTTCGCGTCATGAAAAAGGTCCCCAATCTGCCCGGGACCAAGAAATCTCTACGTTTCATTGTATTTCTAAACGAATGGCGTCGATAACTGGAAACTCAATTTTCAGATCCCAAGTACTTATATCAGCTCGGAATTTTTCGCGTCATGAAAAAGGTCCCCAATCTGCCCGGGACCAAGAAATCTCTACGTTTCATTGTATTTCTAAACGAATGGCGTCGATAACTGGAAACTCAATTTTCAGATCCCAAGTACTTATATCAGCTCGGAATTTTTCGCGTCATGAAAAAGGTCCCCAATCTGCCCGGGACCAAGAAATCTCCACGTTTCATTGTATTTCTAAACGAATGGCGTCGATAACTGGAAACTCAGTTTTCAGATCCCAAGTACTTATATGAGCTCGGAATTTTTCGCGTCATGAAAAAATTACCCAATCAGCCCGGGACCAAGAAATCTCCACGTTTCATGGTATTTCTAAACGTATGGCGTCGATAACTGGAAACTCAGTTTTCAGATCCCAAGTACTTATATTAGCTCGGAATTTTTCGCGTCATGAAAAAGGTCCCCAATCTGCCCGGGACCAAGAAATCTCCACGTTTCATTGTATTTCTAAACGTATGGCGTCGATAACTGGAAACTCAGTTTTCAGATCCCAAGTACTTATATTAGCTCGGAATTTTTCGCGTCATGAAAAAGGTCCCCAATCTGCCCGGGACCAAGAAATCTCCACGTTTCATGGTATTTCTAAACGTATGGCGTCGATAACTGGAAACTCAATTTTCAGATCCCAAGTACTTATATCAGCTCGGAATTTTTCGCGTCATGAAAAAGGTCCCCAATCTGCCCGGGACCAAGAAATCTCCACGTTTCATTGTATTTCTAAACGTATGGCGTCGATAACTGGAAACTCAATTTTCAGATCCCAAGTACTTATATCAGCTCGCAATTTTTCGCGTCATGAAAAAGGTCCCCAATCTGCCCGGGACCAAGAAATCTCTACGTTTCATTGTATTTCTAAACGAATGGCGTCGATAACTGGAAACTCAATTTTCAGATCCCAAGTACTTATATCAGCTCGGAATTTCTCGCGTCATGAAAAACGTCCCCAATCTGCCCGGGACCAAGAAATCTCCACGTTTCATTGTATTTCTAAACGAATGGCGTCGATAACTGGAAACTCAGTTTTCAGATCCCAAGTACTTATATGAGCTCGGAATTTTTCGCGTCATGAAAAAATTACCCAATCAGCCCGGGACCAAGAAATCTCCACGTTTCATGGTATTTCTAAACGTATGGCGTCGATAACTGGAAACTCAGTTTTCAGATCCCAAGTACTTATATTAGCTCGGAATTTTTCGCGTCATGAAAAAGGTCCCCAATCTTCCCGGGACCAAGAAATCTCCACGTTTCATTGTATTTCTAAACGTATGGCGTCGATAACTGGAAACTCAGTTTTCAGATCCCAAGTACTTATATTAGCTCGGAATTTTTCGCGTCATGAAAAAGGTCCCCAATCAGCCCGGGACCAAGAAGTCTCCACGTTTCATTGTATTTCTAAACGAATGGCGTCGATAACTGGAAACTCAGTTTTCAGATCCCAAGTACTTATATGAGCTCGGAATTTTTCGCGTCATGAAAAAATTACCCAATCAGCCCGGGACCAAGAAATCTCCACGTTTCATGGTATTTCTAAACGTATGGCGTCGATAACTGGAAACTCAGTTTTCAGATCCCAAGTACTTATATTAGCTCGGAATTTTTCGCGTCATGAAAAAATTACCCAATCAGCAAGGGACCAAGAAATCTCCACGTTTCATTGTATTTCTAAACGTATGGCGTCGATAACTGGAAACTCAGTTTTCAGATCCCAAGTACTTATATTAGCTCGGAATTTTTCGCGTCATGAAAAAGGTCCCCAATCAGCCCGGGACCAAGAAATCTCCACGTTTCATTGTATTTCTAAACGAATGGCGTCGATAACTGGAAACTCAGTTTTCAGATCCCAAGTACTTATATCAGCTCGGAATTTTTCGCGTCATGAAAAAGGTCCCCAATCTGCCCGGGACCAAGAAATCTCCACGTTTCATGGTATTTCTAAACGTATGGCGTCGATAACTGGAAACTCAATTTTCAGATCCCAAGTACTTATATCAGCTCGGAATTTTTCGCGTCATGAAAAAGGTCCCCAATCTGCCCGGGACCAAGAAATCTCCACGTTTCATTGTATTTCTAAACGTATGGCGTCGATAACTGGAAACTCAATTTTCAGATCCCAAGTACTTATATCAGCTCGGAATTTTTCGCGTCATGAAAAAGGTCCCCAATCTGCCCGGGACCAAGAAATCTCTACGTTTCATTGTATTTCTAAACGAATGGCGTCGATAACTGGAAACTCAATTTTCAGATCCCAAGTACTTATATCAGCTCGGAATTTTTCGCGTCATGAAAAAGGTCCCCAATCTGCCCGGGACCAAGAAATCTCTACGTTTCATTGTATTTCTAAACGAATGGCGTCGATAACTGGAAACTCAATTTTCAGATCCCAAGTACTTATATGAGCTCGGAATTTTTCGCGTCATGAAAAAGGTCCCCAATCTGCCCGGGACCAAGAAATCTCTACGTTTCATTGTATTTCTAAACGAATGGCGTCGATAACTGGAAACTCAATTTTCAGATCCCAAGTACTTATATCAGCTCGGAATTTTTCGCGTCATGAAAAACGTCCCCAATCTGCCCGGGACCAAGAAATCTCCACGTTTCATTGTATTTCTAAACGAATGGCGTCGATAACTGGAAACTCAGTTTTCAGATCCCAAGTACTTATATGAGCTCGGAATTTTTCGCGTCATGAAAAAATTACCCAATCAGCCCGGGACCAAGAAATCTCCACGTTTCATGGTATTTCTAAACGTATGGCGTCGATAACTGGAAACTCAGTTTTCAGATCCCAAGTACTTATATTAGCTCGGAATTTTTCGCGTCATGAAAAAGGTCCCCAATCTGCCCGGGACCAAGAAATCTCCACGTTTCATTGTATTTCTAAACGAATGGCGTCGATAACTGGAAACTCAATTTTCAGATCCCAAGTACTTATATCAGCTCGGAATTTTTCGCGTCATGAAAAAGGTCCCCAATCTGCCCGGGACCAAGAAATCTCCATGTTTCATGGTATTTCTAAACGTATGGCGTCGATAACTGGAAACTCAATTTTCAGATCCCAAGTACTTATATCAGCTCGGAATTTTTCGCGTCATGAAAAAATTACCCAATCAGCCCGGGACCAAGAAATCTCCACGTTTCACGGTATTTCTAAACGTATGGCGTCGATAACTGGAAACTCAATTTTCAGATCCCAAGTACTTATATCAGCTCGGAATTTTTCGCGTCATGAAAAAGGTCCCCAATCAGCCCGGGACCAAGAAATCTCCACGTTTCATTGTATTTCTAAACGAATGGCGTCGATAACTGGAAACTCAGTTTTCAGATCCCAAGTACTTATATTAGCTCGGAATTTTTCGCGTCATGAAAAAGGTCCCCAATCTGCCCGGGACCAAGAAATCTCCACGTTTCATGGTATTTCTAAACGTATGGCGTCGATAACTGGAAACTCAATTTTCAGATCCCAAGTACTTATATCAGCTCGGAATTTTTCGCGTCATGAAAAAATTACCCAATCAGCCCGGGACCAAGAAATCTGCACGTTTCACGGTATTTCTAAACGTATGGCGTCGATAACTGGAAACTCAATTTTCAGATCCCAAGTACTTATATTAGCTCGGAATTTTTCGCGTCATGAAAAAGGTCCCCAATCAGCCCGGGACCAAGAAATCTCCACGTTTCATTGTATTTCTAAACGAATGGCGTCGATAACTGGAAACTCAGTTTTCAGATCCCAAGTACTTATATCAGCTCGGAATTTTTCGCGTCATGAAAAAGGTCCCCAATCTGCCCGGGACCAAGAAATCTCCACGTTTCATGGTATTTCTAAACGTATGGCGTCGATAACTGGAAACTCAATTTTCAGATCCCAAGTACTTATATCAGCTCGGAATTTTTCGCGTCATGAAAAAGGTCCCCAATCTGCCCGGGACCAAGAAATCTCCACGTTTCATTGTATTTCTAAACGTATGGCGTCGATAACTGGAAACTCAATTTTCAGATCCCAAGTACTTATATCAGCTCGGAATTTTTCGCGTCATGAAAAAGGTCCCCAATCTGCCCGGGACCAAGAAATCTCTACGTTTCATTGTATTTCTAAACGAATGGCGTCGATAACTGGAAACTCAATTTTCAGATCCCAAGTACTTATATCAGCTCGGAATTTTTCGCGTCATGAAAAAGGTCCCCAATCTGCCCGGGACCAAGAAATCTCTACGTTTCATTGTATTTCTAAACGAATGGCGTCGATAACTGGAAACTCAATTTTCAGATCCCAAGTACTTATATCAGCTCGGAATTTTTCGCGTCATGAAAAAGGTCCCCAATCTGCCCGGGACCAAGAAATCTCCACGTTTCATTGTATTTCTAAACGAATGGCGTCGATAACTGGAAACTCAGTTTTCAGATCCCAAGTACTTATATGAGCTCGGAATTTTTCGCGTCATGAAAAAATTACCCAATCAGCCCGGGACCAAGAAATCTCCACGTTTCATGGTATTTCTAAACGTATGGCGTCGATAACTGGAAACTCAGTTTTCAGATCCCAAGTACTTATATTAGCTCGGAATTTTTCGCGTCATGAAAAAGGTCCCCAATCTGCCCGGGACCAAGAAATCTCCACGTTTCATTGTATTTCTAAACGTATGGCGTCGATAACTGGAAACTCAGTTTTCAGATCCCAAGTACTTATATTAGCTCGGAATTTTTCGCGTCATGAAAAAGGTCCCCAATCTGCCCGGGACCAAGAAATCTCCACGTTTCATGGTATTTCTAAACGTATGGCGTCGATAACTGGAAACTCAATTTTCAGATCCCAAGTACTTATATCAGCTCGGAATTTTTCGCGTCATGAAAAAGGTCCCCAATCTGCCCGGGACCAAGAAATCTCCACGTTTCATTGTATTTCTAAACGTATGGCGTCGATAACTGGAAACTCAATTTTCAGATCCCAAGTACTTATATCAGCTCGCAATTTTTCGCGTCATGAAAAAGGTCCCCAATCTGCCCGGGACCAAGAAATCTCTACGTTTCATTGTATTTCTAAACGAATGGCGTCGATAACTGGAAACTCAATTTTCAGATCCCAAGTACTTATATCAGCTCGGAATTTCTCGCGTCATGAAAAACGTCCCCAATCTGCCCGGGACCAAGAAATCTCCACGTTTCATTGTATTTCTAAACGAATGGCGTCGATAACTGGAAACTCAGTTTTCAGATCCCAAGTACTTATATGAGCTCGGAATTTTTCGCGTCATGAAAAAATTACCCAATCAGCCCGGGACCAAGAAATCTCCACGTTTCATGGTATTTCTAAACGTATGGCGTCGATAACTGGAAACTCAGTTTTCAGATCCCAAGTACTTATATTAGCTCGGAATTTTTCGCGTCATGAAAAAGGTCCCCAATCTGCCCGGGACCAAGAAATCTCCACGTTTCATTGTATTTCTAAACGTATGGCGTCGATAACTGGAAACTCAGTTTTCAGATCCCAAGTACTTATATTAGCTCGGAATTTTTCGCGTCATGAA
Organism: Perithous albicinctus; assembly: GCA_964016905.1. Lineage (NCBI taxonomy): Eukaryota > Metazoa > Arthropoda > Insecta > Hymenoptera > Ichneumonidae > Perithous > Perithous albicinctus. Next base: position 3,975,230 of record OZ024694.1, on the reverse strand, counting down.
AAAGGTCCCCAATCTGCCCGGGACCAAGAAATCTCCACGTTTCATTGTATTTCTAAACGAATGGCGTCGATAACTGGAAACTCAATTTTCAGATCCCAAGTACTTCTATCAGCTCGGAATTTTTCGCGTCATGAAAAAGGTCCCCAATCTGCCCGGGACCAAGAAATCTCCACGTTTCATGGTATTTCTAAACGTATGGCGTCGATAACTGGAAACTCAGTTTTCAGATCCCAAGTACTTATATTAGCTCGGAATTTTTCGCGTCATGAAAAAGGTCCCCAATCTGCCCGGGACCAAGAAATCTCCACGTTTCATTGTATTTCTAAACGTATGGCGTCGATAACTGGAAACTCAGTTTTCAGATCCCAAGTACTTATATGAGCTCGGAATTTTTCGCGTCATGAAAAAGGTCCCCAATCTGCCCGGGACCAAGAAATCTCCACGTTTCATTGTATTTCTAAACGAATGGCGTCGATAACTGGAAACTCAATTTTCAGATCCCAAGTACTTATATCAGCTCGGAATTTTTCGCGTCATGAAAAAGGTCCCCAATCTGCCCGGGACCAAGAAATCTCCACGTTTCATTGTATTTCTAAACGTATGGCGTCGATAACTGGAAACTCAATTTTCAGATCCCAAGTACTTATATCAGCTCGGAATTTTTCGCGTCATGAAAAAGGTCCCCAATCTGCCCGGGACCAAGAAATCTCCACGTTTCATTGTATTTCTAAACGAATGGCGTCGATAACTGGAAACTCAATTTTCAGATCCCAAGTACTTATATCAGCTCGGAATTTTTCGCGTCATGAAAAAGGTCCCCAATCTGCCCGGGACCAAGAAATCTCCACGTTTCATTGTATTTCTAAACGAATGGCGTCGATAACTGGAAACTCAGTTTTCAGATCCCAAGTACTTATATGAGCTCGGAATTTTTCGCGTCATGAAAAAATTACCCAATCAGCCCGGGACCAAGAAATCTCCACGTTTCATGGTATTTCTAAACGTATGGCGTCGATAACTGGAAACTCAGTTTTCAGATCCCAAGTACTTATATTAGCTCGGAATTTTTCGCGTCATGAAAAAGGTCCCCAATCTGCCCGGGACCAAGAAATCTCCACGTTTCATTGTATTTCTAAACGTATGGCGTCGATAACTGGAAACTCAGTTTTCAGATCCCAAGTACTTATATTAGCTCGGAATTTTTCGCGTCATGAAAAAGGTCCCCAATCTGCCCGGGACCAAGAAATCTCCACGTTTCATTGTATTTCTAAACGTATGGCGTCGATAACTGGAAACTCAACTTTCAGATCCCAAGTACTTATATCAGCTCGGAATTTTTCGCGTCATGAAAAAGGTCCCCAATCTGCCCGGGACCAAGAAATCTCCACGTTTCATTGTATTTCTAAACGAATGGCGTCGATAACTGGAAACTCAGTTTTCAGATCCCAAGTACTTATATGAGCTCGGAATTTTTCGCGTCATGAAAAAATTACCCAATCAGCCCGGGACCAAGAAATCTCCACGTTTCATTGTATTTCTAAACGAATGGCGTCGATAACTGGAAACTCAGTTTTCAGATCCCAAGTACTTATATTAGCTCGGAATTTTTCGCGTCATGAAAAAGGTCCCCAATCTGCCCGGGACCAAGAAATCTCCACGTTTCATGGTATTTCTAAACGTATGGCGTCGATAACTGGAAACTCAATTTTCAGATCCCAAGTACTTATATCAGCTCGGAATTTTTCGCGTCATGAAAAAATTACCCAATCAGCCCGGGACCAAGAAATCTCCACGTTTCACGGTATTTCTAAACGTATGGCGTCGATAACTCGAAACTCAATTTTCAGATCCCAAGTACTTATATCAGCTCGGAATTTTTCGCGTCATGAAAAAGGTCCCCAATCAGCCCGGGACCAAGAAATCTCCACGTTTCATTGTATTTCTAAACGAATGGCGTCGATAACTGGAAACTCAGTTTTCAGATCCCAAGTACTTATATTAGCTCGGAATTTTTCGCGTCATGAAAAAGGTCCCCAATCTGCCCGGGACCAAGAAATCTCCACGTTTCATGGTATTTCTAAACGTATGGCGTCGATAACTGGAAACTCAATTTTCAGATCCCAAGTACTTATATCAGCTCGGAATTTTTCGCGTCATGAAAAAATTACCCAATCAGCCCGGGACCAAGAAATCTGCACGTTTCACGGTATTTCTAAACGTATGGCGTCGATAACTGGAAACTCAATTTTCAGATCCCAAGTACTTATATCAGCTCGGAATTTTTCGCGTCATGAAAAAGGTCCCCAATCAGCCCGGGACCAAGAAATCTCCACGTTTCATTGTATTTCTAAACGAATGGCGTCGATAACTGGAAACTCAGTTTTCAGATCCCAAGTACTTATATTAGCTCGGAATTTTTCGCATCATGAAAAAGGTCCCCAATCTGCCCGGGACCAAGAAATCTCCACGTTTCATGGTATTTCTAAACGTATGGCGTCGATAACTGGAAACTCAATTTTCAGATCCCAAGTACTTATATCAGCTCGGAATTTTTCGCGTCATGAAAAAGGTCCCCAATCTGCCCGGGACCAAGAAATCTCCACGTTTCATTGTATTTCTAAACGTATGACGTCGATAACTGGAAACTCAATTTTCAGATCCCAAGTACTTATATCAGCTCGGAATTTTTCGCGTCATGAAAAAGGTCCCCAATCTGCCCGGGACCAAGAAATCTCTACGTTTCATTGTATTTCTAAACGAATGGCGTCGATAACTGGAAACTCAATTTTCAGATCCCAAGTACTTATATCAGCTCGGAATTTTTCGCGTCATGAAAAAGGTCCCCAATCTGCCCGGGACCAAGAAATCTCCACGTTTCATTGTATTTCTAAACGAATGGCGTCGATAACTGGAAACTCAGTTTTCAGATCCCAAGTACTTATATGAGCTCGGAATTTTTCGCGTCATGAAAAAATTACCCAATCAGCCCGGGACCAAGAAATCTCCACGTTTCATGGTATTTCTAAACGTATGGCGTCGATAACTGGAAACTCAGTTTTCAGATCCCAAGTACTTATATTAGCTCGGAATTTTTCGCGTCATGAAAAAGGTCCCCAATCTGCCCGGGACCAAGAAATCTCCACGTTTCATTGTATTTCTAAACGTATGGCGTCGATAACTGGAAACTCAGTTTTCAGATCCCAAGTACTTATATTAGCTCGGAATTTTTCGGGTCATGAAAAAGGTCCCCAATCTGCCCGGGACCAAGAAATCTCCACGTTTCATTGTATTTCTAAACGAATGGCGTCGATAACTGGAAACTCAATTTTCAGATCCCAAGTACTTATATCAGCTCGGAATTTTTCGCGTCATGAAAAAGGTCCCCAATCTGCCCGGGACCAAGAAATCTCCACGTTTCATTGTATTTCTAAACGTATGGCGTCGATAACTGGAAACTCAATTTTCAGATCCCAAGTACTTATATCAGCTCGGAATTTTTCGCGTCATGAAAAAGGTCCCCAATCTGCCCGGGACCAAGAAATCTCCACGTTTCATTGTATTTCTAAACGAATGGCGTCGATAACTGGAAACTCAATTTTCAGATCCCAAGTACTTATATCAGCTCGGAATTTTTCGCGTCATGAAAAAGGTCCCCAATCTGCCCGGGACCAAGAAATCTCCACGTTTCATTGTATTTCTAAACGAATGGCGTCGATAACTGGAAACTCAGTTTTCAGATCCCAAGTACTTATATGAGCTCGGAATTTTTCGCGTCATGAAAAAATTACCCAATCAGCCCGGGACCAAGAAATCTCCACGTTTCATGGTATTTCTAAACGTATGGCGTCGATAACTGGAAACTCAGTTTTCAGATCCCAAGTACTTATATTAGCTCGGAATTTTTCGCGTCATGAAAAAGGTCCCCAATCTGCCCGGGACCAAGAAATCTCCACGTTTCATTGTATTTCTAAACGTATGGCGTCGATAACTGGAAACTCAGTTTTCAGATCCCAAGTACTTATATTAGCTCGGAATTTTTCGCGTCATGAAAAAGGTCCCCAATCTGCCCGGGACCAAGAAATCTCCACGTTTCATTGTATTTCTAAACGAATGGCGTCGATAACTGGAAACTCAATTTTCAGATCCCAAGTACTTATATCAGCTCGGAATTTTTCGCGTCATGAAAAAGGTCCCCAATCTGCCCGGGACCAAGAAATCTCCACGTTTCATTGTATTTCTAAACGTATGGCGTCGATAACTGGAAACTCAATTTTCAGATCCCAAGTACTTATATCAGCTCGGAATTTTTCGCGTCATGAAAAAGGTCCCCAATCTGCCCGGGACCAAGAAATCTCCACGTTTCATTGTATTTCTAAACGAATGGCGTCGATAACTGGAAACTCAATTTTCAGATCCCAAGTACTTATATCAGCTCGGAATTTTTCGCGTCATGAAAAAGGTCCCCAATCTGCCCGGGACCAAGAAATCTCCACGTTTCATTGTATTTCTAAACGAATGGCGTCGATAACTGGAAACTCAGTTTTCAGATCCCAAGTACTTATATGAGCTCGGAATTTTTCGCGTCATGAAAAAATTACCCAATCAGCCCGGGACCAAGAAATCTCCACGTTTCATGGTATTTCTAAACGTATGGCGTCGATAACTGGAAACTCAGTTTTCAAATCCCAAGTACTTATATTAGCTCGGAATTTTTCGCGTCATGAAAAAGGTCCCCAATCTGCCCGGGACCAAGAAATCTCCACGTTTCATTGTATTTCTAAACGTATGGCGTCGATAACTGGAAACTCAGTTTTCAGATCCCAAGTACTTATATTAGCTCGGAATTTTTCGCGTCATGAAAAAGGTCCCCAATCAGCCCGGGACCAAGAAATCTCCACGTTTCATTGTATTTCTAAACGAATGGCGTCGATAACTGGAAACTCAGTTTTCAGATCCCAAGTACTTATATTAGCTCGGAATTTTTCGCGTCATGAAAAAGGTCCCCAATCTGCCCGGGACCAAGAAATCTCCACGTTTCATGGTATTTCTAAACGTATGGCGTCGATAACTGGAAACTCAATTTTCAGATCCCAAGTACTTATATCAGCTCGGAATTTTTCGCGTCATGAAAAAATTACCCAATCAGCCCGGGACCAAGAAATCTCCACGTTTCACGGTATTTCTAAACGTATGGCGTCGATAACTGGAAACTCAATTTTCAGATCCCAAGTACTTATATCAGCTCGGAATTTTTCGCGTCATGAAAAAGGTCCCCAATCAGCCCGGGACCAAGAAATCTCCACGTTTCATTGTATTTCTAAACGAATGGCGTCGATAACTGGAAACTCAGTTTTCAGATCCCAAGTACTTATATTAGCTCGGAATTTTTCGCGTCATGAAAAAGGTCCCCAATCTGCCCGGGACCAAGAAATCTCCACGTTTCATGGTATTTCTAAACGTATGGCGTCGATAACTGGAAACTCAATTTTCAGATCCCAAGTACTTATATCAGCTCGGAATTTTTCGCGTCATGAAAAAATTACCCAATCAGCCCGGGACCAAGAAATCTCCACGTTTCACGGTATTTCTAAACGTATGGCGTCGATAACTGGAAACTCAATTTTCAGATCCCAAGTACTTATATCAGCTCGGAATTTTTCGCGTCATGAAAAAGGTCCCCAATCTGCCCGGGACCAAGAAATCTCCACGTTTCATTGTATTTCTAAACGAATGGCGTCGATAACTGGAAACTCAGTTTTCAGATCCCAAGTACTTATATTAGCTCGGAATTTTTCGCGTCATGAAAAAGGTCCCCAATCTGCCCGGGACCAAGAAATCTCCACGTTTCATGGTATTTCTAAACGTATGGCGTCGATAACTGGAAACTCAATTTTCAGATCCCAAGTACTTATATCAGCTCGGAATTTTTCGCGTCATGAAAAAGGTCCCCAATCTGCCCGGGACCAAGAAATCTCCACGTTTCATTGTATTTCTAAACGTATGGCGTCGATAACTGGAAACTCAATTTTCAGATCCCAAGTACTTATATCAGCTCGGAATTTTTCGCGTCATGAAAAAGGTCCCCAATCTGCCCGGGACCAAGAAATCTCCACGTTTCATTGTATTTCTAAACGAATGGCGTCGATAACTGGAAACTCAATTTTCAGATCCCAAGTACTTATATCAGCTCGGAATTTTTCGCGTCATGAAAAAGGTCCCCAATCTGCCCGGGACCAAGAAATCTCCACGTTTCATTGTATTTCTAAACGAATGGCGTCGATAACTGGAAACTCAGTTTTCAGATCCCAAGTACTTATATGAGCTCGGAATTTTTCGCGTCATGAAAAAGGTCCCCAATCTGCCCGGGACCAAGAAATCTCCACGTTTCATGGTATTTCTAAACGTATGGCGTCGATAACTGGAAACTCAATTTTCAGATCCCAAGTACTTATATCAGCTCGGAATTTTTCGCGTCATGAAAAAGGTCCCCAATCTGCCCGGGACCAAGAAATCTCCACGTTTCATTGTATTTCTAAACGTATGGCGTCGATAACTGGAAACTCAATTTTCAGATCCCAAGTACTTATATCAGCTCGGAATTTTTCGCGTCATGAAAAAGGTCCCCAATCTGCCCGGGACCAAGAAATCTCCACGTTTCATTGTATTTCTAAACGAATGGCGTCGATAACTGGAAACTCAGTTTTCAGATCCCAAGTACTTATATGAGCTCGGAATTTTTCGCGTCATGAAAAAATTACCCAATCAGCCCGGGACCAAGAAATCTCCACGTTTCATGGTATTTCTAAACGTATGGCGTCGATAACTGGAAACTCAGTTTTCAGATCCCAAGTACTTATATTAGCTCGGAATTTTTCGCGTCATGAAAAAGGTCCCCAATCTTCCCGGGACCAAGAAATCTCCACGTTTCATTGTATTTCTAAACGTATGGCGTCGATAACTGGAAACTCAGTTTTCAGATCCCAAGTACTTATATTAGCTCGGAATTTTTCGCGTCATGAAAAAGGTCCCCAATCAGCCCGGGACCAAGAAATCTCCACGTTTCATTGTATTTCTAAACGAATGGCGTCGATAACTGGAAACTCAGTTTTCAGATCCCAAGTACTTATATGAGCTCGGAATTTTTCGCGTCATGAAAAAATTACCCAATCAGCCCGGGACCAAGAAATCTCCACGTTTCATGGTATTTCTAAACGTATGGCGTCGATAACTGGAAACTCAGTTTTCAGATCCCAAGTACTTATATTAGCTCGGAATTTTTCGCGTCATGAAAAAATTACCCAATCAGCAAGGGACCAAGAAATCTCCACGTTTCATTGTATTTCTAAACGTATGGCGTCGATAACTGGAAACTCAGTTTTCAGATCCCAAGTACTTATATTAGCTCGGAATTTTTCGCGTCATGAAAAAGGTCCCCAATCAGCCCGGGACCAAGAAATCTCCACGTTTCATTGTATTTCTAAACGAATGGCGTCGATAACTGGAAACTCAGTTTTCAGATCCCAAGTACTGATATTAGCTCGGAATTTTTCGCGTCATGAAAAAGGTCCCCAATCTGCCCGGGACCAAGAAATCTCCACGTTTCATGGTATTTCTAAACGTATGGCGTCGATAACTGGAAACTCAATTTTCAGATCCCAAGTACTCATATCAGCTCGGAATTTTTCGCGTCATGAAAAAGGTCCCCAATCTGCCCGGGACCAAGAAATCTCCACGTTTCATTGTATTTCTAAACGTATGGCGTCGATAACTGGAAACTCAATTTTCAGATCCCAAGTACTTATATCAGCTCGGAATTTTTCGCGTCATGAAAAAGGTCCCCAATCTGCCCGGGACCAAGAAATCTCTACGTTTCATTGTATTTCTAAACGAATGGCGTCGATAACTGGAAACTCAATTTTCAGATCCCAAGTACTTATATCAGCTCGGAATTTTTCGCGTCATGAAAAAGGTCCCCAATCTGCCCGGGACCAAGAAATCTCTACGTTTCATTGTATTTCTAAACGAATGGCGTCGATAACTGGAAACTCAATTTTCAGATCCCAAGTACTTATATCAGCTCGGAATTTTTCGCGTCATGAAAAAGGTCCCCAATCTGCCCGGGACCAAGAAATCTCCACGTTTCATTGTATTTCTAAACGAATGGCGTCGATAACTGGAAACTCAGTTTTCAGATCCCAAGTACTTATATGAGCTCGGAATTTTTCGCGTCATGAAAAAATTACCCAATCAGCCCGGGACCAAGAAATCTCCACGTTTCATGGTATTTCTAAACGTATGGCGTCGATAACTGGAAACTCAGTTTTCAGATCCCAAGTACTTATATTAGCTCGGAATTTTTCGCGTCATGAAAAAGGTCCCCAATCTGCCCGGGACCAAGAAATCTCCACGTTTCATTGTATTTCTAAACGTATGGCGTCGATAACTGGAAACTCAGTTTTCAGATCCCAAGTACTTATATTAGCTCGGAATTTTTCGCGTCATGAAAAAGGTCCCCAATCTGCCCGGGACCAAGAAATCTCCACGTTTCATGGTATTTCTAAACGTATGGCGTCGATAACTGGAAACTCAATTTTCAGATCCCAAGTACTTATATCAGCTCGGAATTTTTCGCGTCATGAAAAAGGTCCCCAATCTGCCCGGGACCAAGAAATCTCCACGTTTCATTGTATTTCTAAACGTATGGCGTCGATAACTGGAAACTCAATTTTCAGATCCCAAGTACTTATATCAGCTCGGAATTTTTCGCGTCATGAAAAAGGTCCCCAATCTGCCCGGGACCAAGAAATCTCTACGTTTCATTGTATTTCTAAACGAATGGCGTCGATAACTGGAAACTCAATTTTCAGATCCCAAGTACTTATATCAGCTCGGAATTTTTCGCGTCATGAAAAAGGTCCCCAATCTGCCCGGGACCAAGAAATCTCCACGTTTCATTGTATTTCTAAACGAATGGCGTCGATAACTGGAAACTCAGTTTTCAGATCCCAAGTACTTATATGAGCTCGGAATTTTTCGCGTCATGAAAAAATTACCCAATCAGCCCGGGACCAAGAAATCTCCACGTTTCATGGTATTTCTAAACGTATGGCGTCGATAACTGGAAACTCAGTTTTCAGATCCCAAGTACTTATATTAGCTCGGAATTTTTCGCGTCATGAAAAAGGTCCCCAATCTGCCCGGGACCAAGAAATCTCCACGTTTCATTGTATTTCTAAACGTATGGCGTCGATAACTGGAAACTCAGTTTTCAGATCCCAAGTACTTATATTAGCTCGGAATTTTTCGCGTCATGAAAAAGGTCCCCAATCTGCCCGGGACCAAGAAATCTCCACGTTTCATGGTATTTCTAAACGTATGGCGTCGATAACTGGAAACTCAGTTTTCAGATCCCAAGTACTTATATTAGCTCGGAATTTTTCGCGTCATGAAAAAGGTCCCCAATCTGCCCGGGACCAAGAAATCTCCACGTTTCATGGTATTTCTAAACGTATGGCGTCGATAGCTGGAAACTCAGTTTTCAGATCCCAAGTACTTATATTAGCTCGGAATTTTTCGCGTCATGAAAAAGGTCCCCAATCTGCCCGGGACCAAGAAATCTCCACGTTTCATGGTATTTCTAAACGTATGGCGTCGATAACTGGAAACTCAATTTTCAGATCCCAAGTACTTATATCAGCTCGGAATTTTTCGCGTCATGAAAAAATTACCCAATCAGCCCGGGACCAAGAAATCTCCACGTTTCACGGTATTTCTAAACGTATGGCGTCGATAACTGGAAACTCAATTTTCAGATCCCAAGTACTTATATCAGCTCGGAATTTTTCGCGTCATGAAAAAGGTCCCCAATCTGCCCGGGACCAAGAAATCTCCACGTTTCATTGTATTTCTAAACGAATGGCGTCGATAACTGGAAACTCAGTTTTCAGATCCCAAGTACTTATATTAGCTCGGAATTTTTCGCGTCATGAAAAAGGTCCCCAATCTGCCCGGGACCAAGAAATCTCCACGTTTCATGGTATTTCTAAACGTATGGCGTCGATAACTGGAAACTCAATTTTCAGATCCCAAGTACTTATATCAGCTCGGAATTTTTCGCGTCATGAAAAAGGTCCCCAATCTGCCCGGGACCAAGAAATCTCCACGTTTCATTGTATTTCTAAACGTATGGCGTCGATAACTGGAAACTCAATTTTCAGATCCCAAGTACTTATATCAGCTCGGAATTTTTCGCGTCATGAAAAAGGTCCCCAATCTGCCCGGGACAAAGAAATCTCCACGTTTCATTGTATTTCTAAACGAATGGCGTCGATAACTGGAAACTCAATTTTCAGATCCCAAGTACTTATATCAGCTCGGAATTTTTCGCGTCATGAAAAAGGTCCCCAATCTGCCCGGGACCAAGAAATCTCCACGTTTCATTGTATTTCTAAACGAATGGCGTCGATAACTGGAAACTCAGTTTTCAGATCCCAAGTACTTATATGAGCTCGGAATTTTTCGCGTCATGAAAAAGGTCCCCAATCTGCCCGGGACCAAGAAATCTCCACGTTTCATGGTATTTCTAAACGTATGGCGTCGATAACTGGAAACTCAATTTTCAGATCCCAAGTACTTATATCAGCTCGGAATTTTTCGCGTCATGAAAAAGGTCCCCAATCTGCCCGGGACCAAGAAATCTCCACGTTTCATTGTATTTCTAAACGTATGGCGTCGATAACTGGAAACTCAATTTTCAGATCCCAAGTACTTATATCAGCTCGGAATTTTTCGCGTCATGAAAAAGGTCCCCAATCTGCCCGGGACCAAGAAATCTCCACGTTTCATTGTATTTCTAAACGAATGGCGTCGATAACTGGAAACTCAGTTTTCAGATCCCAAGTACTTATATGAGCTCGGAATTTTTCGCGTCATGAAAAAATTACCCAATCAGCCCGGGACCAAGAAATCTCCACGTTTCATGGTATTTCTAAACGTATGGCGTCGATAACTGGAAACTCAGTTTTCAGATCCCAAGTACTTATATTAGCTCGGAATTTTTCGCGTCATGAAAAAGGTCCCCAATCTTCCCGGGACCAAGAAATCTCCACGTTTCATTGTATTTCTAAACGTATGGCGTCGATAACTGGAAACTCAGTTTTCAGATCCCAAGTACTTATATTAGCTCGGAATTTTTCGCGTCATGAAAAAGGTCCCCAATCAGCCCGGGACCAAGAAGTCTCCACGTTTCATTGTATTTCTAAACGAATGGCGTCGATAACTGGAAACTCAGTTTTCAGATCCCAAGTACTTATATGAGCTCGGAATTTTTCGCGTCATGAAAAAATTACCCAATCAGCCCGGGACCAAGAAATCTCCACGTTTCATGGTATTTCTAAACGTATGGCGTCGATAACTGGAAACTCAGTTTTCAGATCCCAAGTACTTATATTAGCTCGGAATTTTTCGCGTCATGAAAAAATTACCCAATCAGCAAGGGACCAAGAAATCTCCACGTTTCATTGTATTTCTAAACGTATGGCGTCGATAACTGGAAACTCAGTTTTCAGATCCCAAGTACTTATATTAGCTCGGAATTTTTCGCGTCATGAAAAAGGTCCCCAATCAGCCCGGGACCAAGAAATCTCCACGTTTCATTGTATTTCTAAACGAATGGCGTCGATAACTGGAAACTCAGTTTTCAGATCCCAAGTACTTATATCAGCTCGGAATTTTTCGCGTCATGAAAAAGGTCCCCAATCTGCCCGGGACCAAGAAATCTCCACGTTTCATGGTATTTCTAAACGTATGGCGTCGATAACTGGAAACTCAATTTTCAGATCCCAAGTACTTATATCAGCTCGGAATTTTTCGCGTCATGAAAAAGGTCCCCAATCTGCCCGGGACCAAGAAATCTCCACGTTTCATTGTATTTCTAAACGTATGGCGTCGATAACTGGAAACTCAATTTTCAGATCCCAAGTACTTATATCAGCTCGGAATTTTTCGCGTCATGAAAAAGGTCCCCAATCTGCCCGGGACCAAGAAATCTCTACGTTTCATTGTATTTCTAAACGAATGGCGTCGATAACTGGAAACTCAATTTTCAGATCCCAAGTACTTATATCAGCTCGGAATTTTTCGCGTCATGAAAAAGGTCCCCAATCTGCCCGGGACCAAGAAATCTCTACGTTTCATTGTATTTCTAAACGAATGGCGTCGATAACTGGAAACTCAATTTTCAGATCCCAAGTACTTATATCAGCTCGGAATTTTTCGCGTCATGAAAAAGGTCCCCAATCTGCCCGGGACCAAGAAATCTCCACGTTTCATTGTATTTCTAAACGAATGGCGTCGATAACTGGAAACTCAGTTTTCAGATCCCAAGTACTTATATGAGCTCGGAATTTTTCGCGTCATGAAAAAGGTCCCCAATCTGCCCGGGACCAAGAAATCTCTACGTTTCATTGTATTTCTAAACGAATGGCGTCGATAACTGGAAACTCAATTTTCAGATCCCAAGTACTTATATCAGCTCGGAATTTTTCGCGTCATGAAAAACGTCCCCAATCTGCCCGGGACCAAGAAATCTCCACGTTTCATTGTATTTCTAAACGAATGGCGTCGATAACTGGAAACTCAGTTTTCAGATCCCAAGTACTTATATGAGCTCGGAATTTTTCGCGTCATGAAAAAATTACCCAATCAGCCCGGGACCAAGAAATCTCCACGTTTCATGGTATTTCTAAACGTATGGCGTCGATAACTGGAAACTCAGTTTTCAGATCCCAAGTACTTATATTAGCTCGGAATTTTTCGCGTCATGAAAAAGGTCCCCAATCTGCCCGGGACCAAGAAATCTCCACGTTTCATTGTATTTCTAAACGAATGGCGTCGATAACTGGAAACTCAATTTTCAGATCCCAAGTACTTATATCAGCTCGGAATTTTTCGCGTCATGAAAAAGGTCCCCAATCTGCCCGGGACCAAGAAATCTCCATGTTTCATGGTATTTCTAAACGTATGGCGTCGATAACTGGAAACTCAATTTTCAGATCCCAAGTACTTATATCAGCTCGGAATTTTTCGCGTCATGAAAAAATTACCCAATCAGCCCGGGACCAAGAAATCTCCACGTTTCACGGTATTTCTAAACGTATGGCGTCGATAACTGGAAACTCAATTTTCAGATCCCAAGTACTTATATCAGCTCGGAATTTTTCGCGTCATGAAAAAGGTCCCCAATCAGCCCGGGACCAAGAAATCTCCACGTTTCATTGTATTTCTAAACGAATGGCGTCGATAACTGGAAACTCAGTTTTCAGATCCCAAGTACTTATATTAGCTCGGAATTTTTCGCGTCATGAAAAAGGTCCCCAATCTGCCCGGGACCAAGAAATCTCCACGTTTCATGGTATTTCTAAACGTATGGCGTCGATAACTGGAAACTCAATTTTCAGATCCCAAGTACTTATATCAGCTCGGAATTTTTCGCGTCATGAAAAAATTACCCAATCAGCCCGGGACCAAGAAATCTGCACGTTTCACGGTATTTCTAAACGTATGGCGTCGATAACTGGAAACTCAATTTTCAGATCCCAAGTACTTATATTAGCTCGGAATTTTTCGCGTCATGAAAAAGGTCCCCAATCAGCCCGGGACCAAGAAATCTCCACGTTTCATTGTATTTCTAAACGAATGGCGTCGATAACTGGAAACTCAGTTTTCAGATCCCAAGTACTTATATCAGCTCGGAATTTTTCGCGTCATGAAAAAGGTCCCCAATCTGCCCGGGACCAAGAAATCTCCACGTTTCATGGTATTTCTAAACGTATGGCGTCGATAACTGGAAACTCAATTTTCAGATCCCAAGTACTTATATCAGCTCGGAATTTTTCGCGTCATGAAAAAGGTCCCCAATCTGCCCGGGACCAAGAAATCTCCACGTTTCATTGTATTTCTAAACGTATGGCGTCGATAACTGGAAACTCAATTTTCAGATCCCAAGTACTTATATCAGCTCGGAATTTTTCGCGTCATGAAAAAGGTCCCCAATCTGCCCGGGACCAAGAAATCTCTACGTTTCATTGTATTTCTAAACGAATGGCGTCGATAACTGGAAACTCAATTTTCAGATCCCAAGTACTTATATCAGCTCGGAATTTTTCGCGTCATGAAAAAGGTCCCCAATCTGCCCGGGACCAAGAAATCTCTACGTTTCATTGTATTTCTAAACGAATGGCGTCGATAACTGGAAACTCAATTTTCAGATCCCAAGTACTTATATCAGCTCGGAATTTATCGCGTCATGAAAAAGGTCCCCAATCTGCCCGGGACCAAGAAATCTCCACGTTTCATTGTATTTCTAAACGAATGGCGTCGATAACTGGAAACTCAGTTTTCAGATCCCAAGTACTTATATGAGCTCGGAATTTTTCGCGTCATGAAAAAATTACCCAATCAGCCCGGGACCAAGAAATCTCCACGTTTCATGGTATTTCTAAACGTATGGCGTCGATAACTGGAAACTCAGTTTTCAGATCCCAAGTACTTATATTAGCTCGGAATTTTTCGCGTCATGAAAAAGGTCCCCAATCTGCCCGGGACCAAGAAATCTCCACGTTTCATTGTATTTCTAAACGTATGGCGTCGATAACTGGAAACTCAGTTTTCAGATCCCAAGTACTTATATTAGCTCGGAATTTTTCGCGTCATGAAAAAGGTCCCCAATCTGCCCGGGACCAAGAAATCTCCACGTTTCATGGTATTTCTAAACGTATGGCGTCGATAACTGGAAACTCAATTTTCAGATCCCAAGTACTTATATCAGCTCGGAATTTTTCGCGTCATGAAAAAGGTCCCCAATCTGCCCGGGACCAAGAAATCTCCACGTTTCATTGTATTTCTAAACGTATGGCGTCGATAACTGGAAACTCAATTTTCAGATCCCAAGTACTTATATCAGCTCGCAATTTTTCGCGTCATGAAAAAGGTCCCCAATCTGCCCGGGACCAAGAAATCTCTACGTTTCATTGTATTTCTAAACGAATGGCGTCGATAACTGGAAACTCAATTTTCAGATCCCAAGTACTTATATCAGCTCGGAATTTCTCGCGTCATGAAAAACGTCCCCAATCTGCCCGGGACCAAGAAATCTCCACGTTTCATTGTATTTCTAAACGAATGGCGTCGATAACTGGAAACTCAGTTTTCAGATCCCAAGTACTTATATGAGCTCGGAATTTTTCGCGTCATGAAAAAATTACCCAATCAGCCCGGGACCAAGAAATCTCCACGTTTCATGGTATTTCTAAACGTATGGCGTCGATAACTGGAAACTCAGTTTTCAGATCCCAAGTACTTATATTAGCTCGGAATTTTTCGCGTCATGAAAAAGGTCCCCAATCTGCCCGGGACCAAGAAATCTCCACGTTTCATTGTATTTCTAAACGTATGGCGTCGATAACTGGAAACTCAGTTTTCAGATCCCAAGTACTTATATTAGCTCGGAGTTTTTCGCGTCATGAAAAAGGTCCCCAATCTGCCCGGGACCAAGAAATCTCCACGTTTCATTGTATTTCTAAACGAATGGCGTCGATAACTGGAAACTCAATTTTCAGATCCCAAGTACTTCTATCAGCTCGGAATTTTTCGCGTCATGAAAAAGGTCCCCAATCTGCCCGGGACCAAGAAATCTCCACGTTTCATGGTATTTCTAAACGTATGGCGTCGATAACTGGAAACTCAGTTTTCAGATCCCAAGTACTTATATTAGCTCGGAATTTTTCGCGTCATGAAAAAGGTCCCCAATCTGCCCGGGACCAAGAAATCTCCACGTTTCATTGTATTTCTAAACGTATGGCGTCGATAACTGGAAACTCAGTTTTCAGATCCCAAGTACTTATATGAGCTCGGAATTTTTCGCGTCATGAAAAAGGTCCCCAATCTGCCCGGGACCAAGAAATCTCCACGTTTCATTGTATTTCTAAACGAATGGCGTCGATAACTGGAAACTCAATTTTCAGATCCCAAGTACTTATATCAGCTCGGAATTTTTCGCGTCATGAAAAAGGTCCCCAATCTGCCCGGGACCAAGAAATCTCCACGTTTCATTGTATTTCTAAACGTATGGCGTCGATAACTGGAAACTCAATTTTCAGATCCCAAGTACTTATATCAGCTCGGAATTTTTCGCGTCATGAAAAAGGTCCCCAATCTGCCCGGGACCAAGAAATCTCCACGTTTCATTGTATTTCTAAACGAATGGCGTCGATAACTGGAAACTCAATTTTCAGATCCCAAGTACTTATATCAGCTCGGAATTTTTCGCGTCATGAAAAAGGTCCCCAATCTGCCCGGGACCAAGAAATCTCCACGTTTCATTGTATTTCTAAACGAATGGCGTCGATAACTGGAAACTCAGTTTTCAGATCCCAAGTACTTATATGAGCTCGGAATTTTTCGCGTCATGAAAAAATTACCCAATCAGCCCGGGACCAAGAAATCTCCACGTTTCATGGTATTTCTAAACGTATGGCGTCGATAACTGGAAACTCAGTTTTCAGATCCCAAGTACTTATATTAGCTCGGAATTTTTCGCGTCATGAAAAAGGTCCCCAATCTGCCCGGGACCAAGAAATCTCCACGTTTCATTGTATTTCTAAACGTATGGCGTCGATAACTGGAAACTCAGTTTTCAGATCCCAAGTACTTATATTAGCTCGGAATTTTTCGCGTCATGAAAAAGGTCCCCAATCTGCCCGGGACCAAGAAATCTCCACGTTTCATTGTATTTCTAAACGTATGGCGTCGATAACTGGAAACTCAACTTTCAGATCCCAAGTACTTATATCAGCTCGGAATTTTTCGCGTCATGAAAAAGGTCCCCAATCTGCCCGGGACCAAGAAATCTCCACGTTTCATTGTATTTCTAAACGAATGGCGTCGATAACTGGAAACTCAGTTTTCAGATCCCAAGTACTTATATGAGCTCGGAATTTTTCGCGTCATGAAAAAATTACCCAATCAGCCCGGGACCAAGAAATCTCCACGTTTCATTGTATTTCTAAACGAATGGCGTCGATAACTGGAAACTCAGTTTTCAGATCCCAAGTACTTATATTAGCTCGGAATTTTTCGCGTCATGAAAAAGGTCCCCAATCTGCCCGGGACCAAGAAATCTCCACGTTTCATGGTATTTCTAAACGTATGGCGTCGATAACTGGAAACTCAATTTTCAGATCCCAAGTACTTATATCAGCTCGGAATTTTTCGCGTCATGAAAAAATTACCCAATCAGCCCGGGACCAAGAAATCTCCACGTTTCACGGTATTTCTAAACGTATGGCGTCGATAACTGGAAACTCAATTTTCAGATCCCAAGTACTTATATCAGCTCGGAATTTTTCGCGTCATGAAAAAGGTCCCCAATCAGCCCGGGACCAAGAAATCTCCACGTTTCATTGTATTTCTAAACGAATGGCGTCGATAACTGGAAACTCAGTTTTCAGATCCCAAGTACTTATATTAGCTCGGAATTTTTCGCGTCATGAAAAAGGTCCCCAATCTGCCCGGGACCAAGAAATCTCCACGTTTCATGGTATTTCTAAACGTATGGCGTCGATAACTGGAAACTCAATTTTCAGATCCCAAGTACTTATATCAGCTCGGAATTTTTCGCGTCATGAAAAAATTACCCAATCAGCCCGGGACCAAGAAATCTGCACGTTTCACGGTATTTCTAAACGTATGGCGTCGATAACTGGAAACTCAATTTTCAGATCCCAAGTACTTATATCAGCTCGGAATTTTTCGCGTCATGAAAAAGGTCCCCAATCAGCCCGGGACCAAGAAATCTCCACGTTTCATTGTATTTCTAAACGAATGGCGTCGATAACTGGAAACTCAGTTTTCAGATCCCAAGTACTTATATTAGCTCGGAATTTTTCGCATCATGAAAAAGGTCCCCAATCTGCCCGGGACCAAGAAATCTCCACGTTTCATGGTATTTCTAAACGTATGGCGTCGATAACTGGAAACTCAATTTTCAGATCCCAAGTACTTATATCAGCTCGGAATTTTTCGCGTCATGAAAAAGGTCCCCAATCTGCCCGGGACCAAGAAATCTCCACGTTTCATTGTATTTCTAAACGTATGACGTCGATAACTGGAAACTCAATTTTCAGATCCCAAGTACTTATATCAGCTCGGAATTTTTCGCGTCATGAAAAAGGTCCCCAATCTGCCCGGGACCAAGAAATCTCTACGTTTCATTGTATTTCTAAACGAATGGCGTCGATAACTGGAAACTCAATTTTCAGATCCCAAGTACTTATATCAGCTCGGAATTTTTCGCGTCATGAAAAAGGTCCCCAATCTGCCCGGGACCAAGAAATCTCCACGTTTCATTGTATTTCTAAACGAATGGCGTCGATAACTGGAAACTCAGTTTTCAGATCCCAAGTACTTATATGAGCTCGGAATTTTTCGCGTCATGAAAAAATTACCCAATCAGCCCGGGACCAAGAAATCTCCACGTTTCATGGTATTTCTAAACGTATGGCGTCGATAACTGGAAACTCAGTTTTCAGATCCCAAGTACTTATATTAGCTCGGAATTTTTCGCGTCATGAAAAAGGTCCCCAATCTGCCCGGGACCAAGAAATCTCCACGTTTCATTGTATTTCTAAACGTATGGCGTCGATAACTGGAAACTCAGTTTTCAGATCCCAAGTACTTATATTAGCTCGGAATTTTTCGCGTCATGAAAAAGGTCCCCAATCTGCCCGGGACCAAGAAATCTCCACGTTTCATTGTATTTCTAAACGAATGGCGTCGATAACTGGAAACTCAATTTTCAGATCCCAAGTACTTATATCAGCTCGGAATTTTTCGCGTCATGAAAAAGGTCCCCAATCTGCCCGGGACCAAGAAATCTCCACGTTTCATTGTATTTCTAAACGTATGGCGTCGATAACTGGAAACTCAATTTTCAGATCCCAAGTACTTATATCAGCTCGGAATTTTTCGCGTCATGAAAAAGGTCCCCAATCTGCCCGGGACCAAGAAATCTCCACGTTTCATTGTATTTCTAAACGAATGGCGTCGATAACTGGAAACTCAATTTTCAGATCCCAAGTACTTATATCAGCTCGGAATTTTTCGCGTCATGAAAAAGGTCCCCAATCTGCCCGGGACCAAGAAATCTCCACGTTTCATTGTATTTCTAAACGAATGGCGTCGATAACTGGAAACTCAGTTTTCAGATCCCAAGTACTTATATGAGCTCGGAATTTTTCGCGTCATGAAAAAATTACCCAATCAGCCCGGGACCAAGAAATCTCCACGTTTCATGGTATTTCTAAACGTATGGCGTCGATAACTGGAAACTCAGTTTTCAGATCCCAAGTACTTATATTAGCTCGGAATTTTTCGCGTCATGAAAAAGGTCCCCAATCTGCCCGGGACCAAGAAATCTCCACGTTTCATTGTATTTCTAAACGTATGGCGTCGATAACTGGAAACTCAGTTTTCAGATCCCAAGTACTTATATGAGCTCGGAATTTTTCGCGTCATGAAAAAGGTCCCCAATCTGCCCGGGACCAAGAAATCTCCACGTTTCATTGTATTTCTAAACGAATGGCGTCGATAACTGGAAACTCAATTTTCAGATCCCAAGTACTTATATCAGCTCGGAATTTTTCGCGTCATGAAAAAGGTCCCCAATCTGCCCGGGACCAAGAAATCTCCACGTTTCATTGTATTTCTAAACGTATGGCGTCGATAACTGGAAACTCAATTTTCAGATCCCAAGTACTTATATCAGCTCGGAATTTTTCGCGTCATGAAAAAGGTCCCCAATCTGCCCGGGACCAAGAAATCTCCACGTTTCATTGTATTTCTAAACGAATGGCGTCGATAACTGGAAACTCAATTTTCAGATCCCAAGTACTTATATCAGCTCGGAATTTTTCGCGTCATGAAAAAGGTCCCCAATCTGCCCGGGACCAAGAAATCTCCACGTTTCATTGTATTTCTAAACGAATGGCGTCGATAACTGGAAACTCAGTTTTCAGATCCCAAGTACTTATATGAGCTCGGAATTTTTCGCGTCATGAAAAAATTACCCAATCAGCCCGGGACCAAGAAATCTCCACGTTTCATGGTATTTCTAAACGTATGGCGTCGATAACTGGAAACTCAGTTTTCAAATCCCAAGTACTTATATTAGCTCGGAATTTTTCGCGTCATGAAAAAGGTCCCCAATCTGCCCGGGACCAAGAAATCTCCACGTTTCATTGTATTTCTAAACGTATGGCGTCGATAACTGGAAACTCAGTTTTCAGATCCCAAGTACTTATATTAGCTCGGAATTTTTCGCGTCATGAAAAAGGTCCCCAATCAGCCCGGGACCAAGAAATCTCCACGTTTCATTGTATTTCTAAACGAATGGCGTCGATAACTGGAAACTCAGTTTTCAGATCCCAAGTACTTATATTAGCTCGGAATTTTTCGCGTCATGAAAAAGGTCCCCAATCTGCCCGGGACCAAGAAATCTCCACGTTTCATGGTATTTCTAAACGTATGGCGTCGATAACTGGAAACTCAATTTTCAGATCCCAAGTACTTATATCAGCTCGGAATTTTTCGCGTCATGAAAAAATTACCCAATCAGCCCGGGACCAAGAAATCTCCACGTTTCACGGTATTTCTAAACGTATGGCGTCGATAACTGGAAACTCAATTTTCAGATCCCAAGTACTTATATCAGCTCGGAATTTTTCGCGTCATGAAAAAGGTCCCCAATCAGCCCGGGACCAAGAAATCTCCACGTTTCATTGTATTTCTAAACGAATGGCGTCGATAACTGGAAACTCAGTTTTCAGATCCCAAGTACTTATATTAGCTCGGAATTTTTCGCGTCATGAAAAAGGTCCCCAATCTGCCCGGGACCAAGAAATCTCCACGTTTCATGGTATTTCTAAACGTATGGCGTCGATAACTGGAAACTCAATTTTCAGATCCCAAGTACTTATATCAGCTCGGAATTTTTCGCGTCATGAAAAAATTACCCAATCAGCCCGGGACCAAGAAATCTCCACGTTTCACGGTATTTCTAAACGTATGGCGTCGATAACTGGAAACTCAATTTTCAGATCCCAAGTACTTATATCAGCTCGGAATTTTTCGCGTCATGAAAAAGGTCCCCAATCTGCCCGGGACCAAGAAATCTCCACGTTTCATTGTATTTCTAAACGAATGGCGTCGATAACTGGAAACTCAGTTTTCAGATCCCAAGTACTTATATTAGCTCGGAATTTTTCGCGTCATGAAAAAGGTCCCCAATCTGCCCGGGACCAAGAAATCTCCACGTTTCATGGTATTTCTAAACGTATGGCGTCGATAACTGGAAACTCAATTTTCAGATCCCAAGTACTTATATCAGCTCGGAATTTTTCGCGTCATGAAAAAGGTCCCCAATCTGCCCGGGACCAAGAAATCTCCACGTTTCATTGTATTTCTAAACGTATGGCGTCGATAACTGGAAACTCAATTTTCAGATCCCAAGTACTTATATCAGCTCGGAATTTTTCGCGTCATGAAAAAGGTCCCCAATCTGCCCGGGACCAAGAAATCTCCACGTTTCATTGTATTTCTAAACGAATGGCGTCGATAACTGGAAACTCAATTTTCAGATCCCAAGTACTTATATCAGCTCGGAATTTTTCGCGTCATGAAAAAGGTCCCCAATCTGCCCGGGACCAAGAAATCTCCACGTTTCATTGTATTTCTAAACGAATGGCGTCGATAACTGGAAACTCAGTTTTCAGATCCCAAGTACTTATATGAGCTCGGAATTTTTCGCGTCATGAAAAAGGTCCCCAATCTGCCCGGGACCAAGAAATCTCCACGTTTCATGGTATTTCTAAACGTATGGCGTCGATAACTGGAAACTCAATTTTCAGATCCCAAGTACTTATATCAGCTCGGAATTTTTCGCGTCATGAAAAAGGTCCCCAATCTGCCCGGGACCAAGAAATCTCCACGTTTCATTGTATTTCTAAACGTATGGCGTCGATAACTGGAAACTCAATTTTCAGATCCCAAGTACTTATATCAGCTCGGAATTTTTCGCGTCATGAAAAAGGTCCCCAATCTGCCCGGGACCAAGAAATCTCCACGTTTCATTGTATTTCTAAACGAATGGCGTCGATAACTGGAAACTCAGTTTTCAGATCCCAAGTACTTATATGAGCTCGGAATTTTTCGCGTCATGAAAAAATTACCCAATCAGCCCGGGACCAAGAAATCTCCACGTTTCATGGTATTTCTAAACGTATGGCGTCGATAACTGGAAACTCAGTTTTCAGATCCCAAGTACTTATATTAGCTCGGAATTTTTCGCGTCATGAAAAAGGTCCCCAATCTTCCCGGGACCAAGAAATCTCCACGTTTCATTGTATTTCTAAACGTATGGCGTCGATAACTGGAAACTCAGTTTTCAGATCCCAAGTACTTATATTAGCTCGGAATTTTTCGCGTCATGAAAAAGGTCCCCAATCAGCCCGGGACCAAGAAATCTCCACGTTTCATTGTATTTCTAAACGAATGGCGTCGATAACTGGAAACTCAGTTTTCAGATCCCAAGTACTTATATGAGCTCGGAATTTTTCGCGTCATGAAAAAATTACCCAATCAGCCCGGGACCAAGAAATCTCCACGTTTCATGGTATTTCTAAACGTATGGCGTCGATAACTGGAAACTCAGTTTTCAGATCCCAAGTACTTATATTAGCTCGGAATTTTTCGCGTCATGAAAAAATTACCCAATCAGCAAGGGACCAAGAAATCTCCACGTTTCATTGTATTTCTAAACGTATGGCGTCGATAACTGGAAACTCAGTTTTCAGATCCCAAGTACTTATATTAGCTCGGAATTTTTCGCGTCATGAAAAAGGTCCCCAATCAGCCCGGGACCAAGAAATCTCCACGTTTCATTGTATTTCTAAACGAATGGCGTCGATAACTGGAAACTCAGTTTTCAGATCCCAAGTACTGATATTAGCTCGGAATTTTTCGCGTCATGAAAAAGGTCCCCAATCTGCCCGGGACCAAGAAATCTCCACGTTTCATGGTATTTCTAAACGTATGGCGTCGATAACTGGAAACTCAATTTTCAGATCCCAAGTACTCATATCAGCTCGGAATTTTTCGCGTCATGAAAAAGGTCCCCAATCTGCCCGGGACCAAGAAATCTCCACGTTTCATTGTATTTCTAAACGTATGGCGTCGATAACTGGAAACTCAATTTTCAGATCCCAAGTACTTATATCAGCTCGGAATTTTTCGCGTCATGAAAAAGGTCCCCAATCTGCCCGGGACCAAGAAATCTCTACGTTTCATTGTATTTCTAAACGAATGGCGTCGATAACTGGAAACTCAATTTTCAGATCCCAAGTACTTATATCAGCTCGGAATTTTTCGCGTCATGAAAAAGGTCCCCAATCTGCCCGGGACCAAGAAATCTCTACGTTTCATTGTATTTCTAAACGAATGGCGTCGATAACTGGAAACTCAATTTTCAGATCCCAAGTACTTATATCAGCTCGGAATTTTTCGCGTCATGAAAAAGGTCCCCAATCTGCCCGGGACCAAGAAATCTCCACGTTTCATTGTATTTCTAAACGAATGGCGTCGATAACTGGAAACTCAGTTTTCAGATCCCAAGTACTTATATGAGCTCGGAATTTTTCGCGTCATGAAAAAATTACCCAATCAGCCCGGGACCAAGAAATCTCCACGTTTCATGGTATTTCTAAACGTATGGCGTCGATAACTGGAAACTCAGTTTTCAGATCCCAAGTACTTATATTAGCTCGGAATTTTTCGCGTCATGAAAAAGGTCCCCAATCTGCCCGGGACCAAGAAATCTCCACGTTTCATTGTATTTCTAAACGTATGGCGTCGATAACTGGAAACTCAGTTTTCAGATCCCAAGTACTTATATTAGCTCGGAATTTTTCGCGTCATGAAAAAGGTCCCCAATCTGCCCGGGACCAAGAAATCTCCACGTTTCATGGTATTTCTAAACGTATGGCGTCGATAACTGGAAACTCAATTTTCAGATCCCAAGTACTTATATCAGCTCGGAATTTTTCGCGTCATGAAAAAGGTCCCCAATCTGCCCGGGACCAAGAAATCTCCACGTTTCATTGTATTTCTAAACGTATGGCGTCGATAACTGGAAACTCAATTTTCAGATCCCAAGTACTTATATCAGCTCGGAATTTTTCGCGTCATGAAAAAGGTCCCCAATCTGCCCGGGACCAAGAAATCTCTACGTTTCATTGTATTTCTAAACGAATGGCGTCGATAACTGGAAACTCAATTTTCAGATCCCAAGTACTTATATCAGCTCGGAATTTTTCGCGTCATGAAAAAGGTCCCCAATCTGCCCGGGACCAAGAAATCTCCACGTTTCATTGTATTTCTAAACGAATGGCGTCGATAACTGGAAACTCAGTTTTCAGATCCCAAGTACTTATATGAGCTCGGAATTTTTCGCGTCATGAAAAAATTACCCAATCAGCCCGGGACCAAGAAATCTCCACGTTTCATGGTATTTCTAAACGTATGGCGTCGATAACTGGAAACTCAGTTTTCAGATCCCAAGTACTTATATTAGCTCGGAATTTTTCGCGTCATGAAAAAGGTCCCCAATCTGCCCGGGACCAAGAAATCTCCACGTTTCATTGTATTTCTAAACGTATGGCGTCGATAACTGGAAACTCAGTTTTCAGATCCCAAGTACTTATATGAGCTCGGAATTTTTCGCGTCATGAAAAAATTACCCAATCAGCCCGGGACCAAGAAATCTCCACGTTTCATGGTATTTCTAAACGTATGGCGTCGATAACTGGAAACTCAGTTTTCAGATCCCAAGTACTTATATTAGCTCGGAATTTTTCGCGTCATGAAAAAATTACCCAATCAGCAAGGGACCAAGAAATCTCCACGTTTCATTGTATTTCTAAACGTATGGCGTCGATAACTGGAAACTCAGTTTTCAGATCCCAAGTACTTATATTAGCTCGGAATTTTTCGCGTCATGAAAAAGGTCCCCAATCAGCCCGGGACCAAGAAATCTCCACGTTTCATTGTATTTCTAAACGAATGGCGTCGATAACTGGAAACTCAGTTTTCAGATCCCAAGTACTGATATTAGCTCGGAATTTTTCGCGTCATGAAAAAGGTCCCCAATCTGCCCGGGACCAAGAAATCTCCACGTTTCATGGTATTTCTAAACGTATGGCGTCGATAACTGGAAACTCAATTTTCAGATCCCAAGTACTCATATCAGCTCGGAATTTTTCGCGTCATGAAAAAGGTCCCCAATCTGCCCGGGACCAAGAAATCTCCACGTTTCATTGTATTTCTAAACGTATGGCGTCGATAACTGGAAACTCAATTTTCAGATCCCAAGTACTTATATCAGCTCGGAATTTTTCGCGTCATGAAAAAGGTCCCCAATCTGCCCGGGACCAAGAAATCTCTACGTTTCATTGTATTTCTAAACGAATGGCGTCGATAACTGGAAACTCAATTTTCAGATCCCAAGTACTTATATCAGCTCGGAATTTTTCGCGTCATGAAAAAGGTCCCCAATCTGCCCGGGACCAAGAAATCTCTACGTTTCATTGTATTTCTAAACGAATGGCGTCGATAACTGGAAACTCAATTTTCAGATCCCAAGTACTTATATCAGCTCGGAATTTTTCGCGTCATGAAAAAGGTCCCCAATCTGCCCGGGACCAAGAAATCTCCACGTTTCATTGTATTTCTAAACGAATGGCGTCGATAACTGGAAACTCAGTTTTCAGATCCCAAGTACTTATATGAGCTCGGAATTTTTCGCGTCATGAAAAAATTACCCAATCAGCCCGGGACCAAGAAATCTCCACGTTTCATGGTATTTCTAAACGTATGGCGTCGATAACTGGAAACTCAGTTTTCAGATCCCAAGTACTTATATTAGCTCGGAATTTTTCGCGTCATGAAAAAGGTCCCCAATCTGCCCGGGACCAAGAAATCTCCACGTTTCATTGTATTTCTAAACGTATGGCGTCGATAACTGGAAACTCAGTTTTCAGATCCCAAGTACTTATATTAGCTCGGAATTTTTCGCGTCATGAAAAAGGTCCCCAATCTGCCCGGGACCAAGAAATCTCCACGTTTCATGGTATTTCTAAACGTATGGCGTCGATAACTGGAAACTCAATTTTCAGATCCCAAGTACTTATATCAGCTCGGAATTTTTCGCGTCATGAAAAAGGTCCCCAATCTGCCCGGGACCAAGAAATCTCCACGTTTCATTGTATTTCTAAACGTATGGCGTCGATAACTGGAAACTCAATTTTCAGATCCCAAGTACTTATATCAGCTCGGAATTTTTCGCGTCATGAAAAAGGTCCCCAATCTGCCCGGGACCAAGAAATCTCTACGTTTCATTGTATTTCTAAACGAATGGCGTCGATAACTGGAAACTCAATTTTCAGATCCCAAGTACTTATATCAGCTCGGAATTTTTCGCGTCATGAAAAAGGTCCCCAATCTGCCCGGGACCAAGAAATCTCCACGTTTCATTGTATTTCTAAACGAATGGCGTCGATAACTGGAAACTCAGTTTTCAGATCCCAAGTACTTATATGAGCTCGGAATTTTTCGCGTCATGAAAAAATTACCCAATCAGCCCGGGACCAAGAAATCTCCACGTTTCATGGTATTTCTAAACGTATGGCGTCGATAACTGGAAACTCAGTTTTCAGATCCCAAGTACTTATATTAGCTCGGAATTTTTCGCGTCATGAAAAAGGTCCCCAATCTGCCCGGGACCAAGAAATCTCCACGTTTCATTGTATTTCTAAACGTATGGCGTCGATAACTGGAAACTCAGTTTTCAGATCCCAAGTACTTATATGAGCTCGGAATTTTTCGCGTCATGAAAAAATTACCCAATCAGCCCGGGACCAAGAAATCTCCACGTTTCATGGTATTTCTAAACGTATGGCGTCGATAACTGGAAACTCAGTTTTCAGATCCCAAGTACTTATATTAGCTCGGAATTTTTCGCGTCATGAAAAAATTACCCAATCAGCAAGGGACCAAGAAATCTCCACGTTTCATTGTATTTCTAAACGTATGGCGTCGATAACTGGAAACTCAGTTTTCAGATCCCAAGTACTTATATTAGCTCGGAATTTTTCGCGTCATGAAAAAGGTCCCCAATCAGCCCGGGACCAAGAAATCTCCACGTTTCATTGTATTTCTAAACGAATGGCGTCGATAACTGGAAACTCAGTTTTCAGATCCCAAGTACTGATATTAGCTCGGAATTTTTCGCGTCATGAAAAAGGTCCCCAATCTGCCCGGGACCAAGAAATCTCCACGTTTCATGGTATTTCTAAACGTATGGCGTCGATAACTGGAAACTCAATTTTCAGATCCCAAGTACTCATATCAGCTCGGAATTTTTCGCGTCATGAAAAAGGTCCCCAATCTGCCCGGGACCAAGAAATCTCCACGTTTCATTGTATTTCTAAACGTATGGCGTCGATAACTGGAAACTCAATTTTCAGATCCCAAGTACTTATATCAGCTCGGAATTTTTCGCGTCATGAAAAAGGTCCCCAATCTGCCCGGGACCAAGAAATCTCTACGTTTCATTGTATTTCTAAACGAATGGCGTCGATAACTGGAAACTCAATTTTCAGATCCCAAGTACTTATATCAGCTCGGAATTTTTCGCGTCATGAAAAAGGTCCCCAATCTGCCCGGGACCAAGAAATCTCTACGTTTCATTGTATTTCTAAACGAATGGCGTCGATAACTGGAAACTCAATTTTCAGATCCCAAGTACTTATATCAGCTCGGAATTTTTCGCGTCATGAAAAAGGTCCCCAATCTGCCCGGGACCAAGAAATCTCCACGTTTCATTGTATTTCTAAACGAATGGCGTCGATAACTGGAAACTCAGTTTTCAGATCCCAAGTACTTATATGAGCTCGGAATTTTTCGCGTCATGAAAAAATTACCCAATCAGCCCGGGACCAAGAAATCTCCACGTTTCATGGTATTTCTAAACGTATGGCGTCGATAACTGGAAACTCAGTTTTCAGATCCCAAGTACTTATATTAGCTCGGAATTTTTCGCGTCATGAAAAAGGTCCCCAATCTGCCCGGGACCAAGAAATCTCCACGTTTCATTGTATTTCTAAACGTATGGCGTCGATAACTGGAAACTCAGTTTTCAGATCCCAAGTACTTATATCAGCTCGGAATTTTTCGCGTCATGAAAAAGGTCCCCAATCTGCCCGGGACCAAGAAATCTCCACGTTTCATGGTATTTCTAAACGTATGGCGTCGATAACTGGAAACTCAATTTTCAGATCCCAAGTACTTATATCAGCTCGGAATTTTTCGCGTCATGAAAAAGGTCCCCAATCTGCCCGGGACCAAGAAATCTCCACGTTTCATTGTATTTCTAAACGTATGGCGTCGATAACTGGAAACTCAATTTTCAGATCCCAAGTACTTATATCAGCTCGGAATTTTTCGCGTCATGAAAAAGGTCCCCAATCTGCCCGGGACCAAGAAATCTCCACGTTTCATTGTATTTCTAAACGAATGGCGTCGATAACTGGAAACTCAATTTTCAGATCCCAAGTACTTATATCAGCTCGGAATTTTTCGCGTCATGAAAAAGGTCCCCAATCTGCCCGGGACCAAGAAATCTCCACGTTTCATTGTATTTCTAAACGAATGGCGTCGATAACTGGAAACTCAGTTTTCAGATCCCAAGTACTTATATGAGCTCGGAATTTTTCGCGTCATGAAAAAGGTCCCCAATCTGCCCGGGACCAAGAAATCTCCACGTTTCATGGTATTTCTAAACGTATGGCGTCGATAACTGGAAACTCAATTTTCAGATCCCAAGTACTTATATCAGCTCGGAATTTTTCGCGTCATGAAAAATGTCCCCAATCTGCCCGGGACCAAGAAATCTCCACGTTTCATTGTATTTCTAAACGTATGGCGTCGATAACTGGAAACTCAATTTTCAGATCCCAAGTACTTATATCAGCTCGGAATTTTTCGCGTCATGAAAAAGGTCCCCAATCTGCCCGGGACCAAGAAATCTCCACGTTTCATTGTATTTCTAAACGAATGGCGTCGATAACTGGAAACTCAGTTTTCAGATCCCAAGTACTTATATGAGCTCGGAATTTTTCGCGTCATGAAAAAATTACCCAATCAGCCCGGGACCAAGAAATCTCCACGTTTCATGGTATTTCTAAACGTATGGCGTCGATAACTGGAAACTCAGTTTTCAGATCCCAAGTACTTATATTAGCTCGGAATTTTTCGCGTCATGAAAAAGGTCCCCAATCTTCCCGGGACCAAGAAATCTCCACGTTTCATTGTATTTCTAAACGTATGGCGTCGATAACTGGAAACTCAGTTTTCAGATCCCAAGTACTTATATTAGCTCGGAATTTTTCGCGTCATGAAAAAGGTCCCCAATCAGCCCGGGACCAAGAAGTCTCCACGTTTCATTGTATTTCTAAACGAATGGCGTCGATAACTGGAAACTCAGTTTTCAGATCCCAAGTACTTATATGAGCTCGGAATTTTTCGCGTCATGAAAAAATTACCCAATCAGCCCGGGACCAAGAAATCTCCACGTTTCATGGTATTTCTAAACGTATGGCGTCGATAACTGGAAACTCAGTTTTCAGATCCCAAGTACTTATATTAGCTCGGAATTTTTCGCGTCATGAAAAAATTACCCAATCAGCAAGGGACCAAGAAATCTCCACGTTTCATTGTATTTCTAAACGTATGGCGTCGATAACTGGAAACTCAGTTTTCAGATCCCAAGTACTTATATTAGCTCGGAATTTTTCGCGTCATGAAAAAGGTCCCCAATCAGCCCGGGACCAAGAAATCTCCACGTTTCATTGTATTTCTAAACGAATGGCGTCGATAACTGGAAACTCAGTTTTCAGATCCCAAGTACTTATATCAGCTCGGAATTTTTCGCGTCATGAAAAAGGTCCCCAATCTGCCCGGGACCAAGAAATCTCCACGTTTCATGGTATTTCTAAACGTATGGCGTCGATAACTGGAAACTCAATTTTCAGATCCCAAGTACTTATATCAGCTCGGAATTTTTCGCGTCATGAAAAAGGTCCCCAATCTGCCCGGGACCAAGAAATCTCCACGTTTCATTGTATTTCTAAACGTATGGCGTCGATAACTGGAAACTCAATTTTCAGATCCCAAGTACTTATATCAGCTCGGAATTTTTCGCGTCATGAAAAAGGTCCCCAATCTGCCCGGGACCAAGAAATCTCTACGTTTCATTGTATTTCTAAACGAATGGCGTCGATAACTGGAAACTCAATTTTCAGATCCCAAGTACTTATATCAGCTCGGAATTTTTCGCGTCATGAAAAAGGTCCCCAATCTGCCCGGGACCAAGAAATCTCCACGTTTCATTGTATTTCTAAACGAATGGCGTCGATAACTGGAAACTCAGTTTTCAGATCCCAAGTACTTATATGAGCTCGGAATTTTTCGCGTCATGAAAAAATTACCCAATCAGCCCGGGACCAAGAAATCTCCACGTTTTATGGTATTTCTAAACGTATGGCGTCGATAACTGGAAACTCAGTTTTCAGATCCCAAGTACTTATATTAGCTCGGAATTTTTCGCGTCATGAAAAAGGTCCCCAATCTGCCCGGGACCAAGAAATCTCCACGTTTCATTGTATTTCTAAACGTATGGCGTCGATAACTGGAAACTCAGTTTTCAGATCCCAAGTACTTATATTAGCTCGGAATTTTTCGCGTCATGAAAAAGGTCCCCAATCAGCCCGGGACCAAGAAATCTCCACGTTTCATTGTATTTCTAAACGAATGGCGTCGATAACTGGAAACTCAGTTTTCAGATCCCAAGTACTTATATTAGCTCGGAATTTTTCGCGTCATGAAAAAGGTCCCCAATCTGCCCGGGACCAAGAAATCTCCACGTTTCATGGTATTTCTAAACGTATGGCGTCGATAACTGGAAACTCAATTTTCAGATCCCAAGTACTTATATCAGCTCGGAATTTTTCGCGTCATGAAAAAATTACCCAATCAGCCCGGGACCAAGAAATCTCCACGTTTCACGGTATTTCTAAACGTATGGCGTCGATAACTGGAAACTCAATTTTCAGATCCCAAGTACTTATATCAGCTCGGAATTTTTCGCGTCATGAAAAAGGTCCCCAATCAGCCCGGGACCAAGAAATCTCCACGTTTCATTGTATTTCTAAACGAATGGCGTCGATAACTGGAAACTCAGTTTTCAGATCCCAAGTACTTATATTAGCTCGGAATTTTTCGCGTCATGAAAAAGGTCCCCAATCTGCCCGGGACCAAGAAATCTCCACGTTTCATGGTATTTCTAAACGTATGGCGTCGATAACTGGAAACTCAATTTTCAGATCCCAAGTACTTATATCAGCTCGGAATTTTTCGCGTCATGAAAAAATTACCCAATCAGCCCGGGACCAAGAAATCTCCACGTTTCACGGTATTTCTAAACGTATGGCGTCGATAACTGGAAACTCAATTTTCAGATCCCAAGTACTTATATCAGCTCGGAATTTTTCGCGTCATGAAAAAGGTCCCCAATCTGCCCGGGACCAAGAAATCTCCACGTTTCATTGTATTTCTAAACGAATGGCGTCGATAACTGGAAACTCAGTTTTCAGATCCCAAGTACTTATATTAGCTCGGAATTTTTCGCGTCATGAAAAAGGTCCCCAATCTGCCCGGGACCAAGAAATCTCCACGTTTCATGGTATTTCTAAACGTATGGCGTCGATAACTGGAAACTCAATTTTCAGATCCCAAGTACTTATATCAGCTCGGAATTTTTCGCGTCATGAAAAAGGTCCCCAATCTGCCCGGGACCAAGAAATCTCCACGTTTCATTGTATTTCTAAACGTATGGCGTCGATAACTGGAAACTCAATTTTCAGATCCCAAGTACTTATATCAGCTCGGAATTTTTCGCGTCATGAAAAAGGTCCCCAATCTGCCCGGGACCAAGAAATCTCCACGTTTCATTGTATTTCTAAACGAATGGCGTCGATAACTGGAAACTCAATTTTCAGATCCCAAGTACTTATATCAGCTCGGAATTTTTCGCGTCATGAAAAAGGTCCCCAATCTGCCCGGGACCAAGAAATCTCCACGTTTCATTGTATTTCTAAACGAATGGCGTCGATAACTGGAAACTCAGTTTTCAGATCCCAAGTACTTATATGAGCTCGGAATTTTTCGCGTCATGAAAAAGGTCCCCAATCTGCCCGGGACCAAGAAATCTCCACGTTTCATGGTATTTCTAAACGTATGGCGTCGATAACTGGAAACTCAATTTTCAGATCCCAAGTACTTATATCAGCTCGGAATTTTTCGCGTCATGAAAAAGGTCCCCAATCTGCCCGGGACCAAGAAATCTCCACGTTTCATTGTATTTCTAAACGTATGGCGTCGATAACTGGAAACTCAATTTTCAGATCCCAAGTACTTATATCAGCTCGGAATTTTTCGCGTCATGAAAAAGGTCCCCAATCTGCCCGGGACCAAGAAATCTCCACGTTTCATTGTATTTCTAAACGAATGGCGTCGATAACTGGAAACTCAGTTTTCAGATCCCAAGTACTTATATGAGCTCGGAATTTTTCGCGTCATGAAAAAATTACCCAATCAGCCCGGGACCAAGAAATCTCCACGTTTCATGGTATTTCTAAACGTATGGCGTCGATAACTGGAAACTCAGTTTTCAGATCCCAAGTACTTATATTAGCTCGGAATTTTTCGCGTCATGAAAAAGGTCCCCAATCTTCCCGGGACCAAGAAATCTCCACGTTTCATTGTATTTCTAAACGTATGGCGTCGATAACTGGAAACTCAGTTTTCAGATCCCAAGTACTTATATTAGCTCGGAATTTTTCGCGTCATGAAAAAGGTCCCCAATCAGCCCGGGACCAAGAAATCTCCACGTTTCATTGTATTTCTAAACGAATGGCGTCGATAACTGGAAACTCAGTTTTCAGATCCCAAGTACTTATATGAGCTCGGAATTTTTCGCGTCATGAAAAAATTACCCAATCAGCCCGGGACCAAGAAATCTCCACGTTTCATGGTATTTCTAAACGTATGGCGTCGATAACTGGAAACTCAGTTTTCAGATCCCAAGTACTTATATTAGCTCGGAATTTTTCGCGTCATGAAAAAATTACCCAATCAGCAAGGGACCAAGAAATCTCCACGTTTCATTGTATTTCTAAACGTATGGCGTCGATAACTGGAAACTCAGTTTTCAGATCCCAAGTACTTATATTAGCTCGGAATTTTTCGCGTCATGAAAAAGGTCCCCAATCAGCCCGGGACCAAGAAATCTCCACGTTTCATTGTATTTCTAAACGAATGGCGTCGATAACTGGAAACTCAGTTTTCAGATCCCAAGTACTGATATTAGCTCGGAATTTTTCGCGTCATGAAAAAGGTCCCCAATCTGCCCGGGACCAAGAAATCTCCACGTTTCATGGTATTTCTAAACGTATGGCGTCGATAACTGGAAACTCAATTTTCAGATCCCAAGTACTCATATCAGCTCGGAATTTTTCGCGTCATGAAAAAGGTCCCCAATCTGCCCGGGACCAAGAAATCTCCACGTTTCATTGTATTTCTAAACGTATGGCGTCGATAACTGGAAACTCAATTTTCAGATCCCAAGTACTTATATCAGCTCGGAATTTTTCGCGTCATGAAAAAGGTCCCCAATCTGCCCGGGACCAAGAAATCTCTACGTTTCATTGTATTTCTAAACGAATGGCGTCGATAACTGGAAACTCAATTTTCAGATCCCAAGTACTTATATCAGCTCGGAATTTTTCGCGTCATGAAAAAGGTCCCCAATCTGCCCGGGACCAAGAAATCTCCACGTTTCATTGTATTTCTAAACGAATGGCGTCGATAACTGGAAACTCAGTTTTCAGATCCCAAGTACTTATATGAGCTCGGAATTTTTCGCGTCATGAAAAAATTACCCAATCAGCCCGGGACCAAGAAATCTCCACGTTTCATGGTATTTCTAAACGTATGGCGTCGATAACTGGAAACTCAGTTTTCAGATCCCAAGTACTTATATTAGCTCGGAATTTTTCGCGTCATGAAAAAGGTCCCCAATCTGCCCGGGACCAAGAAATCTCCACGTTTCATTGTATTTCTAAACGTATGGCGTCGATAACTGGAAACTCAGTTTTCAGATCCCAAGTACTTATATTAGCTCGGAATTTTTCGCGTCATGAAAAAGGTCCCCAATCTGCCCGGGACCAAGAAATCTCCACGTTTCATGGTATTTCTAAACGTATGGCGTCGATAACTGGAAACTCAGTTTTCAGATCCCAAGTACTTATATTAGCTCGGAATTTTTCGCGTCATGAAAAAGGTCCCCAATCTGCCCGGGACCAAGAAATCTCCACGTTTCATGGTATTTCTAAACGTATGGCGTCGATAACTGGAAACTCAATTTTCAGATCCCAAGTACTTATATCAGCTCGGAATTTTTCGCGTCATGAAAAAATTACCCAATCAGCCCGGGACCAAGAAATCTCCACGTTTCACGGTATTTCTAAACGTATGGCGTCGATAACTGGAAACTCAATTTTCAGATCCCAAGTACTTATATCAGCTCGGAATTTTTCGCGTCATGAAAAAGGTCCCCAATGTGCCCGGGACCAAGAAATCTCCACGTTTCATTGTATTTCTAAACGAATGGCGTCGATAACTGGAAACTCAGTTTTCAGATCCCAAGTACTTATATTAGCTCGGAATTTTTCGCGTCATGAAAAAGGTCCCCAATCTGCCCGGGACCAAGAAATCTCCACGTTTCATGGTATTTCTAAACGTATGGCGTCGATAACTGGAAACTCAATTTTCAGATCCCAAGTACTTATATCAGCTCGGAATTTTTCGCGTCATGAAAAAGGTCCCCAATCTGCCCGGGACCAAGAAATCTCCACGTTTCATTGTATTTCTAAACGTATGGCGTCGATAACTGGAAACTCAATTTTCAGATCCCAAGTACTTATATCAGCTCGGAATTTTTCGCGTCATGAAAAAGGTCCCCAATCTGCCCGGGACCAAGAAATCTCCACGTTTCATTGTATTTCTAAACGAATGGCGTCGATAACTGGAAACTCAATTTTCAGATCCCAAGTACTTATATCAGCTCGGAATTTTTCGCGTCATGAAAAAGGTCCCCAATCTGCCCGGGACCAAGAAATCTCCACGTTTCATTGTATTTCTAAACGAATGGCGTCGATAACTGGAAACTCAGTTTTCAGATCCCAAGTACTTATATGAGCTCGGAATTTTTCGCGTCATGAAAAAGGTCCCCAATCTGCCCGGGACCAAGAAATCTCCACGTTTCATGGTATTTCTAAACGTATGGCGTCGATAACTGGAAACTCAATTTTCAGATCCCAAGTACTTATATCAGCTCGGAATTTTTCGCGTCATGAAAAAGGTCCCCAATCTGCCCGGGACCAAGAAATCTCCACGTTTCATTGTATTTCTAAACGTATGGCGTCGATAACTGGAAACTCAATTTTCAGATCCCAAGTACTTATATCAGCTCGGAATTTTTCGCGTCATGAAAAAGGTCCCCAATCTGCCCGGGACCAAGAAATCTCCACGTTTCATTGTATTTCTAAACGAATGGCGTCGATAACTGGAAACTCAGTTTTCAGATCCCAAGTACTTATATGAGCTCGGAATTTTTCGCGTCATGAAAAAATTACCCAATCAGCCCGGGACCAAGAAATCTCCACGTTTCATGGTATTTCTAAACGTATGGCGTCGATAACTGGAAACTCAGTTTTCAGATCCCAAGTACTTATATTAGCTCGGAATTTTTCGCGTCATGAAAAAGGTCCCCAATCTTCCCGGGACCAAGAAATCTCCACGTTTCATTGTATTTCTAAACGTATGGCGTCGATAACTGGAAACTCAGTTTTCAGATCCCAAGTACTTATATTAGCTCGGAATTTTTCGCGTCATGAAAAAGGTCCCCAATCAGCCCGGGACCAAGAAGTCTCCACGTTTCATTGTATTTCTAAACGAATGGCGTCGATAACTGGAAACTCAGTTTTCAGATCCCAAGTACTTATATGAGCTCGGAATTTTTCGCGTCATGAAAAAATTACCCAATCAGCCCGGGACCAAGAAATCTCCACGTTTCATGGTATTTCTAAACGTATGGCGTCGATAACTGGAAACTCAGTTTTCAGATCCCAAGTACTTATATTAGCTCGGAATTTTTCGCGTCATGAAAAAATTACCCAATCAGCAAGGGACCAAGAAATCTCCACGTTTCATTGTATTTCTAAACGTATGGCGTCGATAACTGGAAACTCAGTTTTCAGATCCCAAGTACTTATATTAGCTCGGAATTTTTCGCGTCATGAAAAAGGTCCCCAATCAGCCCGGGACCAAGAAATCTCCACGTTTCATTGTATTTCTAAACGAATGGCGTCGATAACTGGAAACTCAGTTTTCAGATCCCAAGTACTTATATCAGCTCGGAATTTTTCGCGTCATGAAAAAGGTCCCCAATCTGCCCGGGACCAAGAAATCTCCACGTTTCATGGTATTTCTAAACGTATGGCGTCGATAACTGGAAACTCAATTTTCAGATCCCAAGTACTTATATCAGCTCGGAATTTTTCGCGTCATGAAAAAGGTCCCCAATCTGCCCGGGACCAAGAAATCTCCACGTTTCATTGTATTTCTAAACGTATGGCGTCGATAACTGGAAACTCAATTTTCAGATCCCAAGTACTTATATCAGCTCGGAATTTTTCGCGTCATGAAAAAGGTCCCCAATCTGCCCGGGACCAAGAAATCTCTACGTTTCATTGTATTTCTAAACGAATGGCGTCGATAACTGGAAACTCAATTTTCAGATCCCAAGTACTTATATCAGCTCGGAATTTTTCGCGTCATGAAAAAGGTCCCCAATCTGCCCGGGACCAAGAAATCTCTACGTTTCATTGTATTTCTAAACGAATGGCGTCGATAACTGGAAACTCAATTTTCAGATCCCAAGTACTTATATCAGCTCGGAATTTTTCGCGTCATGAAAAAGGTCCCCAATCTGCCCGGGACCAAGAAATCTCCACGTTTCATTGTATTTCTAAACGAATGGCGTCGATAACTGGAAACTCAGTTTTCAGATCCCAAGTACTTATATGAGCTCGGAATTTTTCGCGTCATGAAAAAATTACCCAATCAGCCCGGGACCAAGAAATCTCCACGTTTCATGGTATTTCTAAACGTATGGCGTCGATAACTGGAAACTCAGTTTTCAGATCCCAAGTACTTATATTAGCTCGGAATTTTTCGCGTCATGAAAAAGGTCCCCAATCTGCCCGGGACCAAGAAATCTCCACGTTTCATTGTATTTCTAAACGTATGGCGTCGATAACTGGAAACTCAGTTTTCAGATCCCAAGTACTTATATTAGCTCGGAATTTTTCGCGTCATGAAAAAGATCCCCAATCTGCCCGGGACCAAGAAATCTCCACGTTTCATGGTATTTCTAAACGTATGGCGTCGATAACTGGAAACTCAATTTTCAGATCCCAAGTACTTATATCAGCTCGGAATTTTTCGCGTCATGAAAAAGGTCCCCAATCTGCCCGGGACCAAGAAATCTCCACGTTTCATTGTATTTCTAAACGTATGGCGTCGATAACTGGAAACTCAATTTTCAGATCCCAAGTACTTATATCAGCTCGGAATTTTTCGCGTCATGAAAAAGGTCCCCAATCTGCCCGGGACCAAGAAATCTCCACGTTTCATTGTATTTCTAAACGAATGGCGTCGATAACTGGAAACTCAGTTTTCAGATCCCAAGTACTTATATGAGCTCGGAATTTTTCGCGTCATGAAAAAATTACCCAATCAGCCCGGGACCAAGAAATCTCCACGTTTCATGGTATTTCTAAACGTATGGCGTCGATAACTGGAAACTCAGTTTTCAGATCCCAAGTACTTATATTAGCTCGGAATTTTTCGCGTCATGAAAAAGGTCCCCAATCTTCCCGGGACCAAGAAATCTCCACGTTTCATTGTATTTCTAAACGTATGGCGTCGATAACTGGAAACTCAGTTTTCAGATCCCAAGTACTTATATTAGCTCGGAATTTTTCGCGTCATGAAAAAGGTCCCCAATCAGCCCGGGACCAAGAAGTCTCCACGTTTCATTGTATTTCTAAACGAATGGCGTCGATAACTGGAAACTCAGTTTTCAGATCCCAAGTACTTATATGAGCTCGGAATTTTTCGCGTCATGAAAAAATTACCCAATCAGCCCGGGACCAAGAAATCTCCACGTTTCATGGTATTTCTAAACGTATGGCGTCGATAACTGGAAACTCAGTTTTCAGATCCCAAGTACTTATATTAGCTCGGAATTTTTCGCGTCATGAAAAAATTACCCAATCAGCAAGGGACCAAGAAATCTCCACGTTTCATTGTATTTCTAAACGTATGGCGTCGATAACTGGAAACTCAGTTTTCAGATCCCAAGTACTTATATTAGCTCGGAATTTTTCGCGTCATGAAAAAGGTCCCCAATCAGCCCGGGACCAAGAAATCTCCACGTTTCATTGTATTTCTAAACGAATGGCGTCGATAACTGGAAACTCAGTTTTCAGATCCCAAGTACTTATATCAGCTCGGAATTTTTCGCGTCATGAAAAAGGTCCCCAATCTGCCCGGGACCAAGAAATCTCCACGTTTCATGGTATTTCTAAACGTATGGCGTCGATAACTGGAAACTCAATTTTCAGATCCCAAGTACTTATATCAGCTCGGAATTTTTCGCGTCATGAAAAAGGTCCCCAATCTGCCCGGGACCAAGAAATCTCCACGTTTCATTGTATTTCTAAACGTATGGCGTCGATAACTGGAAACTCAATTTTCAGATCCCAAGTACTTATATCAGCTCGGAATTTTTCGCGTCATGAAAAAGGTCCCCAATCTGCCCGGGACCAAGAAATCTCTACGTTTCATTGTATTTCTAAACGAATGGCGTCGATAACTGGAAACTCAATTTTCAGATCCCAAGTACTTATATCAGCTCGGAATTTTTCGCGTCATGAAAAAGGTCCCCAATCTGCCCGGGACCAAGAAATCTCTACGTTTCATTGTATTTCTAAACGAATGGCGTCGATAACTGGAAACTCAATTTTCAGATCCCAAGTACTTATATCAGCTCGGAATTTTTCGCGTCATGAAAAAGGTCCCCAATCTGCCCGGGACCAAGAAATCTCCACGTTTCATTGTATTTCTAAACGAATGGCGTCGATAACTGGAAACTCAGTTTTCAGATCCCAAGTACTTATATGAGCTCGGAATTTTTCGCGTCATGAAAAAATTACCCAATCAGCCCGGGACCAAGAAATCTCCACGTTTCATGGTATTTCTAAACGTATGGCGTCGATAACTGGAAACTCAGTTTTCAGATCCCAAGTACTTATATTAGCTCGGAATTTTTCGCGTCATGAAAAAGGTCCCCAATCTGCCCGGGACCAAGAAATCTCCACGTTTCATTGTATTTCTAAACGTATGGCGTCGATAACTGGAAACTCAGTTTTCAGATCCCAAGTACTTATATTAGCTCGGAATTTTTCACGTCATGAAAAAGGTCCCCAATCTGCCCGGGACCAAGAAATCTCCACGTTTCATGGTATTTCTAAACGTATGGCGTCGATAACTGGAAACTCAATTTTCAGATCCCAAGTACTTATATCAGCTCGGAATTTTTCGCGTCATGAAAAAGGACCCCAATCTGCCCGGGACCAAGAAATCTCCACGTTTCATTGTATTTCTAAACGAATGGCGTCGATAACTGGAAACTCAGTTTTCAGATCCCAAGTACTTATATGAGCTCGGAATTTTTCGCGTCATGAAAAAATTACCCAATCAGCCCGGGACCAAGAAATCTCCACGTTTCATGGTATTTCTAAACGTATGGCGTCGATAACTGGAAACTCAGTTTTCAGATCCCAAGTACTTATATTAGCTCGGAATTTTTCGCGTCATGAAAAAGGTCCCCAATCTGCCCGGGACCAAGAAATCTCCACGTTTCATTGTATTTCTAAACGTATGGCGTCGATAACTGGAAACTCAGTTTTCAGATCCCAAGTACTTATATTAGCTCGGAATTTTTCGCGTCATGAAAAAGGTCCCCAATCTGCCCGGGACCAAGAAATCTCCAGGTTTCATTGTATTTCTAAACGAATGGCGTCGATAACTGGAAACTCAATTTTCAGATCCCAAGTACTTATATCAGCTCGGAATTTTTCGCGTCATGAAAAAGGTCCCCAATCTGCCCGGGACCAAGAAATCTCCACGTTTCATTGTATTTCTAAACGTATGGCGTCGATAACTGGAAACTCAATTTTCAGATCCCAAGTACTTATATCAGCTCGGAATTTTTCGCGTCATGAAAAAGGTCCCCAATCTGCCCGGGACCAAGAAATCTCCACGTTTCATTGTATTTCTAAACGAATGGCGTCGATAACTGGAAACTCAATTTTCAGATCCCAAGTACTTATATCAGCTCGGAATTTTTCGCGTCATGAAAAAGGTCCCCAATCTGCCCGGGACCAAGAAATCTCCACGTTTCATTGTATTTCTAAACGAATGGCGTCGATAACTGGAAACTCAGTTTTCAGATCCCAAGTACTTATATGAGCTCGGAATTTTTCGCGTCATGAAAAAATTACCCAATCAGCCCGGGACCAAGAAATCTCCACGTTTCATGGTATTTCTAAACGTATGGCGTCGATAACTGGAAACTCAGTTTTCAGATCCCAAGTACTTATATTAGCTCGGAATTTTTCGCGTCATGAAAAAGGTCCCCAATCTGCCCGGGACCAAGAAATCTCCACGTTTCATTGTATTTCTAAACGTATGGCGTCGATAACTGGAAACTCAGTTTTCAGATCCCAAGTACTTATATTAGCTCGGAATTTTTCGCGTCATGAAAAAGGTCCCCAATCTGCCCGGGACCAAGAAATCTCCACGTTTCATTGTATTTCTAAACGTATGGCGTCGATAACTGGAAACTCAATTTTCAGATCCCAAGTACTTATATCAGCTCGGAATTTTTCGCGTCATGAAAAAGGTCCCCAATCTGCCCGGGACCAAGAAATCTCCACGTTTCATTGTATTTCTAAACGAATGGCGTCGATAACTGGAAACTCAGTTTTCAGATCCCAAGTACTTATATGAGCTC
The DNA here is from genome assembly GCA_964016905.1 of Perithous albicinctus. Lineage (NCBI taxonomy): Eukaryota > Metazoa > Arthropoda > Insecta > Hymenoptera > Ichneumonidae > Perithous > Perithous albicinctus. The sequence continues at coordinate 3,933,805 of OZ024694.1, read as the reverse complement.
GGAATTTTTCGCGTCATGAAAAAATTACCCAATCAGCCCGGGACCAAGAAATCTCCACGTTTCATTGTATTTCTAAACGAATGGCGTCGATAACTGGAAACTCAGTTTTCAGATCCCAAGTACTTATATTAGCTCGGAATTTTTCGCGTCATGAAAAAGGTCCCCAATCTGCCCGGGACCAAGAAATCTCCATGTTTCATGGTATTTCTAAACGTATGGCGTCGATAACTGGAAACTCAATTTTCAGATCCCAAGTACTTATATCAGCTCGGAATTTTTCGCGTCATGAAAAAATTACCCAATCAGCCCGGGACCAAGAAATCTCCACGTTTCACGGTATTTCTAAACGTATGGCGTCGATAACTGGAAACTCAATTTTCAGATCCCAAGTACTTATATCAGCTCGGAATTTTTCGCGTCATGAAAAAGGTCCCCAATCAGCCCGGGACCAAGAAATCTCCACGTTTCATTGTATTTCTAAACGAATGGCGTCGATAACTGGAAACTCAGTTTTCAGATCCCAAGTACTTATATTAGCTCGGAATTTTTCGCGTCATGAAAAAGGTCCCCAATCTGCCCGGGACCAAGAAATCTCCACGTTTCATGGTATTTCTAAACGTATGGCGTCGATAACTGGAAACTCAATTTTCAGATCCCAAGTACTTATATCAGCTCGGAATTTTTCGCGTCATGAAAAAATTACCCAATCAGCCCGGGACCAAGAAATCTGCACGTTTCACGGTATTTCTAAACGTATGGCGTCGATAACTGGAAACTCAATTTTCAGATCCCAAGTACTTATATTAGCTCGGAATTTTTCGCGTCATGAAAAAGGTCCCCAATCAGCCCGGGACCAAGAAATCTCCACGTTTCATTGTATTTCTAAACGAATGGCGTCGATAACTGGAAACTCAGTTTTCAGATCCCAAGTACTTATATCAGCTCGGAATTTTTCGCGTCATGAAAAAGGTCCCCAATCTGCCCGGGACCAAGAAATCTCCACGTTTCATGGTATTTCTAAACGTATGGCGTCGATAACTGGAAACTCAATTTTCAGATCCCAAGTACTTATATCAGCTCGGAATTTTTCGCGTCATGAAAAAGGTCCCCAATCTGCCCGGGACCAAGAAATCTCCACGTTTCATTGTATTTCTAAACGTATGGCGTCGATAACTGGAAACTCAATTTTCAGATCCCAAGTACTTATATCAGCTCGGAATTTTTCGCGTCATGAAAAAGGTCCCCAATCTGCCCGGGACCAAGAAATCTCTACGTTTCATTGTATTTCTAAACGAATGGCGTCGATAACTGGAAACTCAATTTTCAGATCCCAAGTACTTATATCAGCTCGGAATTTTTCGCGTCATGAAAAAGGTCCCCAATCTGCCCGGGACCAAGAAATCTCTACGTTTCATTGTATTTCTAAACGAATGGCGTCGATAACTGGAAACTCAATTTTCAGATCCCAAGTACTTATATCAGCTCGGAATTTTTCGCGTCATGAAAAAGGTCCCCAATCTGCCCGGGACCAAGAAATCTCCACGTTTCATTGTATTTCTAAACGAATGGCGTCGATAACTGGAAACTCAGTTTTCAGATCCCAAGTACTTATATGAGCTCGGAATTTTTCGCGTCATGAAAAAATTACCCAATCAGCCCGGGACCAAGAAATCTCCACGTTTCATGGTATTTCTAAACGTATGGCGTCGATAACTGGAAACTCAGTTTTCAGATCCCAAGTACTTATATTAGCTCGGAATTTTTCGCGTCATGAAAAAGGTCCCCAATCTGCCCGGGACCAAGAAATCTCCACGTTTCATTGTATTTCTAAACGTATGGCGTCGATAACTGGAAACTCAGTTTTCAGATCCCAAGTACTTATATTAGCTCGGAATTTTTCGCGTCATGAAAAAGGTCCCCAATCTGCCCGGGACCAAGAAATCTCCACGTTTCATGGTATTTCTAAACGTATGGCGTCGATAACTGGAAACTCAATTTTCAGATCCCAAGTACTTACATCAGCTCGGAATTTTTCGCGTCATGAAAAAGGTCCCCAATCTGCCCGGGACCAAGAAATCTCCACGTTTCATTGTATTTCTAAACGTATGGCGTCGATAACTGGAAACTCAATTTTCAGATCCCAAGTACTTATATCAGCTCGGAATTTTTCGCGTCATGAAAAAGGTCCCCAATCTGCCCGGGACCAAGAAATCTCTACGTTTCATTGTATTTCTAAACGAATGGCGTCGATAACTGGAAACTCAATTTTCAGATCCCAAGTACTTATATCAGCTCGGAATTTTTCGCGTCATGAAAAACGTCCCCAATCTGCCCGGGACCAAGAAATCTCCACGTTTCATTGTATTTCTAAACGAATGGCGTCGATAACTGGAAACTCAGTTTTCAGATCCCAAGTACTTATATGAGCTCGGAATTTTTCGCGTCATGAAAAAATTACCCAATCAGCCCGGGACCAAGAAATCTCCACGTTTCATGGTATTTCTAAACGTATGGCGTCGATAACTGGAAACTCAGTTTTCAGATCCCAAGTACTTATATTAGCTCGGAATTTTTCGCGTCATGAAAAAGGTCCCCAATCTGCCCGGGACCAAGAAATCTCCACGTTTCATTGTGTTTCTAAACGTATGGCGTCGATAACTGGAAACTCAGTTTTCAGATCCCAAGTACTTATATTAGCTCGGAATTTTTCGCGTCATGAAAAAGGTCCCCAATCTGCCCGGGACCAAGAAATCTCCACGTTTCATTGTATTTCTAAACGAATGGCGTCGATAACTGGAAACTCAATTTTCAGATCCCAAGTACTTATATCAGCTCGGAATTTTTCGCGTCATGAAAAAGGTCCCCAATCTGCCCGGGACCAAGAAATCTCCACGTTTCATGGTATTTCTAAACGTATGGCGTCGATAACTGGAAACTCAGTTTTCAGATCCCAAGTACTTATATTAGCTCGGAATTTTTCGCGTCATGAAAAAGGTCCCCAATCTGCCCGGGACCAAGAAATCTCCACGTTTCATTGTATTTCTAAACGTATGGCGTCGATAACTGGAAACTCAGTTTTCAGATCCCAAGTACTTATATTAGCTCGGAATTTTTCGCGTCATGAAAAAGGTCCCCAATCTGCCCGGGACCAAGAAATCTCCACGTTTCATTGTATTTCTAAACGAATGGCGTCGATAACTGGAAACTCAATTTTCAGATCCCAAGTACTTATATCAGCTCGGAATTTTTCGCGTCATGAAAAAGGTCCCCAATCTGCCCGGGACCAAGAAATCTCCACGTTTCATTGTATTTCTAAACGTATGGCGTCGATAACTGGAAACTCAATTTTCAGATCCCAAGTACTTATATCAGCTCGGAATTTTTCGCGTCATGAAAAAGGTCCCCAATCTGCCCGGGACCAAGAAATCTCCACGTTTCATTGTATTTCTAAACGAATGGCGTCGATAACTGGAAACTCAATTTTCAGATCCCAAGTACTTATATCAGCTCGGAATTTTTCGCGTCATGAAAAAGGTCCCCAATCTGCCCGGGACCAAGAAATCTCCACGTTTCATTGTATTTCTAAACGAATGGCGTCGATAACTGGAAACTCAGTTTTCAGATCCCAAGTACTTATATGAGCTCGGAATTTTTCGCGTCATGAAAAAATTACCCAATCAGCCCGGGACCAAGAAATCTCCACGTTTCATGGTATTTCTAAACGTATGGCGTCGATAACTGGAAACTCAGTTTTCAGATCCCAAGTACTTATATTAGCTCGGAATTTTTCGCGTCATGAAAAAGGTCCCCAATCTGCCCGGGACCAAGAAATCTCCACGTTTCATTGTATTTCTAAACGTATGGCGTCGATAACTGGAAACTCAGTTTTCAGATCCCAAGTACTTATATTAGCTCGGAATTTTTCGCGTCATGAAAAAGGTCCCCAATCTGCCCGGGACCAAGAAATCTCCACGTTTCATTGTATTTCTAAACGTATGGCGTCGATAACTGGAAACTCAATTTTCAGATCCCAAGTACTTATATCAGCTCGGAATTTTTCGCGTCATGAAAAAGGTCCCCAATCTGCCCGGGACCAAGAAATCTCCACGTTTCATTGTATTTCTAAACGAATGGCGTCGATAACTGGAAACTCAGTTTTCAGATCCCAAGTACTTATATGAGCTCGGAATTTTTCGCGTCATGAAAAAATTACCCAATCAGCCCGGGACCAAGAAATCTCCACGTTTCATTGTATTTCTAAACGAATGGCGTCGATAACTGGAAACTCAGTTTTCAGATCCCAAGTACTTATATTAGCTCGGAATTTTTCGCGTCATGAAAAAGGTCCCCAATCTGCCCGGGACCAAGAAATCTCCACGTTTCATGGTATTTCTAAACGTATGGCGTCGATAACTGGAAACTCAATTTTCAGATCCCAAGTACTTATATCAGCTCGGAATTTTTCGCGTCATGAAAAAATTACCCAATCAGCCCGGGACCAAGAAATCTCCACGTTTCACGGTATTTCTAAACGTATGGCGTCGATAACTGGAAACTCAATTTTCAGATCCCAAGTACTTATATCAGCTCGGAATTTTTCGCGTCATGAAAAAGGTCCCCAATCAGCCCGGGACCAAGAAATCTCCACGTTTCATTGTATTTCTAAACGAATGGCGTCGATAACTGGAAACTCAGTTTTCAGATCCCAAGTACTTATATTAGCTCGGAATTTTTCGCGTCATGAAAAAGGTCCCCAATCTGCCCGGGACCAAGAAATCTCCACGTTTCATGGTATTTCTAAACGTATGGCGTCGATAACTGGAAACTCAATTTTCAGATCCCAAGTACTTATATCAGCTCGGAATTTTTCGCGTCATGAAAAAATTACCCAATCAGCCCGGGACCAAGAAATCTGCACGTTTCACGGTATTTCTAAACGTATGGCGTCGATAACTGGAAACTCAATTTTCAGATCCCAAGTACTTATATCAGCTCGGAATTTTTCGCGTCATGAAAAAGGTCCCCAATCAGCCCGGGACCAAGAAATCTCCACGTTTCATTGTATTTCTAAACGAATGGCGTCGATAACTGGAAACTCAGTTTTCAGATCCCAAGTACTTATATTAGCTCGGAATTTTTCGCATCATGAAAAAGGTCCCCAATCTGCCCGGGACCAAGAAATCTCCACGTTTCATGGTATTTCTAAACGTATGGCGTCGATAACTGGAAACTCAATTTTCAGATCCCAAGTACTTATATCAGCTCGGAATTTTTCGCGTCATGAAAAAGGTCCCCAATCTGCCCGGGACCAAGAAATCTCCACGTTTCATTGTATTTCTAAACGTATGACGTCGATAACTGGAAACTCAATTTTCAGATCCCAAGTACTTATATCAGCTCGGAATTTTTCGCGTCATGAAAAAGGTCCCCAATCTGCCCGGGACCAAGAAATCTCTACGTTTCATTGTATTTCTAAACGAATGGCGTCGATAACTGGAAACTCAATTTTCAGATCCCAAGTACTTATATCAGCTCGGAATTTTTCGCGTCATGAAAAAGGTCCCCAATCTGCCCGGGACCAAGAAATCTCCACGTTTCATTGTATTTCTAAACGAATGGCGTCGATAACTGGAAACTCAGTTTTCAGATCCCAAGTACTTATATGAGCTCGGAATTTTTCGCGTCATGAAAAAATTACCCAATCAGCCCGGGACCAAGAAATCTCCACGTTTCATGGTATTTCTAAACGTATGGCGTCGATAACTGGAAACTCAGTTTTCAGATCCCAAGTACTTATATTAGCTCGGAATTTTTCGCGTCATGAAAAAGGTCCCCAATCTGCCCGGGACCAAGAAATCTCCACGTTTCATTGTATTTCTAAACGTATGGCGTCGATAACTGGAAACTCAGTTTTCAGATCCCAAGTACTTATATTAGCTCGGAATTTTTCGCGTCATGAAAAAGGTCCCCAATCTGCCCGGGACCAAGAAATCTCCACGTTTCATTGTATTTCTAAACGAATGGCGTCGATAACTGGAAACTCAATTTTCAGATCCCAAGTACTTATATCAGCTCGGAATTTTTCGCGTCATGAAAAAGGTCCCCAATCTGCCCGGGACCAAGAAATCTCCACGTTTCATTGTATTTCTAAACGTATGGCGTCGATGACTGGAAACTCAATTTTCAGATCCCAAGTACTTATATCAGCTCGGAATTTTTCGCGTCATGAAAAAGGTCCCCAATCTGCCCGGGACCAAGAAATCTCCACGTTTCATTGTATTTCTAAACGAATGGCGTCGATAACTGGAAACTCAATTTTCAGATCCCAAGTACTTATATCAGCTCGGAATTTTTCGCGTCATGAAAAAGGTCCCCAATCTGCCCGGGACCAAGAAATCTCCACGTTTCATTGTATTTCTAAACGAATGGCGTCGATAACTGGAAACTCAGTTTTCAGATCCCAAGTACTTATATGAGCTCGGAATTTTTCGCGTCATGAAAAAATTACCCAATCAGCCCGGGACCAAGAAATCTCCACGTTTCATGGTATTTCTAAACGTATGGCGTCGATAACTGGAAACTCAGTTTTCAGATCCCAAGTACTTATATTAGCTCGGAATTTTTCGCGTCATGAAAAAGGTCCCCAATCTGCCCGGGACCAAGAAATCTCCACGTTTCATTGTATTTCTAAACGTATGGCGTCGATAACTGGAAACTCAGTTTTCAGATCCCAAGTACTTATATTAGCTCGGAATTTTTCGCGTCATGAAAAAGGTCCCCAATCTGCCCGGGACCAAGAAATCTCCACGTTTCATTGTATTTCTAAACGAATGGCGTCGATAACTGGAAACTCAATTTTCAGATCCCAAGTACTTATATCAGCTCGGAATTTTTCGCGTCATGAAAAAGGTCCCCAATCTGCCCGGGACCAAGAAATCTCCACGTTTCATTGTATTTCTAAACGTATGGCGTCGATAACTGGAAACTCAATTTTCAGATCCCAAGTACTTATATCAGCTCGGAATTTTTCGCGTCATGAAAAAGGTCCCCAATCTGCCCGGGACCAAGAAATCTCCACGTTTCATTGTATTTCTAAACGAATGGCGTCGATAACTGGAAACTCAATTTTCAGATCCCAAGTACTTATATTAGCTCGGAATTTTTCGCGTCATGAAAAAGGTCCCCAATCTGCCCGGGACCAAGAAATCTCCACGTTTCATTGTATTTCTAAACGAATGGCGTCGATAACTGGAAACTCAGTTTTCAGATCCCAAGTACTTATATGAGCTCGGAATTTTTCGCGTCATGAAAAAATTACCCAATCAGCCCGGGACCAAGAAATCTCCACGTTTCATGGTATTTCTAAACGTATGGCGTCGATAACTGGAAACTCAGTTTTCAGATCCCAAGTACTTATATTAGCTCGGAATTTTTCGCGTCATGAAAAAGGTCCCCAATCTGCCCGGGACCAAGAAATCTCCACGTTTCATTGTATTTCTAAACGTATGGCGTCGATAACTGGAAACTCAGTTTTCAGATCCCAAGTACTTATATTAGCTCGGAATTTTTCGCGTCATGAAAAAGGTCCCCAATCTGCCCGGGACCAAGAAATCTCCACGTTTCATTGTATTTCTAAACGTATGGCGTCGATAACTGGAAACTCAATTTTCAGATCCCAAGTACTTATATCAGCTCGGAATTTTTCGCGTCATGAAAAAGGTCCCCAATCTGCCCGGGACCAAGAAATCTCCACGTTTCATTGTATTTCTAAACGAATGGCGTCGATAACTGGAAACTCAGTTTTCAGATCCCAAGTACTTATATGAGCTCGGAATTTTTCGCGTCATGAAAAAATTACCCAATCAGCCCGGGACCAAGAAATCTCCACGTTTCATTGTATTTCTAAACGAATGGCGTCGATAACTGGAAACTCAGTTTTCAGATCCCAAGTACTTATATTAGCTCGGAATTTTTCGCGTCATGAAAAAGGTCCCCAATCTGCCCGGGACCAAGAAATCTCCACGTTTCATGGTATTTCTAAACGTATGGCGTCGATAACTGGAAACTCAATTTTCAGATCCCAAGTACTTATATCAGCTCGGAATTTTTCGCGTCATGAAAAAATTACCCAATCAGCCCGGGACCAAGAAATCTCCACGTTTCACGGTATTTCTAAACATATGGCGTCGATAACTGGAAACTCAATTTTCAGATCCCAAGTACTTATATCAGCTCGGAATTTTTCGCGTCATGAAAAAGGTCCCCAATCAGCCCGGGACCAAGAAATCTCCACGTTTCATTGTATTTCTAAACGAATGGCGTCGATAACTGGAAACTCAGTTTTCAGATCCCAAGTACTTATATTAGCTCGGAATTTTTCGCGTCATGAAAAAGGTCCCCAATCTGCCCGGGACCAAGAAATCTCCACGTTTCATGGTATTTCTAAACGTATGGCGTCGATAACTGGAAACTCAATTTTCAGATCCCAAGTACTTATATCAGCTCGGAATTTTTCGCGTCATGAAAAAATTACCCAATCAGCCCGGGACCAAGAAATCTGCACGTTTCACGGTATTTCTAAACGTATGGCGTCGATAACTGGAAACTCAATTTTCAGATCCCAAGTACTTATATCAGCTCGGAATTTTTCGCGTCATGAAAAAGGTCCCCAATCAGCCCGGGACCAAGAAATCTCCACGTTTCATTGTATTTCTAAACGAATGGCGTCGATAACTGGAAACTCAGTTTTCAGATCCCAAGTACTTATATTAGCTCGGAATTTTTCGCGTCATGAAAAAGGTCCCCAATCTGCCCGGGACCAAGAAATCTCCACGTTTCATTGTATTTCTAAACGTATGGCGTCGATAACTGGAAACTCAATTTTCAGATCCCAAGTACTTATATGAGCTCGGAATTTTTCGCGTCATGAAAAAATTACCCAATCAGCCCGGGACCAAGAAATCTCCACGTTTCATTGTATTTCTAAACGAATGGCGTCGATAACTGGAAACTCAGTTTTCAGATCCCAAGTACTTATATTAGCTCGGAATTTTTCGCGTCATGAAAAAGGTCCCCAATCTGCCCGGGACCAAGAAATCTCCACGTTTCATGGTATTTCTAAACGTATGGCGTCGATAACTGGAAACTCAATTTTCAGATCCCAAGTACTTATATCAGCTCGGAATTTTTCGCGTCATGAAAAAATTACCCAATCAGCCCGGGACCAAGAAATCTCCACGTTTCACGGTATTTCTAAACATATGGCGTCGATAACTGGAAACTCAATTTTCAGATCCCAAGTACTTATATCAGCTCGGAATTTTTCGCGTCATGAAAAAGGTCCCCAATCAGCCCGGGACCAAGAAATCTCCACGTTTCATTGTATTTCTAAACGAATGGCGTCGATAACTGGAAACTCAGTTTTCAGATCCCAAGTACTTATATTAGCTCGGAATTTTTCGCGTCATGAAAAAGGTCCCCAATCTGCCCGGGACCAAGAAATCTCCACGTTTCATGGTATTTCTAAACGTATGGCGTCGATAACTGGAAACTCAATTTTCAGATCCCAAGTACTTATATCAGCTCGGAATTTTTCGCGTCATGAAAAAATTACCCAATCAGCCCGGGACCAAGAAATCTGCACGTTTCACGGTATTTCTAAACGTATGGCGTCGATAACTGGAAACTCAATTTTCAGATCCCAAGTACTTATATCAGCTCGGAATTTTTCGCGTCATGAAAAAGGTCCCCAATCAGCCCGGGACCAAGAAATCTCCACGTTTCATTGTATTTCTAAACGAATGGCGTCGATAACTGGAAACTCAGTTTTCAGATCCCAAGTACTTATATCAGCTCGGAATTTTTCGCGTCATGAAAAAGGTCCCCAATCTGCCCGGAACCAAGAAATCTCCACGTTTCATTGTATTTCTAAACGTATGACGTCGATAACTGGAAACTCAATTTTCAGATCCCAAGTACTTATATCAGCTCGGAATTTTTCGCGTCATGAAAAAGGTCCCCAATCTGCCCGGGACCAAGAAATCTCTACGTTTCATTGTATTTCTAAACGAATGGCGTCGATAACTGGAAACTCAATTTTCAGATCCCAAGTACTTATATCAGCTCGGAATTTTTCGCGTCATGAAAAAGGTCCCCAATCTGCCCGGGACCAAGAAATCTCCACGTTTCATTGTATTTCTAAACGAATGGCGTCGATAACTGGAAACTCAGTTTTCAGATCCCAAGTACTTATATGAGCTCGGAATTTTTCGCGTCATGAAAAAATTACCCAATCAGCCCGGGACCAAGAAATCTCCACGTTTCATGGTATTTCTAAACGTATGGCGTCGATAACTGGAAACTCAGTTTTCAGATCCCAAGTACTTATATTAGCTCGGAATTTTTCGCGTCATGAAAAAGGTCCCCAATCTGCCCGGGACCAAGAAATCTCCACGTTTCATTGTATTTCTAAACGTATGGCGTCGATAACTGGAAACTCAGTTTTCAGATCCCAAGTACTTATATTAGCTCGGAATTTTTCGCGTCATGAAAAAGGTCCCCAATCTGCCCGGGACCAAGAAATCTCCACGTTTCATTGTATTTCTAAACGAATGGCGTCGATAACTGGAAACTCAATTTTCAGATCCCAAGTACTTATATCAGCTCGGAATTTTTCGCGTCATGAAAAAGGTCCCCAATCTGCCCGGGACCAAGAAATCTCCACGTTTCATTGTATTTCTAAACGTATGGCGTCGATAACTGGAAACTCAATTTTCAGATCCCAAGTACTTATATCAGCTCGGAATTTTTCGCGTCATGAAAAAGGTCCCCAATCTGCCCGGGACCAAGAAATCTCCACGTTTCATTGTATTTCTAAACGAATGGCGTCGATAACTGGAAACTCAATTTTCAGATCCCAAGTACTTATATCAGCTCGGAATTTTTCGCGTCATGAAAAAGGTCCCCAATCTGCCCGGGACCAAGAAATCTCCACGTTTCATTGTATTTCTAAACGAATGGCGTCGATAACTGGAAACTCAGTTTTCAGATCCCAAGTACTTATATGAGCTCGGAATTTTTCGCGTCATGAAAAAATTACCCAATCAGCCCGGGACCAAGAAATCTCCACGTTTCATGGTATTTCTAAACGTATGGCGTCGATAACTGGAAACTCAGTTTTCAGATCCCAAGTACTTATATTAGCTCGGAATTTTTCGCGTCATGAAAAAGGTCCCCAATCTGCCCGGGACCAAGAAATCTCCACGTTTCATTGTATTTCTAAACGTATGGCGTCGATAACTGGAAACTCAGTTTTCAGATCCCAAGTACTTATATGAGCTCGGAATTTTTTGCGTCATGAAAAAGGTCCCCAATCTGCCCGGGACCAAGAAATCTCCACGTTTCATTGTATTTCTAAACGAATGGCGTCGATAACTGGAAACTCAATTTTCAGATCCCAAGTACTTATATCAGCTCGGAATTTTTCGCGTCATGAAAAAGGTCCCCAATCTGCCCGGGACCAAGAAATCTCCACGTTTCATTGTATTTCTAAACGTATGGCGTCGATAACTGGAAACTCAATTTTCAGATCCCAAGTACTTATATCAGCTCGGAATTTTTCGCTTCATGAAAAAGGTCCCCAATCTGCCCGGGACCAAGAAATCTCCACGTTTCATTGTATTTCTAAACGAATGGCGTCGATAACTGGAAACTCAATTTTCAGATCCCAAGTACTTATATCAGCTCGGAATTTTTCGCGTCATGAAAAAGGTCCCCAATCTGCCCGGGACCAAGAAATCTCCACGTTTCATTGTATTTCTAAACGAATGGCGTCGATAACTGGAAACTCAGTTTTCAGATCCCAAGTACTTATATGAGCTCGGAATTTTTCGCGTCATGAAAAAATTACCCAATCAGCCCGGGACCAAGAAATCTCCACGTTTCATGGTATTTCTAAACGTATGGCGTCGATAACTGGAAACTCAGTTTTCAGATCCCAAGTACTTATATTAGCTCGGAATTTTTCGCGTCATGAAAAAGGTCCCCAATCTGCCCGGGACCAAGAAATCTCCACGTTTCATTGTATTTCTAAACGTATGGCGTCGATAACTGGAAACTCAGTTTTCAGATCCCAAGTACTTATATTAGCTCGGAATTTTTCGCGTCATGAAAAAGGTCCCCAATCTGCCCGGGACCAAGAAATCTCCACGTTTCATTGTATTTCTAAACGTATGGCGTCGATAACTGGAAACTCAATTTTCAGATCCCAAGTACTTATATCAGCTCGGAATTTTTCGCGTCATGAAAAAGGTCCCCAATCTGCCCGGGACCAAGAAATCTCCACGTTTCATTGTATTTCTAAACGAATGGCGTCGATAACTGGAAACTCAGTTTTCAGATCCCAAGTACTTATATGAGCTCGGAATTTTTCGCGTCATGAAAAAATTACCCAATCAGCCCGGGACCAAGAAATCTCCACGTTTCATGGTATTTCTAAACGTATGGCGTCGATAACTGGAAACTCAGTTTTCAGATCCCAAGTACTTATATTAGCTCGGAATTTTTCGCGTCATGAAAAAGGTCCCCAATCTGCCCGGGACCAAGAAATCTCCACGTTTCATGGTATTTCTAAACGTATGGCGTCGATAACTGGAAACTCAGTTTTCAGATCCCAAGTACTTATATTAGCTCGGAATTTTTCGCGTCATGAAAAAGGTCCCCAATCTGCCCGGGACCAAGAAATCTCCACGTTTCATTGTATTTCTAAACGTATGGCGTCGATAACTGGAAACTCAGTTTTCAGATCCCAAGTACTTATATTAGCTCGGAATTTTTCGCGTCATGAAAAAGGTCCCCAATCTGCCCGGGACCAAGAAATCTCCACGTTTCATTGTATTTCTAAACGAATGGCGTCGATAACTGGAAACTCAATTTTCAGATCCCAAGTACTTATATCAGCTCGGAATTTTTCGCGTCATGAAAAAGGTCCCCAATCTGCCCGGGACCAAGAAATCTCCACGTTTCATTGTATTTCTAAACGTATGGCGTCGATAACTGGAAACTCAATTTTCAGATCCCAAGTAGTTATATCAGCTCGGAATTTTTCGCGTCATGAAAAAGGTCCCCAATCTGCCCGGGACCAAGAAATCTCCACGTTTCATTGTATTTCTAAACGAATGGCGTCGATAACTGGAAACTCAATTTTCAGATCCCAAGTACTTATATCAGCTCGGAATTTTTCGCGTCATGAAAAAGGTCCCCAATCTGCCCGGGACCAAGAAATCTCCACGTTTCATTGTATTTCTAAACGAATGGCGTCGATAACTGGAAACTCAGTTTTCAGATCCCAAGTACTTATATGAGCTCGGAATTTTTCGCGTCATGAAAAAATTACCCAATCAGCCCGGGACCAAGAAATCTCCACGTTTCATGGTATTTCTAAACGTATGGCGTCGATAACTGGAAACTCAGTTTTCAGATCCCAAGTACTTATATTAGCTCGGAATTTTTCGCGTCATGAAAAAGGTCCCCAATCTGCCCGGGACCAAGGAATCTCCACGTTTCATTGTATTTCTAAACGTATGGCGTCGATAACTGGAAACTCAGTTTTCAGATCCCAAGTACTTATATTAGCTCGGAATTTTTCGCGTCATGAAAAAGGTCCCCAATCTGCCCGGGACCAAGAAATCTCCACGTTTCATTGTATTTCTAAACGTATGGCGTCGATAACTGGAAACTCAATTTTCAGATCCCAAGTACTTATATCAGCTCGGAATTTTTCGCGTCATGAAAAAGGTCCCCAATCTGCCCGGGACCAAGAAATCTCCACGTTTCATTGTATTTCTAAACGAATGGCGTCGATAACTGGAAACTCAGTTTTCAGATCCCAAGTACTTATATGAGCTCGGAATTTTTCGCGTCATGAAAAAATTACCCAATCAGCCCGGGACCAAGAAATCTCCACGTTTCATTGTATTTCTAAACGAATGGCGTCGATAACTGGAAACTCAGTTTTCAGATCCCAAGTACTTATATTAGCTCGGAATTTTTCGCGTCATGAAAAAGGTCCCCAATCTGCCCGGGACCAAGAAATCTCCATGTTTCATGGTATTTCTAAACGTATGGCGTCGATAACTGGAAACTCAATTTTCAGATCCCAAGTACTTATATCAGCTCGGAATTTTTCGCGTCATGAAAAAATTACCCAATCAGCCCGGGACCAAGAAATCTCCATGTTTCACGGTATTTCTAAACGTATGGCGTCGATAACTGGAAACTCAATTTTCAGATCCCAAGTACTTATATCAGCTCGGAATTTTTCGCGTCATGAAAAAGGTCCCCAATCAGCCCGGGATCAAGAAATCTCCACGTTTCATTGTATTTCTAAACGAATGGCGTCGATAACTGGAAACTCAGTTTTCAGATCCCAAGTACTTATATCAGCTCGGAATTTTTCGCGTCATGAAAAAGGTCCCCAATCTGCCCGGGACCAAGAAATCTCCACGTTTCATTGTATTTCTAAACGAATGGCGTCGATAACTGGAAACTCAGTTTTCAGATCCCAAGTACTTATATGAGCTCGGAATTTTTCGCGTCATGAAAAAATTACCCAATCAGCCCGGGACCAAGAAATCTCCACGTTTCATGGTATTTCTAAACGTATGGCGTCGATAACTGGAAACTCAGTTTTCAGATCCCAAGTACTTATATTAGCTCGGAATTTTTCGCGTCATGAAAAAGGTCCCCAATCTGCCCGGGACCAAGAAATCTCCACGTTTCATTGTATTTCTAAACGTATGGCGTCGATAACTGGAAACTCAGTTTTCAGATCCCAAGTACTTATATTAGCTCGGAATTTTTCGCGTCATGAAAAAGGTCCCCAATCTGCCCGGGACCAAGAAATCTCCACGTTTCATTGTATTTCTAAACGTATGGCGTCGATAACTGGAAACTCAATTTTCAGATCCCAAGTACTTATATCAGCTCGGAATTTTTCGCGTCATGAAAAAGGTCCCCAATCTGCCCGGGACCAAGAAATCTCCACGTTTCATTGTATTTCTAAACGAATGGCGTCGATAACTGGAAACTCAGTTTTCAGATCCCAAGTACTTATATGAGCTCGGAATTTTTCGCGTCATGAAAAAATTACCCAATCAGCCCGGGACCAAGAAATCTCCACGTTTCATGGTATTTCTAAACGTATGGCGTCGATAACTGGAAACTCAGTTTTCAGATCCCAAGTACTTATATTAGCTCGGAATTTTTCGCGTCATGAAAAAGGTCCCCAATCTGCCCGGGACCAAGAAATCTCCACGTTTCGTGGTATTTCTAAACGTATGGCGTCGATAACTGGAAACTCAGTTTTCAGATCCCAAGTACTTATATTAGCTCGGAATTTTTCGCGTCATGAAAAAGGTCCCCAATCTGCCCGGGACCAAGAAATCTCCACGTTTCATTGTATTTCTAAACGTATGGCGTCGATAACTGGAAACTCAGTTTTCAGATCCCAAGTACTTATATTAGCTCGGAATTTTTCGCGTCATGAAAAAGGTCCCCAATCTGCCCGGGACCAAGAAATCTCCACGTTTCATTGTATTTCTAAACGTATGGCGTCGATAACTGGAAACTCAATTTTCAGATCCCAAGTACTTATATCAGCTCGGAATTTTTCGCGTCATGAAAAAGGTCCCCAATCTGCCCGGGACCAAGAAATCTCCACGTTTCATTGTATTTCTAAACGAATGGCGTCGATAACTGGAAACTCAGTTTTCAGATCCCAAGTACTTATATGAGCTCGGAATTTTTCGCGTCATGAAAAAATTACCCAATCAGCCCGGGACCAAGAAATCTCCACGTTTCATGGTATTTCTAAACGTATGGCGTCGATAACTGGAAACTCAGTTTTCAGATCCCAAGTACTTATATTAGCTCGGAATTTTTCGCGTCATGAAAAAGGTCCCCAATCTGCCCGGGACCAAGAAATCTCCACGTTTCATGGTATTTCTAAACGTATGGCGTCGATAACTGGAAACTCAGTTTTCAGATCCCAAGTACTTATATTAGCTCGGAATTTTTCGCGTCATGAAAAAGGTCCCCAATCTGCCCGGGACCAAGAAATCTCCACGTTTCATTGTATTTCTAACCGTATGGCGTCGATAACTGGAAACTCAGTTTTCAGATCCCAAGTACTTATATTAGCTCGGAATTTTTCGCGTCATGAAAAAGGTCCCCAATCTGCCCGGGACCAAGAAATCTCCACGTTTCATTGTATTTCTAAACGAATGGCGTCGATAACTGGAAACTCAATTTTCAGATCCCAAGTACTTATATCAGCTCGGAATTTTTCGCGTCATGAAAAAGGTCCCCAATCTGCCCGGGACCAAGAAATCTCCACGTTTCATTGTATTTCTAAACGTATGGCGTCGATAACTGGAAACTCAATTTTCAGATCCCAAGTAGTTATATCAGCTCGGAATTTTTCGCGTCATGAAAAAGGTCCCCAATCTGCCCGGGACCAAGAAATCTCCACGTTTCATTGTATTTCTAAACGAATGGCGTCGATAACTGGAAACTCAATTTTCAGATCCCAAGTACTTATATCAGCTCGGAATTTTTCGCGTCATGAAAAAGGTCCCCAATCTGCCCGGGACCAAGAAATCTCCACGTTTCATTGTATTTCTAAACGAATGGCGTCGATAACTGGAAACTCAGTTTTCAGATCCCAAGTACTTATATGAGCTCGGAATTTTTCGCGTCATGAAAAAATTACCCAATCAGCCCGGGACCAAGAAATCTCCACGTTTCATGGTATTTCTAAACGTATGGCGTCGATAACTGGAAACTCAGTTTTCAGATCCCAAGTACTTATATTAGCTCGGAATTTTTCGCGTCATGAAAAAGGTCCCCAATCTGCCCGGGACCAAGAAATCTCCACGTTTCATTGTATTTCTAAACGTATGGCGTCGATAACTGGAAACTCAGTTTTCAGATCCCAAGTACTTATATTAGCTCGGAATTTTTCGCGTCATGAAAAAGGTCCCCAATCTGCCCGGGACCAAGAAATCTCCACGTTTCATTGTATTTCTAAACGTATGGCGTCGATAACTGGAAACTCAATTTTCAGATCCCAAGTACTTATATCAGCTCGGAATTTTTCGCGTCATGAAAAAGGTCCCCAATCTGCCCGGGACCAAGAAATCTCCACGTTTCATTGTATTTCTAAACGAATGGCGTCGATAACTGGAAACTCAGTTTTCAGATCCCAAGTACTTATATGAGCTCGGAATTTTTCGCGTCATGAAAAAATTACCCAATCAGCCCGGGACCAAGAAATCTCCACGTTTCATTGTATTTCTAAACGAATGGCGTCGATAACTGGAAACTCAGTTTTCAGATCCCAAGTACTTATATTAGCTCGGAATTTTTCGCGTCATGAAAAAGGTCCCCAATCTGCCCGGGACCAAGAAATCTCCATGTTTCATGGTATTTCTAAACGTATGGCGTCGATAACTGGAAACTCAATTTTCAGATCCCAAGTACTTATATCAGCTCGGAATTTTTCGCGTCATGAAAAAATTACCCAATCAGCCCGGGACCAAGAAATCTCCACGTTTCACGGTATTTCTAAACGTATGGCGTCGATAACTGGAAACTCAATTTTCAGATCCCAAGTACTTATATCAGCTCGGAATTTTTCGCGTCATGAAAAAGGTCCCCAATCAGCCCGGGACCAAGAAATCTCCACGTTTCATTGTATTTCTAAACGAATGGCGTCGATAACTGGAAACTCAGTTTTCAGATCCCAAGTACTTATATTAGCTCGGAATTTTTCGCGTCATGAAAAAGGTCCCCAATCTGCCCGGGACCAAGAAATCTCCACGTTTCATGGTATTTCTAAACGTATGGCGTCGATAACTGGAAACTCAATTTTCAGATCCCAAGTACTTATATCAGCTCGGAATTTTTCGCGTCATGAAAAAATTACCCAATCAGCCCGGGACCAAGAAATCTGCACGTTTCACGGTATTTCTAAACGTATGGCGTCGATAACTGGAAACTCAATTTTCAGATCCCAAGTACTTATATTAGCTCGGAATTTTTCGCGTCATGAAAAAGGTCCCCAATCAGCCCGGGACCAAGAAATCTCCACGTTTCATTGTATTTCTAAACGAATGGCGTCGATAACTGGAAACTCAGTTTTCAGATCCCAAGTACTTATATCAGCTCGGAATTTTTCGCGTCATGAAAAAGGTCCCCAATCTGCCCGGGACCAAGAAATCTCCACGTTTCATGGTATTTCTAAACGTATGGCGTCGATAACTGGAAACTCAATTTTCAGATCCCAAGTACTTATATCAGCTCGGAATTTTTCGCGTCATGAAAAAGGTCCCCAATCTGCCCGGGACCAAGAAATCTCCACGATTCATTGTATTTCTAAACGTATGGCGTCGATAACTGGAAACTCAATTTTCAGATCCCAAGTACTTATATCAGCTCGGAATTTTTCGCGTCATGAAAAAGGTCCCCAATCTGCCCGGGACCAAGAAATCTCTACGTTTCATTGTATTTCTAAACGAATGGCGTCGATAACTGGAAACTCAATTTTCAGATCCCAAGTACTTATATCAGCTCGGAATTTTTCGCGTCATGAAAAAGGTCCCCAATCTGCCCGGGACCAAGAAATCTCTACGTTTCATTGTATTTCTAAACGAATGGCGTCGATAACTGGAAACTCAATTTTCAGATCCCAAGTACTTATATCAGCTCGGAATTTTTCGCGTCATGAAAAAGGTCCCCAATCTGCCCGGGACCAAGAAATCTCCACGTTTCATTGTATTTCTAAACGAATGGCGTCGATAACTGGAAACTCAGTTTTCAGATCCCAAGTACTTATATCAGCTCGGAATTTTTCGCGTCATGAAAAAGGTCCCCAATCTGCCCGGGACCAAGAAATCTTCACGTTTCATTGTATTTCTAAACGTATGGCGTCGATAACTGGAAACTCAATTTTCAGATCCCAAGTACTTATATCAGCTCGGAATTTTTCGCATCATGAAAAAGGTCCCCAATCTGCCCGGGACCAAGAAATCTCTACGTTTCATTGTATTTCTAAACGAATGGCGTCGATAACTGGAAACTCAATTTTCAGATCCCAAGTACTTATATCAGCTCGGAATTTTTCGCGTCATGAAAAACGTCCCCAATCTGCCCGGGACCAAGAAATCTCCACGTTTCATTGTATTTCTAAACGAATGGCGTCGATAACTGGAAACTCAGTTTTCAGATCCCAAGTACTTATATGAGCTCGGAATTTTTCGCGTCATGAAAAAATTACCCAATCAGCCCGGGACCAAGAAATCTCCACGTTTCATGGTATTTCTAAACGTATGGCGTCGATAACTGGAAACTCAGTTTTCAGATCCCAAGTACTTATATTAGCTCGGAATTTTTCGCGTCATGAAAAAGGTCCCCAATCTGCCCGGGACCAAGAAATCTCCACGTTTCATTGTATTTCTAAACGTATGGCGTCGATAACTGGAAACTCAGTTTTCAGATCCCAAGTACTTATATTAGCTCGGAATTTTTCGCGTCATGAAAAAGGTCCCCAATCTGCCCGGGACCAAGAAATCTCCACGTTTCATTGTATTTCTAAACGAATGGCGTCGATAACTGGAAACTCAATTTTCAGATCCCAAGTACTTATATCAGCTCGGAATTTTTCGCGTCATGAAAAAGGTCCCCAATCTGCCCGGGACCAAGAAATCTCCACGTTTCATGGTATTTCTAAACGTATGGCGTCGATAACTGGAAACTCAGTTTTCAGATCCCAAGTACTTATATTAGCTCGGAATTTTTCGCGTCATGAAAAAGGTCCCCAATCTGCCCGGGACCAAGAAATCTCCACGTTTCATTGTATTTCTAAACGTATGGCGTCGATAACTGGAAACTCAATTTTCAGATCCCAAGTACTTATATCAGCTCGGAATTTTTCGCGTCATGAAAAAGGTCCCCAATCTGCCCGGGACCAAGAAATCTCCACGTTTCATTGTATTTCTAAACGAATGGCGTCGATAACTGGAAACTCAATTTTCAGATCCCAAGTACTTATATCAGCTCGGAATTTTTCGCGTCATGAAAAAGGTCCCCAATCTGCCCGGGACCAAGAAATCTCCACGTTTCATTGTATTTCTAAACGAATGGCGTCGATAACTGGAAACTCAGTTTTCAGATCCCAAGTACTTATATGAGCTCGGAATTTTTCGCGTCATGAAAAAATTACCCAATCAGCCCGGGACCAAGAAATCTCCACGTTTCATGGTATTTCTAAACGTATGGCGTCGATAACTGGAAACTCAGTTTTCAGATCCCAAGTACTTATATTAGCTCGGAATTTTTCGCGTCATGAAAAAGGTCCCCAATCTGCCCGGGACCAAGAAATCTCCACGTTTCATTGTATTTCTAAACGTATGGCGTCGATAACTGGAAACTCAGTTTTCAGATCCCAAGTACTTATATTAGCTCGGAATTTTTCGCGTCATGAAAAAGGTCCCCAATCTGCCCGGGACCAAGAAATCTCCACGTTTCATTGTATTTCTAAACGTATGGCGTCGATAACTGGAAACTCAATTTTCAGATCCCAAGTACTTATATCAGCTCGGAATTTTTCGCGTCATGAAAAAGGTCCCCAATCTGCCCGGGACCAAGAAATCTCCACGTTTCATTGTATTTCTAAACGAATGGCGTCGATAACTGGAAACTCAGTTTTCAGATCCCAAGTACTTATATGAGCTCGGAATTTTTCGCGTCATGAAAAAATTACCCAATCAGCCCGGGACCAAGAAATCTCCACGTTTCATTGTATTTCTAAACGAATGGCGTCGATAACTGGAAACTCAGTTTTCAGATCCCAAGTACTTATATTAGCTCGGAATTTTTCGCGTCATGAAAAAGGTCCCCAATCTGCCCGGGACCAAGAAATCTCCACGTTTCATGGTATTTCTAAACGTATGGCGTCGATAACTGGAAACTCAATTTTCAGATCCCAAGTACTTATATCAGCTCGGAATTTTTCGCGTCATGAAAAAATTACCCAATCAGCCCGGGACCAAGAAATCTCCACGTTTCACGGTATTTCTAAACGTATGGCGTCGATAACTGGAAACTCAATTTTCAGATCCCAAGTACTTATATCAGCTCGGAATTTTTCGCGTCATGAAAAAGGTCCCCAATCAGCCCGGGACCAAGAAATCTCCACGTTTCATTGTATTTCTAAACGAATGGCGTCGATAACTGGAAACTCAGTTTTCAGATCCCAAGTACTTATATTAGCTCGGAATTTTTCGCGTCATGAAAAAGGTCCCCAATCTGCCCGGGACCAAGAAATCTCCACGTTTCATGGTATTTCTAAACGTATGGCGTCGATAACTGGAAACTCAATTTTCAGATCCCAAGTACTTATATCAGCTCGGAATTTTTCGCGTCATGAAAAAGGTCCCCAATCAGCCCGGGACCAAGAAATCTCCACGTTTCATTGTATTTCTAAACGAATGGCGTCGATAACTGGAAACTCAGTTTTCAGATCCCAAGTACTTATATTAGCTCGGAATTTTTCGCGTCATGAAAAAGGTCCCCAATCTGCCCGGGACCAAGAAATCTCCACGTTTCATGGTATTTCTAAACGTATGGCGTCGATAACTGGAAACTCAATTTTCAGATCCCAAGTACTTATATCAGCTCGGAATTTTTCGCGTCATGAAAAAATTACCCAATCAGCCCGGGACCAAGAAATCTGCACGTTTCACGGTATTTCTAAACGTATGGCGTCGATAACTGGAAACTCAATTTTCAGATCCCAAGTACTTATATCAGCTCGGAATTTTCCGCGTCATGAAAAAGGTCCCCAATCAGCCCGGGACCAAGAAATCTCCACGTTTCATTGTATTTCTAAACGAATGGCGTCGATAACTGGAAACTCAGTTTTCAGATCCCAAGTACTTATATTAGCTCGGAATTTTTCGCATCATGAAAAAGGTCCCCAATCTGCCCGGGACCAAGAAATCTCCACGTTTCATGGTATTTCTAAACGTATGGCGTCGATAACTGGAAACTCAATTTTCAGATCCCAAGTACTTATATCAGCTCGGAATTTTTCGCGTCATGAAAAAGGTCCCCAATCTGCCCGGGACCAAGAAATCTCCACGTTTCATTGTATTTCTAAACGTATGACGTCGATAACTGGAAACTCAATTTTCAGATCCCAAGTACTTATATCAGCTCGGAATTTTTCGCGTCATGAAAAAGGTCCCCAATCTGCCCGGGACCAAGAAATCTCTACGTTTCATTGTATTTCTAAACGAATGGCGTCGATAACTGGAAACTCAATTTTCAGATCCCAAGTACTTATATCAGCTCGGAATTTTTCGCGTCATGAAAAAGGTCCCCAATCTGCCCGGGACCAAGAAATCTCCACGTTTCATTGTATTTCTAAACGAATGGCGTCGATAACTGGAAACTCAGTTTTCAGATCCCAAGTACTTATATGAGCTCGGAATTTTTCGCGTCATGAAAAAATTACCCAATCAGCCCGGGACCAAGAAATCTCCACGTTTCATGGTATTTCTAAACGTATGGCGTCGATAACTGGAAACTCAGTTTTCAGATCCCAAGTACTTATATTAGCTCGGAATTTTTCGCGTCATGAAAAAGGTCCCCAATCTGCCCGGGACCAAGAAATCTCCACGTTTCATTGTATTTCTAAACGTATGGCGTCGATAACTGGAAACTCAGTTTTCAGATCCCAAGTACTTATATTAGCTCGGAATTTTTCGCGTCATGAAAAAGGTCCCCAATCTGCCCGGGACCAAGAAATCTCCACGTTTCATTGTATTTCTAAACGAATGGCGTCGATAACTGGAAACTCAATTTTCAGATCCCAAGTACTTATATCAGCTCGGAATTTTTCGCGTCATGAAAAAGGTCCCCAATCTGCCCGGGACCAAGAAATCTCCACGTTTCATTGTATTTCTAAACGTATGGCGTCGATAACTGGAAACTCAATTTTCAGATCCCAAGTACTTATATCAGCTCGGAATTTTTCGCGTCATGAAAAAGGTCCCCAATCTGCCCGGGACCAAGAAATCTCCACGTTTCATTGTATTTCTAAACGAATGGCGTCGATAACTGGAAACTCAATTTTCAGATCCCAAGTACTTATATCAGCTCGGAATTTTTCGCGTCATGAAAAAGGTCCCCAATCTGCCCGGGACCAAGAAATCTCCACGTTTCATTGTATTTCTAAACGAATGGCGTCGATAACTGGAAACTCAGTTTTCAGATCCCAAGTACTTATATGAGCTCGGAATTTTTCGCGTCATGAAAAAATTACCCAATCAGCCCGGGACCAAGAAATCTCCACGTTTCATGGTATTTCTAAACGTATGGCGTCGATAACTGGAAACTCAGTTTTCAGATCCCAAGTACTTATATTAGCTCGGAATTTTTCGCGTCATGAAAAAGGTCCCCAATCTGCCCGGGACCAAGAAATCTCCACGTTTCATTGTATTTCTAAACGTATGGCGTCGATAACTGGAAACTCAGTTTTCAGATCCCAAGTACTTATATTAGCTCGGAATTTTTCGCGTCATGAAAAAGGTCCCCAATCTGCCCGGGACCAAGAAATCTCCACGTTTCATTGTATTTCTAAACGAATGGCGTCGATAACTGGAAACTCAATTTTCAGATCCCAAGTACTTATATCAGCTCGGAATTTTTCGCGTCATGAAAAAGGTCCCCAATCTGCCCGGGACCAAGAAATCTCCACGTTTCATTGTATTTCTAAACGTATGGCGTCGATAACTGGAAACTCAATTTTCAGATCCCAAGTACTTATATCAGCTCGGAATTTTTCGCGTCATGAAAAAGGTCCCCAATCTGCCCGGGACCAAGAAATCTCCACGTTTCATTGTATTTCTAAACGAATGGCGTCGATAACTGGAAACTCAATTTTCAGATCCCAAGTACTTATATCAGCTCGGAATTTTTCGCGTCATGAAAAAGGTCCCCAATCTGCCCGGGACCAAGAAATCTCCACGTTTCATTGTATTTCTAAACGAATGGCGTCGATAACTGGAAACTCAGTTTTCAGATCCCAAGTACTTATATGAGCTCGGAATTTTTCGCGTCATGAAAAAATTACCCAATCAGCCCGGGACCAAGAAATCTCCACGTTTCATTGTATTTCTAAACGAATGGCGTCGATAACTGGAAACTCAATTTTCAGATCCCAAGTACTTATATCAGCTCGGAATTTTTCGCGTCATGAAAAAGGTCCCCAATCAGCCCGGGACCAAGAAATCTCCACGTTTCATTGTATTTCTAAACGAATGGCGTCGATAACTGGAAACTCAGTTTTCAGATCCCAAGTACTTATATTAGCTCGGAATTTTTCGCGTCATGAAAAAGGTCCCCAATCTGCCCGGGACCAAGAAATCTCCACGTTTCATGGTATTTCTAAACGTATGGCGTCGATAACTGGAAACTCAATTTTCAGATCCCAAGTACTTATATCAGCTCGGAATTTTTCGCGTCATGAAAAAATTACCCAATCAGCCCGGGACCAAGAAATCTGCACGTTTCACGGTATTTCTAAACGTATGGCGTCGATAACTGGAAACTCAATTTTCAGATCCCAAGTACTTATATCAGCTCGGAATTTTTCGCGTCATGAAAAAGGTCCCCAATCAGCCCGGGACCAAGAAATCTCCACGTTTCATTGTATTTCTAAACGAATGGCGTCGATAACTGGAAACTCAGTTTTCAGATCCCAAGTACTTATATTAGCTCGGAATTTTTCGCGTCATGAAAAAGGTCCCCAATCTGCCCGGGACCAAGAAATCTCCACGTTTCATGGTATTTCTAAACGTATGGCGTCGATAACTGGAAACTCAATTTTCAGATCCCAAGTACTTATATCAGCTCGGAATTTTTCGCGTCATGAAAAAGGTCCCCAATCTGCCCGGGACCAAGAAATCTCCACGTTTCATTGTATTTCTAAACGTATGACGTCGATAACTGGAAACTCAATTTTCAGATCCCAAGTACTTATATCAGCTCGGAATTTTTCGCGTCATGAAAAAGGTCCCCAATCTGCCCGGGACCAAGAAATCTCTACGTTTCATTGTATTTCTAAACGAATGGCGTCGATAACTGGAAACTCAATTTTCAGATCCCAAGTACTTATATCAGCTCGGAATTTTTCGCGTCATGAAAAAGGTCCCCAATCTGCCCGGGACCAAGAAATCTCCACGTTTCATTGTATTTCTAAACGAATGGCGTCGATAACTGGAAACTCAGTTTTCAGATCCCAAGTACTTATATGAGCTCGGAATTTTTCGCGTCATGAAAAAATTACCCAATCAGCCCGGGACCAAGAAATCTCCACGTTTCATGGTATTTCTAAACGTATGGCGTCGATAACTGGAAACTCAGTTTTCAGATCCCAAGTACTTATATTAGCTCGGAATTTTTCGCGTCATGAAAAAGGTCCCCAATCTGCCCGGGACCAAGAAATCTCCACGTTTCATTGTATTTCTAAACGTATGGCGTCGATAACTGGAAACTCAGTTTTCAGATCCCAAGTACTTATATTAGCTCGGAATTTTTCGCGTCATGAAAAAGGTCCCCAATCTGCCCGGGACCAAGAAATCTCCACGTTTCATTGTATTTCTAAACGAATGGCGTCGATAACTGGAAACTCAATTTTCAGATCCCAAGTACTTATATCAGCTCGGAATTTTTCGCGTCATGAAAAAGGTCCCCAATCTGCCCGGGACCAAGAAATCTCCACGTTTCATTGTATTTCTAAACGTATGGCGTCGATAACTGGAAACTCAATTTTCAGATCCCAAGTACTTATATCAGCTCGGAATTTTTCGCGTCATGAAAAAGGTCCCCAATCTGCCCGGGACCAAGAAATCTCCACGTTTCATTGTATTTCTAAACGAATGGCGTCGATAACTGGAAACTCAATTTTCAGATCCCAAGTACTTATATCAGCTCGGAATTTTTCGCGTCATGAAAAAATTACCCAATCAGCCCGGGACCAAGAAATCTCCACGTTTCATGGTATTTCTAAACGTATGGCGTCGATAACTGGAAACTCAGTTTTCAGATCCCAAGTACTTATATTAGCTCGGAATTTTTCGCGTCATGAAAAAGGTCCCCAATCTGCCCGGGACCAAGAAATCTCCACGTTTCATTGTATTTCTAAACGTATGGCGTCGATAACTGGAAACTCAGTTTTCAGATCCCAAGTACTTATATTAGCTCGGAATTTTTCGCGTCATGATAAAGGTCCCCAATCTGCCCGGGACCAAGAAATCTCCACGTTTCATTGTATTTCTAAACGTATGGCGTCGATAACTGGAAACTCAGTTTTCAGATCCCAAGTACTTATATTAGCTCGGAA
Source organism: Perithous albicinctus (assembly GCA_964016905.1). Taxonomy (NCBI): domain Eukaryota; kingdom Metazoa; phylum Arthropoda; class Insecta; order Hymenoptera; family Ichneumonidae; genus Perithous; species Perithous albicinctus. Next base: position 3,907,341 of record OZ024694.1, on the reverse strand, counting down.
TTTTTCGCGTCATGAAAAAGGTCCCCAATCTGCCCGGGACCAAGAAATCTCCACGTTTCATTGTATTTCTAAACGAATGGCGTCGATAACTGGAAACTCAATTTTCAGATCCCAAGTACTTATATCAGCTCGGAATTTTTCGCGTCATGAAAAAGGTCCCCAATCTGCCCGGGACCAAGAAATCTCCACGTTTCATTGTATTTCTAAACGAATGGCGTCGATAACTGGAAACTCAGTTTTCAGATCCCAAGTACTTATATGAGCTCGGAATTTTTCGCGTCATGAAAAAATTACCCAATCAGCCCGGGACCAAGAAATCTCCACGTTTCATGGTATTTCTAAACGTATGGCGTCGATAACTGGAAACTCAGTTTTCAGATCCCAAGTACTTATATTAGCTCGGAATTTTTCGCGTCATGAAAAAGGTCCCCAATCTGCCCGGGACCAAGAAATCTCCACGTTTCATTGTATTTCTAAACGTATGGCGTCGATAACTGGAAACTCAGTTTTCAGATCCCAAGTACTTATATGAGCTCGGAATTTTTCGCGTCATGAAAAAGGTCCCCAATCTGCCCGGGACCAAGAAATCTCCACGTTTCATTGTATTTCTAAACGTATGGCGTCGATAACTGGAAACTCAATTTTCAGATCCCAAGTACTTATATCAGCTCGGAATTTTTCGCGTCATGAAAAAGGTCCCCAATCTGCCCGGGACCAAGAAATCTCCACGTTTCATTGTATTTCTAAACGAATGGCGTCGATAACTGGAAACTCAGTTTTCAGATCCCAAGTACTTATATGAGCTCGGAATTTTTCGCGTCATGAAAAAATTACCCAATCAGCCCGGGACCAAGAAATCTCCACGTTTCATGGTATTTTTAAACGTATGGCGTCGATAACTGGAAACTCAGTTTTCAGATCCCAAGTACTTATATTAGCTCGGAATTTTTCGCGTCATGAAAAAGGTCCCCAATCTGCCCGGGACCAAGAAATCTCCACGTTTCATTGTATTTCTAAACGTATGGCGTCGATAACTGGAAACTCAGTTTTCAGATCCCAAGTACTTATATTAGCTCGGAATTTTTCGCGTCATGAAAAAGGTCCCCAATCAGCCCGGGACCAAGAAATCTCCACGTTTCATTGTATTTCTAAACGAATGGCGTCGATAACTGGAAACTCAGTTTTCAGATCCCAAGTACTTATATTAGCTCGGAATTTTTCGCGTCATGAAAAAGGTCCCCAATCAGCCCGGGACCAAGAAATCTCCACGTTTCATTGTATTTCTAAACGAATGGCGTCGATAACTGGAAACTCAGTTTTCAGATCCCAAGTACTTATATTAGCTCGGAATTTTTCGCGTCATGAAAAAGGTCCCCAATCTGCCCGGGACCAAGAAATCTCCACGTTTCATGGTATTTCTAAACGTATGGCGTCGATAACTGGAAACTCAATTTTCAGATCCCAAGTACTTATATCAGCTCGGAATTTTTCGCGTCATGAAAAAATTACCCAATCAGCCCGGGACCAAGAAATCTCCACGTTTCACGGTATTTCTAAACGTATGGCGTCGATAACTGGAAACTCAATTTTCAGATCCCAAGTACTTATATCAGCTCGGAATTTTTCGCGTCATGAAAAAGGTCCCCAATCAGCCCGGGACCAAGAAATCTCCACGTTTCATTGTATTTCTAAACGAATGGCGTCGATAACTGGAAACTCAGTTTTCAGATCCCAAGTACTTATATTAGCTCGGAATTTTTCGCGTCATGAAAAAGGTCCCCAATCTGCCCGGGACCAAGAAATCTCCACGTTTCATGGTATTTCTAAACGTATGGCGTCGATAACTGGAAACTCAATTTTCAGATCCCAAGTACTTATATCAGCTCGGAATTTTTCGCGTCATGAAAAAATTACCCAATCAGCCCGGGACCAAGAAATCTCCACGTTTCACGGTATTTCTAAACGTATGGCGTCGATAACTGGAAACTCAATTTTCAGATCCCAAGTACTTATATCAGCTCGGAATTTTTCGCGTCATGAAAAAATTACCCAATCAGCCCGGGACCAAGAAATCTCCACGTTTCATGGTATTTCTAAACGTATGGCGTCGATAACTGGAAACTCAGTTTTCAGATCCCAAGTACTTATATTAGCTCGGAATTTTTCGCGTCATGAAAAAGGTCCCCAATCTGCCCGGGACCAAGAAATCTCCACGTTTCATTGTATTTCTAAACGTATGGCGTCGATAACTGGAAACTCAGTTTTCAGATCCCAAGTACTTATATTAGCTCGGAATTTTTCGCGTCATGAAAAAGGTCCCCAATCTGCCCGGGACCAAGAAATCTCCACGTTTCATTGTATTTCTAAACGAATGGCGTCGATAACTGGAAACTCAATTTTCAGATCCCAAGTACTTATATCAGCTCGGAATTTTTCGCGTCATGAAAAAGGTCCCCAATCTGCCCGGGACCAAGAAATCTCCACGTTTCATTGTATTTCTAAACGTATGGCGTCGATAACTGGAAACTCAATTTTCAGATCCCAAGTACTTATATCAGCTCGGAATTTTTCGCGTCATGAAAAAGGTCCCCAATCTGCCCGGGACCAAGAAATCTCCACGTTTCATTGTATTTCTAAACGAATGGCGTCGATAACTGGAAACTCAGTTTTCAGATCCCAAGTACTTATATGAGCTCGGAATTTTTCGCGTCATGAAAAAATTACCCAATCAGCCCGGGACCAAGAAATCTCCACGTTTCATGGTATTTCTAAACGTATGGCGTCGATAACTGGAAACTCAGTTTTCAGATCCCAAGTACTTATATTAGCTCGGAATTTTTCGCGTCATGAAAAAATTACCCAATCAGCAAGGGACCAAGAAATCTCCACGTTTCATTGTATTTCTAAACGTATGGCGTCGATAACTGGAAACTCAGTTTTCAGATCCCAAGTACTTATATTAGCTCGGAATTTTTCGCGTCATGAAAAAGGTCCCCAATCAGCCCGGGACCAAGAAATCTCCACGTTTCATTGTATTTCTAAACGAATGGCGTCGATAACTGGAAACTCAGTTTTCAGATCCCAAGTACTTATATTAGCTCGGAATTTTTCGCGTCATGAAAAAGGTCCCCAATCTGCCCGGGACCAAGAAATCTCCACGTTTCATGGTATTTCTAAACGTATGGCGTCGATAACTGGAAACTCAATTTTCAGATCCCAAGTACTTATATCAGCTCGGAATTTTTCGCGTCATGAAAAAGGTCCCCAATCTGCCCGGGACCAAGAAATCTCCACGTTTCATTGTATTTCTAAACGTATGGCGTCGATAACTGGAAACTCAATTTTCAGATCCCAAGTACTTATATCAGCTCGGAATTTTTCGCGTCATGAAAAAGGTCCCCAATCAGCCCGGGACCAAGAAATCTCCACGTTTCATTGTATTTCTAAACGAATGGCGTCGATAACTGGAAACTCAGTTTTCAGATCCCAAGTACTTATATTAGCTCGGAATTTTTCGCGTCATGAAAAAGGTCCCCAATCTGCCCGGGACCAAGAAATCTCCACGTTTCATTGTATTTCTAAACGAATGGCGTCGATAACTGGAAACTCAGTTTTCAGATCCCAAGTACTTATATGAGCTCGGAATTTTTCGCGTCATGAAAAAATTACCCAATCAGCCCGGGACCAAGAAATCTCCACGTTTCATGGTATTTCTAAACGTATGGCGTCGATAACTGGAAACTCAGTTTTCAGATCCCAAGTACTTATATTAGCTCGGAATTTTTCGCGTCATGAAAAAATTACCCAATCAGCAAGGGACCAAGAAATCTCCACGTTTCATTGTATTTCTAAACGTATGGCGTCGATAACTGGAAACTCAGTTTTCAGATCCCAAGTACTTATATTAGCTCGGAATTTTTCGCGTCATGAAAAAGGTCCCCAATCAGCCCGGGACCAAGAAATCTCCACGTTTCATTGTATTTCTAAACGAATGGCGTCGATAACTGGAAACTCAGTTTTCAGATCCCAAGTACTTATATTAGCTCGGAATTTTTCGCGTCATGAAAAAGGTCCCCAATCTGCCCGGGACCAAGAAATCTCCACGTTTCATGGTATTTCTAAACGTATGGCGTCGATAACTGGAAACTCAATTTTCAGATCCCAAGTACTTATATCAGCTCGGAATTTTTCGCGTCATGAAAAAGGTCCCCAATCTGCCCGGGACCAAGAAATCTCCACGTTTCATTGTATTTCTAAACGTATGGCGTCGATAACTGGAAACTCAATTTTCAGATCCCAAGTACTTATATCAGCTCGGAATTTTTCGCGTCATGAAAAAGGTCCCCAATCTGCCCGGGACCAAGAAATCTCTACGTTTCATTGTATTTCTAAACGAATGGCGTCGATAACTGGAAACTCAATTTTCAGATCCCAAGTACTTATATCAGCTCGGAATTTTTCGCGTCATGAAAAAGTTCCCCAATCTGCCCGGGACCAAGAAATCTCTACGTTTCATTGTATTTCTAAACGAATGGCGTCGATAACTGGAAACTCAATTTTCAGATCCCAAGTACTTATATCAGCTCGGAATTTTTCGCGTCATGAAAAAGGTCCCCAATCTGCCCGGGACCAAGAAATCTCCACGTTTCATTGTATTTCTAAACGAATGGCGTCGATAACTGGAAACTCAGTTTTCAGATCCCAAGTACTTATATGAGCTCGGAATTTTTCGCGTCATGAAAAAATTACCCAATCAGCCCGGGACCAAGAAATCTCCACGTTTCATGGTATTTCTAAACGTATGGCGTCGATAACTGGAAACTCAGTTTTCAGATCCCAAGTACTTATATTAGCTCGGAATTTTTCGCGTCATGAAAAAGGTCCCCAATCTGCCCGGGACCAAGAAATCTCCACGTTTCATTGTATTTCTAAACGTATGGCGTCGATAACTGGAAACTCAGTTTTCAGATCCCAAGTACTTATATTAGCTCGGAATTTTTCGCGTCATGAAAAAGGTCCCCAATCTGCCCGGGACCAAGAAATCTCCACGTTTCATGGTATTTCTAAACGTATGGCGTCGATAACTGGAAACTCAATTTTCAGATCCCAAGTACTTATATCAGCTCGGAATTTTTCGCGTCATGAAAAAGGTCCCCAATCTGCCCGGGACCAAGAAATCTCCACGTTTCATTGTATTTCTAAACGTATGGCGTCGATAACTGGAAACTCAATTTTCAGATCCCAAGTACTTATATCAGCTCGGAATTTTTCGCGTCATGAAAAAGGTCCCCAATCTGCCCGGGACCAAGAAATCTCTACGTTTCATTGTATTTCTAAACGAATGGCGTCGATAACTGGAAACTCAATTTTCAGATCCCAAGTACTTATATCAGCTCGGAATTTTTCGCGTCATGAAAAAGGTCCCCAATCTGCCCGGGACCAAGAAATCTCCACGTTTCATTGTATTTCTAAACGAATGGCGTCGATAACTGGAAACTCAGTTTTCAGATCCCAAGTACTTATATGAGCTCGGAATTTTTCGCGTCATGAAAAAATTACCCAATCAGCCCGGGACCAAGAAATCTCCACGTTTCATGGTATTTCTAAACGTATGGCGTCGATAACTGGAAACTCAGTTTTCAGATCCCAAGTACTTATATTAGCTCGGAATTTTTCGCGTCATGAAAAAGGTCCCCAATCTGCCCGGGACCAAGAAATCTCCACGTTTCATTGTATTTCTAAACGAATGGCGTCGATAACTGGAAACTCAGTTTTCAGATCCCAAGTACTTATATTAGCTCGGAATTTTTCGCGTCATGAAAAAGGTCCCCAATCTGCCCGGGACCAAGAAATCTCCACGTTTCATGGTATTTCTAAACGTATGGCGTCGATAACTGGAAACTCAATTTTCAGATCCCAAGTACTTATATCAGCTCGGAATTTTTCGCGTCATGAAAAAATTACCCAATCAGCCCGGGACCAAGAAATCTCCACGTTTCACGGTATTTCTAAACGTATGGCGTCGATAACTGGAAACTCAATTTTCAGATCCCAAGTACTTATATCAGCTCGGAATTTTTCGCGTCATGAAAAAGGTCCCCAATCTGCCCGGGACCAAGAAATCTCCACGTTTCATTGTATTTCTAAACGAATGGCGTCGATAACTGGAAACTCAGTTTTCAGATCCCAAGTACTTATATTAGCTCGGAATTTTTCGCGTCATGAAAAAGGTCCCCAATCTGCCCGGGACCAAGAAATCTCCACGTTTCATGGTATTTCTAAACGTATGGCGTCGATAACTGGAAACTCAATTTTCAGATCCCAAGTACTTATATCAGCTCGGAATTTTTCGCGTCATGAAAAAGGTCCCCAATCTGCCCGGGACCAAGAAATCTCCACGTTTCATTGTATTTCTAAACGTATGGCGTCGATAACTGGAAACTCAATTTTCAGATCCCAAGTACTTATATCAGCTCGGAATTTTTCGCGTCATGAAAAAGGTCCCCAATCTGCCCGGGACCAAGAAATCTCCACGTTTCATGGTATTTCTAAACGTATGGCGTCGATAACTGGAAACTCAATTTTCAGATCCCAAGTACTTATATCAGCTCGGAATTTTTCGCGTCATGAAAAAGGTCCCCAATCTGCCCGGGACCAAGAAATCTCCACGTTTCATTGTATTTCTAAACGTATGGCGTCGATAACTGGAAACTCAATTTTCAGATCCCAAGTACTTATATCAGCTCGGAATTTTTCGCGTCATGAAAAAGGTCCCCAATCTGCCCGGGACCAAGAAATCTCTACGTTTCATTGTATTTCTAAACGAATGGCGTCGATAACTGGAAACTCAATTTTCAGATCCCAAGTACTTATATCAGCTCGGAATTTTTCGCGTCATGAAAAAGGTCCCCAATCTGCCCGGGACCAAGAAATCTCTACGTTTCATTGTATTTCTAAACGAATGGCGTCGATAACTGGAAACTCAATTTTCAGATCCCAAGTACTTATATCAGCTCGGAATTTTTCGCGTCATGAAAAAGGTCCCCAATCTGCCCGGGACCAAGAAATCTCCACGTTTCATTGTATTTCTAAACGAATGGCGTCGATAACTGGAAACTCAGTTTTCAGATCCCAAGTACTTATATGAGCTCGGAATTTTTCGCGTCATGAAAAAATTACCCAATCAGCCCGGGACCAAGAAATCTCCACGTTTCATGGTATTTCTAAACGTATGGCGTCGATAACTGGAAACTCAGTTTTCAGATCCCAAGTACTTATATTAGCTCGGAATTTTTCGCGTCATGAAAAAGGTCCCCAATCTGCCCGGGACCAAGAAATCTCCACGTTTCATTGTATTTCTAAACGTATGGCGTCGATAACTGGAAACTCAGTTTTCAGATCCCAAGTACTTATATTAGCTCGGAATTTTTCGCGTCATGAAAAAATTACCCAATCAGCCCGGGACCAAGAAATCTCCACGTTTCACGGTATTTCTAAACGTATGGCGTCGATAACTGGAAACTCAATTTTCAGATCCCAAGTACTTATATCAGCTCGGAATTTTTCGCGTCATGAAAAAGGTCCCCAATCAGCCCGGGACCAAGAAATCTCCACGTTTCATTGTATTTCTAAACGAATGGCGTCGATAACTGGAAACTCAGTTTTCAGATCCCAAGTACTTATATTAGCTCGGAATTTTTCGCGTCATGAAAAAGGTCCCCAATCTGCCCGGGACCAAGAAATCTCCACGTTTCATGGTATTTCTAAACGTATGGCGTCGATAACTGGAAACTCAATTTTCAGATCCCAAGTACTTATATCAGCTCGGAATTTTTCGCGTCATGAAAAAATTACCCAATCAGCCCGGGACCAAGAAATCTGCACGTTTCACGGTATTTCTAAACGTATGGCGTCGATAACTGGAAACTCAATTTTCAGATCCCAAGTACTTATATTAGCTCGGAATTTTTCGCGTCATGAAAAAGGTCCCCAATCAGCCCGGGACCAAGAAATCTCCACGTTTCATTGTATTTCTAAACGAATGGCGTCGATAACTGGAAACTCAGTTTTCAGATCCCAAGTACTTATATCAGCTCGGAATTTTTCGCGTCATGAAAAAGGTCCCCAATCTGCCCGGGACCAAGAAATCTCCACGTTTCATGGTATTTCTAAACGTATGGCGTCGATAACTGGAAACTCAATTTTCAGATCCCAAGTACTTATATCAGCTCGGAATTTTTCGCGTCATGAAAAAGGTCCCCAATCTGCCCGGGACCAAGAAATCTCCACGTTTCATTGTATTTCTAAACGTATGGCGTCGATAACTGGAAACTCAATTTTCAGATCCCAAGTACTTATATCAGCTCGGAATTTTTCGCGTCATGAAAAAATTACCCAATCAGCCCGGGACCAAGAAATCTCCACGTTTCACGGTATTTCTAAACGTATGGCGTCGATAACTGGAAACTCAATTTTCAGATCCCAAGTACTTATATTAGCTCGGAATTTTTCGCGTCATGAAAAAGGTCCCCAATCTGCCCGGGACCAAGAAATCTCCACGTTTCATGGTATTTCTAAACGTATGGCGTCGATAACTGGAAACTCAATTTTCAGATCCCAAGTACTTATATCAGCTCGGAATTTTTCGCGTCATGAAAAAGGTCTCCAATCTGCCCGGGACCAAGAAATCTCCACGTTTCATTGTATTTCTAAACGTATGGCGTCGATAACTGGAAACTCAATTTTCAGATCCCAAGTACTTATATCAGCTCGGAATTTTTCGCGTCATGAAAAAGGTCCCCAATCTGCCCGGGACCAAGAAATCTCCATGTTTCATTGTATTTCTAAACGAATGGCGTCGATAACTGGAAACTCAATTTTCAGATCCCAAGTACTTATATCAGCTCGGAATTTTTCGCGTCATGAAAAAGGTCCCCAATCTGCCCGGGACCAAGAAATCTCCACGTTTCATTGTATTTCTAAACGAATGGCGTCGATAACTGGAAACTCAGTTTTCAGATCCCAAGTACTTATATGAGCTCGGAATTTTTCGCGTCATGAAAAAGGTCCCCAATCTGCCCGGGACCAAGAAATCTCCACGTTTCATGGTATTTCTAAACGTATGGCGTCGATAACTGGAAACTCAATTTTCAGATCCCAAGTACTTATATCAGCTCGGAATTTTTCGCGTCATGAAAAAGGTCCCCAATCTGCCCGGGACCAAGAAATCTCCACGTTTCATTGTATTTCTAAACGTATGGCGTCGATAACTGGAAACTCAATTTTCAGATCCCAAGTACTTATATCAGCTCGGAATTTTTCGCGTCATGAAAAAGGTCCCCAATCTGCCCGGGACCAAGAAATCTCCACGTTTCATTGTATTTCTAAACGAATGGCGTCGATAACTGGAAACTCAGTTTTCAGATCCCAAGTACTTATATGAGCTCGGAATTTTTCGCGTCATGAAAAAATTACCCAATCAGCCCGGGACCAAGAAATCTCCACGTTTCATGGTATTTCTAAACGTATGGCGTCGATAACTGGAAACTCAGTTTTCAGATCCCAAGTACTTATATTAGCTCGGAATTTTTCGCGTCATGAAAAAATTACCCAATCAGCAAGGGACCAAGAAATCTCCACGTTTCATTGTATTTCTAAACGTATGGCGTCGATAACTGGAAACTCAGTTTTCAGATCCCAAGTACTTATATTAGCTCGGAATTTTTCGCGTCATGAAAAAGGTCCCCAATCAGCCCGGGACCAAGAAATCTCTACGTTTCATTGTATTTCTAAACGAATGGCGTCGATAACTGGAAACTCAATTTTCAGATCCCAAGTACTTATATCAGCTCGGAATTTTTCGCGTCATGAAAAAGGTCCCCAATCTGCCCGGGACCAAGAAATCTCTACGTTTCATTGTATTTCTAAACGAATGGCGTCGATAACTGGAAACTCAATTTTCAGATCCCAAGTACTTATATCAGCTCGGAATTTTTCGCGTCATGAAAAAGGTCCCCAATCTGCCCGGGACCAAGAAATCTCCACGTTTCATTGTATTTCTAAACGAATGGCGTCGATAACTGGAAACTCAGTTTTCAGATCCCAAGTACTTATATGAGCTCGGAATTTTTCGCGTCATGAAAAAATTACCCAATCAGCCCGGGACCAAGAAATCTCCACGTTTCATGGTATTTCTAAACGTATGGCGTCGATAACTGGAAACTCAGTTTTCAGATCCCAAGTACTTATATTAGCTCGGAATTTTTCGCGTCATGAAAAAGGTCCCCAATCTGCCCGGGACCAAGAAATCTCCACGTTTCATTGTATTTCTAAACGTATGGCGTCGATAACTGGAAACTCAGTTTTCAGATCCCAAGTACTTATATTAGCTCGGAATTTTTCGCGTCATGAAAAAATTACCCAATCAGCCCGGGACCAAGAAATCTCCACGTTTCACGGTATTTCTAAACGTATGGCGTCGATAACTGGAAACTCAATTTTCAGATCCCAAGTACTTATATCAGCTCGGAATTTTTCGCGTCATGAAAAAGGTCCCCAATCAGCCCGGGACCAAGAAATCTCCACGTTTCATTGTATTTCTAAACGAATGGCGTCGATAACTGGAAACTCAGTTTTCAGATCCCAAGTACTTATATTAGCTCGGAATTTTTCGCGTCATGAAAAAGGTCCCCAATCTGCCCGGGACCAAGAAATCTCCACGTTTCATGGTATTTCTAAACGTATGGCGTCGATAACTGGAAACTCAATTTTCAGATCCCAAGTACTTATATCAGCTCGGAATTTTTCGCGTCATGAAAAAATTACCCAATCAGCCCGGGACCAAGAAATCTGCACGTTTCACGGTATTTCTAAACGTATGGCGTCGATAACTGGAAACTCAATTTTCAGATCCCAAGTACTTATATTAGCTCGGAATTTTTCGCGTCATGAAAAAGGTCCCCAATCAGCCCGGGACCAAGAAATCTCCACGTTTCATTGTATTTCTAAACGAATGGCGTCGATAACTGGAAACTCAGTTTTCAGATCCCAAGTACTTATATCAGCTCGGAATTTTTCGCGTCATGAAAAAGGTCCCCAATCTGCCCGGGACCAAGAAATCTCCACGTTTCATGGTATTTCTAAACGTATGGCGTCGATAACTGGAAACTCAATTTTCAGATCCCAAGTACTTATATCAGCTCGGAATTTTTCGCGTCATGAAAAAGGTCCCCAATCTGCCCGGGACCAAGAAATCTCCACGTTTCATTGTATTTCTAAACGTATGGCGTCGATAACTGGAAACTCAATTTTCAGATCCCAAGTACTTATATCAGCTCGGAATTTTTCGCGTCATGAAAAAATTACCCAATCAGCCCGGGACCAAGAAATCTCCACGTTTCACGGTATTTCTAAACGTATGGCGTCGATAACTGGAAACTCAATTTTCAGATCCCAAGTACTTATATTAGCTCGGAATTTTTCGCGTCATGAAAAAGGTCCCCAATCTGCCCGGGACCAAGAAATCTCCACGTTTCATGGTATTTCTAAACGTATGGCGTCGATAACTGGAAACTCAATTTTCAGATCCCAAGTACTTATATCAGCTCGGAATTTTTCGCGTCATGAAAAAGGTCTCCAATCTGCCCGGGACCAAGAAATCTCCACGTTTCATTGTATTTCTAAACGTATGGCGTCGATAACTGGAAACTCAATTTTCAGATCCCAAGTACTTATATCAGCTCGGAATTTTTCGCGTCATGAAAAAGGTCCCCAATCTGCCCGGGACCAAGAAATCTCCATGTTTCATTGTATTTCTAAACGAATGGCGTCGATAACTGGAAACTCAATTTTCAGATCCCAAGTACTTATATCAGCTCGGAATTTTTCGCGTCATGAAAAAGGTCCCCAATCTGCCCGGGACCAAGAAATCTCCACGTTTCATTGTATTTCTAAACGAATGGCGTCGATAACTGGAAACTCAGTTTTCAGATCCCAAGTACTTATATGAGCTCGGAATTTTTCGCGTCATGAAAAAGGTCCCCAATCTGCCCGGGACCAAGAAATCTCCACGTTTCATGGTATTTCTAAACGTATGGCGTCGATAACTGGAAACTCAATTTTCAGATCCCAAGTACTTATATCAGCTCGGAATTTTTCGCGTCATGAAAAAGGTCCCCAATCTGCCCGGGACCAAGAAATCTCCACGTTTCATTGTATTTCTAAACGTATGGCGTCGATAACTGGAAACTCAATTTTCAGATCCCAAGTACTTATATCAGCTCGGAATTTTTCGCGTCATGAAAAAGGTCCCCAATCTGCCCGGGACCAAGAAATCTCCACGTTTCATTGTATTTCTAAACGAATGGCGTCGATAACTGGAAACTCAGTTTTCAGATCCCAAGTACTTATATGAGCTCGGAATTTTTCGCGTCATGAAAAAATTACCCAATCAGCCCGGGACCAAGAAATCTCCACGTTTCATGGTATTTCTAAACGTATGGCGTCGATAACTGGAAACTCAGTTTTCAGATCCCAAGTACTTATATTAGCTCGGAATTTTTCGCGTCATGAAAAAATTACCCAATCAGCAAGGGACCAAGAAATCTCCACGTTTCATTGTATTTCTAAACGTATGGCGTCGATAACTGGAAACTCAGTTTTCAGATCCCAAGTACTTATATTAGCTCGGAATTTTTCGCGTCATGAAAAAGGTCCCCAATCAGCCCGGGACCAAGAAATCTCCACGTTTCATTGTATTTCTAAACGAATGGCGTCGATAACTGGAAACTCAGTTTTCAGATCCCAAGTACTTATATTAGCTCGGAATTTTTCGCGTCATGAAAAAGGTCCCCAATCTGCCCGGGACCAAGAAATCTCCACGTTTCATGGTATTTCTAAACGTATGGCGTCGATAACTGGAAACTCAATTTTCAGATCCCAAGTACTTATATCAGCTCGGAATTTTTCGCGTCATGAAAAAGGTCCCCAATCTGCCCGGGACCAAGAAATCTCCACGTTTCATTGTATTTCTAAACGAATGGCGTCGATAACTGGAAACTCAGTTTTCAGATCCCAAGTACTTATATGAGCTCGGAATTTTTCGCGTCATGAAAAAATTACCCAATCAGCCCGGGACCAAGAAATCTCCACGTTTCATGGTATTTCTAAACGTATGGCGTCGATAACTGGAAACTCAGTTTTCAGATCCCAAGTACTTATATTAGCTCGGAATTTTTTGCGTCATGAAAAAGGTCCCCAATCTGCCCGGGACCAAGAAATCTCCACGTTTCATTGTATTTCTAAACGTATGGCGTCGATAACTGGAAACTCAGTTTTCAGATCCCAAGTACTTATATTAGCTCGGAATTTTTCGCGTCATGAAAAAGGTCCCCAATCTGCCCGGGACCAAGAAATCTCCACGTTTCATTGTATTTCTAAACGTATGGCGTCGATAACTGGAAACTCAATTTTCAGATCCCAAGTACTTATATCAGCTCGGAATTTTTCGCGTCATGAAAAAGGTCCCCAATCTGCCCGGGACCAAGAAATCTCCACGTTTCATTGTATTTCTAAACGAATGGCGTCGATAACTGGAAACTCAGTTTTCAGATCGCAAGTACTTATATGAGCTCGGAATTTTTCGCGTCATGAAAAAATTACCCAATCAGCCCGGGACCAAGAAATCTCCACGTTTCATTGTATTTCTAAACGAATGGCGTCGATAACTGGAAACTCAGTTTTCAGATCCCAAGTACTTATATTAGCTCGGAATTTTTCGCGTCATGAAAAAGGTCCCCAATCTGCCCGGGACCAAGAAATCTACACGTTTCATGGTATTTCTAAACGTATGGCGTCGATAACTGGAAACTCAATTTTCAGATCCCAAGTACTTATATCAGCTCGGAATTTTTCGCGTCATGAAAAAATTAACCAATCAGCCCGGGACCAAGAAATCTCCACGTTTCACGGTATTTCTAAACGTATGGCGTCGATAACTGGAAACTCAATTTTCAGATCCCAAGTACTTATATCAGCTCGGAATTTTTCGCGTCATGAAAAAGGTCCCCAATCAGCCCGGGACCAAGAAATCTCCACGTTTCATTGTATTTCTAAACGAATGGCGTCGATAACTGGAAACTCAGTTTTCAGATCCCAAGTACTTATATTAGCTCGGAATTTTTCGCGTCATGAAAAAGGTCCCCAATCTGCCCGGGACCAAGAAATCTCCACGTTTCATGGTATTTCTAAACGTATGGCGTCGATAACTGGAAACTCAGTTTTCAGATCCCAAGTACTTATATTAGCTCGGAATTTTTCGCGTCATGAAAAAGGTCCCCAATCTGCCCGGGACCAAGAAATCTCCACGTTTCATGGTATTTCTAAACGTATGGCGTCGATAACTGGAAACTCAATTTTCAGATCCCAAGTACTTATATCAGCTCGGAATTTTTCGCGTCATGAAAAAGGTCCCCAATCTGCCCGGGACCAAGAAATCTCCACGTTTCATTGTATTTCTAAACGTATGGCGTCGATAACTGGAAACTCAATTTTCAGATCCCAAGTACTTATATCAGCTCGGAATTTTTCGCGTCATGAAAAAGGTCCCCAATCTGCCCGGGACCAAGAAATCTCTACGTTTCATTGTATTTCTAAACGAATGGCGTCGATAACTGGAAACTCAATTTTCAGATCCCAAGTACTTATATCAGCTCGGAATTTTTCGCGTCATGAAAAAGGTCCCCAATCTGCCCGGGACCAAGAAATCTCCACGTTTCATTGTATTTCTAAACGAATGGCGTCGATAACTGGAAACTCAGTTTTCAGATCCCAAGTACTTATATGAGCTCGGAATTTTTCGCGTCATGAAAAAATTACCCAATCAGCCCGGGACCAAGAAATCTCCACGTTTCATGGTATTTCTAAACGTATGGCGTCGATAACTGGAAACTCAGTTTTCAGATCCCAAGTACTTATATTAGCTCGGAATTTTTCGCGTCATGAAAAAGGTCCCCAATCTGCCCGGGACCAAGAAATCTCCACGTTTCATTGTATTTCTAAACGAATGGCGTCGATAACTGGAAACTCAGTTTTCAGATCCCAAGTACTTATATTAGCTCGGAATTTTTCGCGTCATGAAAAAGGTCCCCAATCTGCCCGGGACCAAGAAATCTCCACGTTTCATGGTATTTCTAAACGTATGGCGTCGATAACTGGAAACTCAATTTTCAGATCCCAAGTACTTATATCAGCTCGGAATTTTTCGCGTCATGAAAAAATTACCCAATCAGCCCGGGACCAAGAAATCTCCACGTTTCACGGTATTTCTAAACGTATGGCGTCGATAACTGGAAACTCAATTTTCAGATCCCAAGTACTTATATCAGCTCGGAATTTTTCGCGTCATGAAAAAGGTCCCCAATCTGCCCGGGACCAAGAAATCTCCACGTTTCATGGTATTTCTAAACGTATGGCGTCGATAACTGGAAACTCAATTTTCAGATCCCAAGTACTTATATCAGCTCGGAATTTTTCGCGTCATGAAAAAGGTCCCCAATCTGCCCGGGACCAAGAAATCTCCACGTTTCATTGTATTTCTAAACGTATGGCGTCGATAACTGGAAACTCAATTTTCAGATCCCAAGTACTTATATCAGCTCGGAATTTTTCGCGTCATGAAAAAGGTCCCCAATCTGCCCGGGACCAAGAAATCTCCACGTTTCATTGTATTTCTAAACGAATGGCGTCGATAACTGGAAACTCAATTTTCAGATCCCAAGTACTTATATCAGCTCGGAATTTTTCGCGTCATGAAAAAGGTCCCCAATCTGCCCGGGACCAAGAAATCTCCACGTTTCATTGTATTTCTAAACGAATGGCGTCGATAACTGGAAACTCAGTTTTCAGATCCCAAGTACTTATATGAGCTCGGAATTTTTCGCGTCATGAAAAAGGTCCCCAATCTGCCCGGGACCAAGAAATCTCCACGTTTCATGGTATTTCTAAACGTATGGCGTCGATAACTGGA
The DNA here is from genome assembly GCA_964016905.1 of Perithous albicinctus. Lineage (NCBI taxonomy): Eukaryota > Metazoa > Arthropoda > Insecta > Hymenoptera > Ichneumonidae > Perithous > Perithous albicinctus. The sequence goes on along the minus strand of OZ024694.1, from coordinate 3,891,317 downwards.
AACTCAATTTTCAGATCCCAAGTACTTATATCAGCTCGGAATTTTTCGCGTCATGAAAAAGGTCCCCAATCTGCCCGGGACCAAGAAATCTCCACGTTTCATTGTATTTCTAAACGTATGGCGTCGATAACTGGAAACTCAATTTTCAGATCCCAAGTACTTATATCAGCTCGGAATTTTTCGCGTCATGAAAAAGGTCCCCAATCAGCCCGGGACCAAGAAATCTCCACGTTTCATTGTATTTCTAAACGAATGGCGTCGATAACTGGAAACTCAGTTTTCAGATCCCAAGTACTTATATCAGCTCGGAATTTTTCGCGTCATGAAAAAGGTCCCCAATCTGCCCGGGACCAAGAAATCTCCACGTTTCATGGTATTTCTAAACGTATGGCGTCGATAACTGGAAACTCAATTTTCAGATCCCAAGTACTTATATCAGCTCGGAATTTTTCGCGTCATGAAAAAGGTCCCCAATCTGCCCGGGACCAAGAAATCTCCACGTTTCATTGTATTTCTAAACGTATGGCGTCGATAACTGGAAACTCAATTTTCAGATCCCAAGTACTTATATCAGCTCGGAATTTTTCGCGTCATGAAAAAGGTCCCCAATCTGCCCGGGACCAAGAAATCTCTATGTTTCATTGTATTTCTAAACGAATGGCGTCGATAACTGGAAACTCAATTTTCAGATCCCAAGTACTTATATCAGCTCGGAATTTTTCGCGTCATGAAAAAATTACCCAATCAGCCCGGGACCAAGAAATCTCCACGTTTCACGGTATTTCTAAACGTATGGCGTCGATAACTGGAAACTCAATTTTCAGATCCCAAGTACTTATATCAGCTCGGAATTTTTCGCGTCATGAAAAAGGTCCCCAATCAGCCCGGGACCAAGAAATCTCCACGTTTCATTGTATTTCTAAACGAATGGCGTCGATAACTGGAAACTCAGTTTTCAGATCCCAAGTACTTATATTAGCTCGGAATTTTTCGCGTCATGAAAAAGGTCCCCAATCTGCCCGGGACCAAGAAATCTCCACGTTTCATGGTATTTCTAAACGTATGGCGTCGATAACTGGAAACTCAATTTTCAGATCCCAAGTACTTATATCAGCTCGGAATTTTTCGCGTCATGAAAAAATTACCCAATCAGCCCGGGACCAAGAAATCTCCACGTTTCACGGTATTTCTAAACGTATGGCGTCGATAACTGGAAACTCAATTTTCAGATCCCAAGTACTTATATCAGCTCGGAATTTTTCGCGTCATGAAAAAGGTCCCCAATCTGCCCGGGACCAAGAAATCTCCACGTTTCATTGTATTTCTAAACGAATGGCGTCGATAACTGGAAACTCAGTTTTCAGATCCCAAGTACTTATATTAGCTCGGAATTTTTCGCGTCATGAAAAAGGTCCCCAATCTGCCCGGGACCAAGAAATCTCCACGTTTCATGGTATTTCTAAACGTATGGCGTCGATAACTGGAAACTCAATTTTCAGATCCCAAGTACTTATATCAGCTCGGAATTTTTCGCGTCATGAAAAAGGTCTCCAATCTGCCCGGGACCAAGAAATCTCCACGTTTCATTGTATTTCTAAACGTATGGCGTCGATAACTGGAAACTCAATTTTCAGATCCCAAGTACTTATATCAGCTCGGAATTTTTCGCGTCATGAAAAAGGTCCCCAATCTGCCCGGGACCAAGAAATCTCCACGTTTCATTGTATTTCTAAACGAATGGCGTCGATAACTGGAAACTCAATTTTCAGATCCCAAGTACTTATATCAGCTCGGAATTTTTCGCGTCATGAAAAAGGTCCCCAATCTGCCCGGGACCAAGAAATCTCCACGTTTCATTGTATTTCTAAACGAATGGCGTCGATAACTGGAAACTCAGTTTTCAGATCCCAAGTACTTATATGAGCTCGGAATTTTTCGCGTCATGAAAAAGGTCCCCAATCTGCCCGGGACCAAGAAATCTCCACGTTTCATGGTATTTCTAAACGTATGGCGTCGATAACTGGAAACTCAATTTTCAGATCCCAAGTACTTATATCAGCTCGGAATTTTTCGCGTCATGAAAAAGGTCCCCAATCTGCCCGGGACCAAGAAATCTCCACGTTTCATTGTATTTCTAAACGTATGGCGTCGATAACTGGAAACTCAATTTTCAGATCCCAAGTACTTATATCAGCTCGGAATTTTTCGCGTCATGAAAAAGGTCCCCAATCTGCCCGGGACCAAGAAATCTCCACGTTTCATTGTATTTCTAAACGAATGGCGTCGATAACTGGAAACTCAGTTTTCAGATCCCAAGTACTTATATGAGCTCGGAATTTTTCGCGTCATGAAAAAATTACCCAATCAGCCCGGGACCAAGAAATCTCCACGTTTCATGGTATTTCTAAACGTATGCCGTCGATAACTGGAAACTCAGTTTTCAGATCCCAAGTACTTATATTAGCTCGGAATTTTTCGCGTCATGAAAAAATTACCCAATCAGCAAGGGACCAAGAAATCTCCACGTTTCATTGTATTTCTAAACGTATGGCGTCGATAACTGGAAACTCAGTTTTCAGATCCCAAGTACTTATATTAGCTCGGAATTTTTCGCGTCATGAAAAAGGTCCCCAATCAGCCCGGGACCAAGAAATCTCCACGTTTCATTGTATTTCTAAACGAATGGCGTCGATAACTGGAAACTCAGTTTTCAGATCCCAAGTACTTATATTAGCTCGGAATTTTTCGCGTCATGAAAAAGGTCCCCAATCTGCCCGGGACCAAGAAATCTCCACGTTTCATGGTATTTCTAAACGTATGGCGTCGATAACTGGAAACTCAATTTTCAGATCCCAAGTACTTATATCAGCTCGGAATTTTTCGCGTCATGAAAAAGGTCCCCAATCTGCCCGGGACCAAGAAATCTCCACGTTTCATTGTATTTCTAAACGAATGGCGTCGATAACTGGAAACTCAGTTTTCAGATCCCAAGTACTTATATGAGCTCGGAATTTTTCGCGTCATGAAAAAATTACCCAATCAGCCCGGGACCAAGAAATCTCCACGTTTCATGGTATTTCTAAACGTATGGCGTCGATAACTGGAAACTCAGTTTTCAGATCCCAAGTACTTATATTAGCTCGGAATTTTTCGCGTCATGAAAAAGGTCCCCAATCTGCCCGGGACCAAGAAATCTCCACGTTTCATTGTATTTCTAAACGTATGGCGTCGATAACTGGAAACTCAGTTTTCAGATCCCAAGTACTTATATTAGCTCGGAATTTTTCGCGTCATGAAAAAGGTCCCCAATCTGCCCGGGACCAAGAAATCTCCACGTTTCATTGTATTTCTAAACGTATGGCGTCGATAACTGGAAACTCAATTTTCAGATCCCAAGTACTTATATCAGCTCGGAATTTTTCGCGTCATGAAAAAGGTCCCCAATCTGCCCGGGACCAAGAAATCTCCACGTTTCATTGTATTTCTAAACGAATGGCGTCGATAACTGGAAACTCAGTTTTCAGATCGCAAGTACTTATATGAGCTCGGAATTTTTCGCGTCATGAAAAAATTACCCAATCAGCCCGGGACCAAGAAATCTCCACGTTTCATTGTATTTCTAAACGAATGGCGTCGATAACTGGAAACTCAGTTTTCAGATCCCAAGTACTTATATTAGCTCGGAATTTTTCGCGTCATGAAAAAGGTCCCCAATCTGCCCGGGACCAAGAAATCTACACGTTTCATGGTATTTCTAAACGTATGGCGTCGATAACTGGAAACTCAATTTTCAGATCCCAAGTACTTATATCAGCTCGGAATTTTTCGCGTCATGAAAAAATTAACCAATCAGCCCGGGACCAAGAAATCTCCACGTTTCACGGTATTTCTAAACGTATGGCGTCGATAACTGGAAACTCAATTTTCAGATCCCAAGTACTTATATCAGCTCGGAATTTTTCGCGTCATGAAAAAGGTCCCCAATCAGCCCGGGACCAAGAAATCTCCACGTTTCATTGTATTTCTAAACGAATGGCGTCGATAACTGGAAACTCAGTTTTCAGATCCCAAGTACTTATATTAGCTCGGAATTTTTCGCGTCATGAAAAAGGTCCCCAATCTGCCCGGGACCAAGAAATCTCCACGTTTCATGGTATTTCTAAACGTATGGCGTCGATAACTGGAAACTCAGTTTTCAGATCCCAAGTACTTATATTAGCTCGGAATTTTTCGCGTCATGAAAAAGGTCCCCAATCTGCCCGGGACCAAGAAATCTCCACGTTTCATTGTATTTCTAAACGTATGGCGTCGATAACTGGAAACTCAGTTTTCAGATCCCAAGTACTTATATCAGCTCGGAATTTTTCGCGTCATGAAAAAGGTCCCCAATCTGCCCGGGACCAAGAAATCTCCACGTTTCATTGTATTTCTAAACGAATGGCGTCGATAACTGGAAACTCAATTTTCAGATCCCAAGTACTTATATCAGCTCGGAATTTTTCGCGTCATGAAAAAGGTCCCCAATCTGCCCGGGACCAAGAAATCTCCACGTTTCATTGTATTTCTAAACGTATGGCGTCGATAACTGGAAACTCAATTTTCAGATCCCAAGTACTTATATCAGCTCGGAATTTTTCGCGTCATGAAAAAGGTCCCCAATCTGCCCGGGACCAAGAAATCTCCACGTTTCATTGTATTTCTAAACGAATGGCGTCGATAACTGGAAACTCAATTTTCAGATCCCAAGTACTTATATCAGCTCGGAATTTTTCGCGTCATGAAAAAGGTCCCCAATCTGCCCGGGACCAAGAAATCTCCACGTTTCATTGTATTTCTAAACGAATGGCGTCGATAACTGGAAACTCAGTTTTCAGATCGCAAGTACTTATATGAGCTCGGAATTTTTCGCGTCATGAAAAAATTACCCAATCAGCCCGGGACCAAGAAATCTCCACGTTTCATTGTATTTCTAAACGAATGGCGTCGATAACTGGAAACTCAGTTTTCAGATCCCAAGTACTTATATTAGCTCGGAATTTTTCGCGTCATGAAAAAGGTCCCCAATCTGCCCGGGACCAAGAAATCTACACGTTTCATGGTATTTCTAAACGTATGGCGTCGATAACTGGAAACTCAATTTTCAGATCCCAAGTACTTATATCAGCTCGGAATTTTTCGCGTCATGAAAAAATTAACCAATCAGCCCGGGACCAAGAAATCTCCACGTTTCACGGTATTTCTAAACGTATGGCGTCGATAACTGGAAACTCAATTTTCAGATCCCAAGTACTTATATCAGCTCGGAATTTTTCGCGTCATGAAAAAGGTCCCCAATCAGCCCGGGACCAAGAAATCTCCACGTTTCATTGTATTTCTAAACGAATGGCGTCGATAACTGGAAACTCAGTTTTTAGATCCCAAGTACTTATATTAGCTCGGAATTTTTCGCGTCATGAAAAAGGTCCCCAATCTGCCCGGGACCAAGAAATCTCCACGTTTCATGGTATTTCTAAACGTATGGCGTCGATAACTGGAAACTCAGTTTTCAGATCCCAAGTACTTATATTAGCTCGGAATTTTTCGCGTCATGAAAAAGGTCCCCAATCTGCCCGGGACCAAGAAATCTCCACGTTTCATGGTATTTCTAAACGTATGGCGTCGATAACTGGAAACTCAATTTTCAGATCCCAAGTACTTATATCAGCTCGGAATTTTTCGCGTCATGAAAAAGGTCCCCAATCTGCCCGGGACCAAGAAATCTCCACGTTTCATTGTATTTCTAAACGAATGGCGTCGATAACTGGAAACTCAGTTTTCAGATCCCAAGTACTTATATGAGCTCGGAATTTTTCGCGTCATGAAAAAATTACCCAATCAGCCCGGGACCAAGAAATCTCCACGTTTCATGGTATTTCTAAACGTATGGCGTCGATAACTGGAAACTCAGTTTTCAGATCCCAAGTACTTATATTAGCTCGGAATTTTTCGCGTCATGAAAAAATTACCCAATCAGCAAGGGACCAAGAAATCTCCACGTTTCATTGTATTTCTAAACGTATGGCGTCGATAACTGGAAACTCAGTTTTCAGATCCCAAGTACTTATATTAGCTCGGAATTTTTCGCGTCATGAAAAAGGTCCCCAATCAGCCCGGGACCAAGAAATCTCCACGTTTCATTGTATTTCTAAACGAATGGCGTCGATAACTGGAAACTCAGTTTTCAGATCCCAAGTACTTATATTAGCTCGGAATTTTTCGCGTCATGAAAAAGGTCCCCAATCTGCCCGGGACCAAGAAATCTCCACGTTTCATGGTATTTCTAAACGTATGGCGTCGATAACTGGAAACTCAATTTTCAGATCCCAAGTACTTATATCAGCTCGGAATTTTTCGCGTCATGAAAAAGGTCCCCAATCTGCCCGGGACCAAGAAATCTCCACGTTTCATTGTATTTCTAAACGAATGGCGTCGATAACTGGAAACTCAGTTTTCAGATCCCAAGTACTTATATGAGCTCGGAATTTTTCGCGTCATGAAAAAATTACCCAATCAGCCCGGGACCAAGAAATCTCCACGTTTCATGGTATTTCTAAACGTATGGCGTCGATAACTGGAAACTCAGTTTTCAGATCCCAAGTACTTATATTAGCTCGGAATTTTTCGCGTCATGAAAAAGGTCCCCAATCTGCCCGGGACCAAGAAATCTCCACGTTTCATTGTATTTCTAAACGTATGGCGTCGATAACTGGAAACTCAGTTTTCAGATCCCAAGTACTTATATTAGCTCGGAATTTTTCGCGTCATGAAAAAGGTCCCCAATCTGCCCGGGACCAAGAAATCTCCACGTTTCATTGTATTTCTAAACGTATGGCGTCGATAACTGGAAACTCAATTTTCAGATCCCAAGTACTTATATCAGCTCGGAATTTTTCGCGTCATGAAAAATGTCCCCAATCTGCCCGGGACCAAGAAATCTCCACGTTTCATTGTATTTCTAAACGAATGGCGTCGATAACTGGAAACTCAGTTTTCAGATCGCAAGTACTTATATGAGCTCGGAATTTTTCGCGTCATGAAAAAATTACCCAATCAGCCCGGGACCAAGAAATCTCCACGTTTCATTGTATTTCTAAACGAATGGCGTCGATAACTGGAAACTCAGTTTTCAGATCCCAAGTACTTATATTAGCTCGGAATTTTTCGCGTCATGAAAAAGGTCCCCAATCTGCCCGGGACCAAGAAATCTACACGTTTCATGGTATTTCTAAACGTATGGCGTCGATAACTGGAAACTCAATTTTCAGATCCCAAGTACTTATATCAGCTCGGAATTTTTCGCGTCATGAAAAAATTAACCAATCAGCCCGGGACCAAGAAATCTCCACGTTTCACGGTATTTCTAAACGTATGGCGTCGATAACTGGAAACTCAATTTTCAGATCCCAAGTACTTATATCAGCTCGGAATTTTTCGCGTCATGAAAAAGGTCCCCAATCAGCCCGGGACCAAGAAATCTCCACGTTTCATTGTATTTCTAAACGAATGGCGTCGATAACTGGAAACTCAGTTTTCAGATCCCAAGTACTTATATTAGCTCGGAATTTTTCGCGTCATGAAAAAGGTCCCCAATCTGCCCGGGACCAAGAAATCTCCACGTTTCATGGTATTTCTAAACGTATGGCGTCGATAACTGGAAACTCAGTTTTCAGATCCCAAGTACTTATATTAGCTCGGAATTTTTCGCGTCATGAAAAAGGTCCCCAATCTGCCCGGGACCAAGAAATCTCCACGTTTCATGGTATTTCTAAACGTATGGCGTCGATAACTGGAAACTCAATTTTCAGATCCCAAGTACTTATATCAGCTCGGAATTTTTCGCGTCATGAAAAAGGTCCCCAATCTGCCCGGGACCAAGAAATCTCCACGTTTCATTGTATTTCTAAACGTATGGCGTCGATAACTGGAAACTCAATTTTCAGATCCCAAGTACTTATATCAGCTCGGAATTTTTCGCGTCATGAAAAAGGTCCCCAATCTGCCCGGGACCAAGAAATCTCTACGTTTCATTGTATTTCTAAACGAATGGCGTCGATAACTGGAAACTCAATTTTCAGATCCCAAGTACTTATATCAGCTCGGAATTTTTCGCGTCATGAAAAAGGTCCCCAATCTGCCCGGGACCAAGAAATCTCCACGTTTCATTGTATTTCTAAACGAATGGCGTCGATAACTGGAAACTCAGTTTTCAGATCCCAAGTACTTATATGAGCTCGGAATTTTTCGCGTCATGAAAAAATTACCCAATCAGCCCGGGACCAAGAAATCTCCACGTTTCATGGTATTTCTAAACGTATGGCGTCGATAACTGGAAACTCAGTTTTCAGATCCCAAGTACTTATATTAGCTCGGAATTTTTCGCGTCATGAAAAAGGTCCCCAATCTGCCCGGGACCAAGAAATCTCCACGTTTCATTGTATTTCTAAACGAATGGCGTCGATAACTGGAAACTCAGTTTTCAGATCCCAAGTACTTATATTAGCTCGGAATTTTTCGCGTCATGAAAAAGGTCCCCAATCTGCCCGGGACCAAGAAATCTCCACGTTTCATGGTATTTCTAAACGTATGGCGTCGATAACTGGAAACTCAATTTTCAGATCCCAAGTACTTATATCAGCTCGGAATTTTTCGCGTCATGAAAAAATTACCCAATCAGCCCGGGACCAAGAAATCTCCACGTTTCACGGTATTTCTAAACGTATGGCGTCGATAACTGGAAACTCAATTTTCAGATCCCAAGTACTTATATCAGCTCGGAATTTTTCGCGTCATGAAAAAGGTCCCCAATCTGCCCGGGACCAAGAAATCTCCACGTTTCATTGTATTTCTAAACGAATGGCGTCGATAACTGGAAACTCAGTTTTCAGATCCCAAGTACTTATATTAGCTCGGAATTTTTCGCGTCATGAAAAAGGTCCCCAATCTGCCCGGGACCAAGAAATCTCCACGTTTCATGGTATTTCTAAACGTATGGCGTCGATAACTGGAAACTCAATTTTCAGATCCCAAGTACTTATATCAGCTCGGAATTTTTCGCGTCATGAAAAAGGTCCCCAATCTGCCCGGGACCAAGAAATCTCCACGTTTCATTGTATTTCTAAACGTATGGCGTCGATAACTGGAAACTCAATTTTCAGATCCCAAGTACTTATATCAGCTCGGAATTTTTCGCGTCATGAAAAAGGTCCCCAATCTGCCCGGGACCAAGAAATCTCCACGTTTCATTGTATTTCTAAACGAATGGCGTCGATAACTGGAAACTCAATTTTCAGATCCCAAGTACTTATATCAGCTCGGAATTTTTCGCGTCATGAAAAAGGTCCCCAATCTGCCCGGGACCAAGAAATCTCCACGTTTCATTGTATTTCTAAACGAATGGCGTCGATAACTGGAAACTCAGTTTTCAGATCCCAAGTACTTATATGAGCTCGGAATTTTTCGCGTCATGAAAAAGGTCCCCAATCTGCCCGGGACCAAGAAATCTCCACGTTTCATGGTATTTCTAAACGTATGGCGTCGATAACTGGAAACTCAATTTTCAGATCCCAAGTACTTATATCAGCTCGGAATTTTTCGCGTCATGAAAAAGGTCCCCAATCTGCCCGGGACCAAGAAATCTCCACGTTTCATTGTATTTCTAAACGTATGGCGTCGATAACTGGAAACTCAATTTTCAGATCCCAAGTACTTATATCAGCTCGGAATTTTTCGCGTCATGAAAAAGGTCCCCAATCAGCCCGGGACCAAGAAATCTCCACGTTTCATTGTATTTCTAAACGAATGGCGTCGATAACTGGAAACTCAGTTTTCAGATCCCAAGTACTTATATCAGCTCGGAATTTTTCGCGTCATGAAAAAGGTCCCCAATCTGCCCGGGACCAAGAAATCTCCACGTTTCATGGTATTTCTAAACGTATGGCGTCGATAACTGGAAACTCAATTTTCAGATCCCAAGTACTTATATCAGCTCGGAATTTTTCGCGTCATGAAAAAGGTCCCCAATCTGCCCGGGACCAAGAAATCTCCACGTTTCATTGTATTTCTAAACGTATGGCGTCGATAACTGGAAACTCAATTTTCAGATCCCAAGTACTTATATCAGCTCGGAATTTTTCGCGTCATGAAAAAGGTCCCCAATCTGCCCGGGACCAAGAAATCTCTATGTTTCATTGTATTTCTAAACGAATGGCGTCGATAACTGGAAACTCAATTTTCAGATCCCAAGTACTTATATCAGCTCGGAATTTTTCGCGTCATGAAAAAATTACCCAATCAGCCCGGGACCAAGAAATCTCCACGTTTCACGGTATTTCTAAACGTATGGCGTCGATAACTGGAAACTCAATTTTCAGATCCCAAGTACTTATATCAGCTCGGAATTTTTCGCGTCATGAAAAAGGTCCCCAATCAGCCCGGGACCAAGAAATCTCCACGTTTCATTGTATTTCTAAACGAATGGCGTCGATAACTGGAAACTCAGTTTTCAGATCCCAAGTACTTATATTAGCTCGGAATTTTTCGCGTCATGAAAAAGGTCCCCAATCTGCCCGGGACCAAGAAATCTCCACGTTTCATGGTATTTCTAAACGTATGGCGTCGATAACTGGAAACTCAATTTTCAGATCCCAAGTACTTATATCAGCTCGGAATTTTTCGCGTCATGAAAAAATTACCCAATCAGCCCGGGACCAAGAAATCTCCACGTTTCACGGTATTTCTAAACGTATGGCGTCGATAACTGGAAACTCAATTTTCAGATCCCAAGTACTTATATCAGCTCGGAATTTTTCGCGTCATGAAAAAGGTCCCCAATCTGCCCGGGACCAAGAAATCTCCACGTTTCATTGTATTTCTAAACGAATGGCGTCGATAACTGGAAACTCAGTTTTCAGATCCCAAGTACTTATATTAGCTCGGAATTTTTCGCGTCATGAAAAAGGTCCCCAATCTGCCCGGGACCAAGAAATCTCCACGTTTCATGGTATTTCTAAACGTATGGCGTCGATAACTGGAAACTCAATTTTCAGATCCCAAGTACTTATATCAGCTCGGAATTTTTCGCGTCATGAAAAAGGTCTCCAATCTGCCCGGGACCAAGAAATCTCCACGTTTCATTGTATTTCTAAACGTATGGCGTCGATAACTGGAAACTCAATTTTCAGATCCCAAGTACTTATATCAGCTCGGAATTTTTCGCGTCATGAAAAAGGTCCCCAATCTGCCCGGGACCAAGAAATCTCCACGTTTCATTGTATTTCTAAACGAATGGCGTCGATAACTGGAAACTCAATTTTCAGATCCCAAGTACTTATATCAGCTCGGAATTTTTCGCGTCATGAAAAAGGTCCCCAATCTGCCCGGGACCAAGAAATCTCCACGTTTCATTGTATTTCTAAACGAATGGCGTCGATAACTGGAAACTCAGTTTTCAGATCCCAAGTACTTATATGAGCTCGGAATTTTTCGCGTCATGAAAAAGGTCCCCAATCTGCCCGGGACCAAGAAATCTCCACGTTTCATGGTATTTCTAAACGTATGGCGTCGATAACTGGAAACTCAATTTTCAGATCCCAAGTACTTATATCAGCTCGGAATTTTTCGCGTCATGAAAAAGGTCCCCAATCTGCCCGGGACCAAGAAATCTCCACGTTTCATTGTATTTCTAAACGTATGGCGTCGATAACTGGAAACTCAATTTTCAGATCCCAAGTACTTATATCAGCTCGGAATTTTTCGCGTCATGAAAAAGGTCCCCAATCTGCCCGGGACCAAGAAATCTCCACGTTTCATTGTATTTCTAAACGAATGGCGTCGATAACTGGAAACTCAGTTTTCAGATCCCAAGTACTTATATGAGCTCGGAATTTTTCGCGTCATGAAAAAATTACCCAATCAGCCCGGGACCAAGAAATCTCCACGTTTCATGGTATTTCTAAACGTATGCCGTCGATAACTGGAAACTCAGTTTTCAGATCCCAAGTACTTATATTAGCTCGGAATTTTTCGCGTCATGAAAAAATTACCCAATCAGCAAGGGACCAAGAAATCTCCACGTTTCATTGTATTTCTAAACGTATGGCGTCGATAACTGGAAACTCAGTTTTCAGATCCCAAGTACTTATATTAGCTCGGAATTTTTCGCGTCATGAAAAAGGTCCCCAATCAGCCCGGGACCAAGAAATCTCCACGTTTCATTGTATTTCTAAACGAATGGCGTCGATAACTGGAAACTCAGTTTTCAGATCCCAAGTACTTATATTAGCTCGGAATTTTTCGCGTCATGAAAAAGGTCCCCAATCTGCCCGGGACCAAGAAATCTCCACGTTTCATGGTATTTCTAAACGTATGGCGTCGATAACTGGAAACTCAATTTTCAGATCCCAAGTACTTATATCAGCTCGGAATTTTTCGCGTCATGAAAAAGGTCCCCAATCTGCCCGGGACCAAGAAATCTCCACGTTTCATTGTATTTCTAAACGAATGGCGTCGATAACTGGAAACTCAGTTTTCAGATCCCAAGTACTTATATGAGCTCGGAATTTTTCGCGTCATGAAAAAATTACCCAATCAGCCCGGGACCAAGAAATCTCCACGTTTCATGGTATTTCTAAACGTATGGCGTCGATAACTGGAAACTCAGTTTTCAGATCCCAAGTACTTATATTAGCTCGGAATTTTTCGCGTCATGAAAAAGGTCCCCAATCTGCCCGGGACCAAGAAATCTCCACGTTTCATTGTATTTCTAAACGTATGGCGTCGATAACTGGAAACTCAGTTTTCAGATCCCAAGTACTTATATTAGCTCGGAATTTTTCGCGTCATGAAAAAGGTCCCCAATCTGCCCGGGACCAAGAAATCTCCACGTTTCATTGTATTTCTAAACGTATGGCGTCGATAACTGGAAACTCAATTTTCAGATCCCAAGTACTTATATCAGCTCGGAATTTTTCGCGTCATGAAAAAGGTCCCCAATCTGCCCGGGACCAAGAAATCTCCACGTTTCATTGTATTTCTAAACGAATGGCGTCGATAACTGGAAACTCAGTTTTCAGATCGCAAGTACTTATATGAGCTCGGAATTTTTCGCGTCATGAAAAAATTACCCAATCAGCCCGGGACCAAGAAATCTCCACGTTTCATTGTATTTCTAAACGAATGGCGTCGATAACTGGAAACTCAGTTTTCAGATCCCAAGTACTTATATTAGCTCGGAATTTTTCGCGTCATGAAAAAGGTCCCCAATCTGCCCGGGACCAAGAAATCTACACGTTTCATGGTATTTCTAAACGTATGGCGTCGATAACTGGAAACTCAATTTTCAGATCCCAAGTACTTATATCAGCTCGGAATTTTTCGCGTCATGAAAAAATTAACCAATCAGCCCGGGACCAAGAAATCTCCACGTTTCACGGTATTTCTAAACGTATGGCGTCGATAACTGGAAACTCAATTTTCAGATCCCAAGTACTTATATCAGCTCGGAATTTTTCGCGTCATGAAAAAGGTCCCCAATCAGCCCGGGACCAAGAAATCTCCACGTTTCATTGTATTTCTAAACGAATGGCGTCGATAACTGGAAACTCAGTTTTCAGATCCCAAGTACTTATATTAGCTCGGAATTTTTCGCGTCATGAAAAAGGTCCCCAATCTGCCCGGGACCAAGAAATCTCCACGTTTCATGGTATTTCTAAACGTATGGCGTCGATAACTGGAAACTCAGTTTTCAGATCCCAAGTACTTATATTAGCTCGGAATTTTTCGCGTCATGAAAAAGGTCCCCAATCTGCCCGGGACCAAGAAATCTCCACGTTTCATTGTATTTCTAAACGTATGGCGTCGATAACTGGAAACTCAGTTTTCAGATCCCAAGTACTTATATCAGCTCGGAATTTTTCGCGTCATGAAAAAGGTCCCCAATCTGCCCGGGACCAAGAAATCTCCACGTTTCATTGTATTTCTAAACGAATGGCGTCGATAACTGGAAACTCAATTTTCAGATCCCAAGTACTTATATCAGCTCGGAATTTTTCGCGTCATGAAAAAGGTCCCCAATCTGCCCGGGACCAAGAAATCTCCACGTTTCATTGTATTTCTAAACGTATGGCGTCGATAACTGGAAACTCAATTTTCAGATCCCAAGTACTTATATCAGCTCGGAATTTTTCGCGTCATGAAAAAGGTCCCCAATCTGCCCGGGACCAAGAAATCTCCACGTTTCATTGTATTTCTAAACGAATGGCGTCGATAACTGGAAACTCAATTTTCAGATCCCAAGTACTTATATCAGCTCGGAATTTTTCGCGTCATGAAAAAGGTCCCCAATCTGCCCGGGACCAAGAAATCTCCACGTTTCATTGTATTTCTAAACGAATGGCGTCGATAACTGGAAACTCAGTTTTCAGATCCCAAGTACTTATATGAGCTCGGAATTTTTCGCGTCATGAAAAAATTACCCAATCAGCCCGGGACCAAGAAATCTCCACGTTTCATGGTATTTCTAAACGTATGGCGTCGATAACTGGAAACTCAGTTTTCAGATCCCAAGTACTTATATTAGCTCGGAATTTTTCGCGTCATGAAAAAGGTCCCCAATCTGCCCGGGACCAAGAAATCTCCACGTTTCATTGTATTTCTAAACGTATGGCGTCGATAACTGGAAACTCAGTTTTCAGATCCCAAGTACTTATATTAGCTCGGAATTTTTCGCGTCATGAAAAAGGTCCCCAATGTGCCCGGGACCAAGAAATCTCCACGTTTCATTGTATTTCTAAACGAATGGCGTCGATAACTGGAAACTCAGTTTTCAGATCCCAAGTACTTATATTAGCTCGGAATTTTTCGCGTCATGAAAAAGGTCCCCAATCTGCCCGGGACCAAGAAATCTCCACGTTTCATGGTATTTCTAAACGTATGGCGTCGATAACTGGAAACTCAATTTTCAGATCCCAAGTACTTATATCAGCTCGGAATTTTTCGCGTCATGAAAAAATTACCCAATCAGCCCGGGACCAAGAAATCTCCACGTTTCACGGTATTTCTAAACGTATGGCGTCGATAACTGGAAACTCAATTTTCAGATCCCAAGTACTTATATCAGCTCGGAATTTTTCGCGTCATGAAAAAGGTCCCCAATCAGCCCGGGACCAAAAAATCTCCACGTTTCATTGTATTTCTAAACGAATGGCGTCGATAACTGGAAACTCAGTTTTCAGATCCCAAGTACTTATATTAGCTCGGAATTTTTCGCGTCATGAAAAAGGTCCCCAATCTGCCCGGGACCAAGAAATCTCCACGTTTCATGGTATTTCTAAACGTATGGCGTCGATAACTGGAAACTCAGTTTTCAGATCCCAAGTACTTATATGAGCTCGGAATTTTTCGCGTCATGAAAAAATTACCCAATCAGCCCGGGACCAAGAAATCTCCACGTTTCATGGTATTTCTAAACGTATGGCGTCGATAACTGGAAACTCAGTTTTCAGATCCCAAGTACTTATATTAGCTCGGAATTTTTCGCGTCATGAAAAAATTACCCAATCAGCAAGGGACCAAGAAATCTCCACGTTTCATTGTATTTCTAAACGTATGGCGTCGATAACTGGAAACTCAGTTTTCAGATCCCAAGTACTTATATTAGCTCGGAATTTTTCGCGTCATGAAAAAGGTCCCCAATCAGCCCGGGACCAAGAAATCTCCACGTTTCATTGTATTTCTAAACGAATGGCGTCGATAACTGGAAACTCAGTTTTCAGATCCCAAGTACTTATATTAGCTCGGAATTTTTCGCGTCATGAAAAAGGTCCCCAATCTGCCCGGGACCAAGAAATCTCCACGTTTCATGGTATTTCTAAACGTATGGCGTCGATAACTGGAAACTCAATTTTCAGATCCCAAGTACTTATATCAGCTCGGAATTTTTCGCGTCATGAAAAAGGTCCCCAATCTGCCCGGGACCAAGAAATCTCCACGTTTCATTGTATTTCTAAACGTATGGCGTCGATAACTGGAAACTCAATTTTCAGATCCCAAGTACTTATATCAGCTCGGAATTTTTCGCGTCATGAAAAAGGTCCCCAATCTGCCCGGGACCAAGAAATCTCTACGTTTCATTGTATTTCTAAACGAATGGCGTCGATAACTGGAAACTCAATTTTCAGATCCCAAGTACTTATATCAGCTCGGAATTTTTCGCGTCATGAAAAAGGTCCCCAATCTGCCCGGGACCAAGAAATCTCCACGTTTCATTGTATTTCTAAACGAATGGCGTCGATAACTGGAAACTCAGTTTTCAGATCCCAAGTACTTATATGAGCTCGGAATTTTTCGCGTCATGAAAAAATTACCCAATCAGCCCGGGACCAAGAAATCTCCACGTTTCACGGTATTTCTAAACGTATGGCGTCGATAACTGGAAACTCAATTTTCAGATCCCAAGTACTTATATCAGCTCGGAATTTTTCGCGTCATGAAAAAGGTCCCCAATCAGCCCGGGACCAAGAAATCTCCACGTTTCATTGTATTTCTAAACGAATGGCGTCGATAACTGGAAACTCAGTTTTCAGATCCCAAGTACTTATATTAGCTCGGAATTTTTCGCGTCATGAAAAAGGTCCCCAATCTGCCCGGGACCAAGAAATCTCCACGTTTCATGGTATTTCTAAACGTATGGCGTCGATAACTGGAAACTCAATTTTCAGATCCCAAGTACTTATATCAGCTCGGAATTTTTCGCGTCATGAAAAAATTACCCAATCAGCCCGGGACCAAGAAATCTGCACGTTTCACGGTATTTCTAAACGTATGGCGTCGATAACTGGAAACTCAATTTTCAGATCCCAAGTACTTATATTAGCTCGGAATTTTTCGCGTCATGAAAAAGGTCCCCAATCAGCCCGGGACCAAGAAATCTCCACGTTTCATTGTATTTCTAAACGAATGGCGTCGATAACTGGAAACTCAGTTTTCAGATCCCAAGTACTTATATCAGCTCGGAATTTTTCGCGTCATGAAAAAGGTCCCCAATCTGCCCGGGACCAAGAAATCTCCACGTTTCATGGTATTTCTAAACGTATGGCGTCGATAACTGGAAACTCAATTTTCAGATCCCAAGTACTTATATCAGCTCGGAATTTTTCGCGTCATGAAAAAGGTCCCCAATCTGCCCGGGACCAAGAAATCTCCACGTTTCATTGTATTTCTAAACGTATGGCGTCGATAACTGGAAACTCAATTTTCAGATCCCAAGTACTTATATCAGCTCGGAATTTTTCGCGTCATGAAAAAGGTCCCCAATCTGCCCGGGACCAAGAAATCTCTACGTTTCATTGTATTTCTAAACGAATGGCGTCGATAACTGGAAACTCAATTTTCAGATCCCAAGTACTTATATCAGCTCGGAATTTTTCGCGTCATGAAAAAGGTCCCCAATCTGCCCGGGACCAAGAAATCTCTACGTTTCATTGTATTTCTAAACGAATGGCGTCGATAACTGGAAACTCAATTTTCAGATCCCAAGTACTTATATCAGCTCGGAATTTTTCGCGTCATGAAAAAGGTCCCCAATCTGCCCGGGACCAAGAAATCTCCACGTTTCATTGTATTTCTAAACGAATGGCGTCGATAACTGGAAACTCAGTTTTCAGATCCCAAGTACTTATATGAGCTCGGAATTTTTCGCGTCATGAAAAAATTACCCAATCAGCCCGGGACCAAGAAATCTCCACGTTTCACGGTATTTCTAAACGTATGGCGTCGATAACTGGAAACTCAATTTTCAGATCCCAAGTACTTATATCAGCTCGGAATTTTTCGCGTCATGAAAAAGGTCCCCAATCAGCCCGGGACCAAGAAATCTCCACGTTTCATTGTATTTCTAAACGAATGGCGTCGATAACTGGAAACTCAGTTTTCAGATCCCAAGTACTTATATTAGCTCGGAATTTTTCGCGTCATGAAAAAGGTCCCCAATCTGCCCGGGACCAAGAAATCTCCACGTTTCATGGTATTTCTAAACGTATGGCGTCGATAACTGGAAACTCAATTTTCAGATCCCAAGTACTTATATCAGCTCGGAATTTTTCGCGTCATGAAAAAATTACCCAATCAGCCCGGGACCAAGAAATCTGCACGTTTCACGGTATTTCTAAACGTATGGCGTCGATAACTGG
Organism: Perithous albicinctus; assembly: GCA_964016905.1. Taxonomy (NCBI): domain Eukaryota; kingdom Metazoa; phylum Arthropoda; class Insecta; order Hymenoptera; family Ichneumonidae; genus Perithous; species Perithous albicinctus. Next base: position 3,873,093 of record OZ024694.1, on the reverse strand, counting down.
AAACTCAATTTTCAGATCCCAAGTACTTATATTAGCTCGGAATTTTTCGCGTCATGAAAAAGGTCCCCAATCAGCCCGGGACCAAGAAATCTCCACGTTTCATTGTATTTCTAAACGAATGGCGTCGATAACTGGAAACTCAGTTTTCAGATCCCAAGTACTTATATCAGCTCGGAATTTTTCGCGTCATGAAAAAGGTCCCCAATCTGCCCGGGACCAAGAAATCTCCACGTTTCATGGTATTTCTAAACGTATGGCGTCGATAACTGGAAACTCAATTTTCAGATCCCAAGTACTTATATCAGCTCGGAATTTTTCGCGTCATGAAAAAGGTCCCCAATCTGCCCGGGACCAAGAAATCTCCACGTTTCATTGTATTTCTAAACGTATGGCGTCGATAACTGGAAACTCAATTTTCAGATCCCAAGTACTTATATCAGCTCGGAATTTTTCGCGTCATGAAAAAGGTCCCCAATCTGCCCGGGACCAAGAAATCTCTACGTTTCATTGTATTTCTAAACGAATGGCGTCGATAACTGGAAACTCAATTTTCAGATCCCAAGTACTTATATCAGCTCGGAATTTTTCGCGTCATGAAAAAGGTCCCCAATCTGCCCGGGACCAAGAAATCTCTACGTTTCATTGTATTTCTAAACGAATGGCGTCGATAACTGGAAACTCAATTTTCAGATCCCAAGTACTTATATCAGCTCGGAATTTTTCGCGTCATGAAAAAGGTCCCCAATCTGCCCGGGACCAAGAAATCTCCACGTTTCATTGTATTTCTAAACGAATGGCGTCGATAACTGGAAACTCAGTTTTCAGATCCCAAGTACTTATATGAGCTCGGAATTTTTCGCGTCATGAAAAAATTACCCAATCAGCCCGGGACCAAGAAATCTCCACGTTTCATGGTATTTCTAAACGTATGTCGTCGATAACTGGAAACTCAGTTTTCAGATCCCAAGTACTTATATTAGCTCGGAATTTTTCGCGTCATGAAAAAGGTCCCCAATCTGCCCGGGACCAAGAAATCTCCACGTTTCATTGTATTTCTAAACGTATGGCGTCGATAACTGGAAACTCAGTTTTCAGATCCCAAGTACTTATATTAGCTCGGAATTTTTCGCGTCATGAAAAAGGTCCCCAATCTGCCCGGGACCAAGAAATGTCCACGTTTCATGGTATTTCTAAACGTATGGCGTCGATAACTGGAAACTCAATTTTCAGATCCCAAGTACTTATATCAGCTCGGAATTTTTCGCGTCATGAAAAAGGTCCCCAATCTGCCCGGGACCAAGAAATCTCCACGTTTCATTGTATTTCTAAACGTATGGCGTCGATAACTGGAAACTCAATTTTCAGATCCCAAGTACTTATATCAGCTCGGAATTTTTCGCGTCATGAAAAAGGTCCCCAATCTGCCCGGGACCAAGAAATCTCTACGTTTCATTGTATTTCTAAACGAATGGCGTCGATAACTGGAAACTCAATTTTCAGATCCCAAGTACTTATATCAGCTCGGAATTTTTCGCGTCATGAAAAACGTCCCCAATCTGCCCGGGACCAAGAAATCTCCACGTTTCATTGTATTTCTAAACGTATGGCGTCGATAACTGGAAACTCAGTTTTCAGATCCCAAGTACTTATATTAGCTCGGAATTTTTCGCGTCATGAAAAAGGTCCCCAATCTGCCCGGGACCAAGAAATCTCCACGTTTCATTGTATTTCTAAACGTATGGCGTCGATAACTGGAAACTCAGTTTTCAGATCCCAAGTACTTATATTAGCTCGGAATTTTTCGCGTCATGAAAAAGGTCCCCAATCTGCCCGGGACCAAGAAATGTCCACGTTTCATGGTATTTCTAAACGTATGGCGTCGATAACTGGAAACTCAATTTTCAGATCCCAAGTACTTATATCAGCTCGGAATTTTTCGCGTCATGAAAAAGGTCCCCAATCTGCCCGGGACCAAGAAATCTCCACGTTTCATTGTATTTCTAAACGTATGGCGTCGATAACTGGAAACTCAATTTTCAGATCCCAAGTACTTATATCAGCTCGGAATTTTTCGCGTCATGAAAAAGGTCCCCAATCTGCCCGGGACCAAGAAATCTCTACGTTTCATTGTATTTCTAAACGAATGGCGTCGATAACTGGAAACTCAATTTTCAGATCCCAAGTACTTATATCAGCTCGGAATTTTTCGCGTCATGAAAAACGTCCCCAATCTGCCCGGGACCAAGAAATCTCCACGTTTCATTGTATTTCTAAACGAATGGCGTCGATAACTGGAAACTCAGTTTTCAGATCCCAAGTACTTATATGAGCTCGGAATTTTTCGCGTCATGAAAAAATTACCCAATCAGCCCGGGACCAAGAAATCTCCGCGTTTCATGGTATTTCTAAACGTATGGCGTCGATAACTGGAAACTCAGTTTTCAGATCCCAAGTACTTATATTAGCTCGGAATTTTTCGCGTCATGAAAAAGGTCCCCAATCTGCCCGGGACCAAGAAATCTCCACGTTTCATTGTATTTCTAAACGTATGGCGTCGATAACTGGAAACTCAGTTTTCAGATCCCAAGTACTTATATTAGCTCGGAATTTTTCGCGTCATGAAAAAGGTCCCCAATCTGCCCGGGACCAAGAAATCTCCACGTTTCATTGTATTTCTAAACGAATGGCGTCGATAACTGGAAACTCAATTTTCAGATCCCAAGTACTTATAACAGCTCGGAATTTTTCGCGTCATGAAAAAGGTCCCCAATCTGCCCGGGACCAAGAAATCTCCACGTTTCATTGTATTTCTAAACGTATGGCGTCGATAACTGGAAACTCAATTTTCAGATCCCAAGTACTTATATCAGCTCGGAATTTTTCGCGTCATGAAAAAATTACCCAATCAGCCCGGGACCAAGAAATCTCCACGTTTCACGGTATTTCTAAACGTATGGCGTCGATAACTGGAAACTCAATTTTCAGATCCCAAGTACTTATATCAGCTCGGAATTTTTCGCGTCATGAAAAAGGTCCCCAATCTGCCCGGGACCAAGAAATCTCCACGTTTCATTGTATTTCTAAACGAATGGCGTCGATAACTGGAAACTCAGTTTTCAGATCCCAAGTACTTATATTAGCTCGGAATTTTTCGCGTCATGAAAAAGGTCCCCAATCTGCCCGGGACCAAGAAATCTCCACGTTTCATGGTATTTCTAAACGTATGGCGTCGATAACTGGAAACTCAATTTTCAGATCCCAAGTACTTATATCAGCTCGGAATTTTTCGCGTCATGAAAAAGGTCCCCAATCTGCCCGGGACCAAGAAATCTCCACGTTTCATTGTATTTCTAAACGTATGGCGTCGATAACTGGAAACTCAATTTTCAGATCCCAAGTACTTATATCAGCTCGGAATTTTTCGCGTCATGAAAAAGGTCCCCAATCTGCCCGGGACCAAGAAATCTCCACGTTTCATGGTATTTCTAAACGTATGGCGTCGATAACTGGAAACTCAATTTTCAGATCCCAAGTACTTATATCAGCTCGGAATTTTTCGCGTCATGAAAAAGGTCCCCAATCTGCCCGGGACCAAGAAATCTCCACGTTTCATTGTATTTCTAAACGTATGGCGTCGATAACTGGAAACTCAATTTTCAGATCCCAAGTACTTATATCAGCTCGGAATTTTTCGCGTCATGAAAAAGGTCCCCAATCTGCCCGGGACCAAGAAATCTCTACGTTTCATTGTATTTCTAAACGAATGGCGTCGATAACTGGAAACTCAATTTTCAGATCCCAAGTACTTATATCAGCTCGGAATTTTTCGCGTCATGAAAAAGGTCCCCAATCTGCCCGGGACCAAGAAATCTCTACGTTTCATTGTATTTCTAAACGAATGGCGTCGATAACTGGAAACTCAATTTTCAGATCCCAAGTACTTATATCAGCTCGGAATTTTTCGCGTCATGAAAAAGGTCCCCAATCTGCCCGGGACCAAGAAATCTCCACGTTTCATTGTATTTCTAAACGAATGGCGTCGATAACTGGAAACTCAGTTTTCAGATCCCAAGTACTTATATGAGCTCGGAATTTTTCGCGTCATGAAAAAATTACCCAATCAGCCCGGGACCAAGAAATCTCCACGTTTCATGGTATTTCTAAACGTATGGCGTCGATAACTGGAAACTCAGTTTTCAGATCCCAAGTACTTATATTAGCTCGGAATTTTTCGCGTCATGAAAAAGGTCCCCAATCTGCCCGGGACCAAGAAATCTCCACGTTTCATTGTATTTCTAAACGTATGGCGTCGATAACTGGAAACTCAGTTTTCAGATCCCAAGTACTTATATTAGCTCGGAATTTTTCGCGTCATGAAAAAATTACCCAATCAGCCCGGGACCAAGAAATCTCCACGTTTCACGGTATTTCTAAACGTATGGCGTCGATAACTGGAAACTCAATTTTCAGATCCCAAGTACTTATATCAGCTCGGAATTTTTCGCGTCATGAAAAAGGTCCCCAATCAGCCCGGGACCAAGAAATCTCCACGTTTCATTGTATTTCTAAACGAATGGCGTCGATAACTGGAAACTCAGTTTTCAGATCCCAAGTACTTATATTAGCTCGGAATTTTTCGCGTCATGAAAAAGGTCCCCAATCTGCCCGGGACCAAGAAATCTCCACGTTTCATGGTATTTCTAAACGTATGGCGTCGATAACTGGAAACTCAATTTTCAGATCCCAAGTACTTATATCAGCTCGGAATTTTTCGCGTCATGAAAAAATTACCCAATCAGCCCGGGACCAAGAAATCTGCACGTTTCACGGTATTTCTAAACGTATGGCGTCGATAACTGGAAACTCAATTTTCAGATCCCAAGTACTTATATTAGCTCGGAATTTTTCGCGTCATGAAAAAGGTCCCCAATCAGCCCGGGACCAAGAAATCTCCACGTTTCATTGTATTTCTAAACGAATGGCGTCGATAACTGGAAACTCAGTTTTCAGATCCCAAGTACTTATATCAGCTCGGAATTTTTCGCGTCATGAAAAAGGTCCCCAATCTGCCCGGGACCAAGAAATCTCCACGTTTCATGGTATTTCTAAACGTATGGCGTCGATAACTGGAAACTCAATTTTCAGATCCCAAGTACTTATATCAGCTCGGAATTTTTCGCGTCATGAAAAAGGTCCCCAATCTGCCCGGGACCAAGAAATCTCCACGTTTCATTGTATTTCTAAACGTATGGCGTCGATAACTGGAAACTCAATTTTCAGATCCCAAGTACTTATATCAGCTCGGAATTTTTCGCGTCATGAAAAAGGTCCCCAATCTGCCCGGGACCAAGAAATCTCTACGTTTCATTGTATTTCTAAACGAATGGCGTCGATAACTGGAAACTCAATTTTCAGATCCCAAGTACTTATATCAGCTCGGAATTTTTCGCGTCATGAAAAAGGTCCCCAATCTGCCCGGGACCAAGAAATCTCTACGTTTCATTGTATTTCTAAACGAATGGCGTCGATAACTGGAAACTCAATTTTCAGATCCCAAGTACTTATATCAGCTCGGAATTTTTCGCGTCATGAAAAAGGTCCCCAATCTGCCCGGGACCAAGAAATCTCCACGTTTCATTGTATTTCTAAACGAATGGCGTCGATAACTGGAAACTCAGTTTTCAGATCCCAAGTACTTATATGAGCTCGGAATTTTTCGCGTCATGAAAAAATTACCCAATCAGCCCGGGACCAAGAAATCTCCACGTTTCATGGTATTTCTAAACGTATGGCGTCGATAACTGGAAACTCAGTTTTCAGATCCCAAGTACTTATATTAGCTCGGAATTTTTCGCGTCATGAAAAAGGTCCCCAATCTGCCCGGGACCAAGAAATCTCCACGTTTCATTGTATTTCTAAACGTATGGCGTCGATAACTGGAAACTCAGTTTTCAGATCCCAAGTACTTATATTAGCTCGGAATTTTTCGCGTCATGAAAAAGGTCCCCAATCTGCCCGGGACCAAGAAATCTCCACGTTTCATGGTATTTCTAAACGTATGGCGTCGATAACTGGAAACTCAATTTTCAGATCCCAAGTACTTATATCAGCTCGGAATTTTTCGCGTCATGAAAAAGGTCCCCAATCTGCCCGGGACCAAGAAATCTCCACGTTTCATTGTATTTCTAAACGAATGGCGTCGATAACTGGAAACTCAGTTTTCAGATCCCAAGTACTTATATTAGCTCGGAATTTTTCGCGTCATGAAAAAGGTCCCCAATCTGCCCGGGACCAAGAAATCTCCACGTTTCATGGTATTTCTAAACGTATGGCGTCGATAACTGGAAACTCAATTTTCAGATCCCAAGTACTTATATCAGCTCGGAATTTTTCGCGTCATGAAAAAATTACCCAATCAGCCCGGGACCAAGAAATCTCCACGTTTCACGGTATTTCTAAACGTATGGCGTCGATAACTGGAAACTCAATTTTCAGATCCCAAGTACTTATATCAGCTCGGAATTTTTCGCGTCATGAAAAAGGTCCCCAATCAGCCCGGGACCAAGAAATCTCCACGTTTCATTGTATTTCTAAACGAATGGCGTCGATAACTGGAAACTCAGTTTTCAGATCCCAAGTACTTATATTAGCTCGGAATTTTTCGCGTCATGAAAAAGGTCCCCAATCTGCCCGGGACCAAGAAATCTCCACGTTTCATGGTATTTCTAAACGTATGGCGTCGATAACTGGAAACTCAATTTTCAGATCCCAAGTACTTATATCAGCTCGGAATTTTTCGCGTCATGAAAAAATTACCCAATCAGCCCGGGACCAAGAAATCTCCACGTTTCACGGTATTTCTAAACGTATGGCGTCGATAACTGGAAACTCAATTTTCAGATCCCAAGTACTTATATTAGCTCGGAATTTTTCGCGTCATGAAAAAGGTCCCCAATCTGCCCGGGACCAAGAAATCTCCACGTTTCATTGTATTTCTAAACGTATGGCGTCGATAACTGGAAACTCAATTTTCAGATCCCAAGTACTTATATCAGCTCGGAATTTTTCGCGTCATGAAAAAGGTCTCCAATCTGCCCGGGACCAAGAAATCTCCACGTTTCATTGTATTTCTAAACGTATGGCGTCGATAACTGGAAACTCAATTTTCAGATCCCAAGTACTTATATCAGCTCGGAATTTTTCGCGTCATGAAAAAGGTCCCCAATCTGCCCGGGACCAAGAAATCTCCACGTTTCATTGTATTTCTAAACGAATGGCGTCGATAACTGGAAACTCAATTTTCAGATCCCAAGTACTTATATCAGCTCGGAATTTTTCGCGTCATGAAAAAGGTCCCCAATCTGCCCGGGACCAAGAAATCTCCACGTTTCATTGTATTTCTAAACGAATGGCGTCGATAACTGGAAACTCAGTTTTCAGATCCCAAGTACTTATATGAGCTCGGAATTTTTCGCGTCATGAAAAAGGTCCCCAATCTGCCCGGGACCAAGAAATCTCCACGTTTCATGGTATTTCTAAACGTATGGCGTCGATAACTGGAAACTCAATTTTCAGATCCCAAGTACTTATATCAGCTCGGAATTTTTCGCGTCATGAAAAAGGTACCCAATCAGCCCGGGACCAAGAAATCTGCACGTTTCACGGTATTTCTAAACGTATGGCGTCGATAACTGGAAACTCAATTTTCAGATCCCAAGTACTTATATTAGCTCGGAATTTTTCGCGTCATGAAAAAGGTCCCCAATCAGCCCGGGACCAAGAAATCTCCACGTTTCATTGTATTTCTAAACGAATGGCGTCGATAACTGGAAACTCAGTTTTCAGATCCCAAGTACTTATATCAGCTCGGAATTTTTCGCGTCATGAAAAAGGTCCCCAATCTGCCCGGGACCAAGAAATCTCCACGTTTCATGGTATTTCTAAACGTATGGCGTCGATAACTGGAAACTCAATTTTCAGATCCCAAGTACTTATATCAGCTCGGAATTTTTCGCGTCATGAAAAAGGTCCCCAATCTGCCCGGGACCAAGAAATCTCCACGTTTCATTGTATTTCTAAACGTATGGCGTCGATAACTGGAAACTCAATTTTCAGATCCCAAGTACTTATATCAGCTCGGAATTTTTCGCGTCATGAAAAAGGTCCCCAATCTGCCCGGGACCAAGAAATCTCTACGTTTCATTGTATTTCTAAACGAATGGCGTCGATAACTGGAAACTCAATTTTCAGATCCCAAGTACTTATATCAGCTCGGAATTTTTCGCGTCATGAAAAAGGTCCCCAATCTGCCCGGGACCAAGAAATCTCCACGTTTCATTGTATTTCTAAACGAATGGCGTCGATAACTGGAAACTCAGTTTTCAGATCCCAAGTACTTATATGAGCTCGGAATTTTTCGCGTCATGAAAAAATTACCCAATCAGCCCGGGACCAAGAAATCTCCACGTTTCATGGTATTTCTAAACGTATGGCGTCGATAACTGGAAACTCAGTTTTCAGATCCCAAGTACTTATATTAGCTCGGAATTTTTCGCGTCATGAAAAAGGTCCCCAATCTGCCCGGGACCAAGAAATCTCCACGTTTCATTGTATTTCTAAACGTATGGCGTCGATAACTGGAAACTCAGTTTTCAGATCCCAAGTACTTATATTAGCTCGGAATTTTTCGCGTCATGAAAAAATTACCCAATCAGCCCGGGACCAAGAAATCTCCACGTTTCACGGTATTTCTAAACGTATGGCGTCGATAACTGGAAACTCAATTTTCAGATCCCAAGTACTTATATCAGCTCGGAATTTTTCGCGTCATGAAAAAGGTCCCCAATCAGCCCGGGACCAAGAAATCTCCACGTTTCATTGTATTTCTAAACGAATGGCGTCGATAACTGGAAACTCAGTTTTCAGATCCCAAGTACTTATATTAGCTCGGAATTTTTCGCGTCATGAAAAAGGTCCCCAATCTGCCCGGGACCAAGAAATCTCCACGTTTCATGGTATTTCTAAACGTATGGCGTCGATAACTGGAAACTCAATTTTCAGATCCCAAGTACTTATATCAGCTCGGAATTTTTCGCGTCATGAAAAAATTACCCAATCAGCCCGGGACCAAGAAATCTGCACGTTTCACGGTATTTCTAAACGTATGGCGTCGATAACTGGAAACTCAATTTTCAGATCCCAAGTACTTATATTAGCTCGGAATTTTTCGCGTCATGAAAAAGGTCCCCAATCAGCCCGGGACCAAGAAATCTCCACGTTTCATTGTATTTCTAAACGAATGGCGTCGATAACTGGAAACTCAGTTTTCAGATCCCAAGTACTTATATCAGCTCGGAATTTTTCGCGTCATGAAAAAGGTCCCCAATCTGCCCGGGACCAAGAAATCTCCACGTTTCATGGTATTTCTAAACGTATGGCGTCGATAACTGGAAACTCAATTTTCAGATCCCAAGTACTTATATCAGCTCGGAATTTTTCGCGTCATGAAAAAGGTCCCCAATCTGCCCGGGACCAAGAAATCTCCACGTTTCATTGTATTTCTAAACGTATGGCGTCGATAACTGGAAACTCAATTTTCAGATCCCAAGTACTTATATCAGCTCGGAATTTTTCGCGTCATGAAAAAGGTCCCCAATCTGCCCGGGACCAAGAAATCTCCACGTTTCATTGTATTTCTAAACGAATGGCGTCGATAACTGGAAACTCAGTTTTCAGATCCCAAGTACTTATATGAGCTCGGAATTTTTCGCGTCATGAAAAAATTACCCAATCAGCCCGGGACCAAGAAATCTCCACGTTTCATGGTATTTCTAAACGTATGGCGTCGATAACTGGAAACTCAGTTTTCAGATCCCAAGTACTTATATTAGCTCGGAATTTTTCGCGTCATGAAAAAATTACCCAATCAGCAAGGGACCAAGAAATCTCCACGTTTCATTGTATTTCTAAACGTATGGCGTCGATAACTGGAAACTCAGTTTTCAGATCCCAAGTACTTATATTAGCTCGGAATTTTTCGCGTCATGAAAAAGGTCCCCAATCAGCCCGGGACCAAGAAATCTCCACGTTTCATTGTATTTCTAAACGAATGGCGTCGATAACTGGAAACTCAGTTTTCAGATCCCAAGTACTTATATTAGCTCGGAATTTTTCGCGTCATGAAAAAGGTCCCCAATCTGCCCGGGACCAAGAAATCTCCACGTTTCATGGTATTTCTAAACGTATGGCGTCGATAACTGGAAACTCAATTTTCAGATCCCAAGTACTTATATCAGCTCGGAATTTTTCGCGTCATGAAAAAGGTCCCCAATCTGCCCGGGACCAAGAAATCTCCACGTTTCATTGTATTTCTAAACGAATGGCGTCGATAACTGGAAACTCAGTTTTCAGATCCCAAGTACTTATATGAGCTCGGAATTTTTCGCGTCATGAAAAAATTACCCAATCAGCCCGGGACCAAGAAATCTCCACGTTTCATGGTATTTCTAAACGTATGGCGTCGATAACTGGAAACTCAGTTTTCAGATCCCAAGTACTTATATTAGCTCGGAATTTTTTGCGTCATGAAAAAGGTCCCCAATCTGCCCGGGACCAAGAAATCTCCACGTTTCATTGTATTTCTAAACGTATGGCGTCGATAACTGGAAACTCAGTTTTCAGATCCCAAGTACTTATATTAGCTCGGAATTTTTCGCGTCATGAAAAAGGTCCCCAATCTGCCCGGGACCAAGAAATCTCCACGTTTCATTGTATTTCTAAACGTATGGCGTCGATAACTGGAAACTCAATTTTCAGATCCCAAGTACTTATATCAGCTCGGAATTTTTCGCGTCATGAAAAAGGTCCCCAATCTGCCCGGGACCAAGAAATCTCCACGTTTCATTGTATTTCTAAACGAATGGCGTCGATAACTGGAAACTCAGTTTTCAGATCGCAAGTACTTATATGAGCTCGGAATTTTTCGCGTCATGAAAAAATTACCCAATCAGCCCGGGACCAAGAAATCTCCACGTTTCATTGTATTTCTAAACGAATGGCGTCGATAACTGGAAACTCAGTTTTCAGATCCCAAGTACTTATATTAGCTCGGAATTTTTCGCGTCATGAAAAAGGTCCCCAATCTGCCCGGGACCAAGAAATCTACACGTTTCATGGTATTTCTAAACGTATGGCGTCGATAACTGGAAACTCAATTTTCAGATCCCAAGTACTTATATCAGCTCGGAATTTTTCGCGTCATGAAAAAATTAACCAATCAGCCCGGGACCAAGAAATCTCCACGTTTCACGGTATTTCTAAACGTATGGCGTCGATAACTGGAAACTCAATTTTCAGATCCCAAGTACTTATATCAGCTCGGAATTTTTCGCGTCATGAAAAAGGTCCCCAATCAGCCCGGGACCAAGAAATCTCCACGTTTCATTGTATTTCTAAACGAATGGCGTCGATAACTGGAAACTCAGTTTTCAGATCCCAAGTACTTATATTAGCTCGGAATTTTTCGCGTCATGAAAAAGGTCCCCAATCTGCCCGGGACCAAGAAATCTCCACGTTTCATGGTATTTCTAAACGTATGGCGTCGATAACTGGAAACTCAGTTTTCAGATCCCAAGTACTTATATTAGCTCGGAATTTTTCGCGTCATGAAAAAGGTCCCCAATCTGCCCGGGACCAAGAAATCTCCACGTTTCATGGTATTTCTAAACGTATGGCGTCGATAACTGGAAACTCAATTTTCAGATCCCAAGTACTTATATCAGCTCGGAATTTTTCGCGTCATGAAAAAGGTCCCCAATCTGCCCGGGACCAAGAAATCTCCACGTTTCATTGTATTTCTAAACGTATGGCGTCGATAACTGGAAACTCAATTTTCAGATCCCAAGTACTTATATCAGCTCGGAATTTTTCGCGTCATGAAAAAGGTCCCCAATCTGCCCGGGACCAAGAAATCTCTACGTTTCATTGTATTTCTAAACGAATGGCGTCGATAACTGGAAACTCAATTTTCAGATCCCAAGTACTTATATCAGCTCGGAATTTTTCGCGTCATGAAAAAGGTCCCCAATCTGCCCGGGACCAAGAAATCTCCACGTTTCATTGTATTTCTAAACGAATGGCGTCGATAACTGGAAACTCAGTTTTCAGATCCCAAGTACTTATATGAGCTCGGAATTTTTCGCGTCATGAAAAAATTACCCAATCAGCCCGGGACCAAGAAATCTCCACGTTTCATGGTATTTCTAAACGTATGGCGTCGATAACTGGAAACTCAGTTTTCAGATCCCAAGTACTTATATTAGCTCGGAATTTTTCGCGTCATGAAAAAGGTCCCCAATCTGCCCGGGACCAAGAAATCTCCACGTTTCATTGTATTTCTAAACGAATGGCGTCGATAACTGGAAACTCAGTTTTCAGATCCCAAGTACTTATATTAGCTCGGAATTTTTCGCGTCATGAAAAAGGTCCCCAATCTGCCCGGGACCAAGAAATCTCCACGTTTCATGGTATTTCTAAACGTATGGCGTCGATAACTGGAAACTCAATTTTCAGATCCCAAGTACTTATATCAGCTCGGAATTTTTCGCGTCATGAAAAAATTACCCAATCAGCCCGGGACCAAGAAATCTCCACGTTTCACGGTATTTCTAAACGTATGGCGTCGATAACTGGAAACTCAATTTTCAGATCCCAAGTACTTATATCAGCTCGGAATTTTTCGCGTCATGAAAAAGGTCCCCAATCTGCCCGGGACCAAGAAATCTCCACGTTTCATGGTATTTCTAAACGTATGGCGTCGATAACTGGAAACTCAATTTTCAGATCCCAAGTACTTATATCAGCTCGGAATTTTTCGCGTCATGAAAAAGGTCCCCAATCTGCCCGGGACCAAGAAATCTCCACGTTTCATTGTATTTCTAAACGTATGGCGTCGATAACTGGAAACTCAATTTTCAGATCCCAAGTACTTATATCAGCTCGGAATTTTTCGCGTCATGAAAAAGGTCCCCAATCTGCCCGGGACCAAGAAATCTCCACGTTTCATTGTATTTCTAAACGAATGGCGTCGATAACTGGAAACTCAATTTTCAGATCCCAAGTACTTATATCAGCTCGGAATTTTTCGCGTCATGAAAAAGGTCCCCAATCTGCCCGGGACCAAGAAATCTCCACGTTTCATTGTATTTCTAAACGAATGGCGTCGATAACTGGAAACTCAGTTTTCAGATCCCAAGTACTTATATGAGCTCGGAATTTTTCGCGTCATGAAAAAGGTCCCCAATCTGCCCGGGACCAAGAAATCTCCACGTTTCATGGTATTTCTAAACGTATGGCGTCGATAACTGGAAACTCAATTTTCAGATCCCAAGTACTTATATCAGCTCGGAATTTTTCGCGTCATGAAAAAGGTCCCCAATCTGCCCGGGACCAAGAAATCTCCACGTTTCATTGTATTTCTAAACGTATGGCGTCGATAACTGGAAACTCAATTTTCAGATCCCAAGTACTTATATCAGCTCGGAATTTTTCGCGTCATGAAAAAGGTCCCCAATCAGCCCGGGACCAAGAAATCTCCACGTTTCATTGTATTTCTAAACGAATGGCGTCGATAACTGGAAACTCAGTTTTCAGATCCCAAGTACTTATATCAGCTCGGAATTTTTCGCGTCATGAAAAAGGTCCCCAATCTGCCCGGGACCAAGAAATCTCCACGTTTCATGGTATTTCTAAACGTATGGCGTCGATAACTGGAAACTCAATTTTCAGATCCCAAGTACTTATATCAGCTCGGAATTTTTCGCGTCATGAAAAAGGTCCCCAATCTGCCCGGGACCAAGAAATCTCCACGTTTCATTGTATTTCTAAACGTATGGCGTCGATAACTGGAAACTCAATTTTCAGATCCCAAGTACTTATATCAGCTCGGAATTTTTCGCGTCATGAAAAAGGTCCCCAATCTGCCCGGGACCAAGAAATCTCTATGTTTCATTGTATTTCTAAACGAATGGCGTCGATAACTGGAAACTCAATTTTCAGATCCCAAGTACTTATATCAGCTCGGAATTTTTCGCGTCATGAAAAAATTACCCAATCAGCCCGGGACCAAGAAATCTCCACGTTTCACGGTATTTCTAAACGTATGGCGTCGATAACTGGAAACTCAATTTTCAGATCCCAAGTACTTATATCAGCTCGGAATTTTTCGCGTCATGAAAAAGGTCCCCAATCAGCCCGGGACCAAGAAATCTCCACGTTTCATTGTATTTCTAAACGAATGGCGTCGATAACTGGAAACTCAGTTTTCAGATCCCAAGTACTTATATTAGCTCGGAATTTTTCGCGTCATGAAAAAGGTCCCCAATCTGCCCGGGACCAAGAAATCTCCACGTTTCATGGTATTTCTAAACGTATGGCGTCGATAACTGGAAACTCAATTTTCAGATCCCAAGTACTTATATCAGCTCGGAATTTTTCGCGTCATGAAAAAATTACCCAATCAGCCCGGGACCAAGAAATCTCCACGTTTCACGGTATTTCTAAACGTATGGCGTCGATAACTGGAAACTCAATTTTCAGATCCCAAGTACTTATATCAGCTCGGAATTTTTCGCGTCATGAAAAAGGTCCCCAATCTGCCCGGGACCAAGAAATCTCCACGTTTCATTGTATTTCTAAACGAATGGCGTCGATAACTGGAAACTCAGTTTTCAGATCCCAAGTACTTATATTAGCTCGGAATTTTTCGCGTCATGAAAAAGGTCCCCAATCTGCCCGGGACCAAGAAATCTCCACGTTTCATGGTATTTCTAAACGTATGGCGTCGATAACTGGAAACTCAATTTTCAGATCCCAAGTACTTATATCAGCTCGGAATTTTTCGCGTCATGAAAAAGGTCTCCAATCTGCCCGGGACCAAGAAATCTCCACGTTTCATTGTATTTCTAAACGTATGGCGTCGATAACTGGAAACTCAATTTTCAGATCCCAAGTACTTATATCAGCTCGGAATTTTTCGCGTCATGAAAAAGGTCCCCAATCTGCCCGGGACCAAGAAATCTCCACGTTTCATTGTATTTCTAAACGAATGGCGTCGATAACTGGAAACTCAATTTTCAGATCCCAAGTACTTATATCAGCTCGGAATTTTTCGCGTCATGAAAAAGGTCCCCAATCTGCCCGGGACCAAGAAATCTCCACGTTTCATTGTATTTCTAAACGAATGGCGTCGATAACTGGAAACTCAGTTTTCAGATCCCAAGTACTTATATGAGCTCGGAATTTTTCGCGTCATGAAAAAGGTCCCCAATCTGCCCGGGACCAAGAAATCTCCACGTTTCATGGTATTTCTAAACGTATGGCGTCGATAACTGGAAACTCAATTTTCAGATCCCAAGTACTTATATCAGCTCGGAATTTTTCGCGTCATGAAAAAGGTCCCCAATCTGCCCGGGACCAAGAAATCTCCACGTTTCATTGTATTTCTAAACGTATGGCGTCGATAACTGGAAACTCAATTTTCAGATCCCAAGTACTTATATCAGCTCGGAATTTTTCGCGTCATGAAAAAGGTCCCCAATCTGCCCGGGACCAAGAAATCTCCACGTTTCATTGTATTTCTAAACGAATGGCGTCGATAACTGGAAACTCAGTTTTCAGATCCCAAGTACTTATATGAGCTCGGAATTTTTCGCGTCATGAAAAAATTACCCAATCAGCCCGGGACCAAGAAATCTCCACGTTTCATGGTATTTCTAAACGTATGCCGTCGATAACTGGAAACTCAGTTTTCAGATCCCAAGTACTTATATTAGCTCGGAATTTTTCGCGTCATGAAAAAATTACCCAATCAGCAAGGGACCAAGAAATCTCCACGTTTCATTGTATTTCTAAACGTATGGCGTCGATAACTGGAAACTCAGTTTTCAGATCCCAAGTACTTATATTAGCTCGGAATTTTTCGCGTCATGAAAAAGGTCCCCAATCAGCCCGGGACCAAGAAATCTCCACGTTTCATTGTATTTCTAAACGAATGGCGTCGATAACTGGAAACTCAGTTTTCAGATCCCAAGTACTTATATTAGCTCGGAATTTTTCGCGTCATGAAAAAGGTCCCCAATCTGCCCGGGACCAAGAAATCTCCACGTTTCATGGTATTTCTAAACGTATGGCGTCGATAACTGGAAACTCAATTTTCAGATCCCAAGTACTTATATCAGCTCGGAATTTTTCGCGTCATGAAAAAGGTCCCCAATCTGCCCGGGACCAAGAAATCTCCACGTTTCATTGTATTTCTAAACGAATGGCGTCGATAACTGGAAACTCAGTTTTCAGATCCCAAGTACTTATATGAGCTCGGAATTTTTCGCGTCATGAAAAAATTACCCAATCAGCCCGGGACCAAGAAATCTCCACGTTTCATGGTATTTCTAAACGTATGGCGTCGATAACTGGAAACTCAGTTTTCAGATCCCAAGTACTTATATTAGCTCGGAATTTTTCGCGTCATGAAAAAGGTCCCCAATCTGCCCGGGACCAAGAAATCTCCACGTTTCATTGTATTTCTAAACGTATGGCGTCGATAACTGGAAACTCAGTTTTCAGATCCCAAGTACTTATATTAGCTCGGGATTTTTCGCGTCATGAAAAAGGTCCCCAATCTGCCCGGGACCAAGAAATCTCCACGTTTCATTGTATTTCTAAACGTATGGCGTCGATAACTGGAAACTCAATTTTCAGATCCCAAGTACTTATATCAGCTCGGAATTTTTCGCGTCATGAAAAAGGTCCCCAATCTGCCCGGGACCAAGAAATCTCCACGTTTCATTGTATTTCTAAACGAATGGCGTCGATAACTGGAAACTCAGTTTTCAGATCGCAAGTACTTATATGAGCTCGGAATTTTTCGCGTCATGAAAAAATTACCCAATCAGCCCGGGACCAAGAAATCTCCACGTTTCATTGTATTTCTAAACGAATGGCGTCGATAACTGGAAACTCAGTTTTCAGATCCCAAGTACTTATATTAGCTCGGAATTTTTCGCGTCATGAAAAAGGTCCCCAATCTGCCCGGGACCAAGAAATCTACACGTTTCATGGTATTTCTAAACGTATGGCGTCGATAACTGGAAACTCAATTTTCAGATCCCAAGTACTTATATCAGCTCGGAATTTTTCGCGTCATGAAAAAATTAACCAATCAGCCCGGGACCAAGAAATCTCCACGTTTCACGGTATTTCTAAACGTATGGCGTCGATAACTGGAAACTCAATTTTCAGATCCCAAGTACTTATATCAGCTCGGAATTTTTCGCGTCATGAAAAAGGTCCCCAATCAGCCCGGGACCAAGAAATCTCCACGTTTCATTGTATTTCTAAACGAATGGCGTCGATAACTGGAAACTCAGTTTTCAGATCCCAAGTACTTATATTAGCTCGGAATTTTTCGCGTCATGAAAAAGGTCCCCAATCTGCCCGGGACCAAGAAATCTCCACGTTTCATGGTATTTCTAAACGTATGGCGTCGATAACTGGAAACTCAGTTTTCAGATCCCAAGTACTTATATTAGCTCGGAATTTTTCGCGTCATGAAAAAGGTCCCCAATCTGCCCGGGACCAAGAAATCTCCACGTTTCATTGTATTTCTAAACGTATGGCGTCGATAACTGGAAACTCAGTTTTCAGATCCCAAGTACTTATATCAGCTCGGAATTTTTCGCGTCATGAAAAAGGTCCCCAATCTGCCCGGGACCAAGAAATCTCCACGTTTCATTGTATTTCTAAACGAATGGCGTCGATAACTGGAAACTCAATTTTCAGATCCCAAGTACTTATATCAGCTCGGAATTTTTCGCGTCATGAAAAAGGTCCCCAATCTGCCCGGGACCAAGAAATCTCCACGTTTCATTGTATTTCTAAACGTATGGCGTCGATAACTGGAAACTCAATTTTCAGATCCCAAGTACTTATATCAGCTCGGAATTTTTCGCGTCATGAAAAAGGTCCCCAATCTGCCCGGGACCAAGAAATCTCCACGTTTCATTGTATTTCTAAACGAATGGCGTCGATAACTGGAAACTCAATTTTCAGATCCCAAGTACTTATATCAGCTCGGAATTTTTCGCGTCATGAAAAAGGTCCCCAATCTGCCCGGGACCAAGAAATCTCCACGTTTCATTGTATTTCTAAACGAATGGCGTCGATAACTGGAAACTCAGTTTTCAGATCGCAAGTACTTATATGAGCTCGGAATTTTTCGCGTCATGAAAAAATTACCCAATCAGCCCGGGACCAAGAAATCTCCACGTTTCATTGTATTTCTAAACGAATGGCGTCGATAACTGGAAACTCAGTTTTCAGATCCCAAGTACTTATATTAGCTCGGAATTTTTCGCGTCATGAAAAAGGTCCCCAATCTGCCCGGGACCAAGAAATCTACACGTTTCATGGTATTTCTAAACGTATGGCGTCGATAACTGGAAACTCAATTTTCAGATCCCAAGTACTTATATCAGCTCGGAATTTTTCGCGTCATGAAAAAATTAACCAATCAGCCCGGGACCAAGAAATCTCCACGTTTCACGGTATTTCTAAACGTATGGCGTCGATAACTGGAAACTCAATTTTCAGATCCCAAGTACTTATATCAGCTCGGAATTTTTCGCGTCATGAAAAAGGTCCCCAATCAGCCCGGGACCAAGAAATCTCCACGTTTCATTGTATTTCTAAACGAATGGCGTCGATAACTGGAAACTCAGTTTTCAGATCCCAAGTACTTATATTAGCTCGGAATTTTTCGCGTCATGAAAAAGGTCCCCAATCTGCCCGGGACCAAGAAATCTCCACGTTTCATGGTATTTCTAAACGTATGGCGTCGATAACTGGAAACTCAGTTTTCAGATCCCAAGTACTTATATTAGCTCGGAATTTTTCGCGTCATGAAAAAGGTCCCCAATCTGCCCGGGACCAAGAAATCTCCACGTTTCATGGTATTTCTAAACGTATGGCGTCGATAACTGGAAACTCAATTTTCAGATCCCAAGTACTTATATCAGCTCGGAATTTTTCGCGTCATGAAAAAGGTCCCCAATCTGCCCGGGACCAAGAAATCTCCACGTTTCATTGTATTTCTAAACGAATGGCGTCGATAACTGGAAACTCAGTTTTCAGATCCCAAGTACTTATATGAGCTCGGAATTTTTCGCGTCATGAAAAAATTACCCAATCAGCCCGGGACCAAGAAATCTCCACGTTTCATGGTATTTCTAAACGTATGGCGTCGATAACTGGAAACTCAGTTTTCAGATCCCAAGTACTTATATTAGCTCGGAATTTTTCGCGTCATGAAAAAATTACCCAATCAGCAAGGGACCAAGAAATCTCCACGTTTCATTGTATTTCTAAACGTATGGCGTCGATAACTGGAAACTCAGTTTTCAGATCCCAAGTACTTATATTAGCTCGGAATTTTTCGCGTCATGAAAAAGGTCCCCAATCAGCCCGGGACCAAGAAATCTCCACGTTTCATTGTATTTCTAAACGAATGGCGTCGATAACTGGAAACTCAGTTTTCAGATCCCAAGTACTTATATTAGCTCGGAATTTTTCGCGTCATGAAAAAGGTCCCCAATCTGCCCGGGACCAAGAAATCTCCACGTTTCATGGTATTTCTAAACGTATGGCGTCGATAACTGGAAACTCAATTTTCAGATCCCAAGTACTTATATCAGCTCGGAATTTTTCGCGTCATGAAAAAGGTCCCCAATCTGCCCGGGACCAAGAAATCTCCACGTTTCATTGTATTTCTAAACGAATGGCGTCGATAACTGGAAACTCAGTTTTCAGATCCCAAGTACTTATATGAGCTCGGAATTTTTCGCGTCATGAAAAAATTACCCAATCAGCCCGGGACCAAGAAATCTCCACGTTTCATGGTATTTCTAAACGTATGGCGTCGATAACTGGAAACTCAGTTTTCAGATCCCAAGTACTTATATTAGCTCGGAATTTTTCGCGTCATGAAAAAGGTCCCCAATCTGCCCGGGACCAAGAAATCTCCACGTTTCATTGTATTTCTAAACGTATGGCGTCGATAACTGGAAACTCAGTTTTCAGATCCCAAGTACTTATATTAGCTCGGAATTTTTCGCGTCATGAAAAAGGTCCCCAATCTGCCCGGGACCAAGAAATCTCCACGTTTCATTGTATTTCTAAACGTATGGCGTCGATAACTGGAAACTCAATTTTCAGATCCCAAGTACTTATATCAGCTCGGAATTTTTCGCGTCATGAAAAAGGTCCCCAATCTGCCCGGGACCAAGAAATCTCCACGTTTCATTGTATTTCTAAACGAATGGCGTCGATAACTGGAAACTCAGTTTTCAGATCGCAAGTACTTATATGAGCTCGGAATTTTTCGCGTCATGAAAAAATTACCCAATCAGCCCGGGACCAAGAAATCTCCACGTTTCATTGTATTTCTAAACGAATGGCGTCGATAACTGGAAACTCAGTTTTCAGATCCCAAGTACTTATATTAGCTCGGAATTTTTCGCGTCATGAAAAAGGTCCCCAATCTGCCCGGGACCAAGAAATCTACACGTTTCATGGTATTTCTAAACGTATGGCGTCGATAACTGGAAACTCAATTTTCAGATCCCAAGTACTTATATCAGCTCGGAATTTTTCGCGTCATGAAAAAATTAACCAATCAGCCCGGGACCAAGAAATCTCCACGTTTCACGGTATTTCTAAACGTATGGCGTCGATAACTGGAAACTCAATTTTCAGATCCCAAGTACTTATATCAGCTCGGAATTTTTCGCGTCATGAAAAAGGTCCCCAATCAGCCCGGGACCAAGAAATCTCCACGTTTCATTGTATTTCTAAACGAATGGCGTCGATAACTGGAAACTCAGTTTTCAGATCCCAAGTACTTATATTAGCTCGGAATTTTTCGCGTCATGAAAAAGGTCCCCAATCTGCCCGGGACCAAGAAATCTCCACGTTTCATGGTATTTCTAAACGTATGGCGTCGATAACTGGAAACTCAGTTTTCAGATCCCAAGTACTTATATTAGCTCGGAATTTTTCGCGTCATGAAAAAGGTCCCCAATCTGCCCGGGACCAAGAAATCTCCACGTTTCATGGTATTTCTAAACGTATGGCGTCGATAACTGGAAACTCAATTTTCAGATCCCAAGTACTTATATCAGCTCGGAATTTTTCGCGTCATGAAAAAGGTCCCCAATCTGCCCGGGACCAAGAAATCTCCACGTTTCATTGTATTTCTAAACGTATGGCGTCGATAACTGGAAACTCAATTTTCAGATCCCAAGTACTTATATCAGCTCGGAATTTTTCGCGTCATGAAAAAGGTCCCCAATCTGCCCGGGACCAAGAAATCTCTACGTTTCATTGTATTTCTAAACGAATGGCGTCGATAACTGGAAACTCAATTTTCAGATCCCAAGTACTTATATCAGCTCGGAATTTTTCGCGTCATGAAAAAGGTCCCCAATCTGCCCGGGACCAAGAAATCTCCACGTTTCATTGTATTTCTAAACGAATGGCGTCGATAACTGGAAACTCAGTTTTCAGATCCCAAGTACTTATATGAGCTCGGAATTTTTCGCGTCATGAAAAAATTACCCAATCAGCCCGGGACCAAGAAATCTCCACGTTTCATGGTATTTCTAAACGTATGGCGTCGATAACTGGAAACTCAGTTTTCAGATCCCAAGTACTTATATTAGCTCGGAATTTTTCGCGTCATGAAAAAGGTCCCCAATCTGCCCGGGACCAAGAAATCTCCACGTTTCATTGTATTTCTAAACGAATGGCGTCGATAACTGGAAACTCAGTTTTCAGATCCCAAGTACTTATATTAGCTCGGAATTTTTCGCGTCATGAAAAAGGTCCCCAATCTGCCCGGGACCAAGAAATCTCCACGTTTCATGGTATTTCTAAACGTATGGCGTCGATAACTGGAAACTCAATTTTCAGATCCCAAGTACTTATATCAGCTCGGAATTTTTCGCGTCATGAAAAAATTACCCAATCAGCCCGGGACCAAGAAATCTCCACGTTTCACGGTATTTCTAAACGTATGGCGTCGATAACTGGAAACTCAATTTTCAGATCCCAAGTACTTATATCAGCTCGGAATTTTTCGCGTCATGAAAAAGGTCCCCAATCTGCCCGGGACCAAGAAATCTCCACGTTTCATTGTATTTCTAAACGAATGGCGTCGATAACTGGAAACTCAGTTTTCAGATCCCAAGTACTTATATTAGCTCGGAATTTTTCGCGTCATGAAAAAGGTCCCCAATCTGCCCGGGACCAAGAAATCTCCACGTTTCATGGTATTTCTAAACGTATGGCGTCGATAACTGGAAACTCAATTTTCAGATCCCAAGTACTTATATCAGCTCGGAATTTTTCGCGTCATGAAAAAGGTCCCCAATCTGCCCGGGACCAAGAAATCTCCACGTTTCATTGTATTTCTAAACGTATGGCGTCGATAACTGGAAACTCAATTTTCAGATCCCAAGTACTTATATCAGCTCGGAATTTTTCGCGTCATGAAAAAGGTCCCCAATCTGCCCGGGACCAAGAAATCTCCACGTTTCATTGTATTTCTAAACGAATGGCGTCGATAACTGGAAACTCAATTTTCAGATCCCAAGTACTTATATCAGCTCGGAATTTTTCGCGTCATGAAAAAGGTCCCCAATCTGCCCGGGACCAAGAAATCTCCACGTTTCATTGTATTTCTAAACGAATGGCGTCGATAACTGGAAACTCAGTTTTCAGATCCCAAGTACTTATATGAGCTCGGAATTTTTCGCGTCATGAAAAAGGTCCCCAATCTGCCCGGGACCAAGAAATCTCCACGTTTCATGGTATTTCTAAACGTATGGCGTCGATAACTGGAAACTCAATTTTCAGATCCCAAGTACTTATATCAGCTCGGAATTTTTCGCGTCATGAAAAAGGTCCCCAATCTGCCCGGGACCAAGAAATCTCCACGTTTCATTGTATTTCTAAACGTATGGCGTCGATAACTGGAAACTCAATTTTCAGATCCCAAGTACTTATATCAGCTCGGAATTTTTCGCGTCATGAAAAAGGTCCCCAATCAGCCCGGGACCAAGAAATCTCCACGTTTCATGGTATTTCTAAACGTATGGCGTCGATAACTGGAAACTCAGTTTTCAGATCCCAAGTACTTATATTAGCTCGGAATTTTTCGCGTCATGAAAAAGGTCCCCAATCTGCCCGGGACCAAGAAATCTCCACGTTTCATGGTATTTCTAAACGTATGGCGTCGATAACTGGAAACTCAATTTTCAGATCCCAAGTACTTATATCAGCTCGGAATTTTTCGCGTCATGAAAAAGGTCCCCAATCTGCCCGGGACCAAGAAATCTCCACGTTTCATTGTATTTCTAAACGTATGGCGTCGATAACTGGAAACTCAATTTTCAGATCCCAAGTACTTATATCAGCTCGGAATTTTTCGCGTCATGAAAAAGGTCCCCAATCTGCCCGGGACCAAGAAATCTCTACGTTTCATTGTATTTCTAAACGAATGGCGTCGATAACTGGAAACTCAATTTTCAGATCCCAAGTACTTATATCAGCTCGGAATTTTTCGCGTCATGAAAAAGGTCCCCAATCTGCCCGGGACCAAGAAATCTCCACGTTTCATTGTATTTCTAAACGAATGGCGTCGATAACTGGAAACTCAGTTTTCAGATCCCAAGTACTTATATGAGCTCGGAATTTTTCGCGTCATGAAAAAATTACCCAATCAGCCCGGGACCAAGAAATCTCCACGTTTCATGGTATTTCTAAACGTATGGCGTCGATAACTGGAAACTCAGTTTTCAGATCCCAAGTACTTATATTAGCTCGGAATTTTTCGCGTCATGAAAAAGGTCCCCAATCTGCCCGGGACCAAGAAATCTCCACGTTTCATTGTATTTCTAAACGAATGGCGTCGATAACTGGAAACTCAGTTTTCAGATCCCAAGTACTTATATTAGCTCGGAATTTTTCGCGTCATGAAAAAGGTCCCCAATCTGCCCGGGACCAAGAAATCTCCACGTTTCATGGTATTTCTAAACGTATGGCGTCGATAACTGGAAACTCAATTTTCAGATCCCAAGTACTTATATCAGCTCGGAATTTTTCGCGTCATGAAAAAATTACCCAATCAGCCCGGGACCAAGAAATCTCCACGTTTCACGGTATTTCTAAACGTATGGCGTCGATAACTGGAAACTCAATTTTCAGATCCCAAGTACTTATATCAGCTCGGAATTTTTCGCGTCATGAAAAAGGTCCCCAATCTGCCCGGGACCAAGAAATCTCCACGTTTCATTGTATTTCTAAACGAATGGCGTCGATAACTGGAAACTCAGTTTTCAGATCCCAAGTACTTATATTAGCTCGGAATTTTTCGCGTCATGAAAAAGGTCCCCAATCTGCCCGGGACCAAGAAATCTCCACGTTTCATGGTATTTCTAAACGTATGGCGTCGATAACTGGAAACTCAATTTTCAGATCCCAAGTACTTATATCAGCTCGGAATTTTTCGCGTCATGAAAAAGGTCCCCAATCTGCCCGGGACCAAGAAATCTCCACGTTTCATTGTATTTCTAAACGTATGGCGTCGATAACTGGAAACTCAATTTTCAGATCCCAAGTACTTATATCAGCTCGGAATTTTTCGCGTCATGAAAAAGGTCCCCAATCTGCCCGGGACCAAGAAATCTCCACGTTTCATTGTATTTCTAAACGAATGGCGTCGATAACTGGAAACTCAATTTTCAGATCCCAAGTACTTATATCAGCTCGGAATTTTTCGCGTCATGAAAAAGGTCCCCAATCTGCCCGGGACCAAGAAATCTCCACGTTTCATTGTATTTCTAAACGAATGGCGTCGATAACTGGAAACTCAGTTTTCAGATCCCAAGTACTTATATGAGCTCGGAATTTTTCGCGTCATGAAAAAGGTCCCCAATCTGCCCGGGACCAAGAAATCTCCACGTTTCATGGTATTTCTAAACGTATGGCGTCGATAACTGGAAACTCAATTTTCAGATCCCAAGTACTTATATCAGCTCGGAATTTTTCGCGTCATGAAAAAGGTCCCCAATCTGCCCGGGACCAAGAAATCTCCACGTTTCATTGTATTTCTAAACGTATGGCGTCGATAACTGGAAACTCAATTTTCAGATCCCAAGTACTTATATCAGCTCGGAATTTTTCGCGTCATGAAAAAGGTCCCCAATCAGCCCGGGACCAAGAAATCTCCACGTTTCATTGTATTTCTAAACGAATGGCGTCGATAACTGGAAACTCAGTTTTCAGATCCCAAGTACTTATATCAGCTCGGAATTTTTCGCGTCATGAAAAAGGTCCCCAATCTGCCCGGGACCAAGAAATCTCCACGTTTCATGGTATTTCTAAACGTATGGCGTCGATAACTGGAAACTCAATTTTCAGATCCCAAGTACTTATATCAGCTCGGAATTTTTCGCGTCATGAAAAAGGTCCCCAATCTGCCCGGGACCAAGAAATCTCCACGTTTCATTGTATTTCTAAACGTATGGCGTCGATAACTGGAAACTCAATTTTCAGATCCCAAGTACTTATATCAGCTCGGAATTTTTCGCGTCATGAAAAAGGTCCCCAATCTGCCCGGGACCAAGAAATCTCTATGTTTCATTGTATTTCTAAACGAATGGCGTCGATAACTGGAAACTCAATTTTCAGATCCCAAGTACTTATATCAGCTCGGAATTTTTCGCGTCATGAAAAAATTACCCAATCAGCCCGGGACCAAGAAATCTCCACGTTTCACGGTATTTCTAAACGTATGGCGTCGATAACTGGAAACTCAATTTTCAGATCCCAAGTACTTATATCAGCTCGGAATTTTTCGCGTCATGAAAAAGGTCCCCAATCAGCCCGGGACCAAGAAATCTCCACGTTTCATTGTATTTCTAAACGAATGGCGTCGATAACTGGAAACTCAGTTTTCAGATCCCAAGTACTTATATTAGCTCGGAATTTTTCGCGTCATGAAAAAGGTCCCCAATCTGCCCGGGACCAAGAAATCTCCACGTTTCATGGTATTTCTAAACGTATGGCGTCGATAACTGGAAACTCAATTTTCAGATCCCAAGTACTTATATCAGCTCGGAATTTTTCGCGTCATGAAAAAATTACCCAATCAGCCCGGGACCAAGAAATCTCCACGTTTCACGGTATTTCTAAACGTATGGCGTCGATAACTGGAAACTCAATTTTCAGATCCCAAGTACTTATATCAGCTCGGAATTTTTCGCGTCATGAAAAAGGTCCCCAATCTGCCCGGGACCAAGAAATCTCCACGTTTCATTGTATTTCTAAACGAATGGCGTCGATAACTGGAAACTCAGTTTTCAGATCCCAAGTACTTATATTAGCTCGGAATTTTTCGCGTCATGAAAAAGGTCCCCAATCTGCCCGGGACCAAGAAATCTCCACGTTTCATGGTATTTCTAAACGTATGGCGTCGATAACTGGAAACTCAATTTTCAGATCCCAAGTACTTATATCAGCTCGGAATTTTTCGCGTCATGAAAAAGGTCTCCAATCTGCCCGGGACCAAGAAATCTCCACGTTTCATTGTATTTCTAAACGTATGGCGTCGATAACTGGAAACTCAATTTTCAGATCCCAAGTACTTATATCAGCTCGGAATTTTTCGCGTCATGAAAAAGGTCCCCAATCTGCCCGGGACCAAGAAATCTCCACGTTTCATTGTATTTCTAAACGAATGGCGTCGATAACTGGAAACTCAATTTTCAGATCCCAAGTACTTATATCAGCTCGGAATTTTTCGCGTCATGAAAAAGGTCCCCAATCTGCCCGGGACCAAGAAATCTCCACGTTTCATTGTATTTCTAAACGAATGGCGTCGATAACTGGAAACTCAGTTTTCAGATCCCAAGTACTTATATGAGCTCGGAATTTTTCGCGTCATGAAAAAGGTCCCCAATCTGCCCGGGACCAAGAAATCTCCACGTTTCATGGTATTTCTAAACGTATGGCGTCGATAACTGGAAACTCAATTTTCAGATCCCAAGTACTTATATCAGCTCGGAATTTTTCGCGTCATGAAAAAGGTCCCCAATCTGCCCGGGACCAAGAAATCTCCACGTTTCATTGTATTTCTAAACGTATGGCGTCGATAACTGGAAACTCAATTTTCAGATCCCAAGTACTTATATCAGCTCGGAATTTTTCGCGTCATGAAAAAGGTCCCCAATCTGCCCGGGACCAAGAAATCTCCACGTTTCATTGTATTTCTAAACGAATGGCGTCGATAACTGGAAACTCAGTTTTCAGATCCCAAGTACTTATATGAGCTCGGAATTTTTCGCGTCATGAAAAAATTACCCAATCAGCCCGGGACCAAGAAATCTCCACGTTTCATGGTATTTCTAAACGTATGCCGTCGATAACTGGAAACTCAGTTTTCAGATCCCAAGTACTTATATTAGCTCGGAATTTTTCGCGTCATGAAAAAATTACCCAATCAGCAAGGGACCAAGAAATCTCCACGTTTCATTGTATTTCTAAACGTATGGCGTCGATAACTGGAAACTCAGTTTTCAGATCCCAAGTACTTATATTAGCTCGGAATTTTTCGCGTCATGAAAAAGGTCCCCAATCAGCCCGGGACCAAGAAATCTCCACGTTTCATTGTATTTCTAAACGAATGGCGTCGATAACTGGAAACTCAGTTTTCAGATCCCAAGTACTTATATTAGCTCGGAATTTTTCGCGTCATGAAAAAGGTCCCCAATCTGCCCGGGACCAAGAAATCTCCACGTTTCATGGTATTTCTAAACGTATGGCGTCGATAACTGGAAACTCAATTTTCAGATCCCAAGTACTTATATCAGCTCGGAATTTTTCGCGTCATGAAAAAGGTCCCCAATCTGCCCGGGACCAAGAAATCTCCACGTTTCATTGTATTTCTAAACGAATGGCGTCGATAACTGGAAACTCAGTTTTCAGATCCCAAGTACTTATATGAGCTCGGAATTTTTCGCGTCATGAAAAAATTACCCAATCAGCCCGGGACCAAGAAATCTCCACGTTTCATGGTATTTCTAAACGTATGGCGTCGATAACTGGAAACTCAGTTTTCAGATCCCAAGTACTTATATTAGCTCGGAATTTTTCGCGTCATGAAAAAGGTCCCCAATCTGCCCGGGACCAAGAAATCTCCACGTTTCATTGTATTTCTAAACGTATGGCGTCGATAACTGGAAACTCAGTTTTCAGATCCCAAGTACTTATATTAGCTCGGAATTTTTCGCGTCATGAAAAAGGTCCCCAATCTGCCCGGGACCAAGAAATCTCCACGTTTCATTGTATTTCTAAACGTATGGCGTCGATAACTGGAAACTCAATTTTCAGATCCCAAGTACTTATATCAGCTCGGAATTTTTCGCGTCATGAAAAAGGTCCCCAATCTGCCCGGGACCAAGAAATCTCCACGTTTCATTGTATTTCTAAACGAATGGCGTCGATAACTGGAAACTCAGTTTTCAGATCGCAAGTACTTATATGAGCTCGGAATTTTTCGCGTCATGAAAAAATTACCCAATCAGCCCGGGACCAAGAAATCTCCACGTTTCATTGTATTTCTAAACGAATGGCGTCGATAACTGGAAACTCAGTTTTCAGATCCCAAGTACTTAGATTAGCTCGGAATTTTTCGCGTCATGAAAAAGGTCCCCAATCTGCCCGGGACCAAGAAATCTACACGTTTCATGGTATTTCTAAACGTATGGCGTCGATAACTGGAAACTCAATTTTCAGATCCCAAGTACTTATATCAGCTCGGAATTTTTCGCGTCATGAAAAAATTAACCAATCAGCCCGGGACCAAGAAATCTCCACGTTTCACGGTATTTCTAAACGTATGGCGTCGATAACTGGAAACTCAATTTTCAGATCCCAAGTACTTATATCAGCTCGGAATTTTTCGCGTCATGAAAAAGGTCCCCAATCAGCCCGGGACCAAGAAATCTCCACGTTTCATTGTATTTCTAAACGAATGGCGTCGATAACTGGAAACTCAGTTTTCAGATCCCAAGTACTTATATTAGCTCGGAATTTTTCGCGTCATGAAAAAGGTCCCCAATCTGCCCGGGACCAAGAAATCTCCACGTTTCATGGTATTTCTAAACGTATGGCGTCGATAACTGGAAACTCAGTTTTCAGATCCCAAGTACTTATATTAGCTCGGAATTTTTCGCGTCATGAAAAAGGTCCCCAATCTGCCCGGGACCAAGAAATCTCCACGTTTCATTGTATTTCTAAACGTATGGCGTCGATAACTGGAAACTCAGTTTTCAGATCCCAAGTACTTATATCAGCTCGGAATTTTTCGCGTCATGAAAAAGGTCCCCAATCTGCCCGGGACCAAGAAATCTCCACGTTTCATTGTATTTCTAAACGAATGGCGTCGATAACTGGAAACTCAATTTTCAGATCCCAAGTACTTATATCAGCTCGGAATTTTTCGCGTCATGAAAAAGGTCCCCAATCTGCCCGGGACCAAGAAATCTCCACGTTTCATTGT
Organism: Perithous albicinctus; assembly: GCA_964016905.1. Taxonomy (NCBI): domain Eukaryota; kingdom Metazoa; phylum Arthropoda; class Insecta; order Hymenoptera; family Ichneumonidae; genus Perithous; species Perithous albicinctus. The sequence continues at coordinate 3,843,422 of OZ024694.1, read as the reverse complement.
ATTTCTAAACGTATGGCGTCGATAACTGGAAACTCAATTTTCAGATCCCAAGTACTTATATCAGCTCGGAATTTTTCGCGTCATGAAAAAGGTCCCCAATCTGCCCGGGACCAAGAAATCTCCACGTTTCATTGTATTTCTAAACGAATGGCGTCGATAACTGGAAACTCAATTTTCAGATCCCAAGTACTTATATCAGCTCGGAATTTTTCGCGTCATGAAAAAGGTCCCCAATCTGCCCGGGACCAAGAAATCTCCACGTTTCATTGTATTTCTAAACGAATGGCGTCGATAACTGGAAACTCAGTTTTCAGATCCCAAGTACTTATATGAGCTCGGAATTTTTCGCGTCATGAAAAAATTACCCAATCAGCCCGGGACCAAGAAATCTCCACGTTTCATGGTATTTCTAAACGTATGGCGTCGATAACTGGAAACTCAGTTTTCAGATCCCAAGTACTTATATTAGCTCGGAATTTTTCGCGTCATGAAAAAGGTCCCCAATCTGCCCGGGACCAAGAAATCTCCACGTTTCATTGTATTTCTAAACGTATGGCGTCGATAACTGGAAACTCAGTTTTCAGATCCCAAGTACTTATATTAGCTCGGAATTTTTCGCGTCATGAAAAAGGTCCCCAATGTGCCCGGGACCAAGAAATCTCCACGTTTCATTGTATTTCTAAACGAATGGCGTCGATAACTGGAAACTCAGTTTTCAGATCCCAAGTACTTATATTAGCTCGGAATTTTTCGCGTCATGAAAAAGGTCCCCAATCTGCCCGGGACCAAGAAATCTCCACGTTTCATGGTATTTCTAAACGTATGGCGTCGATAACTGGAAACTCAATTTTCAGATCCCAAGTACTTATATCAGCTCGGAATTTTTCGCGTCATGAAAAAATTACCCAATCAGCCCGGGACCAAGAAATCTCCACGTTTCACGGTATTTCTAAACGTATGGCGTCGATAACTGGAAACTCAATTTTCAGATCCCAAGTACTTATATCAGCTCGGAATTTTTCGCGTCATGAAAAAGGTCCCCAATCAGCCCGGGACCAAAAAATCTCCACGTTTCATTGTATTTCTAAACGAATGGCGTCGATAACTGGAAACTCAGTTTTCAGATCCCAAGTACTTATATTAGCTCGGAATTTTTCGCGTCATGAAAAAGGTCCCCAATCTGCCCGGGACCAAGAAATCTCCACGTTTCATGGTATTTCTAAACGTATGGCGTCGATAACTGGAAACTCAGTTTTCAGATCCCAAGTACTTATATGAGCTCGGAATTTTTCGCGTCATGAAAAAATTACCCAATCAGCCCGGGACCAAGAAATCTCCACGTTTCATGGTATTTCTAAACGTATGGCGTCGATAACTGGAAACTCAGTTTTCAGATCCCAAGTACTTATATTAGCTCGGAATTTTTCGCGTCATGAAAAAATTACCCAATCAGCAAGGGACCAAGAAATCTCCACGTTTCATTGTATTTCTAAACGTATGGCGTCGATAACTGGAAACTCAGTTTTCAGATCCCAAGTACTTATATTAGCTCGGAATTTTTCGCGTCATGAAAAAGGTCCCCAATCAGCCCGGGACCAAGAAATCTCCACGTTTCATTGTATTTCTAAACGAATGGCGTCGATAACTGGAAACTCAGTTTTCAGATCCCAAGTACTTATATTAGCTCGGAATTTTTCGCGTCATGAAAAAGGTCCCCAATCTGCCCGGGACCAAGAAATCTCCACGTTTCATGGTATTTCTAAACGTATGGCGTCGATAACTGGAAACTCAATTTTCAGATCCCAAGTACTTATATCAGCTCGGAATTTTTCGCGTCATGAAAAAGGTCCCCAATCTGCCCGGGACCAAGAAATCTCCACGTTTCATTGTATTTCTAAACGTATGGCGTCGATAACTGGAAACTCAATTTTCAGATCCCAAGTACTTATATCAGCTCGGAATTTTTCGCGTCATGAAAAAGGTCCCCAATCTGCCCGGGACCAAGAAATCTCTACGTTTCATTGTATTTCTAAACGAATGGCGTCGATAACTGGAAACTCAATTTTCAGATCCCAAGTACTTATATCAGCTCGGAATTTTTCGCGTCATGAAAAAGGTCCCCAATCTGCCCGGGACCAAGAAATCTCCACGTTTCATTGTATTTCTAAACGAATGGCGTCGATAACTGGAAACTCAGTTTTCAGATCCCAAGTACTTATATGAGCTCGGAATTTTTCGCGTCATGAAAAAATTACCCAATCAGCCCGGGACCAAGAAATCTCCACGTTTCACGGTATTTCTAAACGTATGGCGTCGATAACTGGAAACTCAATTTTCAGATCCCAAGTACTTATATCAGCTCGGAATTTTTCGCGTCATGAAAAAGGTCCCCAATCAGCCCGGGACCAAGAAATCTCCACGTTTCATTGTATTTCTAAACGAATGGCGTCGATAACTGGAAACTCAGTTTTCAGATCCCAAGTACTTATATTAGCTCGGAATTTTTCGCGTCATGAAAAAGGTCCCCAATCTGCCCGGGACCAAGAAATCTCCACGTTTCATGGTATTTCTAAACGTATGGCGTCGATAACTGGAAACTCAATTTTCAGATCCCAAGTACTTATATCAGCTCGGAATTTTTCGCGTCATGAAAAAATTACCCAATCAGCCCGGGACCAAGAAATCTGCACGTTTCACGGTATTTCTAAACGTATGGCGTCGATAACTGGAAACTCAATTTTCAGATCCCAAGTACTTATATTAGCTCGGAATTTTTCGCGTCATGAAAAAGGTCCCCAATCAGCCCGGGACCAAGAAATCTCCACGTTTCATTGTATTTCTAAACGAATGGCGTCGATAACTGGAAACTCAGTTTTCAGATCCCAAGTACTTATATCAGCTCGGAATTTTTCGCGTCATGAAAAAGGTCCCCAATCTGCCCGGGACCAAGAAATCTCCACGTTTCATGGTATTTCTAAACGTATGGCGTCGATAACTGGAAACTCAATTTTCAGATCCCAAGTACTTATATCAGCTCGGAATTTTTCGCGTCATGAAAAAGGTCCCCAATCTGCCCGGGACCAAGAAATCTCCACGTTTCATTGTATTTCTAAACGTATGGCGTCGATAACTGGAAACTCAATTTTCAGATCCCAAGTACTTATATCAGCTCGGAATTTTTCGCGTCATGAAAAAGGTCCCCAATCTGCCCGGGACCAAGAAATCTCTACGTTTCATTGTATTTCTAAACGAATGGCGTCGATAACTCGAAACTCAATTTTCAGATCCCAAGTACTTATATCAGCTCGGAATTTTTCGCGTCATGAAAAAGGTCCCCAATCTGCCCGGGACCAAGAAATCTCTACGTTTCATTGTATTTCTAAACGAATGGCGTCGATAACTGGAAACTCAATTTTCAGATCCCAAGTACTTATATCAGCTCGGAATTTTTCGCGTCATGAAAAAGGTCCCCAATCTGCCCGGGACCAAGAAATCTCCACGTTTCATTGTATTTCTAAACGAATGGCGTCGATAACTGGAAACTCAGTTTTCAGATCCCAAGTACTTATATGAGCTCGGAATTTTTCGCGTCATGAAAAAATTACCCAATCAGCCCGGGACCAAGAAATCTCCACGTTTCATGGTATTTCTAAACGTATGTCGTCGATAACTGGAAACTCAGTTTTCAGATCCCAAGTACTTATATTAGCTCGGAATTTTTCGCGTCATGAAAAAGGTCCCCAATCTGCCCGGGACCAAGAAATCTCCACGTTTCATTGTATTTCTAAACGTATGGCGTCGATAACTGGAAACTCAGTTTTCAGATCCCAAGTACTTATATTAGCTCGGAATTTTTCGCGTCATGAAAAAGGTCCCCAATCTGCCCGGGACCAAGAAATGTCCACGTTTCATGGTATTTCTAAACGTATGGCGTCGATAACTGGAAACTCAATTTTCAGATCCCAAGTACTTATATCAGCTCGGAATTTTTCGCGTCATGAAAAAGGTCCCCAATCTGCCCGGGACCAAGAAATCTCCACGTTTCATTGTATTTCTAAACGTATGGCGTCGATAACTGGAAACTCAATTTTCAGATCCCAAGTACTTATATCAGCTCGGAATTTTTCGCGTCATGAAAAAGGTCCCCAATCTGCCCGGGACCAAGAAATCTCTACGTTTCATTGTATTTCTAAACGAATGGCGTCGATAACTGGAAACTCAATTTTCAGATCCCAAGTACTTATATCAGCTCGGAATTTTTCGCGTCATGAAAAACGTCCCCAATCTGCCCGGGACCAAGAAATCTCCACGTTTCATTGTATTTCTAAACGAATGGCGTCGATAACTGGAAACTCAGTTTTCAGATCCCAAGTACTTATATGAGCTCGGAATTTTTCGCGTCATGAAAAAATTACCCAATCAGCCCGGGACCAAGAAATCTCCGCGTTTCATGGTATTTCTAAACGTATGGCGTCGATAACTGGAAACTCAGTTTTCAGATCCCAAGTACTTATATTAGCTCGGAATTTTTCGCGTCATGAAAAAGGTCCCCAATCTGCCCGGGACCAAGAAATCTCCACGTTTCATTGTATTTCTAAACGTATGGCGTCGATAACTGGAAACTCAGTTTTCAGATCCCAAGTACTTATATTAGCTCGGAATTTTTCGCGTCATGAAAAAGGTCCCCAATCTGCCCGGGACCAAGAAATCTCCACGTTTCATTGTTTTTCTAAACGAATGGCGTCGATAACTGGAAACTCAATTTTCAGATCCCAAGTACTTATAACAGCTCGGAATTTTTCGCGTCATGAAAAAGGTCCCCAATCTGCCCGGGACCAAGAAATCTCCACGTTTCATTGTATTTCTAAACGTATGGCGTCGATAACTGGAAACTCAATTTTCAGATCCCAAGTACTTATATCAGCTCGGAATTTTTCGCGTCATGAAAAAATTACCCAATCAGCCCGGGACCAAGAAATCTCCACGTTTCACGGTATTTCTAAACGTATGGCGTCGATAACTGGAAACTCAATTTTCAGATCCCAAGTACTTATATCAGCTCGGAATTTTTCGCGTCATGAAAAAGGTCCCCAATCTGCCCGGGACCAAGAAATCTCCACGTTTCATTGTATTTCTAAACGAATGGCGTCGATAACTGGAAACTCAGTTTTCAGATCCCAAGTACTTATATTAGCTCGGAATTTTTCGCGTCATGAAAAAGGTCCCCAATCTGCCCGGGACCAAGAAATCTCCACGTTTCATGGTATTTCTAAACGTATGGCGTCGATAACTGGAAACTCAATTTTCAGATCCCAAGTACTTATATCAGCTCGGAATTTTTCGCGTCATGAAAAAGGTCCCCAATCTGCCCGGGACCAAGAAATCTCCACGTTTCATTGTATTTCTAAACGTATGGCGTCGATAACTGGAAACTCAATTTTCAGATCCCAAGTACTTATATCAGCTCGGAATTTTTCGCGTCATGAAAAAGGTCCCCAATCTGCCCGGGACCAAGAAATCTCCACGTTTCATGGTATTTCTAAACGTATGGCGTCGATAACTGGAAACTCAATTTTCAGATCCCAAGTACTTATATCAGCTCGGAATTTTTCGCGTCATGAAAAAGGTCCCCAATCTGCCCGGGACCAAGAAATCTCCACGTTTCATTGTATTTCTAAACGTATGGCGTCGATAACTGGAAACTCAATTTTCAGATCCCAAGTACTTATATCAGCTCGGAATTTTTCGCGTCATGAAAAAGGTCCCCAATCTGCCCGGGACCAAGAAATCTCTACGTTTCATTGTATTTCTAAACGAATGGCGTCGATAACTGGAAACTCAATTTTCAGATCCCAAGTACTTATATCAGCTCGGAATTTTTCGCGTCATGAAAAAGGTCCCCAATCTGCCCGGGACCAAGAAATCTCTACGTTTCATTGTATTTCTAAACGAATGGCGTCGATAACTGGAAACTCAATTTTCAGATCCCAAGTACTTATATCAGCTCGGAATTTTTCGCGTCATGAAAAAGGTCCCCAATCTGCCCGGGACCAAGAAATCTCCACGTTTCATTGTATTTCTAAACGAATGGCGTCGATAACTGGAAACTCAGTTTTCAGATCCCAAGTACTTATATGAGCTCGGAATTTTTCGCGTCATGAAAAAATTACCCAATCAGCCCGGGACCAAGAAATCTCCACGTTTCATGGTATTTCTAAACGTATGGCGTCGATAACTGGAAACTCAGTTTTCAGATCCCAAGTACTTATATTAGCTCGGAATTTTTCGCGTCATGAAAAAGGTCCCCAATCTGCCCGGGACCAAGAAATCTCCACGTTTCATTGTATTTCTAAACGTATGGCGTCGATAACTGGAAACTCAGTTTTCAGATCCCAAGTACTTATATTAGCTCGGAATTTTTCGCGTCATGAAAAAATTACCCAATCAGCCCGGGACCAAGAAATCTCCACGTTTCACGGTATTTCTAAACGTATGGCGTCGATAACTGGAAACTCAATTTTCAGATCCCAAGTACTTATATCAGCTCGGAATTTTTCGCGTCATGAAAAAGGTCCCCAATCAGCCCGGGACCAAGAAATCTCCACGTTTCATTGTATTTCTAAACGAATGGCGTCGATAACTGGAAACTCAGTTTTCAGATCCCAAGTACTTATATTAGCTCGGAATTTTTCGCGTCATGAAAAAGGTCCCCAATCTGCCCGGGACCAAGAAATCTCCACGTTTCATGGTATTTCTAAACGTATGGCGTCGATAACTGGAAACTCAATTTTCAGATCCCAAGTACTTATATCAGCTCGGAATTTTTCGCGTCATGAAAAAATTACCCAATCAGCCCGGGACCAAGAAATCTGCACGTTTCACGGTATTTCTAAACGTATGGCGTCGATAACTGGAAACTCAATTTTCAGATCCCAAGTACTTATATTAGCTCGGAATTTTTCGCGTCATGAAAAAGGTCCCCAATCAGCCCGGGACCAAGAAATCTCCACGTTTCATTGTATTTCTAAACGAATGGCGTCGATAACTGGAAACTCAGTTTTCAGATCCCAAGTACTTATATCAGCTCGGAATTTTTCGCGTCATGAAAAAGGTCCCCAATCTGCCCGGGACCAAGAAATCTCCACGTTTCATGGTATTTCTAAACGTATGGCGTCGATAACTGGAAACTCAATTTTCAGATCCCAAGTACTTATATCAGCTCGGAATTTTTCGCGTCATGAAAAAGGTCCCCAATCTGCCCGGGACCAAGAAATCTCCACGTTTCATTGTATTTCTAAACGTATGGCGTCGATAACTGGAAACTCAATTTTCAGATCCCAAGTACTTATATCAGCTCGGAATTTTTCGCGTCATGAAAAAGGTCCCCAATCTGCCCGGGACCAAGAAATCTCTACGTTTCATTGTATTTCTAAACGAATGGCGTCGATAACTGGAAACTCAATTTTCAGATCCCAAGTACTTATATCAGCTCGGAATTTTTCGCGTCATGAAAAAGGTCCCCAATCTGCCCGGGACCAAGAAATCTCTACGTTTCATTGTATTTCTAAACGAATGGCGTCGATAACTGGAAACTCAATTTTCAGATCCCAAGTACTTATATCAGCTCGGAATTTTTCGCGTCATGAAAAAGGTCCCCAATCTGCCCGGGACCAAGAAATCTCCACGTTTCATTGTATTTCTAAACGAATGGCGTCGATAACTGGAAACTCAGTTTTCAGATCCCAAGTACTTATATGAGCTCGGAATTTTTCGCGTCATGAAAAAATTACCCAATCAGCCCGGGACCAAGAAATCTCCACGTTTCATGGTATTTCTAAACGTATGGCGTCGATAACTGGAAACTCAGTTTTCAGATCCCAAGTACTTATATTAGCTCGGAATTTTTCGCGTCATGAAAAAGGTCCCCAATCTGCCCGGGACCAAGAAATCTCCACGTTTCATTGTATTTCTAAACGTATGGCGTCGATAACTGGAAACTCAGTTTTCAGATCCCAAGTACTTATATTAGCTCGGAATTTTTCGCGTCATGAAAAAGGTCCCCAATCTGCCCGGGACCAAGAAATCTCCACGTTTCATGGTATTTCTAAACGTATGGCGTCGATAACTGGAAACTCAATTTTCAGATCCCAAGTACTTATATCAGCTCGGAATTTTTCGCGTCATGAAAAAGGTCCCCAATCTGCCCGGGACCAAGAAATCTCCACGTTTCATTGTATTTCTAAACGAATGGCGTCGATAACTGGAAACTCAGTTTTCAGATCCCAAGTACTTATATTAGCTCGGAATTTTTCGCGTCATGAAAAAGGTCCCCAATCTGCCCGGGACCAAGAAATCTCCACGTTTCATGGTATTTCTAAACGTATGGCGTCGATAACTGGAAACTCAATTTTCAGATCCCAAGTACTTATATCAGCTCGGAATTTTTCGCGTCATGAAAAAATTACCCAATCAGCCCGGGACCAAGAAATCTCCACGTTTCACGGTATTTCTAAACGTATGGCGTCGATAACTGGAAACTCAATTTTCAGATCCCAAGTACTTATATCAGCTCGGAATTTTTCGCGTCATGAAAAAGGTCCCCAATCAGCCCGGGACCAAGAAATCTCCACGTTTCATTGTATTTCTAAACGAATGGCGTCGATAACTGGAAACTCAGTTTTCAGATCCCAAGTACTTATATTAGCTCGGAATTTTTCGCGTCATGAAAAAGGTCCCCAATCTGCCCGGGACCAAGAAATCTCCACGTTTCATGGTATTTCTAAACGTATGGCGTCGATAACTGGAAACTCAATTTTCAGATCCCAAGTACTTATATCAGCTCGGAATTTTTCGCGTCATGAAAAAATTACCCAATCAGCCCGGGACCAAGAAATCTCCACGTTTCACGGTATTTCTAAACGTATGGCGTCGATAACTGGAAACTCAATTTTCAGATCCCAAGTACTTATATTAGCTCGGAATTTTTCGCGTCATGAAAAAGGTCCCCAATCTGCCCGGGACCAAGAAATCTCCACGTTTCATTGTATTTCTAAACGTATGGCGTCGATAACTGGAAACTCAATTTTCAGATCCCAAGTACTTATATCAGCTCGGAATTTTTCGCGTCATGAAAAAGGTCTCCAATCTGCCCGGGACCAAGAAATCTCCACGTTTCATTGTATTTCTAAACGTATGGCGTCGATAACTGGAAACTCAATTTTCAGATCCCAAGTACTTATATCAGCTCGGAATTTTTCGCGTCATGAAAAAGGTCCCCAATCTGCCCGGGACCAAGAAATCTCCACGTTTCATTGTATTTCTAAACGAATGGCGTCGATAACTGGAAACTCAATTTTCAGATCCCAAGTACTTATATCAGCTCGGAATTTTTCGCGTCATGAAAAAGGTCCCCAATCTGCCCGGGACCAAGAAATCTCCACGTTTCATTGTATTTCTAAACGAATGGCGTCGATAACTGGAAACTCAGTTTTCAGATCCCAAGTACTTATATGAGCTCGGAATTTTTCGCGTCATGAAAAAGGTCCCCAATCTGCCCGGGACCAAGAAATCTCCACGTTTCATGGTATTTCTAAACGTATGGCGTCGATAACTGGAAACTCAATTTTCAGATCCCAAGTACTTATATCAGCTCGGAATTTTTCGCGTCATGAAAAAGGTACCCAATCAGCCCGGGACCAAGAAATCTGCACGTTTCACGGTATTTCTAAACGTATGGCGTCGATAACTGGAAACTCAATTTTCAGATCCCAAGTACTTATATTAGCTCGGAATTTTTCGCGTCATGAAAAAGGTCCCCAATCAGCCCGGGACCAAGAAATCTCCACGTTTCATTGTATTTCTAAACGAATGGCGTCGATAACTGGAAACTCAGTTTTCAGATCCCAAGTACTTATATCAGCTCGGAATTTTTCGCGTCATGAAAAAGGTCCCCAATCTGCCCGGGACCAAGAAATCTCCACGTTTCATGGTATTTCTAAACGTATGGCGTCGATAACTGGAAACTCAATTTTCAGATCCCAAGTACTTATATCAGCTCGGAATTTTTCGCGTCATGAAAAAGGTCCCCAATCTGCCCGGGACCAAGAAATCTCCACGTTTCATTGTATTTCTAAACGTATGGCGTCGATAACTGGAAACTCAATTTTCAGATCCCAAGTACTTATATCAGCTCGGAATTTTTCGCGTCATGAAAAAGGTCCCCAATCTGCCCGGGACCAAGAAATCTCTACGTTTCATTGTATTTCTAAACGAATGGCGTCGATAACTGGAAACTCAATTTTCAGATCCCAAGTACTTATATCAGCTCGGAATTTTTCGCGTCATGAAAAAGGTCCCCAATCTGCCCGGGACCAAGAAATCTCTACGTTTCATTGTATTTCTAAACGAATGGCGTCGATAACTGGAAACTCAATTTTCAGATCCCAAGTACTTATATCAGCTCGGAATTTTTCGCGTCATGAAAAAGGTCCCCAATCTGCCCGGGACCAAGAAATCTCCACGTTTCATTGTATTTCTAAACGAATGGCGTCGATAACTGGAAACTCAGTTTTCAGATCCCAAGTACTTATATGAGCTCGGAATTTTTCGCGTCATGAAAAAATTACCCAATCAGCCCGGGACCAAGAAATCTCCACGTTTCATGGTATTTCTAAACGTATGGCGTCGATAACTGGAAACTCAGTTTTCAGATCCCAAGTACTTATATTAGCTCGGAATTTTTCGCGTCATGAAAAAGGTCCCCAATCTGCCCGGGACCAAGAAATCTCCACGTTTCATTGTATTTCTAAACGTATGGCGTCGATAACTGGAAACTCAGTTTTCAGATCCCAAGTACTTATATTAGCTCGGAATTTTTCGCGTCATGAAAAAGGTCCCCAATCTGCCCGGGACCAAGAAATCTCCACGTTTCATTGTATTTCTAAACGTATGGCGTCGATAACTGGAAACTCAGTTTTCAGATCCCAAGTACTTATATTAGCTCGGAATTTTTCGCGTCATGAAAAAGGTCCCCAATGTGCCCGGGACCAAGAAATCTCCACGTTTCATTGTATTTCTAAACGAATGGCGTCGATAACTGGAAACTCAGTTTTCAGATCCCAAGTACTTATATTAGCTCGGAATTTTTCGCGTCATGAAAAAGGTCCCCAATCTGCCCGGGACCAAGAAATCTCCACGTTTCATGGTATTTCTAAACGTATGGCGTCGATAACTGGAAACTCAATTTTCAGATCCCAAGTACTTATATCAGCTCGGAATTTTTCGCGTCATGAAAAAATTACCCAATCAGCCCGGGACCAAGAAATCTCCACGTTTCACGGTATTTCTAAACGTATGGCGTCGATAACTGGAAACTCAATTTTCAGATCCCAAGTACTTATATCAGCTCGGAATTTTTCGCGTCATGAAAAAGGTCCCCAATCAGCCCGGGACCAAAAAATCTCCACGTTTCATTGTATTTCTAAACGAATGGCGTCGATAACTGGAAACTCAGTTTTCAGATCCCAAGTACTTATATTAGCTCGGAATTTTTCGCGTCATGAAAAAGGTCCCCAATCTGCCCGGGACCAAGAAATCTCCACGTTTCATGGTATTTCTAAACGTATGGCGTCGATAACTGGAAACTCAGTTTTCAGATCCCAAGTACTTATATGAGCTCGGAATTTTTCGCGTCATGAAAAAATTACCCAATCAGCCCGGGACCAAGAAATCTCCACGTTTCATGGTATTTCTAAACGTATGGCGTCGATAACTGGAAACTCAGTTTTCAGATCCCAAGTACTTATATTAGCTCGGAATTTTTCGCGTCATGAAAAAATTACCCAATCAGCAAGGGACCAAGAAATCTCCACGTTTCATTGTATTTCTAAACGTATGGCGTCGATAACTGGAAACTCAGTTTTCAGATCCCAAGTACTTATATTAGCTCGGAATTTTTCGCGTCATGAAAAAGGTCCCCAATCAGCCCGGGACCAAGAAATCTCCACGTTTCATTGTATTTCTAAACGAATGGCGTCGATAACTGGAAACTCAGTTTTCAGATCCCAAGTACTTATATTAGCTCGGAATTTTTCGCGTCATGAAAAAGGTCCCCAATCTGCCCGGGACCAAGAAATCTCCACGTTTCATGGTATTTCTAAACGTATGGCGTCGATAACTGGAAACTCAATTTTCAGATCCCAAGTACTTATATCAGCTCGGAATTTTTCGCGTCATGAAAAAGGTCCCCAATCTGCCCGGGACCAAGAAATCTCCACGTTTCATTGTATTTCTAAACGTATGGCGTCGATAACTGGAAACTCAATTTTCAGATCCCAAGTACTTATATCAGCTCGGAATTTTTCGCGTCATGAAAAAGGTCCCCAATCTGCCCGGGACCAAGAAATCTCTACGTTTCATTGTATTTCTAAACGAATGGCGTCGATAACTGGAAACTCAATTTTCAGATCCCAAGTACTTATATCAGCTCGGAATTTTTCGCGTCATGAAAAAGGTCCCCAATCTGCCCGGGACCAAGAAATCTCCACGTTTCATTGTATTTCTAAACGAATGGCGTCGATAACTGGAAACTCAGTTTTCAGATCCCAAGTACTTATATGAGCTCGGAATTTTTCGCGTCATGAAAAAATTACCCAATCAGCCCGGGACCAAGAAATCTCCACGTTTCACGGTATTTCTAAACGTATGGCGTCGATAACTGGAAACTCAATTTTCAGATCCCAAGTACTTATATCAGCTCGGAATTTTTCGCGTCATGAAAAAGGTCCCCAATCAGCCCGGGACCAAGAAATCTCCACGTTTCATTGTATTTCTAAACGAATGGCGTCGATAACTGGAAACTCAGTTTTCAGATCCCAAGTACTTATATTAGCTCGGAATTTTTCGCGTCATGAAAAAGGTCCCCAATCTGCCCGGGACCAAGAAATCTCCACGTTTCATGGTATTTCTAAACGTATGGCGTCGATAACTGGAAACTCAATTTTCAGATCCCAAGTACTTATATCAGCTCGGAATTTTTCGCGTCATGAAAAAATTACCCAATCAGCCCGGGACCAAGAAATCTGCACGTTTCACGGTATTTCTAAACGTATGGCGTCGATAACTGGAAACTCAATTTTCAGATCCCAAGTACTTATATTAGCTCGGAATTTTTCGCGTCATGAAAAAGGTCCCCAATCAGCCCGGGACCAAGAAATCTCCACGTTTCATTGTATTTCTAAACGAATGGCGTCGATAACTGGAAACTCAGTTTTCAGATCCCAAGTACTTATATCAGCTCGGAATTTTTCGCGTCATGAAAAAGGTCCCCAATCTGCCCGGGACCAAGAAATCTCCACGTTTCATGGTATTTCTAAACGTATGGCGTCGATAACTGGAAACTCAATTTTCAGATCCCAAGTACTTATATCAGCTCGGAATTTTTCGCGTCATGAAAAAGGTCCCCAATCTGCCCGGGACCAAGAAATCTCCACGTTTCATTGTATTTCTAAACGTATGGCGTCGATAACTGGAAACTCAATTTTCAGATCCCAAGTACTTATATCAGCTCGGAATTTTTCGCGTCATGAAAAAGGTCCCCAATCTGCCCGGGACCAAGAAATCTCTACGTTTCATTGTATTTCTAAACGAATGGCGTCGATAACTCGAAACTCAATTTTCAGATCCCAAGTACTTATATCAGCTCGGAATTTTTCGCGTCATGAAAAAGGTCCCCAATCTGCCCGGGACCAAGAAATCTCTACGTTTCATTGTATTTCTAAACGAATGGCGTCGATAACTGGAAACTCAATTTTCAGATCCCAAGTACTTATATCAGCTCGGAATTTTTCGCGTCATGAAAAAGGTCCCCAATCTGCCCGGGACCAAGAAATCTCCACGTTTCATTGTATTTCTAAACGAATGGCGTCGATAACTGGAAACTCAGTTTTCAGATCCCAAGTACTTATATGAGCTCGGAATTTTTCGCGTCATGAAAAAATTACCCAATCAGCCCGGGACCAAGAAATCTCCACGTTTCATGGTATTTCTAAACGTATGTCGTCGATAACTGGAAACTCAGTTTTCAGATCCCAAGTACTTATATTAGCTCGGAATTTTTCGCGTCATGAAAAAGGTCCCCAATCTGCCCGGGACCAAGAAATCTCCACGTTTCATTGTATTTCTAAACGTATGGCGTCGATAACTGGAAACTCAGTTTTCAGATCCCAAGTACTTATATTAGCTCGGAATTTTTCGCGTCATGAAAAAGGTCCCCAATCTGCCCGGGACCAAGAAATGTCCACGTTTCATGGTATTTCTAAACGTATGGCGTCGATAACTGGAAACTCAATTTTCAGATCCCAAGTACTTATATCAGCTCGGAATTTTTCGCGTCATGAAAAAGGTCCCCAATCTGCCCGGGACCAAGAAATCTCCACGTTTCATTGTATTTCTAAACGTATGGCGTCGATAACTGGAAACTCAATTTTCAGATCCCAAGTACTTATATCAGCTCGGAATTTTTCGCGTCATGAAAAAGGTCCCCAATCTGCCCGGGACCAAGAAATCTCTACGTTTCATTGTATTTCTAAACGAATGGCGTCGATAACTGGAAACTCAATTTTCAGATCCCAAGTACTTATATCAGCTCGGAATTTTTCGCGTCATGAAAAACGTCCCCAATCTGCCCGGGACCAAGAAATCTCCACGTTTCATTGTATTTCTAAACGAATGGCGTCGATAACTGGAAACTCAGTTTTCAGATCCCAAGTACTTATATGAGCTCGGAATTTTTCGCGTCATGAAAAAATTACCCAATCAGCCCGGGACCAAGAAATCTCCGCGTTTCATGGTATTTCTAAACGTATGGCGTCGATAACTGGAAACTCAGTTTTCAGATCCCAAGTACTTATATTAGCTCGGAATTTTTCGCGTCATGAAAAAGGTCCCCAATCTGCCCGGGACCAAGAAATCTCCACGTTTCATTGTATTTCTAAACGTATGGCGTCGATAACTGGAAACTCAGTTTTCAGATCCCAAGTACTTATATTAGCTCGGAATTTTTCGCGTCATGAAAAAGGTCCCCAATCTGCCCGGGACCAAGAAATCTCCACGTTTCATTGTATTTCTAAACGAATGGCGTCGATAACTGGAAACTCAATTTTCAGATCCCAAGTACTTATAACAGCTCGGAATTTTTCGCGTCATGAAAAAGGTCCCCAATCTGCCCGGGACCAAGAAATCTCCACGTTTCATTGTATTTCTAAACGTATGGCGTCGATAACTGGAAACTCAATTTTCAGATCCCAAGTACTTATATCAGCTCGGAATTTTTCGCGTCATGAAAAAATTACCCAATCAGCCCGGGACCAAGAAATCTCCACGTTTCACGGTATTTCTAAACGTATGGCGTCGATAACTGGAAACTCAATTTTCAGATCCCAAGTACTTATATCAGCTCGGAATTTTTCGCGTCATGAAAAAGGTCCCCAATCTGCCCGGGACCAAGAAATCTCCACGTTTCATTGTATTTCTAAACGAATGGCGTCGATAACTGGAAACTCAGTTTTCAGATCCCAAGTACTTATATTAGCTCGGAATTTTTCGCGTCATGAAAAAGGTCCCCAATCTGCCCGGGACCAAGAAATCTCCACGTTTCATGGTATTTCTAAACGTATGGCGTCGATAACTGGAAACTCAATTTTCAGATCCCAAGTACTTATATCAGCTCGGAATTTTTCGCGTCATGAAAAAGGTCCCCAATCTGCCCGGGACCAAGAAATCTCCACGTTTCATTGTATTTCTAAACGTATGGCGTCGATAACTGGAAACTCAATTTTCAGATCCCAAGTACTTATATCAGCTCGGAATTTTTCGCGTCATGAAAAAGGTCCCCAATCTGCCCGGGACCAAGAAATCTCCACGTTTCATGGTATTTCTAAACGTATGGCGTCGATAACTGGAAACTCAATTTTCAGATCCCAAGTACTTATATCAGCTCGGAATTTTTCGCGTCATGAAAAAGGTCCCCAATCTGCCCGGGACCAAGAAATCTCCACGTTTCATTGTATTTCTAAACGTATGGCGTCGATAACTGGAAACTCAATTTTCAGATCCCAAGTACTTATATCAGCTCGGAATTTTTCGCGTCATGAAAAAGGTCCCCAATCTGCCCGGGACCAAGAAATCTCTACGTTTCATTGTATTTCTAAACGAATGGCGTCGATAACTGGAAACTCAATTTTCAGATCCCAAGTACTTATATCAGCTCGGAATTTTTCGCGTCATGAAAAAGGTCCCCAATCTGCCCGGGACCAAGAAATCTCTACGTTTCATTGTATTTCTAAACGAATGGCGTCGATAACTGGAAACTCAATTTTCAGATCCCAAGTACTTATATCAGCTCGGAATTTTTCGCGTCATGAAAAAGGTCCCCAATCTGCCCGGGACCAAGAAATCTCCACGTTTCATTGTATTTCTAAACGAATGGCGTCGATAACTGGAAACTCAGTTTTCAGATCCCAAGTACTTATATGAGCTCGGAATTTTTCGCGTCATGAAAAAATTACCCAATCAGCCCGGGACCAAGAAATCTCCACGTTTCATGGTATTTCTAAACGTATGGCGTCGATAACTGGAAACTCAGTTTTCAGATCCCAAGTACTTATATTAGCTCGGAATTTTTCGCGTCATGAAAAAGGTCCCCAATCTGCCCGGGACCAAGAAATCTCCACGTTTCATTGTATTTCTAAACGTATGGCGTCGATAACTGGAAACTCAGTTTTCAGATCCCAAGTACTTATATTAGCTCGGAATTTTTCGCGTCATGAAAAAATTACCCAATCAGCCCGGGACCAAGAAATCTCCACGTTTCACGGTATTTCTAAACGTATGGCGTCGATAACTGGAAACTCAATTTTCAGATCCCAAGTACTTATATCAGCTCGGAATTTTTCGCGTCATGAAAAAGGTCCCCAATCAGCCCGGGACCAAGAAATCTCCACGTTTCATTGTATTTCTAAACGAATGGCGTCGATAACTGGAAACTCAGTTTTCAGATCCCAAGTACTTATATTAGCTCGGAATTTTTCGCGTCATGAAAAAGGTCCCCAATCTGCCCGGGACCAAGAAATCTCCACGTTTCATGGTATTTCTAAACGTATGGCGTCGATAACTGGAAACTCAATTTTCAGATCCCAAGTACTTATATCAGCTCGGAATTTTTCGCGTCATGAAAAAATTACCCAATCAGCCCGGGACCAAGAAATCTGCACGTTTCACGGTATTTCTAAACGTATGGCGTCGATAACTGGAAACTCAATTTTCAGATCCCAAGTACTTATATTAGCTCGGAATTTTTCGCGTCATGAAAAAGGTCCCCAATCAGCCCGGGACCAAGAAATCTCCACGTTTCATTGTATTTCTAAACGAATGGCGTCGATAACTGGAAACTCAGTTTTCAGATCCCAAGTACTTATATCAGCTCGGAATTTTTCGCGTCATGAAAAAGGTCCCCAATCTGCCCGGGACCAAGAAATCTCCACGTTTCATGGTATTTCTAAACGTATGGCGTCGATAACTGGAAACTCAATTTTCAGATCCCAAGTACTTATATCAGCTCGGAATTTTTCGCGTCATGAAAAAGGTCCCCAATCTGCCCGGGACCAAGAAATCTCCACGTTTCATTGTATTTCTAAACGTATGGCGTCGATAACTGGAAACTCAATTTTCAGATCCCAAGTACTTATATCAGCTCGGAATTTTTCGCGTCATGAAAAAGGTCCCCAATCTGCCCGGGACCAAGAAATCTCTACGTTTCATTGTATTTCTAAACGAATGGCGTCGATAACTGGAAACTCAATTTTCAGATCCCAAGTACTTATATCAGCTCGGAATTTTTCGCGTCATGAAAAAGGTCCCCAATCTGCCCGGGACCAAGAAATCTCTACGTTTCATTGTATTTCTAAACGAATGGCGTCGATAACTGGAAACTCAATTTTCAGATCCCAAGTACTTATATCAGCTCGGAATTTTTCGCGTCATGAAAAAGGTCCCCAATCTGCCCGGGACCAAGAAATCTCCACGTTTCATTGTATTTCTAAACGAATGGCGTCGATAACTGGAAACTCAGTTTTCAGATCCCAAGTACTTATATGAGCTCGGAATTTTTCGCGTCATGAAAAAATTACCCAATCAGCCCGGGACCAAGAAATCTCCACGTTTCATGGTATTTCTAAACGTATGGCGTCGATAACTGGAAACTCAGTTTTCAGATCCCAAGTACTTATATTAGCTCGGAATTTTTCGCGTCATGAAAAAGGTCCCCAATCTGCCCGGGACCAAGAAATCTCCACGTTTCATTGTATTTCTAAACGTATGGCGTCGATAACTGGAAACTCAGTTTTCAGATCCCAAGTACTTATATTAGCTCGGAATTTTTCGCGTCATGAAAAAGGTCCCCAATCTGCCCGGGACCAAGAAATCTCCACGTTTCATGGTATTTCTAAACGTATGGCGTCGATAACTGGAAACTCAATTTTCAGATCCCAAGTACTTATATCAGCTCGGAATTTTTCGCGTCATGAAAAAGGTCCCCAATCTGCCCGGGACCAAGAAATCTCCACGTTTCATTGTATTTCTAAACGAATGGCGTCGATAACTGGAAACTCAGTTTTCAGATCCCAAGTACTTATATTAGCTCGGAATTTTTCGCGTCATGAAAAAGGTCCCCAATCTGCCCGGGACCAAGAAATCTCCACGTTTCATGGTATTTCTAAACGTATGGCGTCGATAACTGGAAACTCAATTTTCAGATCCCAAGTACTTATATCAGCTCGGAATTTTTCGCGTCATGAAAAAATTACCCAATCAGCCCGGGACCAAGAAATCTCCACGTTTCACGGTATTTCTAAACGTATGGCGTCGATAACTGGAAACTCAATTTTCAGATCCCAAGTACTTATATCAGCTCGGAATTTTTCGCGTCATGAAAAAGGTCCCCAATCAGCCCGGGACCAAGAAATCTCCACGTTTCATTGTATTTCTAAACGAATGGCGTCGATAACTGGAAACTCAGTTTTCAGATCCCAAGTACTTATATTAGCTCGGAATTTTTCGCGTCATGAAAAAGGTCCCCAATCTGCCCGGGACCAAGAAATCTCCACGTTTCATGGTATTTCTAAACGTATGGCGTCGATAACTGGAAACTCAATTTTCAGATCCCAAGTACTTATATCAGCTCGGAATTTTTCGCGTCATGAAAAAATTACCCAATCAGCCCGGGACCAAGAAATCTCCACGTTTCACGGTATTTCTAAACGTATGGCGTCGATAACTGGAAACTCAATTTTCAGATCCCAAGTACTTATATTAGCTCGGAATTTTTCGCGTCATGAAAAAGGTCCCCAATCTGCCCGGGACCAAGAAATCTCCACGTTTCATTGTATTTCTAAACGTATGGCGTCGATAACTGGAAACTCAATTTTCAGATCCCAAGTACTTATATCAGCTCGGAATTTTTCGCGTCATGAAAAAGGTCTCCAATCTGCCCGGGACCAAGAAATCTCCACGTTTCATTGTATTTCTAAACGTATGGCGTCGATAACTGGAAACTCAATTTTCAGATCCCAAGTACTTATATCAGCTCGGAATTTTTCGCGTCATGAAAAAGGTCCCCAATCTGCCCGGGACCAAGAAATCTCCACGTTTCATTGTATTTCTAAACGAATGGCGTCGATAACTGGAAACTCAATTTTCAGATCCCAAGTACTTATATCAGCTCGGAATTTTTCGCGTCATGAAAAAGGTCCCCAATCTGCCCGGGACCAAGAAATCTCCACGTTTCATTGTATTTCTAAACGAATGGCGTCGATAACTGGAAACTCAGTTTTCAGATCCCAAGTACTTATATGAGCTCGGAATTTTTCGCGTCATGAAAAAGGTCCCCAATCTGCCCGGGACCAAGAAATCTCCACGTTTCATGGTATTTCTAAACGTATGGCGTCGATAACTGGAAACTCAATTTTCAGATCCCAAGTACTTATATCAGCTCGGAATTTTTCGCGTCATGAAAAAGGTACCCAATCAGCCCGGGACCAAGAAATCTGCACGTTTCACGGTATTTCTAAACGTATGGCGTCGATAACTGGAAACTCAATTTTCAGATCCCAAGTACTTATATTAGCTCGGAATTTTTCGCGTCATGAAAAAGGTCCCCAATCAGCCCGGGACCAAGAAATCTCCACGTTTCATTGTATTTCTAAACGAATGGCGTCGATAACTGGAAACTCAGTTTTCAGATCCCAAGTACTTATATCAGCTCGGAATTTTTCGCGTCATGAAAAAGGTCCCCAATCTGCCCGGGACCAAGAAATCTCCACGTTTCATGGTATTTCTAAACGTATGGCGTCGATAACTGGAAACTCAATTTTCAGATCCCAAGTACTTATATCAGCTCGGAATTTTTCGCGTCATGAAAAAGGTCCCCAATCTGCCCGGGACCAAGAAATCTCCACGTTTCATTGTATTTCTAAACGTATGGCGTCGATAACTGGAAACTCAATTTTCAGATCCCAAGTACTTATATCAGCTCGGAATTTTTCGCGTCATGAAAAAGGTCCCCAATCTGCCCGGGACCAAGAAATCTCTACGTTTCATTGTATTTCTAAACGAATGGCGTCGATAACTGGAAACTCAATTTTCAGATCCCAAGTACTTATATCAGCTCGGAATTTTTCGCGTCATGAAAAAGGTCCCCAATCTGCCCGGGACCAAGAAATCTCTACGTTTCATTGTATTTCTAAACGAATGGCGTCGATAACTGGAAACTCAATTTTCAGATCCCAAGTACTTATATCAGCTCGGAATTTTTCGCGTCATGAAAAAGGTCCCCAATCTGCCCGGGACCAAGAAATCTCCACGTTTCATTGTATTTCTAAACGAATGGCGTCGATAACTGGAAACTCAGTTTTCAGATCCCAAGTACTTATATGAGCTCGGAATTTTTCGCGTCATGAAAAAATTACCCAATCAGCCCGGGACCAAGAAATCTCCACGTTTCATGGTATTTCTAAACGTATGGCGTCGATAACTGGAAACTCAGTTTTCAGATCCCAAGTACTTATATTAGCTCGGAATTTTTCGCGTCATGAAAAAGGTCCCCAATCTGCCCGGGACCAAGAAATCTCCACGTTTCATTGTATTTCTAAACGTATGGCGTCGATAACTGGAAACTCAGTTTTCAGATCCCAAGTACTTATATTAGCTCGGAATTTTTCGCGTCATGAAAAAGGTCCCCAATCTGCCCGGGACCAAGAAATCTCCACGTTTCATGGTATTTCTAAACGTATGGCGTCGATAACTGGAAACTCAATTTTCAGATCCCAAGTACTTATATCAGCTCGGAATTTTTCGCGTCATGAAAAAGGTCCCCAATCTGCCCGGGACCAAGAAATCTCCACGTTTCATTGTATTTCTAAACGTATGGCGTCGATAACTGGAAACTCAATTTTCAGATCCCAAGTACTTATATCAGCTCGGAATTTTTCGCGTCATGAAAAAGGTCCCCAATCTGCCCGGGACCAAGAAATCTCCACGTTTCATTGTATTTCTAAACGTATGGCGTCGATAACTGGAAACTCAATTTTCAGATCCCAAGTACTTATATCAGCTCGGAATTTTTCGCGTCATGAAAAAGGTCCCCAATCTGCCCGGGACCAAGAAATCTCTACGTTTCATTGTATTTCTAAACGAATGGCGTCGATAACTGGAAACTCAATTTTCAGATCCCAAGTACTTATATCAGCTCGGAATTTTTCGCGTCATGAAAAAGGTCCCCAATCTGCCCGGGACCAAGAAATCTCCACGTTTCATTGTATTTCTAAACGAATGGCGTCGATAACTGGAAACTCAGTTTTCAGATCCCAAGTACTTATATGAGCTCGGAATTTTTCGCGTCATGAAAAAATTACCCAATCAGCCCGGGACCAAGAAATCTCCACGTTTCATGGTATTTCTAAACGTATGGCGTCGATAACTGGAAACTCAGTTTTCAGATCCCAAGTACTTATATTAGCTCGGAATTTTTCGCGTCATGAAAAAGGTCCCCAATCTGCCCGGGACCAAGAAATCTCCACGTTTCATTGTATTTCTAAACGAATGGCGTCGATAACTGGAAACTCAGTTTTCAGATCCCAAGTACTTATATTAGCTCGGAATTTTTCGCGTCATGAAAAAGGTCCCCAATCTGCCCGGGACCAAGAAATCTCCACGTTTCATGGTATTTCTAAACGTATGGCGTCGATAACTGGAAACTCAATTTTCAGATCCCAAGTACTTATATCAGCTCGGAATTTTTCGCGTCATGAAAAAGGTCCCCAATCTGCCCGGGACCAAGAAATCTCCACGTTTCATTGTATTTCTAAACGAATGGCGTCGATAACTGGAAACTCAGTTTTCAGATCCCAAGTACTTATATTAGCTCGGAATTTTTCGCGTCATGAAAAAGGTCCCCAATCTGCCCGGGACCAAGAAATCTCCACGTTTCATGGTATTTCTAAACGTATGGCGTCGATAACTGGAAACTCAATTTTCAGATCCCAAGTACTTATATCAGCTCGGAATTTTTCGCGTCATGAAAAAGGTCCCCAATCTGCCCGGGACCAAGAAATCTCCACGTTTCATTGTATTTCTAAACGTATGGCGTCGATAACTGGAAACTCAATTTTCAGATCCCAAGTACTTATATCAGCTCGGAATTTTTCGCGTCATGAAAAAGGTCCCCAATCTGCCCGGGACCAAGAAATCTCCACGTTTCATTGTATTTCTAAACGAATGGCGTCGATAACTGGAAACTCAATTTTCAGATCCCAAGTACTTATATCAGCTCGGAATTTTTCGCGTCATGAAAAAGGTCCCCAATCTGCCCGGGACCAAGAAATCTCCACGTTTCATTGTATTTCTAAACGAATGGCGTCGATAACTGGAAACTCAGTTTTCAGATCCCAAGTACTTATATGAGCTCGGAATTTTTCGCGTCATGAAAAAGGTCCCCAATCTGCCCGGGACCAAGAAATCTCCACGTTTCATGGTATTTCTAAACGTATGGCGTCGATAACTGGAAACTCAATTTTCAGATCCCAAGTACTTATATCAGCTCGGAATTTTTCGCGTCATGAAAAAGGTCCCCAATCTGCCCGGGACCAAGAAATCTCCACGTTTCATTGTATTTCTAAACGTATGGCGTCGATAACTGGAAACTCAATTTTCAGATCCCAAGTACTTATATCAGCTCGGAATTTTTCGCGTCATGAAAAAGGTCCCCAATCAGCCCGGGACCAAGAAATCTCCACGTTTCATTGTATTTCTAAACGAATGGCGTCGATAACTGGAAACTCAGTTTTCAGATCCCAAGTACTTATATCAGCTCGGAATTTTTCGCGTCATGAAAAAGGTCCCCAATCTGCCCGGGACCAAGAAATCTCCACGTTTCATGGTATTTCTAAACGTATGGCGTCGATAACTGGAAACTCAATTTTCAGATCCCAAGTACTTATATCAGCTCGGAATTTTTCGCGTCATGAAAAAGGTCCCCAATCTGCCCGGGACCAAGAAATCTCCACGTTTCATTGTATTTCTAAACGTATGGCGTCGATAACTGGAAACTCAATTTTCAGATCCCAAGTACTTATATCAGCTCGGAATTTTTCGCGTCATGAAAAAGGTCCCCAATCTGCCCGGGACCAAGAAATCTCTATGTTTCATTGTATTTCTAAACGAATGGCGTCGATAACTGGAAACTCAATTTTCAGATCCCAAGTACTTATATCAGCTCGGAATTTTTCGCGTCATGAAAAAATTACCCAATCAGCCCGGGACCAAGAAATCTCCACGTTTCACGGTATTTCTAAACGTATGGCGTCGATAACTGGAAACTCAATTTTCAGATCCCAAGTACTTATATCAGCTCGGAATTTTTCGCGTCATGAAAAAGGTCCCCAATCAGCCCGGGACCAAGAAATCTCCACGTTTCATTGTATTTCTAAACGAATGGCGTCGATAACTGGAAACTCAGTTTTCAGATCCCAAGTACTTATATTAGCTCGGAATTTTTCGCGTCATGAAAAAGGTCCCCAATCTGCCCGGGACCAAGAAATCTCCACGTTTCATGGTATTTCTAAACGTATGGCGTCGATAACTGGAAACTCAATTTTCAGATCCCAAGTACTTATATCAGCTCGGAATTTTTCGCGTCATGAAAAAGGTCCCCAATCTGCCCGGGACCAAGAAATCTCCACGTTTCATTGTATTTCTAAACGAATGGCGTCGATAACTGGAAACTCAGTTTTCAGATCCCAAGTACTTATATTAGCTCGGAATTTTTCGCGTCATGAAAAAGGTCCCCAATCTGCCCGGGACCAAGAAATCTCCACGTTTCATGGTATTTCTAAACGTATGGCGTCGATAACTGGAAACTCAATTTTCAGATCCCAAGTACTTATATCAGCTCGGAATTTTTCGCGTCATGAAAAAGGTCTCCAATCTGCCCGGGACCAAGAAATCTCCACGTTTCATTGTATTTCTAAACGTATGGCGTCGATAACTGGAAACTCAATTTTCAGATCCCAAGTACTTATATCAGCTCGGAATTTTTCGCGTCATGAAAAAGGTCCCCAATCTGCCCGGGACCAAGAAATCTCCACGTTTCATTGTATTTCTAAACGAATGGCGTCGATAACTGGAAACTCAATTTTCAGATCCCAAGTACTTATATCAGCTCGGAATTTTTCGCGTCATGAAAAAGGTCCCCAATCTGCCCGGGACCAAGAAATCTCCACGTTTCATTGTATTTCTAAACGAATGGCGTCGATAACTGGAAACTCAGTTTTCAGATCCCAAGTACTTATATGAGCTCGGAATTTTTCGCGTCATGAAAAAGGTCCCCAATCTGCCCGGGACCAAGAAATCTCCACGTTTCATGGTATTTCTAAACGTATGGCGTCGATAACTGGAAACTCAATTTTCAGATCCCAAGTACTTATATCAGCTCGGAATTTTTCGCGTCATGAAAAAGGTCCCCAATCTGCCCGGGACCAAGAAATCTCCACGTTTCATTGTATTTCTAAACGTATGGCGTCGATAACTGGAAACTCAATTTTCAGATCCCAAGTACTTATATCAGCTCGGAATTTTTCGCGTCATGAAAAAGGTCCCCAATCTGCCCGGGACCAAGAAATCTCCACGTTTCATTGTATTTCTAAACGAATGGCGTCGATAACTGGAAACTCAGTTTTCAGATCCCAAGTACTTATATGAGCTCGGAATTTTTCGCGTCATGAAAAAATTACCCAATCAGCCCGGGACCAAGAAATCTCCACGTTTCATGGTATTTCTAAACGTATGCCGTCGATAACTGGAAACTCAGTTTTCAGATCCCAAGTACTTATATTAGCTCGGAATTTTTCGCGTCATGAAAAAATTACCCAATCAGCAAGGGACCAAGAAATCTCCACGTTTCATTGTATTTCTAAACGTATGGCGTCGATAACTGGAAACTCAGTTTTCAGATCCCAAGTACTTATATTAGCTCGGAATTTTTCGCGTCATGAAAAAGGTCCCCAATCAGCCCGGGACCAAGAAATCTCCACGTTTCATTGTATTTCTAAACGAATGGCGTCGATAACTGGAAACTCAGTTTTCAGATCCCAAGTACTTATATTAGCTCGGAATTTTTCGCGTCATGAAAAAGGTCCCCAATCTGCCCGGGACCAAGAAATCTCCACGTTTCATGGTATTTCTAAACGTATGGCGTCGATAACTGGAAACTCAATTTTCAGATCCCAAGTACTTATATCAGCTCGGAATTTTTCGCGTCATGAAAAAGGTCCCCAATCTGCCCGGGACCAAGAAATCTCCACGTTTCATTGTATTTCTAAACGAATGGCGTCGATAACTGGAAACTCAGTTTTCAGATCCCAAGTACTTATATGAGCTCGGAATTTTTCGCGTCATGAAAAAATTACCCAATCAGCCCGGGACCAAGAAATCTCCACGTTTCATGGTATTTCTAAACGTATGGCGTCGATAACTGGAAACTCAGTTTTCAGATCCCAAGTACTTATATTAGCTCGGAATTTTTCGCGTCATGAAAAAGGTCCCCAATCTGCCCGGGACCAAGAAATCTCCACGTTTCATTGTATTTCTAAACGTATGGCGTCGATAACTGGAAACTCAGTTTTCAGATCCCAAGTACTTATATGAGCTCGGAATTTTTCGCGTCATGAAAAAGGTCCCCAATCTGCCCGGGACCAAGAAATCTCCACGTTTCATTGTATTTCTAAACGTATGGCGTCGATAACTGGAAACTCAATTTTCAGATCCCAAGTACTTATATCAGCTCGGAATTTTTCGCGTCATGAAAAAGGTCCCCAATCTGCCCGGGACCAAGAAATCTCCACGTTTCATTGTATTTCTAAACGAATGGCGTCGATAACTGGAAACTCAGTTTTCAGATCGCAAGTACTTATATGAGCTCGGAATTTTTCGCGTCATGAAAAAATTACCCAATCAGCCCGGGACCAAGAAATCTCCACGTTTCATTGTATTTCTAAACGAATGGCGTCGATAACTGGAAACTCAGTTTTCAGATCCCAAGTACTTATATTAGCTCGGAATTTTTCGCGTCATGAAAAAGGTCCCCAATCTGCCCGGGACCAAGAAATCTACACGTTTCATGGTATTTCTAAACGTATGGCGTCGATAACTGGAAACTCAGTTTTCAGATCCCAAGTACTTATATGAGCTCGGAATTTTTCGCGTCATGAAAAAATTACCCAATCAGCCCGGGACCAAGAAATCTCCACGTTTCATGGTATTTCTAAACGTATGGCGTCGATAACTGGAAACTCAGTTTTCAGATCCCAAGTACTTATATTAGCTCGGAATTTTTCGCGTCATGAAAAAGGTCCCCAATCTGCCCGGGACCAAGAAATCTCCACGTTTCATTGTATTTCTAAACGTATGGCGTCGATAACTGGAAACTCAGTTTTCAGATCCCAAGTACTTATATGAGCTCGGAATTTTTCGCGTCATGAAAAAGGTCCCCAATCTGCCCGGGACCAAGAAATCTCCACGTTTCATTGTATTTCTAAACGTATGGCGTCGATAACTGGAAACTCAATTTTCAGATCCCAAGTACTTATATCAGCTCGGAATTTTTCGCGTCATGAAAAAGGTCCCCAATCTGCCCGGGACCAAGAAATCTCCACGTTTCATTGTATTTCTAAACGAATGGCGTCGATAACTGGAAACTCAGTTTTCAGATCGCAAGTACTTATATGAGCTCGGAATTTTTCGCGTCATGAAAAAATTACCCAATCAGCCCGGGACCAAGAAATCTCCACGTTTCATTGTATTTCTAAACGAATGGCGTCGATAACTGGAAACTCAGTTTTCAGATCCCAAGTACTTATATTAGCTCGGAATTTTTCGCGTCATGAAAAAGGTCCCCAATCTGCCCGGGACCAAGAAATCTACACGTTTCATGGTATTTCTAAACGTATGGCGTCGATAACTGGAAACTCAATTTTCAGATCCCAAGTACTTATATCAGCTCGGAATTTTTCGCGTCATGAAAAAATTAACCAATCAGCCCGGGACCAAGAAATCTCCACGTTTCACGGTATTTCTAAACGTATGGCGTCGATAACTGGAAACTCAATTTTCAGATCCCAAGTACTTATATCAGCTCGGAATTTTTCGCGTCATGAAAAAGGTCCCCAATCAGCCCGGGACCAAGAAATCTCCACGTTTCATTGTATTTCTAAACGAATGGCGTCGATAACTGGAAACTCAGTTTTCAGATCCCAAGTACTTATATTAGCTCGGAATTTTTCGCGTCATGAAAAAGGTCCCCAATCTGCCCGGGACCAAGAAATCTCCACGTTTCATGGTATTTCTAAACGTATGGCGTCGATAACTGGAAACTCAGTTTTCAGATCCCAAGTACTTATATTAGCTCGGAATTTTTCGCGTCATGAAAAAGGTCCCCAATCTGCCCGGGACCAAGAAATCTCCACGTTTCATTGTATTTCTAAACGTATGGCGTCGATAACTGGAAACTCAGTTTTCAGATCCCAAGTACTTATATCAGCTCGGAATTTTTCGCGTCATGAAAAAGGTCCCCAATCTGCCCGGGACCAAGAAATCTCCACGTTTCATTGTATTTCTAAACGAATGGCGTCGATAACTGGAAACTCAATTTTCAGATCCCAAGTACTTATATCAGCTCGGAATTTTTCGCGTCATGAAAAAGGTCCCCAATCTGCCCGGGACCAAGAAATCTCCACGTTTCATTGTATTTCTAAACGTATGGCGTCGATAACTGGAAACTCAATTTTCAGATCCCAAGTACTTATATCAGCTCGGAATTTTTCGCGTCATGAAAAAGGTCCCCAATCTGCCCGGGACCAAGAAATCTCCACGTTTCATTGTATTTCTAAACGAATGGCGTCGATAACTGGAAACTCAATTTTCAGATCCCAAGTACTTATATCAGCTCGGAATTTTTCGCGTCATGAAAAAGGTCCCCAATCTGCCCGGGACCAAGAAATCTCCACGTTTCATTGTATTTCTAAACGAATGGCGTCGATAACTGGAAACTCAGTTTTCAGATCCCAAGTACTTATATGAGCTCGGAATTTTTCGCGTCATGAAAAAATTACCCAATCAGCCCGGGACCAAGAAATCTCCACGTTTCATGGTATTTCTAAACGTATGGCGTCGATAACTGGAAACTCAGTTTTCAGATCCCAAGTACTTATATTAGCTCGGAATTTTTCGCGTCATGAAAAAGGTCCCCAATCTGCCCGGGACCAAGAAATCTCCACGTTTCATTGTATTTCTAAACGTATGGCGTCGATAACTGGAAACTCAGTTTTCAGATCCCAAGTACTTATATTAGCTCGGAATTTTTCGCGTCATGAAAAAGGTCCCCAATGTGCCCGGGACCAAGAAATCTCCACGTTTCATTGTATTTCTAAACGAATGGCGTCGATAACTGGAAACTCAGTTTTCAGATCCCAAGTACTTATATGAGCTCGGAATTTTTCGCGTCATGAAAAAATTACCCAATCAGCCCGGGACCAAGAAATCTCCACGTTTCATGGTATTTCTAAACGTATGGCGTCGATAACTGGAAACTCAGTTTTCAGATCCCAAGTACTTATATTAGCTCGGAATTTTTCGCGTCATGAAAAAATTACCCAATCAGCAAGGGACCAAGAAATCTCCACGTTTCATTGTATTTCTAAACGTATGGCGTCGATAACTGGAAACTCAGTTTTCAGATCCCAAGTACTTATATTAGCTCGGAATTTTTCGCGTCATGAAAAAGGTCCCCAATCAGCCCGGGACCAAGAAATCTCCACGTTTCATTGTATTTCTAAACGAATGGCGTCGATAACTGGAAACTCAGTTTTCAGATCCCAAGTACTTATATTAGCTCGGAATTTTTCGCGTCATGAAAAAGGTCCCCAATCTGCCCGGGACCAAGAAATCTCCACGTTTCATGGTATTTCTAAACGTATGGCGTCGATAACTGGAAACTCAATTTTCAGATCCCAAGTACTTATATCAGCTCGGAATTTTTCGCGTCATGAAAAAGGTCCCCAATCTGCCCGGGACCAAGAAATCTCCACGTTTCATTGTATTTCTAAACGTATGGCGTCGATAACTGGAAACTCAATTTTCAGATCCCAAGTACTTATATCAGCTCGGAATTTTTCGCGTCATGAAAAAGGTCCCCAATCTGCCCGGGACCAAGAAATCTCTACGTTTCATTGTATTTCTAAACGAATGGCGTCGATAACTGGAAACTCAATTTTCAGATCCCAAGTACTTATATCAGCTCGGAATTTTTCGCGTCATGAAAAAGGTCCCCAATCTGCCCGGGACCAAGAAATCTCCACGTTTCATTGTATTTCTAAACGAATGGCGTCGATAACTGGAAACTCAGTTTTCAGATCCCAAGTACTTATATGAGCTCGGAATTTTTCGCGTCATGAAAAAATTACCCAATCAGCCCGGGACCAAGAAATCTCCACGTTTCACGGTATTTCTAAACGTATGGCGTCGATAACTGGAAACTCAATTTTCAGATCCCAAGTACTTATATCAGCTCGGAATTTTTCGCGTCATGAAAAAGGTCCCCAATCAGCCCGGGACCAAGAAATCTCCACGTTTCATTGTATTTCTAAACGAATGGCGTCGATAACTGGAAACTCAGTTTTCAGATCCCAAGTACTTATATTAGCTCGGAATTTTTCGCGTCATGAAAAAGGTCCCCAATCTGCCCGGGACCAAGAAATCTCCACGTTTCATGGTATTTCTAAACGTATGGCGTCGATAACTGGAAACTCAATTTTCAGATCCCAAGTACTTATATCAGCTCGGAATTTTTCGCGTCATGAAAAAATTACCCAATCAGCCCGGGACCAAGAAATCTGCACGTTTCACGGTATTTCTAAACGTATGGCGTCGATAACTGGAAACTCAATTTTCAGATCCCAAGTACTTATATTAGCTCGGAATTTTTCGCGTCATGAAAAAGGTCCCCAATCAGCCCGGGACCAAGAAATCTCCACGTTTCATTGTATTTCTAAACGAATGGCGTCGATAACTGGAAACTCAGTTTTCAGATCCCAAGTACTTATATCAGCTCGGAATTTTTCGCGTCATGAAAAAGGTCCCCAATCTGCCCGGGACCAAGAAATCTCCACGTTTCATGGTATTTCTAAACGTATGGCGTCGATAACTGGAAACTCAATTTTCAGATCCCAAGTACTTATATCAGCTCGGAATTTTTCGCGTCATGAAAAAGGTCCCCAATCTGCCCGGGACCAAGAAATCTCCACGTTTCATTGTATTTCTAAACGTATGGCGTCGATAACTGGAAACTCAATTTTCAGATCCCAAGTACTTATATCAGCTCGGAATTTTTCGCGTCATGAAAAAGGTCCCCAATCTGCCCGGGACCAAGAAATCTCTACGTTTCATTGTATTTCTAAACGAATGGCGTCGATAACTGGAAACTCAATTTTCAGATCCCAAGTACTTATATCAGCTCGGAATTTTTCGCGTCATGAAAAAGGTCCCCAATCTGCCCGGGACCAAGAAATCTCTACGTTTCATTGTATTTCTAAACGAATGGCGTCGATAACTGGAAACTCAATTTTCAGATCCCAAGTACTTATATCAGCTCGGAATTTTTCGCGTCATGAAAAAGGTCCCCAATCTGCCCGGGACCAAGAAATCTCCACGTTTCATTGTATTTCTAAACGAATGGCGTCGATAACTGGAAACTCAGTTTTCAGATCCCAAGTACTTATATGAGCTCGGAATTTTTCGCGTCATGAAAAAATTACCCAATCAGCCCGGGACCAAGAAATCTCCACGTTTCATGGTATTTCTAAACGTATGTCGTCGATAACTGGAAACTCAGTTTTCAGATCCCAAGTACTTATATTAGCTCGGAATTTTTCGCGTCATGAAAAAGGTCCCCAATCTGCCCGGGACCAAGAAATCTCCACGTTTCATTGTATTTCTAAACGTATGGCGTCGATAACTGGAAACTCAGTTTTCAGATCCCAAGTACTTATATTAGCTCGGAATTTTTCGCGTCATGAAAAAGGTCCCCAATCTGCCCGGGACCAAGAAATGTCCACGTTTCATGGTATTTCTAAACGTATGGCGTCGATAACTGGAAACTCAATTTTCAGATCCCAAGTACTTATATCAGCTCGGAATTTTTCGCGTCATGAAAAAGGTCCCCAATCTGCCCGGGACCAAGAAATCTCCACGTTTCATTGTATTTCTAAACGTATGGCGTCGATAACTGGAAACTCAATTTTCAGATCCCAAGTACTTATATCAGCTCGGAATTTTTCGCGTCATGAAAAAGGTCCCCAATCTGCCCGGGACCAAGAAATCTCTACGTTTCATTGTATTTCTAAACGAATGGCGTCGATAACTGGAAACTCAATTTTCAGATCCCAAGTACTTATATCAGCTCGGAATTTTTCGCGTCATGAAAAACGTCCCCAATCTGCCCGGGACCAAGAAATCTCCACGTTTCATTGTATTTCTAAACGAATGGCGTCGATAACTGGAAACTCAGTTTTCAGATCCCAAGTACTTATATGAGCTCGGAATTTTTCGCGTCATGAAAAAATTACCCAATCAGCCCGGGACCAAGAAATCTCCGCGTTTCATGGTATTTCTAAACGTATGGCGTCGATAACTGGAAACTCAGTTTTCAGATCCCAAGTACTTATATTAGCTCGGAATTTTTCGCGTCATGAAAAAGGTCCCCAATCTGCCCGGGACCAAGAAATCTCCACGTTTCATTGTATTTCTAAACGTATGGCGTCGATAACTGGAAACTCAGTTTTCAGATCCCAAGTACTTATATTAGCTCGGAATTTTTCGCGTCATGAAAAAGGTCCCCAATCTGCCCGGGACCAAGAAATCTCCACGTTTCATTGTATTTCTAAACGAATGGCGTCGATAACTGGAAACTCAATTTTCAGATCCCAAGTACTTATAACAGCTCGGAATTTTTCGCGTCATGAAAAAGGTCCCCAATCTGCCCGGGACCAAGAAATCTCCACGTTTCATTGTATTTCTAAACGTATGGCGTCGATAACTGGAAACTCAATTTTCAGATCCCAAGTACTTATATCAGCTCGGAATTTTTCGCGTCATGAAAAAGGTCCCCAATCTGCCCGGGACCAAGAAATCTCCACGTTTCATTGTATTTCTAAACGAATGGCGTCGATAACTGGAAACTCAATTTTCAGATCCCAAGTACTTATATCAGCTCGGAATTTTTCGCGTCATGAAAAAGGTCCCCAATCTGCCCGGGACCAAGAAATCTCCACGTTTCATTGTATTTCTAAACGAATGGCGTCGATAACTGGAAACTCAGTTTTCAGATCCCAAGTACTTATATGAGCTCGGAATTTTTCGCGTCATGAAAAAATTACCCAATCAGCCCGGGACCAAGAAATCTCCACGTTTCATGGTATTTCTAAACGTATGGCGTCGATAACTGGAAACTCAGTTTTCAGATCCCAAGTACTTATATTAGCTCGGAATTTTTCGCGTCATGAAAAAGGTCCCCAATCTGCCCGGGACCAAGAAATCTCCACGTTTCATTGTATTTCTAAACGTATGGCGTCGATAACTGGAAACTCAGTTTTCAGATCCCAAGTACTTATATTAGCTCGGAATTTTTCGCGTCATGAAAAAGGTCCCCAATCTGCCCGGGACCAAGAAATCTCCACGTTTCATTGTATTTCTAAACGTATGGCGTCGATAACTGGAAACTCAATTTTCAGATCCCAAGTACTTATATCAGCTCGGAATTTTTCGCGTCATGAAAAAGGTCCCCAATCTGCCCGGGACCAAGAAATCTCCACGTTTCATTGTATTTCTAAACGAATGGCGTCGATAACTGGAAACTCAGTTTTCAGATCGCAAGTACTTATATGAGCTCGGAATTTTTCGCGTCATGAAAAAATTACCCAATCAGCCCGGGACCAAGAAATCTCCACGTTTCATTGTATTTCTAAACGAATGGCGTCGATAACTGGAAACTCAGTTTTCAGATCCCAAGTACTTATATTAGCTCGGAATTTTTCGCGTCATGAAAAAGGTCCCCAATCTGCCCGGGACCAAGAAATCTACACGTTTCATGGTATTTCTAAACGTATGGCGTCGATAACTGGAAACTCAATTTTCAGATCCCAAGTACTTATATCAGCTCGGAATTTTTCGCGTCATGAAAAAATTAACCAATCAGCCCGGGACCAAGAAATCTCCACGTTTCACGGTATTTCTAAACGTATGGCGTCGATAACTGGAAACTCAATTTTCAGATCCCAAGTACTTATATCAGCTCGGAATTTTTCGCGTCATGAAAAAGGTCCCCAATCAGCCCGGGACCAAGAAATCTCCACGTTTCATTGTATTTCTAAACGAATGGCGTCGATAACTGGAAACTCAGTTTTCAGATCCCAAGTACTTATATTAGCTCGAAATTTTTCGCGTCATGAAAAAGGTCCCCAATCTGCCCGGGACCAAGAAATCTCCACGTTTCATGGTATTTCTAAACGTATGGCGTCGATAACTGGAAACTCAGTTTTCAGATCCCAAGTACTTATATTAGCTCGGAATTTTTCGCGTCATGAAAAAGGTCCCCAATCTGCCCGGGACCAAGAAATCTCCACGTTTCATTGTATTTCTAAACGTATGGCGTCGATAACTGGAAACTCAGTTTTCAGATCCCAAGTACTTATATCAGCTCGGAATTTTTCGCGTCATGAAAAAGGTCCCCAATCTGCCCGGGACCAAGAAATCTCCACGTTTCATTGTATTTCTAAACGAATGGCGTCGATAACTGGAAACTCAATTTTCAGATCCCAAGTACTTATATCAGCTCGGAATTTTTCGCGTCATGAAAAAGGTCCCCAATCTGCCCGGGACCAAGAAATCTCCACGTTTCATTGTATTTCTAAACGTATGGCGTCGATAACTGGAAACTCAATTTTCAGATCCCAAGTACTTATATCAGCTCGGAATTTTTCGCGTCATGAAAAAGGTCCCCAATCTGCCCGGGACCAAGAAATCTCCACGTTTCATTGTATTTCTAAACGAATGGCGTCGATAACTGGAAACTCAATTTTCAGATCCCAAGTACTTATATCAGCTCGGAATTTTTCGCGTCATGAAAAAGGTCCCCAATCTGCCCGGGACCAAGAAATCTCCACGTTTCATTGTATTTCTAAACGAATGGCGTCGATAACTGGAAACTCAGTTTTCAGATCCCAAGTACTTATATGAGCTCGGAATTTTTCGCGTCATGAAAAAATTACCCAATCAGCCCGGGACCAAGAAATCTCCACGTTTCATGGTATTTCTAAACGTATGGCGTCGATAACTGGAAACTCAGTTTTCAGATCCCAAGTACTTATATTAGCTCGGAATTTTTCGCGTCATGAAAAAGGTCCCCAATCTGCCCGGGACCAAGAAATCTCCACGTTTCATTGTATTTCTAAACGAATGGCGTCGATAACTGGAAACTCAGTTTTCAGATCCCAAGTACTTATATTAGCTCGGAATTTTTCGCGTCATGAAAAAGGTCCCCAATCTGCCCGGGACCAAGAAATCTCCACGTTTCATGGTATTTCTAAACGTATGGCGTCGATAACTGGAAACTCAATTTTCAGATCCCAAGTACTTATATCAGCTCGGAATTTTTCGCGTCATGAAAAAATTACCCAATCAGCCCGGGACCAAGAAATCTCCACGTTTCACGGTATTTCTAAACGTATGGCGTCGATAACTGGAAACTCAATTTTCAGATCCCAAGTACTTATATCAGCTCGGAATTTTTCGCGTCATGAAAAAGGTCCCCAATCAGCCCGGGACCAAGAAATCTCCACGTTTCATTGTATTTCTAAACGAATGGCGTCGATAACTGGAAACTCAGTTTTCAGATCCCAAGTACTTATATTAGCTCGGAATTTTTCGCGTCATGAAAAAGGTCCCCAATCTGCCCGGGACCAAGAAATCTCCACGTTTCATGGTATTTCTAAACGTATGGCGTCGATAACTGGAAACTCAGTTTTCAGATCCCAAGTACTAATATGAGCTCGGAATTTTTCGCGTCATGAAAAAATTACCCAATCAGCCCGGGACCAAGAAATCTCCACGTTTCATGGTATTTCTAAACGTATGGCGTCGATAACTGGAAACTCAGTTTTCAGATCCCAAGTACTTATATTAGCTCGGAATTTTTCGCGTCATGAAAAAGGTCCCCAATCTGCCCGGGACCAAGAAATCTCCACGTTTCATTGTATTTCTAAACGAATGGCGTCGATAACTGGAAACTCAGTTTTCAGATCCCAAGTACTTATATTAGCTCGGAATTTTTCGCGTCATGAAAAAGGTCCCCAATCTGCCCGGGACCAAGAAATCTCCACGTTTCATGGTATTTCTAAACGTATGGCGTCGATAACTGGAAACTCAATTTTCAGATCCCAAGTACTTATATCAGCTCGGAATTTTTCGCGTCATGAAAAAATTACCCAATCAGCCCGGGACCAAGAAATCTCCACGTTTCACGGTATTTCTAAACGTATGGCGTCGATAACTGGAAACTCAATTTTCAGATCCCAAGTACTTATATCAGCTCGGAATTTTTCGCGTCATGAAAAAGGTCCCCAATCAGCCCGGGACCAAGAAATCTCCACGTTTCATTGTATTTCTAAACGAATGGCGTCGATAACTGGAAACTCAGTTTTCAGATCCCAAGTACTTATATTAGCTCGGAATTTTTCGCGTCATGAAAAAGGTCCCCAATCTGCCCGGGACCAAGAAATCTCCACGTTTCATGGTATTTCTAAACGTATGGCGTCGATAACTGGAAACTCAGTTTTCAGATCCCAAGTACTAATATGAGCTCGGAATTTTTCGCGTCATGAAAAAATTACCCAATCAGCCCGGGACCAAGAAATCTCCACGTTTCATGGTATTTCTAAACGTATGGCGTCGATAACTGGAAACTCAGTTTTCAGATCCCAAGTACTTATATTAGCTCGGAATTTTTCGCGTCATGAAAAAATTACCCAATCAGCAAGGGACCAAGAAATCTCCACGTTTCATTGTATTTCTAAACGTATGGCGTCGATAACTGGAAACTCAGTTTTCAGATCCCAAGTACTTATATTAGCTCGGAATTTTTCGCGTCATGAAAAAGGTCCCCAATCAGCCCGGGACCAAGAAATCTCCACGTTTCATTGTATTTCTAAACGAATGGCGTCGATAACTGGAAACTCAGTTTTCAGATCCCAAGTACTTATATTAGCTCGGAATTTTTCGCGTCATGAAAAAGGTCCCCAATCTGCCCGGGACCAAGAAATCTCCACGTTTCATGGTATTTCTAAACGTATGGCGTCGATAACTGGAAACTCAATTTTCAGATCCCAAGTACTTATATCAGCTCGGAATTTTTCGCGTCATGAAAAAGGTCCCCAATCTGCCCGGGACCAAGAAATCTCCACGTTTCATTGTATTTCTAAACGTATGGCGTCGATAACTGGAAACTCAATTTTCAGATCCCAAGTACTTATATCAGCTCGGAATTTTTCGCGTCATGAAAAAGGTCCCCAATCTGCCCGGGACCAAGAAATCTCTACGTTTCATTGTATTTCTAAACGAATGGCGTCGATAACTGGAAACTCAATTTTCAGATCCCAAGTACTTATATCAGCTCGGAATTTTTCGCGTCATGAAAAAGGTCCCCAATCTGCCCGGGACCAAGAAATCTCCACGTTTCATTGTATTTCTAAACGAATGGCGTCGATAACTGGAAACTCAGTTTTCAGATCCCAAGTACTTATATGAGCTCGGAATTTTTCGCGTCATGAAAAAATTACCCAATCAGCCCGGGACCAAGAAATCTCCACGTTTCATGGTATTTCTAAACGTATGGCGTCGATAACTGGAAACTCAGTTTTCAGATCCCAAGTACTTATATTAGCTCGGAATTTTTCGCGTCATGAAAAAGGTCCCCAATCTGCCCGGGACCAAGAAATCTCCACGTTTCATTGTATTTCTAAACGTATGGCGTCGATAACTGGAAACTCAGTTTTCAGATCCCAAGTACTTATATTAGCTCGGAATTTTTCGCGTCATGAAAAAGGTCCCCAATCTGCCCGGGACCAAGAAATCTCCACGTTTCATTGTATTTCTAAACGAATGGCGTCGATAACTGGAAACTCAATTTTCAGATCCCAAGTACTTATATCAGCTCGGAATTTTTCGCGTCATGAAAAAGGTCCCCAATCTGCCCGGGACCAAGAAATCTCCACGTTTCATTGTATTTCTAAACGTATGGCGTCGATAACTGGAAACTCAATTTTCAGATCCCAAGTACTTATATCAGCTCGGAATTTTTCGCGTCATGAAAAAGGTCCCCAATCTGCCCGGGACCAAGAAATCTCCACGTTTCATTGTATTTCTAAACGAATGGCGTCGATAACTGGAAACTCAATTTTCAGATCCCAAGTACTTATATCAGCTCGGAATTTTTCGCGTCATGAAAAAGGTCCCCAATCTGCCCGGGACCAAGAAATCTCCACGTTTCATTGTATTTCTAAACGAATGGCGTCGATAACTGGAAACTCAGTTTTCAGATCCCAAGTACTTATATGAGCTCGGAATTTTTCGCGTTATGAAAAAATTACCCAATCAGCCCGGGACCAAGAAATCTCCACGTTTCATGGTATTTCTAAACGTATGGCGTCGATAACTGGAAACTCAGTTTTCAGATCCCAAGTACTTATATTAGCTCGGAATTTTTCGCGTCATGAAAAAGGTCCCCAATCTGCCCGGGACCAAGAAATCTCCACGTTTCATTGTATTTCTAAACGTATGGCGTCGATAACTGGAAACTCAGTTTTCAGATCCCAAGTACTTATATTAGCTCGGAATTTTTCGCGTCATGAAAAAGGTCCCCAATCTGCCCGGGACCAAGAAATCTCCACGTTTCATTGTATTTCTAAACGTATGGCGTCGATAACTGGAAACTCAGTTTTCAGATCCCAAGTACTTATATTAGCTCGGAATTTTTCGCGTCATGAAAAAGGTCCCCAATCAGCCCGGGACCAAGAAATCTCCACGTTTCATTGTATTTCTAAACGAATGGCGTCGATAACTGGAAACTCAGTTTTCAGATCCCAAGTACTTATATTAGCTCGGAATTTTTCGCGTCATGAAAAAGGTCCCCAATCTGCCCGGGACCAAGAAATCTCCACGTTTCATGGTATTTCTAAACGTATGGCGTCGATAACTGGAAACTCAATTTTCAGATCCCAAGTACTTATATCAGCTCGGAATTTTTCGCGTCATGAAAAAATTACCCAATCAGCCCGGGACCAAGAAATCTCCACGTTTCACGGTATTTCTAGACGTATGGCGTCGATAACTGGAAACTCAATTTTCAGATCCCAAGTACTTATATCAGCTCGGAATTTTTCGCGTCATGAAATAGGTCCCCAATCAGCCCGGGACCAAGAAATCTCCACGTTTCATTGTATTTCTAAACGAATGGCGTCGATAACTGGAAACTCAGTTTTCAGATCCCAAGTACTTATATTAGCTCGGAATTTTTCGCGTCATGAAAAAGGTCCCCAATCTGCCCGGGACCAAGAAATCTCCACGTTTCATGGTATTTCTAAACGTATGGCGTCGATAACTGGAAACTCAATTTTCAGATCCCAAGTACTTATATCAGCTCGGAATTTTTCGCGTCATGAAAAAATTACCCAATCAGCCCGGGACCAAGAAATCTCCACGTTTCACGGTATTTCTAAACGTATGGCGTCGATAACTGGAAACTCAATTTTCAGATCCCAAGTACTTATATCAGCTCGGAATTTTTCGCGTCATGAAAAAGGTCCCCAATCTGCCCGGGACCAAGAAATCTCCACGTTTCATTGTATTTCTAAACGAATGGCGTCGATAACTGGAAACTCAGTTTTCAGATCCCAAGTACTTATATTAGCTCGGAATTTTTCGCGTCATGAAAAAGGTCCCCAATCTGCCCGGGACCAAGAAATCTCCACGTTTCATGGTATTTCTAAACGTATGGCGTCGATAACTGGAAACTCAATTTTCAGATCCTAAGTACTTATATCAGCTCGGAATTTTTCGCGTCATAAAAAAGGTCCCCAATCTGCCCGGGACCAAGAAATCTCCACGTTTCATTGTATTTCTAAACGTATGGCGTCGATAACTGGAAACTCAATTTTCAGATCCCAAGTACTTATATCAGCTCGGAATTTTTCGCGTCATGAAAAAGGTCCCCAATCTGCCCGGGACCAAGAAATCTCCACGTTTCATTGTATTTCTAAACGAATGGCGTCGATAACTGGAAACTCAATTTTCAGATCCCAAGTACTTATATCAGCTCGGAATTTTTCGCGTCATGAAAAAGGTCCCCAATCTGCCCGGGACCAAGAAATCTCCACGTTTCATTGTATTTCTAAACGAATGGCGTCGATAACTGGAAACTCAGTTTTCAGATCCCAAGTACTTATATTAGCTCGGAATTTTTCGCGTCATGAAATAGGTCCCCAATCTGCCCGGGACCAAGAAATCTCCACGTTTCATGGTATTTCTAAACGTATGGCGTCGATAACTGGAAACTCAATTTTCAGATCCCAAGTACTTATATCAGCTCGGAATTTTTCGCGTCATGAAAAAGGTCCCCAATCTGCCCGGGACCAAGAAATCTCCACGTTTCATTGTATTTCTAAACGTATGGCGTCGATAACTGGAAACTCAATTTTCAGATCCCAAGTACTTATATCAGCTCGGAATTTTTCGCGTCATGAAAAAGGTCCCCAATCTGCCCGGGACCAAGAAATCTCCACGTTTCATTGTATTTCTAAACGAATGGCGTCGATAACTGGAAACTCAGTTTTCAGATCCCAAGTACTTATATGAGCTCGGAATTTTTCGCGTCATGAAAAAATTACCCAATCAGCCCGGGACCAAGAAATCTCCACGTTTCATGGTATTTCTAAACGTATGGCGTCGATAACTGGAAACTCAGTTTTCAGATCCCAAGTACTTATATTAGCTCGGAATTTTTCGCGTCATGAAAAAGGTCCCCAATCTTCCCGGGACCAAGAAATCTCCACGTTTCATTGTATTTCTAAACGTATGGCGTCGATAACTGGAAACTCAGTTTTCAGATCCCAAGTACTTATATTAGCTCGGAATTTTTCGCGTCATGAAAAAGGTCCCCAATCAGCCCGGGACCAAGAAATCTCCACGTTTCATTGTATTTCTAAACGAATGGCGTCGATAACTGGAAACTCAGTTTTCAGATCCCAAGTACTTATATGAGCTCGGAATTTTTCGCGTCATGAAAAAATTACCCAATCAGCCCGGGACCAAGAAATCTCCACGTTTCATGGTATTTCTAAACGTATGGCGTCGATAACTGGAAACTCAGTTTTCAGATCCCAAGTACTTATATTAGCTCGGAATTTTTCGCGTCATGAAAAAATTACCCAATCAGCAAGGGACCAAGAAATCTCCACGTTTCATTGTATTTCTAAACGTATGGCGTCGATAACTGGAAACTCAGTTTACAGATCCCAAGTACTTATATTAGCTCGGAATTTTTCGCGTCATGAAAAAGGTCCCCAATCAGCCCGGGACCAAGAAATCTCCACGTTTCATTGTATTTCTAAACGAATGGCGTCGATAACTGGAAACTCAGTTTTCAGATCCCAAGTACTTATATGAGCTCGGAATTTTTCGCGTCATGAAAAAATTACCCAATCAGCCCGGGACCAAGAAATCTCCACGTTTCATGGTATTTCTAAACGTATGGCGTCGATAACTGGAAACTCAGTTTTCAGATCCCAAGTACTTATATTAGCTCGGAATTTTTCGCGTCATGAAAAAGGTCCCCAATCTGCCCGGGACCAAGAAATCTCCACGTTTCATTGTATTTCTAAACGTATGGCGTCGATAACTGGAAACTCAGTTTTCAGATCCCAAGTACTTATATTAGCTCGGAATTTTTCGCGTCATGAAAAAGGTCCCCAATCTGCCCGGGACCAAGAAATCTCCACGTTTCATTGTATTTCTAAACGTATGGGGTCGATAACTGGAAACTCAATTTTCAGATCCCAAGTACTTATATCAGCTCGGAATTTTTCGCGTCATGAAAAAGGTCCCCAATCTGCCCGGGACCAAGAAATCTCCCCGTTTCATTGTATTTCTAAACGAATGGCGTCGATAACTGGAAACTCAGTTTTCAGATCGCAAGTACTTATATGAGCTCGGAATTTTTCGCGTCATGAAAAAATTACCCAATCAGCCCGGGACCAAGAAATCTCCACGTTTCATTGTATTTCTAAACGAATGGCGTCGATAACTGGAAACTCAGTTTTCAGATCCCAAGTACTTATATTAGCTCGGAATTTTTCGCGTCATGAAAAAGGTCCCCAATCTGCCCGGGACCAAGAAATCTACACGTTTCATGGTATTTCTAAACGTATGGCGTCGATAACTGGAAACTCAATTTTCAGATCCCAAGTACTTATATCAGCTCGGAATTTTTCGCGTCATGAAAAAATTAACCAATCAGCCCGGGACCAAGAAATCTCCACGTTTCACGGTATTTCTAAACGTATGGCGTCGATAACTGGAAACTCAATTTTCAGATCCCAAGTACTTATATCAGCTCGGAATTTTTCGCGTCATGAAAAAGGTCCCCAATCAGCCCGGGACCAAGAAATCTCCACGTTTCATTGTATTTCTAAACGAATGGCGTCGATAACTGGAAACTCAGTTTTCAGATCCCAAGTACTTATATTAGCTCGGAATTTTTCGCGTCATGAAAAAGGTCCCCAATCTGCCCGGGACCAAGAAATCTCCACGTTTCATGGTATTTCTAAACGTATGGCGTCGATAACTGGAAACTCAGTTTTCAGATCCCAAGTACTTATATTAGCTCGGAATTTTTCGCGTCATGAAAAAGGTCCCCAATCTGCCCGGGACCAAGAAATCTCCACGTTTCATTGTATTTCTAAACGTATGGCGTCGATAACTGAAAACTCAGTTTTCAGATCCCAAGTACTTATATCAGCTCGGAATTTTTCGCGTCATGAAAAAGGTCCCCAATCTGCCCGGGACCAAGAAATCTCCACGTTTCATTGTATTTCTAAACGAATGGCGTCGATAACTGGAAACTCAATTTTCAGATCCCAAGTACTTATATCAGCTCGGAATTTTTCGCGTCATGAAAAAGGTCCCCAATCTGCCCGGGACCAAGAAATCTCCACGTTTCATTGTATTTCTAAACGTATGGCGTCGATAACTGGAAACTCAATTTTCAGATCCCAAGTACTTATATCAGCTCGGAATTTTTCGCGTCATGAAAAAGGTCCCCAATCTGCCCGGGACCAAGAAATCTCCACGTTTCATTGTATTTCTAAACGAATGGCGTCGATAACTGGAAACTCAGTTTTCAGATCCCAAGTACTTATATGAGCTCGGAATTTTTCGCGTCATGAAAAAATTACCCAATCAGCCCGGGACCAAGAAATCTCCACGTTTCATGGTATTTCTAAACGTATGGCGTCGATAACTGGAAACTCAGTTTTCAGATCCCAAGTACTTATATTAGCTCGGAATTTTTCGCGTCATGAAAAAGGTCCCCAATCTGCCCGGGACCAAGAAATCTCCACGTTTCATTGTATTTCTCAACGTATGGCGTCGATAACTGGAAACTCAGTTTTCAGATCCCAAGTACTTATATTAGCTCGGAATTTTTCGCGTCATGAAAAAGGTCCCCAATCTGCCCGGGACCAAGAAATCTCCACGTTTCATTGTATTTCTAAACGAATGGCGTCGATAACTGGAAACTCAATTTTCAGATCCCAAGTACTTATATCAGCTCGGAATTTTTCGCGTCATGAAAAAGGTCCCCAATCTGCCCGGGACCAAGAAATCTCCACGTTTCATTGTATTTCTAAACGTATGGCGTCGATAACTGGAAACTCAGTTTTCAGATCCCAAGTACTTATATTAGCTCGGAATTTTTCGCGTCATGAAAAAGGTCCCCAATCTGCCCGGGACCAAGAAATCTCCACGTTTCATTGTATTTCTAAACGTATGGCGTCGATAACTGGAAACTCAATTTTCAGATCCCAAGTACTTATATCAGCTCGGAATTTTTCGCGTCATGAAAAAGGTCCCCAATCTGCCCGGGACCAAGAAATCTCCACGTTTCATTGTATTTCTAAACGAATGGCGTCGATAACTGGAAACTCAGTTTTCAGATCCCAAGTACTTATATGAGCTCGGAATTTTTCGCGTCATGAAAAAATTACCCAATCAGCCCGGGACCAAGAAATCTCCACGTTTCATGGTATTTCTAAACGTATGGCGTCGATAACTGGAAACTCAGTTTTCAGATCCCAAGTACTTATATTAGCTCGGAATTTTTCGCGTCATGAAAAAGGTCCCCAATCTGCCCGGGACCAAGAAATCTCCACGTTTCATTGTATTTCTAAACGTATGGCGTCGATAACTGGAAACTCAGTTTTCAGATCCCAAGTACTTATATTAGCTCGGAATTTTTCGCGTCATGAAAAAGGTCCCCAATCAGCCCGGGACCAAGAAATCTCCACGTTTCATTGTATTTCTAAACGAATGGCGTCGATAACTGGAAACTCAGTTTTCAGATCCCAAGTACTTATATTAGCTCGGAATTTTTCGCGTCATGAAAAAGGTCCCCAATCTGCCCGGGACCAAGAAATCTCCACGTTTCATGGTATTTCTAAACGTATGGCGTCGATAACTGGAAACTCAATTTTCAGATCCCAAGTACTTATATCAGCTCGGAATTTTTCGCGTCATGAAAAAATTACCCAATCAGCCCGGGACCAAGAAATCTCCACGTTTC
Source organism: Perithous albicinctus (assembly GCA_964016905.1). Taxonomy (NCBI): domain Eukaryota; kingdom Metazoa; phylum Arthropoda; class Insecta; order Hymenoptera; family Ichneumonidae; genus Perithous; species Perithous albicinctus. The sequence continues at coordinate 3,798,877 of OZ024694.1, read as the reverse complement.
ACGGTATTTCTAGACGTATGGCGTCGATAACTGGAAACTCAATTTTCAGATCCCAAGTACTTATATCAGCTCGGAATTTTTCGCGTCATGAAAAAGGTCCCCAATCAGCCCGGGACCAAGAAATCTCCACGTTTCATTGTATTTCTAAACGAATGGCGTCGATAACTGGAAACTCAGTTTTCAGATCCCAAGTACTTATATTAGCTCGGAATTTTTCGCGTCATGAAAAAGGTCCCCAATCTGCCCGGGACCAAGAAATCTCCACGTTTCATGGTATTTCTAAACGTATGGCGTCGATAACTGGAAACTCAATTTTCAGATCCCAAGTACTTATATCAGCTCGGAATTTTTCGCGTCATGAAAAAATTACCCAATCAGCCCGGGACCAAGAAATCTCCACGTTTCACGGTATTTCTAAACGTATGGCGTCGATAACTGGAAACTCAATTTTCAGATCCCAAGTACTTATATCAGCTCGGAATTTTTCGCGTCATGAAAAAGGTCCCCAATCTGCCCGGGACCAAGAAATCTCCACGTTTCATTGTATTTCTAAACGAATGGCGTCGATAACTGGAAACTCAGTTTTCAGATCCCAAGTACTTATATTAGCTCGGAATTTTTCGCGTCATGAAAAAGGTCCCCAATCTGCCCGGGACCAAGAAATCTCCACGTTTCATGGTATTTCTAAACGTATGGCGTCGATAACTGGAAACTCAATTTTCAGATCCTAAGTACTTATATCAGCTCGGAATTTTTCGCGTCATAAAAAAGGTCCCCAATCTGCCCGGGACCAAGAAATCTCCACGTTTCATTGTATTTCTAAACGTATGGCGTCGATAACTGGAAACTCAATTTTCAGATCCCAAGTACTTATATCAGCTCGGAATTTTTCGCGTCATGAAAAAGGTCCCCAATCTGCCCGGGACCAAGAAATCTCCACGTTTCATTGTATTTCTAAACGAATGGCGTCGATAACTGGAAACTCAGTTTTCAGATCGCAAGTACTTATATGAGCTCGGAATTTTTCGCGTCATGAAAAAATTACCCAATCAGCCCGGGACCAAGAAATCTCCACGTTTCATTGTATTTCTAAACGAATGGCGTCGATAACTGGAAACTCAGTTTTCAGATCCCAAGTACTTATATTAGCTCGGAATTTTTCGCGTCATGAAAAAGGTCCCCAATCTGCCCGGGACCAAGAAATCTACACGTTTCATGGTATTTCTAAACGTATGGCGTCGATAACTGGAAACTCAATTTTCAGATCCCAAGTACTTATATCAGCTCGGAATTTTTCGCGTCATGAAAAAATTAACCAATCAGCCCGGGACCAAGAAATCTCCACGTTTCACGGTATTTCTAAACGTATGGCGTCGATAACTGGAAACTCAATTTTCAGATCCCAAGTACTTATATCAGCTCGGAATTTTTCGCGTCATGAAAAAGGTCCCCAATCAGCCCGGGACCAAGAAATCTCCACGTTTCATTGTATTTCTAAACGAATGGCGTCGATAACTGGAAACTCAGTTTTCAGATCCCAAGTACTTATATTAGCTCGGAATTTTTCGCGTCATGAAAAAGGTCCCCAATCTGCCCGGGACCAAGAAATCTCCACGTTTCATGGTATTTCTAAACGTATGGCGTCGATAACTGGAAACTCAGTTTTCAGATCCCAAGTACTTATATTAGCTCGGAATTTTTCGCGTCATGAAAAAGGTCCCCAATCTGCCCGGGACCAAGAAATCTCCACGTTTCATTGTATTTCTAAACGTATGGCGTCGATAACTGGAAACTCAGTTTTCAGATCCCAAGTACTTATATCAGCTCGGAATTTTTCGCGTCATGAAAAAGGTCCCCAATCTGCCCGGGACCAAGAAATCTCCACGTTTCATTGTATTTCTAAACGAATGGCGTCGATAACTGGAAACTCAATTTTCAGATCCCAAGTACTTATATCAGCTCGGAATTTTTCGCGTCATGAAAAAGGTCCCCAATCTGCCCGGGACCAAGAAATCTCCACGTTTCATTGTATTTCTAAACGTATGGCGTCGATAACTGGAAACTCAATTTTCAGATCCCAAGTACTTATATCAGCTCGGAATTTTTCGCGTCATGAAAAAGGTCCCCAATCTGCCCGGGACCAAGAAATCTCCACGTTTCATTGTATTTCTAAACGAATGGCGTCGATAACTGGAAACTCAATTTTCAGATCCCAAGTACTTATATCAGCTCGGAATTTTTCGCGTCATGAAAAAGGTCCCCAATCTGCCCGGGACCAAGAAATCTCCACGTTTCATTGTATTTCTAAACGAATGGCGTCGATAACTGGAAACTCAGTTTTCAGATCCCAAGTACTTATATGAGCTCGGAATTTTTCGCGTCATGAAAAAATTACCCAATCAGCCCGGGACCAAGAAATCTCCACGTTTCATGGTATTTCTAAACGTATGGCGTCGATAACTGGAAACTCAGTTTTCAGATCCCAAGTACTTATATTAGCTCGGAATTTTTCGCGTCATGAAAAAGGTCCCCAATCTGCCCGGGACCAAGAAATCTCCACGTTTCATTGTATTTCTAAACGAATGGCGTCGATAACTGGAAACTCAGTTTTCAGATCCCAAGTACTTATATTAGCTCGGAATTTTTCGCGTCATGAAAAAGGTCCCCAATCTGCCCGGGACCAAGAAATCTCCACGTTTCATGGTATTTCTAAACGTATGGCGTCGATAACTGGAAACTCAATTTTCAGATCCCAAGTACTTATATCAGCTCGGAATTTTTCGCGTCATGAAAAAATTACCCAATCAGCCCGGGACCAAGAAATCTCCACGTTTCACGGTATTTCTAAACGTATGGCGTCGATAACTGGAAACTCAATTTTCAGATCCCAAGTACTTATATCAGCTCGGAATTTTTCGCGTCATGAAAAAGGTCCCCAATCAGCCCGGGACCAAGAAATCTCCACGTTTCATTGTATTTCTAAACGAATGGCGTCGATAACTGGAAACTCAGTTTTCAGATCCCAAGTACTTATATTAGCTCGGAATTTTTCGCGTCATGAAAAAGGTCCCCAATCTGCCCGGGACCAAGAAATCTCCACGTTTCATGGTATTTCTAAACGTATGGCGTCGATAACTGGAAACTCAGTTTTCAGATCCCAAGTACTAATATGAGCTCGGAATTTTTCGCGTCATGAAAAAATTACCCAATCAGCCCGGGACCAAGAAATCTCCACGTTTCATGGTATTTCTAAACGTATGGCGTCGATAACTGGAAACTCAGTTTTCAGATCCCAAGTACTTATATTAGCTCGGAATTTTTCGCGTCATGAAAAAGGTCCCCAATCTGCCCGGGACCAAGAAATCTCCACGTTTCATTGTATTTCTAAACGAATGGCGTCGATAACTGGAAACTCAGTTTTCAGATCCCAAGTACTTATATTAGCTCGGAATTTTTCGCGTCATGAAAAAGGTCCCCAATCTGCCCGGGACCAAGAAATCTCCACGTTTCATGGTATTTCTAAACGTATGGCGTCGATAACTGGAAACTCAATTTTCAGATCCCAAGTACTTATATCAGCTCGGAATTTTTCGCGTCATGAAAAAATTACCCAATCAGCCCGGGACCAAGAAATCTCCACGTTTCACGGTATTTCTAAACGTATGGCGTCGATAACTGGAAACTCAATTTTCAGATCCCAAGTACTTATATCAGCTCGGAATTTTTCGCGTCATGAAAAAGGTCCCCAATCAGCCCGGGACCAAGAAATCTCCACGTTTCATTGTATTTCTAAACGAATGGCGTCGATAACTGGAAACTCAGTTTTCAGATCCCAAGTACTTATATTAGCTCGGAATTTTTCGCGTCATGAAAAAGGTCCCCAATCTGCCCGGGACCAAGAAATCTCCACGTTTCATGGTATTTCTAAACGTATGGCGTCGATAACTGGAAACTCAGTTTTCAGATCCCAAGTACTAATATGAGCTCGGAATTTTTCGCGTCATGAAAAAATTACCCAATCAGCCCGGGACCAAGAAATCTCCACGTTTCATGGTATTTCTAAACGTATGGCGTCGATAACTGGAAACTCAGTTTTCAGATCCCAAGTACTTATATTAGCTCGGAATTTTTCGCGTCATGAAAAAATTACCCAATCAGCAAGGGACCAAGAAATCTCCACGTTTCATTGTATTTCTAAACGTATGGCGTCGATAACTGGAAACTCAGTTTTCAGATCCCAAGTACTTATATTAGCTCGGAATTTTTCGCGTCATGAAAAAGGTCCCCAATCAGCCCGGGACCAAGAAATCTCCACGTTTCATTGTATTTCTAAACGAATGGCGTCGATAACTGGAAACTCAGTTTTCAGATCCCAAGTACTTATATTAGCTCGGAATTTTTCGCGTCATGAAAAAGGTCCCCAATCTGCCCGGGACCAAGAAATCTCCACGTTTCATGGTATTTCTAAACGTATGGCGTCGATAACTGGAAACTCAATTTTCAGATCCCAAGTACTTATATCAGCTCGGAATTTTTCGCGTCATGAAAAAGGTCCCCAATCTGCCCGGGACCAAGAAATCTCCACGTTTCATTGTATTTCTAAACGTATGGCGTCGATAACTGGAAACTCAATTTTCAGATCCCAAGTACTTATATCAGCTCGGAATTTTTCGCGTCATGAAAAAGGTCCCCAATCTGCCCGGGACCAAGAAATCTCTACGTTTCATTGTATTTCTAAACGAATGGCGTCGATAACTGGAAACTCAATTTTCAGATCCCAAGTACTTATATCAGCTCGGAATTTTTCGCGTCATGAAAAAGGTCCCCAATCTGCCCGGGACCAAGAAATCTCCACGTTTCATTGTATTTCTAAACGAATGGCGTCGATAACTGGAAACTCAGTTTTCAGATCCCAAGTACTTATATGAGCTCGGAATTTTTCGCGTCATGAAAAAATTACCCAATCAGCCCGGGACCAAGAAATCTCCACGTTTCATGGTATTTCTAAACGTATGGCGTCGATAACTGGAAACTCAGTTTTCAGATCCCAAGTACTTATATTAGCTCGGAATTTTTCGCGTCATGAAAAAGGTCCCCAATCTGCCCGGGACCAAGAAATCTCCACGTTTCATTGTATTTCTAAACGTATGGCGTCGATAACTGGAAACTCAGTTTTCAGATCCCAAGTACTTATATTAGCTCGGAATTTTTCGCGTCATGAAAAAGGTCCCCAATCTGCCCGGGACCAAGAAATCTCCACGTTTCATTGTATTTCTAAACGAATGGCGTCGATAACTGGAAACTCAATTTTCAGATCCCAAGTACTTATATCAGCTCGGAATTTTTCGCGTCATGAAAAAGGTCCCCAATCTGCCCGGGACCAAGAAATCTCCACGTTTCATTGTATTTCTAAACGTATGGCGTCGATAACTGGAAACTCAATTTTCAGATCCCAAGTACTTATATCAGCTCGGAATTTTTCGCGTCATGAAAAAGGTCCCCAATCTGCCCGGGACCAAGAAATCTCCACGTTTCATTGTATTTCTAAACGAATGGCGTCGATAACTGGAAACTCAATTTTCAGATCCCAAGTACTTATATCAGCTCGGAATTTTTCGCGTCATGAAAAAGGTCCCCAATCTGCCCGGGACCAAGAAATCTCCACGTTTCATTGTATTTCTAAACGAATGGCGTCGATAACTGGAAACTCAGTTTTCAGATCCCAAGTACTTATATGAGCTCGGAATTTTTCGCGTTATGAAAAAATTACCCAATCAGCCCGGGACCAAGAAATCTCCACGTTTCATGGTATTTCTAAACGTATGGCGTCGATAACTGGAAACTCAGTTTTCAGATCCCAAGTACTTATATTAGCTCGGAATTTTTCGCGTCATGAAAAAGGTCCCCAATCTGCCCGGGACCAAGAAATCTCCACGTTTCATTGTATTTCTAAACGTATGGCGTCGATAACTGGAAACTCAGTTTTCAGATCCCAAGTACTTATATTAGCTCGGAATTTTTCGCGTCATGAAAAAGGTCCCCAATCTGCCCGGGACCAAGAAATCTCCACGTTTCATTGTATTTCTAAACGTATGGCGTCGATAACTGGAAACTCAGTTTTCAGATCCCAAGTACTTATATTAGCTCGGAATTTTTCGCGTCATGAAAAAGGTCCCCAATCAGCCCGGGACCAAGAAATCTCCACGTTTCATTGTATTTCTAAACGAATGGCGTCGATAACTGGAAACTCAGTTTTCAGATCCCAAGTACTTATATTAGCTCGGAATTTTTCGCGTCATGAAAAAGGTCCCCAATCTGCCCGGGACCAAGAAATCTCCACGTTTCATGGTATTTCTAAACGTATGGCGTCGATAACTGGAAACTCAATTTTCAGATCCCAAGTACTTATATCAGCTCGGAATTTTTCGCGTCATGAAAAAATTACCCAATCAGCCCGGGACCAAGAAATCTCCACGTTTCACGGTATTTCTAGACGTATGGCGTCGATAACTGGAAACTCAATTTTCAGATCCCAAGTACTTATATCAGCTCGGAATTTTTCGCGTCATGAAAAAGGTCCCCAATCAGCCCGGGACCAAGAAATCTCCACGTTTCATTGTATTTCTAAACGAATGGCGTCGATAACTGGAAACTCAGTTTTCAGATCCCAAGTACTTATATTAGCTCGGAATTTTTCGCGTCATGAAAAAGGTCCCCAATCTGCCCGGGACCAAGAAATCTCCACGTTTCATGGTATTTCTAAACGTATGGCGTCGATAACTGGAAACTCAATTTTCAGATCCCAAGTACTTATATCAGCTCGGAATTTTTCGCGTCATGAAAAAATTACCCAATCAGCCCGGGACCAAGAAATCTCCACGTTTCACGGTATTTCTAAACGTATGGCGTCGATAACTGGAAACTCAATTTTCAGATCCCAAGTACTTATATCAGCTCGGAATTTTTCGCGTCATGAAAAAGGTCCCCAATCTGCCCGGGACCAAGAAATCTCCACGTTTCATTGTATTTCTAAACGAATGGCGTCGATAACTGGAAACTCAGTTTTCAGATCCCAAGTACTTATATTAGCTCGGAATTTTTCGCGTCATGAAAAAGGTCCCCAATCTGCCCGGGACCAAGAAATCTCCACGTTTCATGGTATTTCTAAACGTATGGCGTCGATAACTGGAAACTCAATTTTCAGATCCTAAGTACTTATATCAGCTCGGAATTTTTCGCGTCATAAAAAAGGTCCCCAATCTGCCCGGGACCAAGAAATCTCCACGTTTCATTGTATTTCTAAACGTATGGCGTCGATAACTGGAAACTCAATTTTCAGATCCCAAGTACTTATATCAGCTCGGAATTTTTCGCGTCATGAAAAAGGTCCCCAATCTGCCCGGGACCAAGAAATCTCCACGTTTCATTGTATTTCTAAACGAATGGCGTCGATAACTGGAAACTCAATTTTCAGATCCCAAGTACTTATATCAGCTCGGAATTTTTCGCGTCATGAAAAAGGTCCCCAATCTGCCCGGGACCAAGAAATCTCCACGTTTCATTGTATTTCTAAACGAATGGCGTCGATAACTGGAAACTCAGTTTTCAGATCCCAAGTACTTATATTAGCTCGGAATTTTTCGCGTCATGAAAAAGGTCCCCAATCTGCCCGGGACCAAGAAATCTCCACGTTTCATTGTATTTCTAAACGTATGGCGTCGATAACTGAAAACTCAGTTTTCAGATCCCAAGTACTTATATCAGCTCGGAATTTTTCGCGTCATGAAAAAGGTCCCCAATCTGCCCGGGACCAAGAAATCTCCACGTTTCATTGTATTTCTAAACGAATGGCGTCGATAACTGGAAACTCAATTTTCAGATCCCAAGTACTTATATCAGCTCGGAATTTTTCGCGTCATGAAAAAGGTCCCCAATCTGCCCGGGACCAAGAAATCTCCACGTTTCATTGTATTTCTAAACGTATGGCGTCGATAACTGGAAACTCAATTTTCAGATCCCAAGTACTTATATCAGCTCGGAATTTTTTGCGTCATGAAAAAGGTCCCCAATCTGCCCGGGACCAAGAAATCTCCACGTTTCATTGTATTTCTAAACGAATGGCGTCGATAACTGGAAACTCAGTTTTCAGATCCCAAGTACTTATATGAGCTCGGAATTTTTCGCGTCATGAAAAAATTACCCAATCAGCCCGGGACCAAGAAATCTCCACGTTTCATGGTATTTCTAAACGTATGGCGTCGATAACTGGAAACTCAGTTTTCAGATCCCAAGTACTTATATTAGCTCGGAATTTTTCGCGTCATGAAAAAGGTCCCCAATCTGCCCGGGACCAAGAAATCTCCACGTTTCATTGTATTTCTCAACGTATGGCGTCGATAACTGGAAACTCAGTTTTCAGATCCCAAGTACTTATATTAGCTCGGAATTTTTCGCGTCATGAAAAAGGTCCCCAATCTGCCCGGGACCAAGAAATCTCCACGTTTCATTGTATTTCTAAACGAATGGCGTCGATAACTGGAAACTCAATTTTCAGATCCCAAGTACTTATATCAGCTCGGAATTTTTCGCGTCATGAAAAAGGTCCCCAATCTGCCCGGGACCAAGAAATCTCCACGTTTCATTGTATTTCTAAACGTATGGCGTCGATAACTGGAAACTCAGTTTTCAGATCCCAAGTACTTATATTAGCTCGGAATTTTTCGCGTCATGAAAAAGGTCCCCAATCTGCCCGGGACCAAGAAATCTCCACGTTTCATTGTATTTCTAAACGTATGGCGTCGATAACTGGAAACTCAATTTTCAGATCCCAAGTACTTATATCAGCTCGGAATTTTTCGCGTCATGAAAAAGGTCCCCAATCTGCCCGGGACCAAGAAATCTCCACGTTTCATTGTATTTCTAAACGAATGGCGTCGATAACTGGAAACTCAGTTTTCAGATCCCAAGTACTTATATGAGCTCGGAATTTTTCGCGTCATGAAAAAATTACCCAATCAGCCCGGGACCAAGAAATCTCCACGTTTCATGGTATTTCTAAACGTATGGCGTCGATAACTGGAAACTCAGTTTTCAGATCCCAAGTACTTATATTAGCTCGGAATTTTTCGCGTCATGAAAAAGGTCCCCAATCTGCCCGGGACCAAGAAATCTCCACGTTTCATTGTATTTCTAAACGTATGGCGTCGATAACTGGAAACTCAGTTTTCAGATCCCAAGTACTTATATTAGCTCGGAATTTTTCGCGTCATGAAAAAGGTCCCCAATCAGCCCGGGACCAAGAAATCTCCACGTTTCATTGTATTTCTAAACGAATGGCGTCGATAACTGGAAACTCAGTTTTCAGATCCCAAGTACTTATATTAGCTCGGAATTTTTCGCGTCATGAAAAAGGTCCCCAATCTGCCCGGGACCAAGAAATCTCCACGTTTCATGGTATTTCTAAACGTATGGCGTCGATAACTGGAAACTCAATTTTCAGATCCCAAGTACTTATATCAGCTCGGAATTTTTCGCGTCATGAAAAAATTACCCAATCAGCCCGGGACCAAGAAATCTCCACGTTTCACGGTATTTCTAGACGTATGGCGTCGATAACTGGAAACTCAATTTTCAGATCCCAAGTACTTATATCAGCTCGGAATTTTTCGCGTCATGAAAAAGGTCCCCAATCAGCCCGGGACCAAGAAATCTCCACGTTTCATTGTATTTCTAAACGAATGGCGTCGATAACTGGAAACTCAGTTTTCAGATCCCAAGTACTTATATTAGCTCGGAATTTTTCGCGTCATGAAAAAGGTCCCCAATCTGCCCGGGACCAAGAAATCTCCACGTTTCATGGTATTTCTAAACGTATGGCGTCGATAACTGGAAACTCAATTTTCAGATCCCAAGTACTTATATCAGCTCGGAATTTTTCGCGTCATGAAAAAATTACCCAATCAGCCCGGGACCAAGAAATCTCCACGTTTCACGGTATTTCTAAACGTATGGCGTCGATAACTGGAAACTCAATTTTCAGATCCCAAGTACTTATATCAGCTCGGAATTTTTCGCGTCATGAAAAAGGTCCCCAATCTGCCCGGGACCAAGAAATCTCCACGTTTCATTGTATTTCTAAACGAATGGCGTCGATAACTGGAAACTCAGTTTTCAGATCCCAAGTACTTATATTAGCTCGGAATTTTTCGCGTCATGAAAAAGGTCCCCAATCTGCCCGGGACCAAGAAATCTCCACGTTTCATGGTATTTCTAAACGTATGGCGTCGATAACTGGAAACTCAATTTTCAGATCCTAAGTACTTATATCAGCTCGGAATTTTTCGCGTCATAAAAAAGGTCCCCAATCTGCCCGGGACCAAGAAATCTCCACGTTTCATTGTATTTCTAAACGTATGGCGTCGATAACTGGAAACTCAATTTTCAGATCCCAAGTACTTATATCAGCTCGGAATTTTTCGCGTCATGAAAAAGGTCCCCAATCTGCCCGGGACCAAGAAATCTCCACGTTTCATTGTATTTCTAAACGAATGGCGTCGATAACTGGAAACTCAATTTTCAGATCCCAAGTACTTATATCAGCTCGGAATTTTTCGCGTCATGAAAAAGGTCCCCAATCTGCCCGGGACCAAGAAATCTCCACGTTTCATTGTATTTCTAAACGAATGGCGTCGATAACTGGAAACTCAGTTTTCAGATCCCAAGTACTTATATTAGCTCGGAATTTTTCGCGTCATGAAAAAGGTCCCCAATCTGCCCGGGACCAAGAAATCTCCACGTTTCATGGTATTTCTAAACGTATGGCGTCGATAACTGGAAACTCAATTTTCAGATCCCAAGTACTTATATCAGCTCGGAATTTTTCGCGTCATGAAAAAGGTCCCCAATCTGCCCGGGACCAAGAAATCTCCACGTTTCATTGTATTTCTAAACGTATGGCGTCGATAACTGGAAACTCAATTTTCAGATCCCAAGTACTTATATCAGCTCGGAATTTTTCGCGTCATGAAAAAGGTCCCCAATCTGCCCGGGACCAAGAAATCTCCACGTTTCATTGTATTTCTAAACGAATGGCGTCGATAACTGGAAACTCAGTTTTCAGATCCCAAGTACTTATATGAGCTCGGAATTTTTCGCGTCATGAAAAAATTACCCAATCAGCCCGGGACCAAGAAATCTCCACGTTTCATGGTATTTCTAAACGTATGGCGTCGATAACTGGAAACTCAGTTTTCAGATCCCAAGTACTTATATTAGCTCGGAATTTTTCGCGTCATGAAAAAGGTCCCCAATCTTCCCGGGACCAAGAAATCTCCACGTTTCATTGTATTTCTAAACGTATGGCGTCGATAACTGGAAACTCAGTTTTCAGATCCCAAGTACTTATATTAGCTCGGAATTTTTCGCGTCATGAAAAAGGTCCCCAATCAGCCCGGGACCAAGAAATCTCCACGTTTCATTGTATTTCTAAACGAATGGCGTCGATAACTGGAAACTCAGTTTTCAGATCCCAAGTACTTATATGAGCTCGGAATTTTTCGCGTCATGAAAAAATTACCCAATCAGCCCGGGACCAAGAAATCTCCACGTTTCATGGTATTTCTAAACGTATGGCGTCGATAACTGGAAACTCAGTTTTCAGATCCCAAGTACTTATATTAGCTCGGAATTTTTCGCGTCATGAAAAAATTACCCAATCAGCAAGGGACCAAGAAATCTCCACGTTTCATTGTATTTCTAAACGTATGGCGTCGATAACTGGAAACTCAGTTTTCAGATCCCAAGTACTTATATTAGCTCGGAATTTTTCGCGTCATGAAAAAGGTCCCCAATCAGCCCGGGACCAAGAAATCTCCACGTTTCATTGTATTTCTAAACGAATGGCGTCGATAACTGGAAACTCAGTTTTCAGATCCCAAGTACTTATATTAGCTCGGAATTTTTCGCGTCATGAAAAAGGTCCCCAATCTGCCCGGGACCAAGAAATCTCCACGTTTCATGGTATTTCTAAACGTATGGCGTCGATAACTGGAAACTCAATTTTCAGATCCCAAGTACTTATATCAGCTCGGAATTTTTCGCGTCATGAAAAAGGTCCCCAATCTGCCCGGGACCAAGAAATCTCCACGTTTCATTGTATTTCTAAACGAATGGCGTCGATAACTGGAAACTCAGTTTTCAGATCGCAAGTACTTATATTAGCTCGGAATTTTTCGCGTCATGAAAAAGGTCCCCAATCTGCCCGGGACCAAGAAATCTCCACGTTTCATGGTATTTCTAAACGTATGGCGTCGATAACTGGAAACTCAATTTTCAGATCCCAAGTACTTATATCAGCTCGGAATTTTTCGCGTCATGAAAAAATTACCCAATCAGCCCGGGACCAAGAAATCTCCACGTTTCATGGTATTTCTAAACGTATGGCGTCGATAACTGGAAACTCAGTTTTCAGATCCCAAGTACTTATATTAGCTCGGAATTTTTCGCGTCATGAAAAAGGTCCCCAATCTGCCCGGGACCAAGAAATCTCCACGTTTCATTGTATTTCTAAACGTATGGCGTCGATAACTGGAAACTCAGTTTTCAGATCCCAAGTACTTATATTAGCTCGGAATTTTTCGCGTCATGAAAAAGGTCCCCAATCTGCCCGGGACCAAGAAATCTCCACGTTTCATTGTATTTCTAAACGTATGGCGTCGATAACTGGAAACTCAATTTTCAGATCCCAAGTACTTATATCAGCTCGGAATTTTTCGCGTCATGAAAAAGGTCCCCAATCTGCCCGGGACCAAGAAATCTCCACGTTTCATTGTATTTCTAAACGAATGGCGTCGATAACTGGAAACTCAGTTTTCAGATCGCAAGTACTTATATGAGCTCGGAATTTTTCGCGTCACGAAAAAATTACCCAATCAGCCCGGGACCAAGAAATCTCCACGTTTCATTGTATTTCTAAACGAATGGCGTCGATAACTGGAAACTCAGTTTTCAGATCCCAAGTACTTATATTAGCTCGGAATTTTTCGCGTCATGAAAAAGGTCCCCAATCTGCCCGGGACCAAGAAATCTACACGTTTCATGGTATTTCTAAACGTATGGCGTCGATAACTGGAAACTCAATTTTCAGATCCCAAGTACTTATATCAGCTCGGAATTTTTCGCGTCATGAAAAAATTAACCAATCAGCCCGGGACCAAGAAATCTCCACGTTTCACGGTATTTCTAAACGTATGGCGTCGATAACTGGAAACTCAATTTTCAGATCCCAAGTACTTATATCAGCTCGGAATTTTTCGCGTCATGAAAAAGGTCCCCAATCAGCCCGGGACCAAGAAATCTCCACGTTTCATTGTATTTCTAAACGAATGGCGTCGATAACTGGAAACTCAGTTTTCAGATCCCAAGTACTTATATTAGCTCGGAATTTTTCGCGTCATGAAAAAGGTCCCCAATCTGCCCGGGACCAAGAAATCTCCACGTTTCATGGTATTTCTAAACGTATGGCGTCGATAACTGGAAACTCAGTTTTCAGATCCCAAGTACTTATATTAGCTCGGAATTTTTCGCGTCATGAAAAAGGTCCCCAATCTGCCCGGGACCAAGAAATCTCCACGTTTCATTGTATTTCTAAACGTATGGCGTCGATAACTGGAAACTCAGTTTTCAGATCCCAAGTACTTATATCAGCTCGGAATTTTTCGCGTCATGAAAAAGGTCCCCAATCTGCCCGGGACCAAGAAATCTCCACGTTTCATTGTATTTCTAAACGAATGGCGTCGATAACTGGAAACTCAATTTTCAGATCCCAAGTACTTATATCAGCTCGGAATTTTTCGCGTCATGAAAAAGGTCCCCAATCTGCCCGGGACCAAGAAATCTCCACGTTTCATTGTATTTCTAAACGTATGGCGTCGATAACTGGAAACTCAATTTTCAGATCCCAAGTACTTATATCAGCTCGGAATTTTTCGCGTCATGAAAAAGGTCCCCAATCTGCCCGGGACCAAGAAATCTCCACGTTTCATTGTATTTCTAAACGAATGGCGTCGATAACTGGAAACTCAATTTTCAGATCCCAAGTACTTATATCAGCTCGGAATTTTTCGCGTCATGAAAAAGGTCCCCAATCTGCCCGGGACCAAGAAATCTCCACGTTTCATTGTATTTCTAAACGAATGGCGTCGATAACTGGAAACTCAGTTTTCAGATCCCAAGTACTTATATGAGCTCGGAATTTTTCGCGTCATGAAAAAATTACCCAATCAGCCCGGGACCAAGAAATCTCCACGTTTCATGGTATTTCTAAACGTATGGCGTCGATAACTGGAAACTCAGTTTTCAGATCCCAAGTACTTATATTAGCTCGGAATTTTTCGCGTCATGAAAAAGGTCCCCAATCTGCCCGGGACCAAGAAATCTCCACGTTTCATTGTATTTCTAAACGTATGGCGTCGATAACTGGAAACTCAGTTTTCAGATCCCAAGTACTTATATTAGCTCGGAATTTTTCGCGTCATGAAAAAGGTCCCCAATCTGCCCGGGACCAAGAAATCTCCACGTTTCATTGTATTTCTAAACGAATGGCGTCGATAACTGGAAACTCAGTTTTCAGATCCCAAGTACTTATATTAGCTCGGAATTTTTCGCGTCATGAAAAAGGTCCCCAATCTGCCCGGGACCAAGAAATCTCCACGTTTCATGGTATTTCTAAACGTATGGCGTCGATAACTGGAAACTCAATTTTCAGATCCCAAGTACTTATATCAGCTCGGAATTTTTCGCGTCATGAAAAAATTACCCAATCAGCCCGGGACCAAGAAATCTCCACGTTTCACGGTATTTCTAAACGTATGGCGTCGATAACTGGAAACTCAATTTTCAGATCCCAAGTACTTATATCAGCTCGGAATTTTTCGCGTCATGAAAAAGGTCCCCAATCAGCCCGGGACCAAGAAATCTCCACGTTTCATTGTATTTCTAAACGAATGGCGTCGATAACTGGAAACTCAGTTTTCAGATCCCAAGTACTTATATTAGCTCGGAATTTTTCGCGTCATGAAAAAGGTCCCCAATCTGCCCGGGACCAAGAAATCTCCACGTTTCATGGTATTTCTAAACGTATGGCGTCGATAACTGGAAACTCAGTTTTCAGATCCCAAGTACTTATATGAGCTCGGAATTTTTCGCGTCATGAAAAAATTACCCAATCAGCCCGGGACCAAGAAATCTCCACGTTTCATGGTATTTCTAAACGTATGGCGTCGATAACTGGAAACTCAGTTTTCAGATCCCAAGTACTTGTATTAGCTCGGAATTTTTCGCGTCATGAAAAAATTACCCAATCAGCAAGGGACCAAGAAATCTCCACGTTTCATTGTATTTCTAAACGTATGGCGTCGATAACTGGAAACTCAGTTTTCAGATCCCAAGTACTTATATTAGCTCGGAATTTTTCGCGTCATGAAAAAGGTCCCCAATCAGCCCGGGACCAAGAAATCTCCACGTTTCATTGTATTTCTAAACGAATGGCGTCGATAACTGGAAACTCAGTTTTCAGATCCCAAGTACTTATATCAGCTCGGAATTTTTCGCGTCATGAAAAAGGTCCCCAATCTGCCCGGGACCAAGAAATCTCTACGTTTCATTGTATTTCTAAACGAATGGCGTCGATAACTGGAAACTCAATTTTCAGATCCCAAGTACTTATATCAGCTCGGAATTTTTCGCGTCATGAAAAAGGTCCCCAATCTGCCCGGGACCAAGAAATCTCCACGTTTCATTGTATTTCTAAACGAATGGCGTCGATAACTGGAAACTCAGTTTTCAGATCCCAAGTACTTATATGAGCTCGGAATTTTTCGCGTCATGAAAAAATTACCCAATCAGCCTGGGACCAAGAAATCTCCACGTTTCATGGTATTTCTAAACGTATGGCGTCGATAACTGGAAACTCAGTTTTCAGATCCCAAGTACTTATATTAGCTCGGAATTTTTCGCGTCATGAAAAAGGTCCCCAATCTGCCCGGGACCAAGAAATCTCCACGTTTCATTGTATTTCTAAACGTATGGCGTCGATAACTGGAAACTCAGTTTTCAGATCCCAAGTACTTATATTAGCTCGGAATTTTTCGCGTCATGAAAAAGGTCCCCAATCTGCCCGGGACCAAGAAATCTCCACGTTTCATTGTATTTCTAAACGAATGGCGTCGATAACTGGAAACTCAATTTTCAGATCCCAAGTACTTATATCAGCTCGGAATTTTTCGCGTCATGAAAAAGGTCCCCAATCTGCCCGGGACCAAGAAATCTCCACGTTTCATTGTATTTCTAAACGTATGGCGTCGATAACTGGAAACTCAATTTTCAGATCCCAAGTACTTATATCAGCTCGGAATTTTTCGCGTCATGAAAAAGGTCCCCAATCTGCCCGGGACCAAGAAATCTCCACGTTTCATTGTATTTCTAAACGAATGGCGTCGATAACTGGAAACTCAATTTTCAGATCCCAAGTACTTATATCAGCTCGGAATTTTTCGCGTCATGAAAAAGGTCCCCAATCTGCCCGGGACCAAGAAATCTCCACGTTTCATTGTATTTCTAAACGTATGGCGTCGATAACTGGAAACTCAGTTTTCAGATCCCAAGTACTTATATTAGCTCGGAATTTTTCGCGTCATGAAAAAGGTCCCCAATCTGCCCGGGACCAAGAAATCTCCACGTTTCATTGTATTTCTAAACGTATGGCGTCGATAACTGGAAACTCAATTTTCAGATCCCAAGTACTTATATCAGCTCGGAATTTTTCGCGTCATGAAAAAGGTCCCCAATCTGCCCGGGACCAAGAAATCTCCACGTTTCATTGTATTTCTAAACGAATGGCGTCGATAACTGGAAACTCAGTTTTCAGATCCCAAGTACTTATATGAGCTCGGAATTTTTCGCGTCATGAAAAAATTACCCAATCAGCCCGGGACCAAGAAATCTCCACGTTTCATGGTATTTCTAAACGTATGGCGTCGATAACTGGAAACTCAGTTTTCAGATCCCAAGTACTTATATTAGCTCGGAATTTTTCGCGTCATGAAAAAGGTCCCCAATCTGCCCGGGACCAAGAAATCTCCACGTTTCATGGTATTTCTAAACGTATGGCGTCGATAACTGGAAACTCAATTTTCAGATCCCAAGTACTTATATCAGCTCGGAATTTTTCGCGTCATGAAAAAATTACCCAATCAGCCCGGGACCAAGAAATCTCCACGTTTCACGGTATTTCTAGACGTATGGCGTCGATAACTGGAAACTCAATTTTCAGATCCCAAGTACTTATATCAGCTCGGAATTTTTCGCGTCATGAAAAAATTACCCAATCAGCCCGGGACCAAGAAATCTCCACGTTTCATGGTATTTCTAAACGAATGGCGTCGATAACTGGAAACTCAGTTTTCAGATCCCAAGTACTTATATTAGCTCGGAATTTTTCGCGTCATGAAAAAGGTCCCCAATCTGCCCGGGACCAAGAAATCTCCACGTTTCATGGTATTTCTAAACGTATGGCGTCGATAACTGGAAACTCAATTTTCAGATCCCAAGTACTTATATCAGCTCGGAATTTTTCGCGTCATGAAAAAGGTCCCCAATCTGCCCGGGACCAAGAAATCTCCACGTTTCATTGTATTTCTAAACGAATGGCGTCGATAACTGGAAACTCAGTTTTCAGATCGCAAGTACTTATATTAGCTCGGAATTTTTCGCGTCATGAAAAAGGTCCCCAATCTGCCCGGGACCAAGAAATCTCCACGTTTCATGGTATTTCTAAACGTATGGCGTCGATAACTGGAAACTCAATTTTCAGATCCCAAGTACTTATATCAGCTCGGAATTTTTCGCGTCATGAAAAAATTACCCAATCAGCCCGGGACCAAGAAATCTCCACGTTTCATGGTATTTCTAAACGTATGGCGTCGATAACTGGAAACTCAGTTTTCAGATCCCAAGTACTTATATTAGCTCGGAATTTTTCGCGTCATGAAAAAGGTTCCCAATCTGCCCGGGACCAAGAAATCTCCACGTTTCATTGTATTTCTAAACGTATGGCGTCGATAACTGGAAACTCAGTTTTCAGATCCCAAGTACTTATATTAGCTCGGAATTTTTCGCGTCATGAAAAAGGTCCCCAATCTGCCCGGGACCAAGAAATCTCCACGTTTCATTGTATTTCTAAACGTATGGCGTCGATAACTGGAAACTCAATTTTCAGATCCCAAGTACTTATATCAGCTCGGAATTTTTCGCGTCATGAAAAAGGCCCCCAATCTGCCCGGGACCAAGAAATCTCCACGTTTCATTGTATTTCTAAACGAATGGCGTCGATAACTGGAAACTCAGTTTTCAGATCGCAAGTACTTATATGAGCTCGGAATTTTTCGCGTCATGAAAAAATTACCCAATCAGCCCGGGACCAAGAAATCTCCACGTTTCATTGTATTTCTAAACGAATGGCGTCGATAACTGGAAACTCAGTTTTCAGATCCCAAGTACTTATATTAGCTCGGAATTTTTCGCGTCATGAAAAAGGTCCCCAATCTGCCCGGGACCAAGAAATCTACACGTTTCATGGTATTTCTAAACGTATGGCGTCGATAACTGGAAACTCAATTTTCAGATCCCAAGTACTTATATCAGCTCGGAATTTTTCGCGTCATGAAAAAATTAACCAATCAGCCCGGGACCAAGAAATCTCCACGTTTCACGGTATTTCTAAACGTATGGCGTCGATAACTGGAAACTCAATTTTCAGATCCCAAGTACTTATATCAGCTCGGAATTTTTCGCGTCATGAAAAAGGTCCCCAATCAGCCCGGGACCAAGAAATCTCCACGTTTCATTGTATTTCTAAACGAATGGCGTCGATAACTGGAAACTCAGTTTTCAGATCCCAAGTACTTATATTAGCTCGGAATTTTTCGCGTCATGAAAAAGGTCCTCAATCTGCCCGGGACCAAGAAATCTCCACGTTTCATGGTATTTCTAAACGTATGGCGTCGATAACTGGAAACTCAGTTTTCAGATCCCAAGTACTTATATTAGCTCGGAATTTTTCGCGTCATGAAAAAGGTCCCCAATCTGCCCGGGACCAAGAAATCTCCACGTTTCATTGTATTTCTAAACGTATGGCGTCGATAACTGGAAACTCAGTTTTCAGATCCCAAGTACTTATATCAGCTCGGAATTTTTCGCGTCATGAAAAAGGTCCCCAATCTGCCCGGGACCAAGAAATCTCCACGTTTCATTGTATTTCTAAACGAATGGCGTCGATAACTGGAAACTCAATTTTCAGATCCCAAGTACTTATATCAGCTCGGAATTTTTCGCGTCATGAAAAAGGTCCCCAATCTGCCCGGGACCAAGAAATCTCCACGTTTCATTGTATTTCTAAACGTATGGCGTCGATAACTGGAAACTCAATTTTCAGATCCCAAGTACTTATATCAGCTCGGAATTTTTCGCGTCATGAAAAAGGTCCCCAATCTGCCCGGGACCAAGAAATCTCCACGTTTCATTGTATTTCTAAACGAATGGCGTCGATAACTGGAAACTCAATTTTCAGATCCCAAGTACTTATATCAGCTCGGAATTTTTCGCGTCATGAAAAAGGTCCCCAATCTGCCCGGGACCAAGAAATCTCCACGTTTCATTGTATTTCTAAACGAATGGCGTCGATAACTGGAAACTCAGTTTTCAGATCCCAAGTACTTATATGAGCTCGGAATTTTTCGCGTCATGAAAAAATTACCCAATCAGCCCGGGACCAAGAAATCTCCACGTTTCATGGTATTTCTAAACGTATGGCGTCGATAACTGGAAACTCAGTTTTCAGATCCCAAGTACTTATATTAGCTCGGAATTTTTCGCGTCATGAAAAAGGTCCCCAATCTGCCCGGGACCAAGAAATCTCCACGTTTCATTGTATTTCTAAACGTATGGCGTCGATAACTGGAAACTCAGTTTTCAGATCCCAAGTACTTATATTAGCTCGGAATTTTTCGCGTCATGAAAAAGGTCCCCAATCTGCCCGGGACCAAGAAATCTCCACGTTTCATTGTATTTCTAAACGAATGGCGTCGATAACTGGAAACTCAGTTTTCAGATCCCAAGTAATTATATTAGCTCGGAATTTTTCGCGTCATGAAAAAGGTCCCCAATCTGCCCGGGACCAAGAAATCTCCACGTTTCATGGTATTTCTAAACGTATGGCGTCGATAACTGGAAACTCAATTTTCAGATCCCAAGTACTTATATCAGCTCGGAATTTTTCGCGTCATGAAAAAGGTCCCCAATCAGCCCGGGACCAAGAAATCTCCACGTTTCATTGTATTTCTAAACGAATGGCGTCGATAACTGGAAACTCAGTTTTCAGATCCCAAGTACTTATATTAGCTCGGAATTTTTCGCGTCATGAAAAAGGTCCCCAATCTGCCCGGGACCAAGAAATCTCCACGTTTCATGGTATTTCTAAACGTATGGCGTCGATAACTGGAAACTCAGTTTTCAGATCCCAAGTACTTATATGAGCTCGGAATTTTTCGCGTCATGAAAAAATTACCCAATCAGCCCGGGACCAAGAAATCTCCACGTTTCATGGTATTTCTAAACGTATGGCGTCGATAACTGGAAACTCAGTTTTCAGATCCCAAGTACTTATATTAGCTCGGAATTTTTCGCGTCATGAAAAAATTACCCAATCAGCAAGGGACCAAGAAATCTCCACGTTTCATTGTATTTCTAAACGTATGGCGTCGATAACTGGAAACTCAGTTTTCAGATCCCAAGTACTTATATTAGCTCGGAATTTTTCGCGTCATGAAAAAGGTCCCCAATCAGCCCGGGACCAAGAAATCTCCACGTTTCATTGTATTTCTAAACGAATGGCGTCGATAACTGGAAACTCAGTTTTCAGATCCCAAGTACTTATATTAGCTCGGAATTTTTCGCGTCATGAAAAAGGTCCCCAATCTGCCCGGGACCAAGAAATCTCCACGTTTCATGGTATTTCTAAACGTATGGCGTCGATAACTGGAAACTCAATTTTCAGATCCCAAGTACTTATATCAGCTCGGAATTTTTCGCGTCATGAAAAAGGTCCCCAATCTGCCCGGGACCAAGAAATCTCCACGTTTCATTGTATTTCTAAACGTATGGCGTCGATAACTGGAAACTCAATTTTCAGATCCCAAGTACTTATATCAGCTCGGAATTTTTCGCGTCATGAAAAAGGTCCCCAATCTGCCCGGGACCAAGAAATCTCTACGTTTCATTGTATTTCTAAACGAATGGCGTCGATAACTGGAAACTCAATTTTCAGATCCCAAGTACTTATATCAGCTCGGAATTTTTCGCGTCATGAAAAAGGTCCCCAATCTGCCCGGGACCAAGAAATCTCCACGTTTCATTGTATTTCTAAACGAATGGCGTCGATAACTGGAAACTCAGTTTTCAGATCCCAAGTACTTATATGAGCTCGGAATTTTTCGCGTCATGAAAAAGGTCCCCAATCTGCCCGGGACCAAGAAATCTCCACGTTTCATTGTATTTCTAAACGTATGGCGTCGATAACTGGAAACTCAATTTTCAGATCCCAAGTACTTATATCAGCTCGGAATTTTTCGCGTCATGAAAAAGGTCCCCAATCTGCCCGGGACCAAGAAATCTCCACGTTTCATTGTATTTCTAAACGAATGGCGTCGATAACTGGAAACTCAATTTTCAGATCCCAAGTACTTATATCAGCTCGGAATTTTTCGCGTCATGAAAAAGGTCCCCAATCTGCCCGGGACCAAGAAATCTCCACGTTTCATTGTATTTCTAAACGAATGGCGTCGATAACTGGAAACTCAGTTTTCAGATCCCAAGTACTTATATGAGCTCGGAATTTTTTGCGTCATGAAAAAATTACCCAATCAGCCCGGGACCAAGAAATCTCCACGTTTCATGGTATTTCTAAACGTATGGCGTCGATAACTGGAAACTCAGTTTTCAGATCCCAAGTACTTATATTAGCTCGGAATTTTTCGCGTCATGAAAAAGGTCCCCAATCTGCCCGGGACCAAGAAATCTCCACGTTTCATTGTATTTCTAAACGTATGGCGTCGATAACTGGAAACTCAGTTTTCAGATCCCAAGTACTTATATTAGCTCGGAATTTTTCGCGTCATGAAAAAGGTCCCCAATCTGCCCGGGACCAAGAAATCTCCACGTTTCATTGTATTTCTAAACGTATGGCGTCGATAACTGGAAACTCAATTTTCAGATCCCAAGTACTTATATCAGCTCGGAATTTTTCGCGTCATGAAAAAGGTCCCCAATCTGCCCGGGACCAAGAAATCTCCACGTTTCATTGTATTTCTAAACGAATGGCGTCGATAACTGGAAACTCAGTTTTCAGATCCCAAGTACTTATATGAGCTCGGAATTTTTCGCGTCATGAAAAAATTACCCAATCAGCCCGGGACCAAGAAATCTCCACGTTTCATGGTATTTCTAAACGTATGGCGTCGATAACTGGAAACTCAGTTTTCAGATCCCAAGTACTTATATTAGCTCGGAATTTTTCGCGTCATGAAAAAGGTCCCCAATCTGCCCGGGACCAAGAAATCTCCACGTTTCATTGTATTTCTAAACGTATGGCGTCGATAACTGGAAACTCAGTTTTCAGATCCCAAGTACTTATATTAGCTCGGAATTTTTCGCGTCATGAAAAAGGTCCCCAATCTGCCCGGGACCAAGAAATCTCCACGTTTCATTGTATTTCTAAACGAATGGCGTCGATAACTGGAAACTCAATTTTCAGATCCCAAGTACTTATATCAGCTCGGAATTTTTCGCGTCATGAAAAAGGTCCCCAATCTGCCCGGGACCAAGAAATCTCCACGTTTCATTGTATTTCTAAACGTATGGCGTCGATAACTGGAAACTCAATTTTCAGATCCCAAGTACTTATATCAGCTCGGAATTTTTCGCGTCATGAAAAAGGTCCCCAATCTGCCCGGGACCAAGAAATCTCCACGTTTCATTGTATTTCTAAACGAATGGCGTCGATAACTGGAAACTCAATTTTCAGATCCCAAGTACTTATATCAGCTCGGAATTTTTCGCGTCATGAAAAAGGTCCCCAATCTGCCCGGGACCAAGAAATCTCCACGTTTCATTGTATTTCTAAACGAATGGCGTCGATAACTGGAAACTCAGTTTTCAGATCCCAAGTACTTATATGAGCTCGGAATTTTTCGCGTCATGAAAAAATTACCCAATCAGCCCGGGACCAAGAAATCTCCACGTTTCATGGTATTTCTAAACGTATGGCGTCGATAACTGGAAACTCAGTTTTCAGATCCCAAGTACTTATATTAGCTCGGAATTTTTCGCGTCATGAAAAAGGTCCCCAATCTGCCCGGGACCAAGAAATCTCCACGTTTCATTGTATTTCTAAACGTATGGCGTCGATAACTGGAAACTCAGTTTTCAGATCCCAAGTACTTATATTAGCTCGGAATTTTTCGCGTCATGAAAAAGGTCCCCAATCTGCCCGGGACCAAGAAATCTCCACGTTTCATTGTATTTCTAAACGTATGGCGTCGATAACTGGAAACTCAATTTTCAGATCCCAAGTACTTATATCAGCTCGGAATTTTTCGCGTCATGAAAAAGGTCCCCAATCTGCCCGGGACCAAGAAATCTCCACGTTTCATTGTATTTCTAAACGAATGGCGTCGATAACTGGAAACTCAGTTTTCAGATCCCAAGTACTTATATGAGCTCGGAATTTTTCGCGTCATGAAAAAATTACCCAATCAGCCCGGGACCAAGAAATCTCCACGTTTCATGGTATTTCTAAACGTATGGCGTCGATAACTGGAAACTCAGTTTTCAGATCCCAAGTACTTATATTAGCTCGGAATTTTTCGCGTCATGAAAAAGGTCCCCAATCTGCCCGGGACCAAGAAATCTCCACGTTTCATTGTATTTCTAAACGTATGGCGTCGATAACTGGAAACTCAGTTTTCAGATCCCAAGTACTTATATTAGCTCGGAATTTTTCGCGTCATGAAAAAGGTCCCCAATCAGCCCGGGACCAAGAAATCTCCACGTTTCATTGTATTTCTAAACGAATGGCGTCGATAACTGGAAACTCAGTTTTCAGATCCCAAGTACTTATATTAGCTCGGAATTTTTCGCGTCATGAAAAAGGTCCCCAATCTGCCCGGGACCAAGAAATCTCCACGTTTCATGGTATTTCTAAACGTATGGCGTCGATAACTGGAAACTCAATTTTCAGATCCCAAGTACTTATATCAGCTCGGAATTTTTCGCGTCATGAAAAAATTACCCAATCAGCCCGGGACCAAGAAATCTCCACGTTTCACGGTATTTCTAGACGTATGGCGTCGATAACTGGAAACTCAATTTTCAGATCCCAAGTACTTATATCAGCTCGGAATTTTTCGCGTCATGAAAAAGGTCCCCAATCTGCCCGGGACCAAGAAATCTCCACGTTTCATTGTATTTCTAAACGAATGGCGTCGATAACTGGAAACTCAGTTTTCAGATCCCAAGTACTTATATGAGCTCGGAATTTTTCGCGTCATGAAAAAATTACCCAATCAGCCCGGGACCAAGAAATCTCCACGTTTCATTGTATTTCTAAACGTATGGCGTCGATAACTGGAAACTCAGTTTTCAGATCCCAAGTACTTATATTAGCTCGGAATTTTTCGCGTCATGAAAAAGGTCCCCAATCTGCCCGGGACCAAGAAATCTCCACGTTTCATTGTATTTCTAAACGAATGGCGTCGATAACTGGAAACTCAATTTTCAGATCCCAAGTACTTATATCAGCTCGGAATTTTTCGCGTCATGAAAAAGGTCCCCAATCAGCCCGGGACCAAGAAATCTCCACGTTTCATTGTATTTCTAAACGAATGGCGTCGATAACTGGAAACTCAGTTTTCAGATCCCAAGTACTTATATTAGCTCGGAATTTTTCGCGTCATGAAAAAGGTCCCCAATCTGCCCGGGACCAAGAAATCTCCACGTTTCATGGTATTTCTAAACGTATGGCGTCGATAACTGGAAACTCAATTTTCAGATCCCAAGTACTTATATCAGCTCGGAATTTTTCGCGTCATGAAAAAATTACCC
The DNA here is from genome assembly GCA_964016905.1 of Perithous albicinctus. NCBI lineage: Eukaryota > Metazoa > Arthropoda > Insecta > Hymenoptera > Ichneumonidae > Perithous > Perithous albicinctus. The sequence goes on along the minus strand of OZ024694.1, from coordinate 3,773,665 downwards.
AATCAGCCCGGGACCAAGAAATCTCCACGTTTCACGGTATTTCTAAACGTATGGCGTCGATAACTGGAAACTCAATTTTCAGATCCCAAGTACTTATATCAGCTCGGAATTTTTCGCGTCATGAAAAAGGTCCCCAATCTGCCCGGGACCAAGAAATCTCCACGTTTCATTGTATTTCTAAACGAATGGCGTCGATAACTGGAAACTCAGTTTTCAGATCCCAAGTACTTATATTAGCTCGGAATTTTTCGCGTCATGAAAAAGGTCCCCAATCTGCCCGGGACCAAGAAATCTCCACGTTTCATGGTATTTCTAAACGTATGGCGTCGATAACTGGAAACTCAATTTTCAGATCCTAAGTACTTATATCAGCTCGGAATTTTTCGCGTCATAAAAAAGGTCCCCAATCTGCCCGGGACCAAGAAATCTCCACGTTTCATTGTATTTCTAAACGTATGGCGTCGATAACTGGAAACTCAATTTTCAGATCCCAAGTACTTATATCAGCTCGGAATTTTTCGCGTCATGAAAAAGGTCCCCAATCTGCCCGGGACCAAGAAATCTCCACGTTTCATTGTATTTCTAAACGAATGGCGTCGATAACTGGAAACTCAATTTTCAGATCCCAAGTACTTATATCAGCTCGGAATTTTTCGCGTCATGAAAAAGGTCCCCAATCTGCCCGGGACCAAGAAATCTCCACGTTTCATTGTATTTCTAAACGAATGGCGTCGATAACTGGAAACTCAGTTTTCAGATCCCAAGTACTTATATTAGCTCGGAATTTTTCGCGTCATGAAAAAGGTCCCCAATCTGCCCGGGACCAAGAAATCTCCACGTTTCATGGTATTTCTAAACGTATGGCGTCGATAACTGGAAACTCAATTTTCAGATCCCAAGTACTTATATCAGCTCGGAATTTTTCGCGTCATGAAAAAGGTCCCCAATCTGCCCGGGACCAAGAAATCTCCACGTTTCATTGTATTTCTAAACGTATGGCGTCGATAACTGGAAACTCAATTTTCAGATCCCAAGTACTTATATCAGCTCGGAATTTTTCGCGTCATGAAAAAGGTCCCCAATCTGCCCGGGACCAAGAAATCTCCACGTTTCATTGTATTTCTAAACGAATGGCGTCGATAACTGGAAACTCAGTTTTCAGATCCCAAGTACTTATATGAGCTCGGAATTTTTCGCGTCATGAAAAAATTACCCAATCAGCCCGGGACCAAGAAATCTCCACGTTTCATGGTATTTCTAAACGTATGGCGTCGATAACTGGAAACTCAGTTTTCAGATCCCAAGTACTTATATTAGCTCGGAATTTTTCGCGTCATGAAAAAGGTCCCCAATCTTCCCGGGACCAAGAAATCTCCACGTTTCATTGTATTTCTAAACGTATGGCGTCGATAACTGGAAACTCAGTTTTCAGATCCCAAGTACTTATATTAGCTCGGAATTTTTCGCGTCATGAAAAAGGTCCCCAATCAGCCCGGGACCAAGAAATCTCCACGTTTCATTGTATTTCTAAACGAATGGCGTCGATAACTGGAAACTCAGTTTTCAGATCCCAAGTACTTATATGAGCTCGGAATTTTTCGCGTCATGAAAAAATTACCCAATCAGCCCGGGACCAAGAAATCTCCACGTTTCATGGTATTTCTAAACGTATGGCGTCGATAACTGGAAACTCAGTTTTCAGATCCCAAGTACTTATATTAGCTCGGAATTTTTCGCGTCATGAAAAAATTACCCAATCAGCAAGGGACCAAGAAATCTCCACGTTTCATTGTATTTCTAAACGTATGGCGTCGATAACTGGAAACTCAGTTTTCAGATCCCAAGTACTTATATTAGCTCGGAATTTTTCGCGTCATGAAAAAGGTCCCCAATCAGCCCGGGACCAAGAAATCTCCACGTTTCATTGTATTTCTAAACGAATGGCGTCGATAACTGGAAACTCAGTTTTCAGATCCCAAGTACTTATATTAGCTCGGAATTTTTCGCGTCATGAAAAAGGTCCCCAATCTGCCCGGGACCAAGAAATCTCCACGTTTCATGGTATTTCTAAACGTATGGCGTCGATAACTGGAAACTCAATTTTCAGATCCCAAGTACTTATATCAGCTCGGAATTTTTCGCGTCATGAAAAAGGTCCCCAATCTGCCCGGGACCAAGAAATCTCCACGTTTCATTGTATTTCTAAACGAATGGCGTCGATAACTGGAAACTCAGTTTTCAGATCGCAAGTACTTATATTAGCTCGGAATTTTTCGCGTCATGAAAAAGGTCCCCAATCTGCCCGGGACCAAGAAATCTCCACGTTTCATGGTATTTCTAAACGTATGGCGTCGATAACTGGAAACTCAATTTTCAGATCCCAAGTACTTATATCAGCTCGGAATTTTTCGCGTCATGAAAAAATTACCCAATCAGCCCGGGACCAAGAAATCTCCACGTTTCATGGTATTTCTAAACGTATGGCGTCGATAACTGGAAACTCAGTTTTCAGATCCCAAGTACTTATATTAGCTCGGAATTTTTCGCGTCATGAAAAAGGTTCCCAATCTGCCCGGGACCAAGAAATCTCCACGTTTCATTGTATTTCTAAACGTATGGCGTCGATAACTGGAAACTCAGTTTTCAGATCCCAAGTACTTATATTAGCTCGGAATTTTTCGCGTCATGAAAAAGGTCCCCAATCTGCCCGGGACCAAGAAATCTCCACGTTTCATTGTATTTCTAAACGTATGGCGTCGATAACTGGAAACTCAATTTTCAGATCCCAAGTACTTATATCAGCTCGGAATTTTTCGCGTCATGAAAAAGGCCCCCAATCTGCCCGGGACCAAGAAATCTCCACGTTTCATTGTATTTCTAAACGAATGGCGTCGATAACTGGAAACTCAGTTTTCAGATCGCAAGTACTTATATGAGCTCGGAATTTTTCGCGTCATCAAAAAATTACCCAATCAGCCCGGGACCAAGAAATCTCCACGTTTCATTGTATTTCTAAACGAATGGCGTCGATAACTGGAAACTCAGTTTTCAGATCCCAAGTACTTATATTAGCTCGGAATTTTTCGCGTCATGAAAAAGGTCCCCAATCTGCCCGGGACCAAGAAATCTACACGTTTCATGGTATTTCTAAACGTATGGCGTCGATAACTGGAAACTCAATTTTCAGATCCCAAGTACTTATATCAGCTCGGAATTTTTCGCGTCATGAAAAAATTAACCAATCAGCCCGGGACCAAGAAATCTCCACGTTTCACGGTATTTCTAAACATATGGCGTCGATAACTGGAAACTCAATTTTCAGATCCCAAGTACTTATATCAGCTCGGAATTTTTCGCGTCATGAAAAAGGTCCCCAATCAGCCCGGGACCAAGAAATCTCCACGTTTCATTGTATTTCTAAACGAATGGCGTCGATAACTGGAAACTCAGTTTTCAGATCCCAAGTACTTATATTAGCTCGGAATTTTTCGCGTCATGAAAAAGGTCCTCAATCTGCCCGGGACCAAGAAATCTCCACGTTTCATGGTATTTCTAAACGTATGGCGTCGATAACTGGAAACTCAGTTTTCAGATCCCAAGTACTTATATTAGCTCGGAATTTTTCGCGTCATGAAAAAGGTCCCCAATCTGCCCGGGACCAAGAAATCTCCACGTTTCATTGTATTTCTAAACGTATGGCGTCGATAACTGGAAACTCAGTTTTCAGATCCCAAGTACTTATATCAGCTCGGAATTTTTCGCGTCATGAAAAAGGTCCCCAATCTGCCCGGGACCAAGAAATCTCCACGTTTCATTGTATTTCTAAACGAATGGCGTCGATAACTGGAAACTCAATTTTCAGATCCCAAGTACTTATATCAGCTCGGAATTTTTCGCGTCATGAAAAAGGTCCCCAATCTGCCCGGGACCAAGAAATCTCCACGTTTCATTGTATTTCTAAACGTATGGCGTCGATAACTGGAAACTCAGTTTTCAGATCCCAAGTACTTATATTAGCTCGGAATTTTTCGCGTCATGAAAAAGGTCCTCAATCTGCCCGGGACCAAGAAATCTCCACGTTTCATGGTATTTCTAAACGTATGGCGTCGATAACTGGAAACTCAGTTTTCAGATCCCAAGTACTTATATTAGCTCGGAATTTTTCGCGTCATGAAAAAGGTCCCCAATCTGCCCGGGACCAAGAAATCTCCACGTTTCATGGTATTTCTAAACGTATGGCGTCGATAACTGGAAACTCAGTTTTCAGATCCCAAGTACTTATATGAGCTCGGAATTTTTCGCGTCATGAAAAAATTACCCAATCAGCCCGGGACCAAGAAATCTCCACGTTTCATGGTATTTCTAAACGTATGGCGTCGATAACTGGAAACTCAGTTTTCAGATCCCAAGTACTTATATTAGCTCGGAATTTTTCGCGTCATGAAAAAATTACCCAATCAGCAAGGGACCAAGAAATCTCCACGTTTCATTGTATTTCTAAACGTATGGCGTCGATAACTGGAAACTCAGTTTTCAGATCCCAAGTACTTATATTAGCTCGGAATTTTTCGCGTCATGAAAAAGGTCCCCAATCAGCCCGGGACCAAGAAATCTCCACGTTTCATTGTATTTCTAAACGAATGGCGTCGATAACTGGAAACTCAGTTTTCAGATCCCAAGTACTTATATTAGCTCGGAATTTTTCGCGTCATGAAAAAGGTCCCCAATCTGCCCGGGACCAAGAAATCTCCACGTTTCATGGTATTTCTAAACGTATGGCGTCGATAACTGGAAACTCAATTTTCAGATCCCAAGTACTTATATCAGCTCGGAATTTTTCGCGTCATGAAAAAGGTCCCCAATCTGCCCGGGACCAAGAAATCTCCACGTTTCATTGTATTTCTAAACGTATGGCGTCGATAACTGGAAACTCAATTTTCAGATCCCAAGTACTTATATCAGCTCGGAATTTTTCGCGTCATGAAAAAGGTCCCCAATCTGCCCGGGACCAAGAAATCTCTACGTTTCATTGTATTTCTAAACGAATGGCGTCGATAACTGGAAACTCAGTTTTCAGATCCCAAGTACTTATATGAGCTCGGAATTTTTCGCGTCATGAAAAAATTACCCAATCAGCCCGGGACCAAGAAATCTCCACGTTTCATGGTATTTCTAAACGTATGGCGTCGATAACTGGAAACTCAGTTTTCAGATCCCAAGTACTTATATTAGCTCGGAATTTTTCGCGTCATGAAAAAGGTCCCCAATCTGCCCGGGACCAAGAAATCTCCACGTTTCATTGTATTTCTAAACGTATGGCGTCGATAACTGGAAACTCAGTTTTCAGATCCCAAGTACTTATATTAGCTCGGAATTTTTCGCATCATGAAAAAGGTCCCCAATCTGCCCGGGACCAAGAAATCTCCACGTTTCATTGTATTTCTAAACGAATGGCGTCGATAACTGGAAACTCAATTTTCAGATCCCAAGTACTTATATCAGCTCGGAATTTTTCGCGTCATGAAAAAGGTCCCCAATCTGCCCGGGACCAAGAAATCTCCACGTTTCATTGTATTTCTAAACGTATGGCGTCGATAACTGGAAACTCAATTTTCAGATCCCAAGTACTTATATCAGCTCGGAATTTTTCGCGTCATGAAAAAGGTCCCCAATCTGCCCGGGACCAAGAAATCTCCACGTTTCATTGTATTTCTAAACGAATGGCGTCGATAACTGGAAACTCAATTTTCAGATCCCAAGTACTTATATCAGCTCGGAATTTTTCGCGTCATGAAAAAGGTCCCCAATCTGCCCGGGACCAAGAAATCTCCACGTTTCATTGTATTTCTAAACGAATGGCGTCGATAACTGGAAACTCAGTTTTCAGATCCCAAGTACTTATATGAGCTCGGAATTTTTTGCGTCATGAAAAAATTACCCAATCAGCCCGGGACCAAGAAATCTCCACGTTTCATGGTATTTCTAAACGTATGGCGTCGATAACTGGAAACTCAGTTTTCAGATCCCAAGTACTTATATTAGCTCGGAATTTTTCGCGTCATGAAAAAGGTCCCCAATCTGCCCGGGACCAAGAAATCTCCACGTTTCATTGTATTTCTAAACGTATGGCGTCGATAACTGGAAACTCAGTTTTCAGATCCCAAGTACTTATATTAGCTCGGAATTTTTCGCGTCATGAAAAAGGTCCCCAATCTGCCCGGGACCAAGAAATCTCCACGTTTCATTGTATTTCTAAACGTATGGCGTCGATAACTGGAAACTCAATTTTCAGATCCCAAGTACTTATATCAGCTCGGAATTTTTCGCGTCATGAAAAAGGTCCCCAATCTGCCCGGGACCAAGAAATCTCCACGTTTCATTGTATTTCTAAACGAATGGCGTCGATAACTGGAAACTCAGTTTTCAGATCCCAAGTACTTATATGAGCTCGGAATTTTTCGCGTCATGAAAAAATTACCCAATCAGCCCGGGACCAAGAAATCTCCACGTTTCATGGTATTTCTAAACGTATGGCGTCGATAACTGGAAACTCAGTTTTCAGATCCCAAGTACTTATATTAGCTCGGAATTTTTCGCGTCATGAAAAAGGTCCCCAATCTGCCCGGGACCAAGAAATCTCCACGTTTCATTGTATTTCTAAACGTATGGCGTCGATAACTGGAAACTCAGTTTTCAGATCCCAAGTACTTATATTAGCTCGGAATTTTTCGCGTCATGAAAAAGGTCCCCAATCTGCCCGGGACCAAGAAATCTCCACGTTTCATTGTATTTCTAAACGAATGGCGTCGATAACTGGAAACTCAATTTTCAGATCCCAAGTACTTATATCAGCTCGGAATTTTTCGCGTCATGAAAAAGGTCCCCAATCTGCCCGGGACCAAGAAATCTCCACGTTTCATTGTATTTCTAAACGTATGGCGTCGATAACTGGAAACTCAATTTTCAGATCCCAAGTACTTATATCAGCTCGGAATTTTTCGCGTCATGAAAAAGGTCCCCAATCTGCCCGGGACCAAGAAATCTCCACGTTTCATTGTATTTCTAAACGAATGGCGTCGATAACTGGAAACTCAATTTTCAGATCCCAAGTACTTATATCAGCTCGGAATTTTTCGCGTCATGAAAAAGGTCCCCAATCTGCCCGGGACCAAGAAATCTCCACGTTTCATTGTATTTCTAAACGAATGGCGTCGATAACTGGAAACTCAGTTTTCAGATCCCAAGTACTTATATGAGCTCGGAATTTTTCGCGTCATGAAAAAATTACCCAATCAGCCCGGGACCAAGAAATCTCCACGTTTCATGGTATTTCTAAACGTATGGCGTCGATAACTGGAAACTCAGTTTTCAGATCCCAAGTACTTATATTAGCTCGGAATTTTTCGCGTCATGAAAAAGGTCCCCAATCTGCCCGGGACCAAGAAATCTCCACGTTTCATTGTATTTCTAAACGTATGGCGTCGATAACTGGAAACTCAGTTTTCAGATCCCAAGTACTTATATTAGCTCGGAATTTTTCGCGTCATGAAAAAGGTCCCCAATCTGCCCGGGACCAAGAAATCTCCACGTTTCATTGTATTTCTAAACGTATGGCGTCGATAACTGGAAACTCAATTTTCAGATCCCAAGTACTTATATCAGCTCGGAATTTTTCGCGTCATGAAAAAGGTCCCCAATCTGCCCGGGACCAAGAAATCTCCACGTTTCATTGTATTTCTAAACGAATGGCGTCGATAACTGGAAACTCAGTTTTCAGATCCCAAGTACTTATATGAGCTCGGAATTTTTCGCGTCATGAAAAAATTACCCAATCAGCCCGGGACCAAGAAATCTCCACGTTTCATGGTATTTCTAAACGTATGGCGTCGATAACTGGAAACTCAGTTTTCAGATCCCAAGTACTTATATTAGCTCGGAATTTTTCGCGTCATGAAAAAGGTCCCCAATCTGCCCGGGACCAAGAAATCTCCACGTTTCATTGTATTTCTAAACGTATGGCGTCGATAACTGGAAACTCAGTTTTCAGATCCCAAGTACTTATATTAGCTCGGAATTTTTCGCGTCATGAAAAAGGTCCCCAATCAGCCCGGGACCAAGAAATCTCCACGTTTCATTGTATTTCTAAACGAATGGCGTCGATAACTGGAAACTCAGTTTTCAGATCCCAAGTACTTATATTAGCTCGGAATTTTTCGCGTCATGAAAAAGGTCCCCAATCTGCCCGGGACCAAGAAATCTCCACGTTTCATGGTATTTCTAAACGTATGGCGTCGATAACTGGAAACTCAATTTTCAGATCCCAAGTACTTATATCAGCTCGGAATTTTTCGCGTCATGAAAAAATTACCCAATCAGCCCGGGACCAAGAAATCTCCACGTTTCACGGTATTTCTAGACGTATGGCGTCGATAACTGGAAACTCAATTTTCAGATCCCAAGTACTTATATCAGCTCGGAATTTTTCGCGTCATGAAAAAGGTCCCCAATCTGCCCGGGACCAAGAAATCTCCACGTTTCATTGTATTTCTAAACGAATGGCGTCGATAACTGGAAACTCAGTTTTCAGATCCCAAGTACTTATATGAGCTCGGAATTTTTCGCGTCATGAAAAAATTACCCAATCAGCCCGGGACCAAGAAATCTCCACGTTTCATTGTATTTCTAAACGTATGGCGTCGATAACTGGAAACTCAGTTTTCAGATCCCAAGTACTTATATTAGCTCGGAATTTTTCGCGTCATGAAAAAGGTCCCCAATCTGCCCGGGACCAAGAAATCTCCACGTTTCATTGTATTTCTAAACGAATGGCGTCGATAACTGGAAACTCAATTTTCAGATCCCAAGTACTTATATCAGCTCGGAATTTTTCGCGTCATGAAAAAGGTCCCCAATCTGCCCGGGACCAAGAAATCTCCACGTTTCATTGTATTTCTAAACGTATGGCGTCGATAACTGGAAACTCAGTTTTCAGATCCCAAGTACTTATATCAGCTCGGAATTTTTCGCGTCATGAAAAAGGTCCCCAATCTGCCCGGGACCAAGAAATCTCCACGTTTCATTGTATTTCTAAACGAATGGCGTCGATAACTGGAAACTCAATTTTCAGATCCCAAGTACTTATATCAGCTCGGAATTTTTCGCGTCATGAAAAAGGTCCCCAATCTGCCCGGGACCAAGAAATCTCCACGTTTCATTGTATTTCTAAACGTATGGCGTCGATAACTGGAAACTCAATTTTCAGATCCCAAGTACTTATATCAGCTCGGAATTTTTCGCGTCATGAAAAAGGTCCCCAATCTGCCCGGGACCAAGAAATCTCCACGTTTCATTGTATTTCTAAACGAATGGCGTCGATAACTGGAAACTCAATTTTCAGATCCCAAGTACTTATATCAGCTCGGAATTTTTCGCGTCATGAAATAGGTCCCCAATCTGCCCGGGACCAAGAAATCTCCACGTTTCATTGTATTTCTAAACGAATGGCGTCGATAACTGGAAACTCAGTTTTCAGATCCCAAGTACTTATATGAGCTCGGAATTTTTCGCGTCATGAAAAAATTACCCAATCAGCCCGGGACCAAGAAATCTCCACGTTTCATGGTATTTCTAAACGTATGGCGTCGATAACTGGAAACTCAGTTTTCAGATCCCAAGTACTTATATTAGCTCGGAATTTTTCGCGTCATGAAAAAGGTCCCCAATCTGCCCGGGACCAAGAAATCTCCACGTTTCATTGTATTTCTAAACGTATGGCGTCGATAACTGGAAACTCAGTTTTCAGATCCCAAGTACTTATATTAGCTCGGAATTTTTCGCGTCATGAAAAAGGTCCCCAATCTGCCCGGGACCAAGAAATCTCCACGTTTCATTGTATTTCTAAACGTATGGCGTCGATAACTGGAAACTCAATTTTCAGATCCCAAGTACTTATATCAGCTCGGAATTTTTCGCGTCATGAAAAAGGTCCCCAATCTGCCCGGGACCAAGAAATCTCCACGTTTCATTGTATTTCTAAACGAATGGCGTCGATAACTGGAAACTCAGTTTTCAGATCCCAAGTACTTATATGAGCTCGGAATTTTTCGCGTCATGAAAAAATTACCCAATCAGCCCGGGACCAAGAAATCTCCACGTTTCATGGTATTTCTAAACGTATGGCGTCGATAACTGGAAACTCAGTTTTCAGATCCCAAGTACTTATATTAGCTCGGAATTTTTCGCGTCATGAAAAAGGTCCCCAATCTGCCCGGGACCAAGAAATCTCCACGTTTCATTGTATTTCTAAACGTATGGCGTCGATAACTGGAAACTCAGTTTTCAGATCCCAAGTACTTATATTAGCTCGGAATTTTTCGCGTCATGAAAAAGGTCCCCAATCAGCCCGGGACCAAGAAATCTCCACGTTTCATTGTATTTCTAAACGAATGGCGTCGATAACTGGAAGCTCAGTTTTCAGATCCCAAGTACTTATATTAGCTCGGAATTTTTCGCGTCATGAAAAAGGTCCCCAATCTGCCCGGGACCAAGAAATCTCCACGTTTCATGGTATTTCTAAACGTATGGCGTCGATAACTGGAAACTCAATTTTCAGATCCCAAGTACTTATATCAGCTCGGAATTTTTCGCGTCATGAAAAAGGTCCCCAATCTGCCCGGGACCAAGAAATCTCCACGTTTCATTGTATTTCTAAACGAATGGCGTCGATAACTGGAAACTCAGTTTTCAGATCCCAAGTACTTATATGAGCTCGGAATTTTTCGCGTCATGAAAAAATTACCCAATCAGCCCGGGACCAAGAAATCTCCACGTTTCATGGTATTTCTAAACGTATGGCGTCGATAACTGGAAACTCAGTTTTCAGATCCCAAGTACTTATATTAGCTCGGAATTTTTCGCGTCATGAAAAAGGTCCCCAATCTGCCCGGGACCAAGAAATCTCCACGTTTCATTGTATTTCTAAACGTATGGCGTCGATAACTGGAAACTCAGTTTTCAGATCCCAAGTACTTATATTAGCTCGGAATTTTTCGCGTCATGAAAAAGGTCCCCAATCTGCCCGGGACCAAGAAATCTCCACGTTTCATTGTATTTCTAAACGTATGGGGTCGATAACTGGAAACTCAATTTTCAGATCCCAAGTACTTATATCAGCTCGGAATTTTTCGCGTCATGAAAAAGGTCCCCAATCTGCCCGGGACCAAGAAATCTCCACGTTTCATTGTATTTCTAAACGAATGGCGTCGATAACTGGAAACTCAGTTTTCAGATCGCAAGTACTTATATGAGCTCGGAATTTTTCGCGTCATGAAAAAATTACCCAATCAGCCCGGGACCAAGAAATCTCCACGTTTCATTGTATTTCTAAACGAATGGCGTCGATAACTGGAAACACAGTTTTCAGATCCCAAGTACTTATATTAGCTCGGAATTTTTCGCGGCATGAAAAAGGTCCCCAATCTGCCCGGGACCAAGAAATCTACACGTTTCATGGTATTTCTAAACGTATGGCGTCGATAACTGGAAACTCAATTTTCAGATCCCAAGTACTTATATCAGCTCGGAATTTTTCGCGTCATGAAAAAATTAACCAATCAGCCCGGGACCAAGAAATCTCCACGTTTCACGGTATTTCTAAACGTATGGCGTCGATAACTGGAAACTCAATTTTCAGATCCCAAGTACTTATATCAGCTCGGAATTTTTCGCGTCATGAAAAAGGTCCCCAATCAGCCCGGGACCAAGAAATCTCCACGTTTCATTGTATTTCTAAACGAATGGCGTCGATAACTGGAAACTCAGTTTTCAGATCCCAAGTACTTATATTAGCTCGGAATTTTTCGCGTCATGAAAAAGGTCCCCAATCTGCCCGGGACCAAGAAATCTCCACGTTTCATGGTATTTCTAAACGTATGGCGTCGATAACTGGAAACTCAGTTTTCAGATCCCAAGTACTTATATGAGCTCGGAATTTTTCGCGTCATGAAAAAGGTCCCCAATCTGCCCGGGACCAAGAAATCTCCACGTTTCATTGTATTTCTAAACGTATGGCGTCGATAACTGGAAACTCAGTTTTCAGATCCCAAGTACTTATATCAGCTCGGAATTTTTCGCGTCATGAAAAAGGTCCCCAATCTGCCCGGGACCAAGAAATCTCCGCGTTTCATTGTATTTCTAAACGAATGGCGTCGATAACTGGAAACTCAATTTTCAGATCCCAAGTACTTATATCAGCTCGGAATTTTTCGCGTCATGAAAAAGGTCCCCAATCTGCCCGGGACCAAGAAATCTCCACGTTTCATTGTATTTCTAAACGTATGGCGTCGATAACTGGAAACTCAATTTTCAGATCCCAAGTACTTATATCAGCTCGGAATTTTTCGCGTCATGAAAAAGGTCCCCAATCTGCCCGGGACCAAGAAATCTCCACGTTTCATTGTATTTCTAAACGAATGGCGTCGATAACTGGAAACTCAATTTTCAGATCCCAAGTACTTATATCAGCTCGGAATTTTTCGCGTCATGAAAAAGGTCCCCAATCTGCCCGGGACCAAGAAATCTCCACGTTTCATTGTATTTCTAAACGAATGGCGTCGATAACTGGAAACTCAGTTTTCAGATCCCAAGTACTTATATGAGCTCGGAATTTTTCGCGTCATGAAAAAATTACCCAATCAGCCCGGGACCAAGAAATCTCCACGTTTCATGGTATTTCTAAACGTATGGCGTCGATAACTGGAAACTCAGTTTTCAGATCCCAAGTACTTATATTAGCTCGGAATTTTTCGCGTCATGAAAAAGGTCCCCAATCTGCCCGGGACCAAGAAATCTCCACGTTTCATTGTATTTCTAAACGTATGGCGTCGATAACTGGAAACTCAGTTTTCAGATCCCAAGTACTTATATTAGCTCGGAATTTTTCGCGTCATGAAAAAGGTCCCCAATCTGCCCGGGACCAAGAAATCTCCACGTTTCATTGTATTTCTAAACGAATGGCGTCGATAACTGGAAACTCAGTTTTCAGATCCCAAGTACTTATATTAGCTCGGAATTTTTCGCGTCATGAAAAAGGTCCCCAATCTGCCCGGGACCAAGAAATCTCCACGTTTCATGGTATTTCTAAACGTATGGCGTCGATAACTGGAAACTCAATTTTCAGATCCCAAGTACTTATATCAGCTCGGAATTTTTCGCGTCATGAAAAAATTACCCAATCAGCCCGGGACCAAGAAATCTCCACGTTTCACGGTATTTCTAAACGTATGGCGTCGATAACTGGAAACTCAATTTTCAGATCCCAAGTACTTATATCAGCTCGGAATTTTTCGCGTCATGAAAAAGGTCCCCAATCTGCCCGGGACCAAGAAATCTCCACGTTTCATTGTATTTCTAAACGAATGGCGTCGATAACTGGAAACTCAATTTTCAGATCTCAAGTACTTATATCAGCTCGGAATTTTTCGCGTCATGAAAAAGGTCCCCAATCTGCCCGGGACCAAGAAATCTCCACGTTTCATTGTATTTCTAAACGTATGGCGTCGATAACTGGAAACTCAATTTTCAGATCCCAAGTACTTATATCAGCTCGGAATTTTTCGCGTCATGAAAAAGGTCCCCAATCTGCCCGGGACCAAGAAATCTCCACGTTTCATTGTATTTCTAAACGAATGGCGTCGATAACTGGAAACTCAATTTTCAGATCCCAAGTACTTATATCAGCTCGGAATTTTTCGCGTCATGAAAAAGGTCCCCAATCTGCCCGGGACCAAGAAATCTCCACGTTTCATTGTATTTCTAAACGAATGGCGTCGATAACTGGAAACTCAGTTTTCAGATCCCAAGTACTTATATGAGCTCGGAATTTTTCGCGTCATGAAAAAATTACCCAATCAGCCCGGGACCAAGAAATCTCCACGTTTCATGGTATTTCTAAACGTATGGCGTCGATAACTGGAAACTCAGTTTTCAGATCCCAAGTACTTATATTAGCTCGGAATTTTTCGCGTCATGAAAAAGGTCCCCAATCTGCCCGGGACCAAGAAATCTCCACGTTTCATTGTATTTCTAAACGTATGGCGTCGATAACTGGAAACTCAGTTTTCAGATCCCAAGTACTTATATTAGCTCGGAATTTTTCGCGTCATGAAAAAGGTCCCCAATCTGCCCGGGACCAAGAAATCTCCACGTTTCATTGTATTTCTAAACGTATGGCGTCGATAACTGGAAACTCAATTTTCAGATCCCAAGTACTTATATCAGCTCGGAATTTTTCGCGTCATGAAAAAGGTCCCCAATCTGCCCGGGACCAAGAAATCTCCACGTTTCATTGTATTTCTAAACGAATGGCGTCGATAACTGGAAACTCAGTTTTCAGATCCCAAGTACTTATATGAGCTCGGAATTTTTCGCGTCATGAAAAAATTACCCAATCAGCCCGGGACCAAGAAATCTCCACGTTTCATGGTATTTCTAAACGTATGGCGTCGATAACTGGAAACTCAGTTTTCAGATCCCAAGTACTTATATTAGCTCGGAATTTTTCGCGTCATGAAAAAGGTCCCCAATCTGCCCGGGACCAAGAAATCTCCACGTTTCATTGTATTTCTAAACGTATGGCGTCGATAACTGGAAACTCAGTTTTCAGATCCCAAGTACTTATATTAGCTCGGAATTTTTCGCGTCATGAAAAAGGTCCCCAATCAGCCCGGGACCAAGAAATCTCCACGTTTCATTGTATTTCTAAACGAATGGCGTCGATAACTGGAAACTCAGTTTTCAGATCCCAAGTACTTATATTAGCTCGGAATTTTTCGCGTCATGAAAAAGGTCCCCAATCTGCCCGGGACCAAGAAATCTCCACGTTTCATGGTATTTCTAAACGTATGGCGTCGATAACTGGAAACTCAATTTTCAGATCCCAAGTACTTATATCAGCTCGGAATTTTTCGCGTCATGAAAAAATTACCCAATCAGCCCGGGACCAAGAAATCTCCACGTTTCACGGTATTTCTAGACGTATGGCGTCGATAACTGGAAACTCAATTTTCAGATCCCAAGTACTTATATCAGCTCGGAATTTTTCGCGTCATGAAAAAGGTCCCCAATCAGCCCGGGACCAAGAAATCTCCACGTTTCATTGTATTTCTAAACGAATGGCGTCGATAACTGGAAACTCAGTTTTCAGATCCCAAGTACTTATATTAGCTCGGAATTTTTCGCGTCATGAAAAAGGTCCCCAATCTGCCCGGGACCAAGAAATCTCCACGTTTCATGGTATTTCTAAACGTATGGCGTCGATAACTGGAAACTCAATTTTCAGATCCCAAGTACTTATATCAGCTCGGAATTTTTCGCGTCATGAAAAAATTACCCAATCAGCCCGGGACCAAGAAATCTCCACGTTTCACGGTATTTCTAAACGTATGGCGTCGATAACTGGAAACTCAATTTTCAGATCCCAAGTACTTATATCAGCTCGGAATTTTTCGCGTCATGAAAAAGGTCCCCAATCTGCCCGGGACCAAGAAATCTCCACGTTTCATTGTATTTCTAAACGAATGGCGTCGATAACTGGAAACTCAGTTTTCAGATCCCAAGTACTTATATTAGCTCGGAATTTTTCGCGTCATGAAAAAGGTCCCCAATCTGCCCGGGACCAAGAAATCTCCACGTTTCATGGTATTTCTAAACGTATGGCGTCGATAACTGGAAACTCAATTTTCAGATCCTAAGTACTTATATCAGCTCGGAATTTTTCGCGTCATAAAAAAGGTCCCCAATCTGCCCGGGACCAAGAAATCTCCACGTTTCATTGTATTTCTAAACGTATGGCGTCGATAACTGGAAACTCAATTTTCAGATCCCAAGTACTTATATCAGCTCGGAATTTTTCGCGTCATGAAAAAGGTCCCCAATCTGCCCGGGACCAAGAAATCTCCACGTTTCATTGTATTTCTAAACGAATGGCGTCGATAACTGGAAACTCAATTTTCAGATCCCAAGTACTTATATCAGCTCGGAATTTTTCGCGTCATGAAAAAGGTCCCCAATCTGCCCGGGACCAAGAAATCTCCACGTTTCATTGTATTTCTAAACGAATGGCGTCGATAACTGGAAACTCAGTTTTCAGATCCCAAGTACTTATATTAGCTCGGAATTTTTCGCGTCATGAAAAAGGTCCCCAATCTGCCCGGGACCAAGAAATCTCCACGTTTCATGGTATTTCTAAACGTATGGCGTCGATAACTGGAAACTCAATTTTCAGATCCCAAGTACTTATATCAGCTCGGAATTTTTCGCGTCATGAAAAAGGTCCCCAATCTGCCCGGGACCAAGAAATCTCCACGTTTCATTGTATTTCTAAACGTATGGCGTCGATAACTGGAAACTCAATTTTCAGATCCCAAGTACTTATATCAGCTCGGAATTTTTCGCGTCATGAAAAAGGTCCCCAATCTGCCCGGGACCAAGAAATCTCCACGTTTCATTGTATTTCTAAACGAATGGCGTCGATAACTGGAAACTCAGTTTTCAGATCCCAAGTACTTATATGAGCTCGGAATTTTTCGCGTCATGAAAAAATTACCCAATCAGCCCGGGACCAAGAAATCTCCACGTTTCATGGTATTTCTAAACGTATGGCGTCGATAACTGGAAACTCAGTTTTCAGATCCCAAGTACTTATATTAGCTCGGAATTTTTCGCGTCATGAAAAAGGTCCCCAATCTTCCCGGGACCAAGAAATCTCCACGTTTCATTGTATTTCTAAACGTATGGCGTCGATAACTGGAAACTCAGTTTTCAGATCCCAAGTACTTATATTAGCTCGGAATTTTTCGCGTCATGAAAAAGGTCCCCAATCAGCCCGGGACCAAGAAATCTCCACGTTTCATTGTATTTCTAAACGAATGGCGTCGACAACTGGAAACTCAGTTTTCAGATCCCAAGTACTTATATGAGCTCGGAATTTTTCGCGTCATGAAAAAATTACCCAATCAGCCCGGGACCAAGAAATCTCCACGTTTCATGGTATTTCTAAACGTATGGCGTCGATAACTGGAAACTCAGTTTCCAGATCCCAAGTACTTATATTAGCTCGGAATTTTTCGCGTCATGAAAAAATTACCCAATCAGCAAGGGACCAAGAAATCTCCACGTTTCATTGTATTTCTAAACGTATGGCGTCGATAACTGGAAACTCAGTTTTCAGATCCCAAGTACTTATATTAGCTCGGAATTTTTCGCGTCATGAAAAAGGTCCCCAATCAGCCCGGGCCAAGAAATCTCCACGTTTCATTGTATTTCTAAACGAATGGCGTCGATAACTGGAAACTCAGTTTTCAGATCCCAAGTACTTATATTAGCTCGGAATTTTTCGCGTCATGAAAAAGGTCCCCAATCTGCCCGGGACCAAGAAATCTCCACGTTTCATGGTATTTCTAAACGTATGGCGTCGATAACTGGAAACTCAATTTTCAGATCCCAAGTACTTATATCAGCTCGGAATTTTTCGCGTCATGAAAAAGGTCCCCAATCTGCCCGGGACCAAGAAATCTCCACGTTTCATTGTATTTCTAAACGAATGGCGTCGATAACTGGAAACTCAGTTTTCAGATCGCAAGTACTTATATTAGCTCGGAATTTTTCGCGTCATGAAAAAGGTCCCCAATCTGCCCGGGACCAAGAAATCTCCACGTTTCATGGTATTTCTAAACGTATGGCGTCGATAACTGGAAACTCAATTTTCAGATCCCAAGTACTTATATCAGCTCGGAATTTTTCGCGTCATGAAAAAATTACCCAATCAGCCCGGGACCAAGAAATCTCCACGTTTCATGGTATTTCTAAACGTATGGCGTCGATAACTGGAAACTCAGTTTTCAGATCCCAAGTACTTATATTAGCTCGGAATTTTTCGCGTCATGAAAAAGGTTCCCAATCTGCCCGGGACCAAGAAATCTCCACGTTTCATTGTATTTCTAAACGTATGGCGTCGATAACTGGAAACTCAGTTTTCAGATCCCAAGTACTTATATTAGCTCGGAATTTTTCGCGTCATGAAAAAGGTCCCCAATCTGCCCGGGACCAAGAAATCTCCACGTTTCATTGTATTTCTAAACGTATGGCGTCGATAACTGGAAACTCAATTTTCAGATCCCAAGTACTTATATCAGCTCGGAATTTTTCGCGTCATGAAAAAGGCCCCCAATCTGCCCGGGACCAAGAAATCTCCACGTTTCATTGTATTTCTAAACGAATGGCGTCGATAACTGGAAACTCAGTTTTCAGATCGCAAGTACTTATATGAGCTCGGAATTTTTCGCGTCATGAAAAAATTACCCAATCAGCCCGGGACCAAGAAATCTCCACGTTTCATTGTATTTCTAAACGAATGGCGTCGATAACTGGAAACTCAGTTTTCAGATCCCAAGTACTTATATTAGCTCGGAATTTTTCGCGTCATGAAAAAGGTCCCCAATCTGCCCGGGACCAAGAAATCTACACGTTTCATGGTATTTCTAAACGTATGGCGTCGATAACTGGAAACTCAATTTTCAGATCCCAAGTACTTATATCAGCTCGGAATTTTTCGCGTCATGAAAAAATTAACCAATCAGCCCGGGACCAAGAAATCTCCACGTTTCACGGTATTTCTAAACGTATGGCGTCGATAACTGGAAACTCAATTTTCAGATCCCAAGTACTTATATCAGCTCGGAATTTTTCGCGTCATGAAAAAGGTCCCCAATCAGCCCGGGACCAAGAAATCTCCACGTTTCATTGTATTTCTAAACGAATGGCGTCGATAACTGGAAACTCAGTTTTCAGATCCCAAGTACTTATATTAGCTCGGAATTTTTCGCGTCATGAAAAAGGTCCTCAATCTGCCCGGGACCAAGAAATCTCCACGTTTCATGGTATTTCTAAACGTATGGCGTCGATAACTGGAAACTCAGTTTTCAGATCCCAAGTACTTATATTAGCTCGGAATTTTTCGCGTCATGAAAAAGGTCCCCAATCTGCCCGGGACCAAGAAATCTCCACGTTTCATTGTATTTCTAAACGTATGGCGTCGATAACTGGAAACTCAGTTTTCAGATCCCAAGTACTTATATCAGCTCGGAATTTTTCGCGTCATGAAAAAGGTCCCCAATCTGCCCGGGACCAAGAAATCTCCACGTTTCATTGTATTTCTAAACGAATGGCGTCGATAACTGGAAACTCAATTTTCAGATCCCAAGTACTTATATCAGCTCGGAATTTTTCGCGTCATGAAAAAGGTCCCCAATCTGCCCGGGACCAAGAAATCTCCACGTTTCATTGTATTTCTAAACGTATGGCGTCGATAACTGGAAACTCAATTTTCAGATCCCAAGTACTTATATCAGCTCGGAATTTTTCGCGTCATGAAAAAGGTCCCCAATCTGCCCGGGACCAAGAAATCTCCACGTTTCATTGTATTTCTAAACGAATGGCGTCGATAACTGGAAACTCAATTTTCAGATCCCAAGTACTTATATCAGCTCGGAATTTTTCGCGTCATGAAAAAGGTCCCCAATCTGCCCGGGACCAAGAAATCTCCACGTTTCATTGTATTTCTAAACGAATGGCGTCGATAACTGGAAACTCAGTTTTCAGATCCCAAGTACTTATATGAGCTCGGAATTTTTCGCGTCATGAAAAAATTACCCAATCAGCCCGGGACCAAGAAATCTCCACGTTTCATGGTATTTCTAAACGTATGGCGTCGATAACTGGAAACTCAGTTTTCAGATCCCAAGTACTTATATTAGCTCGGAATTTTTCGCGTCATGAAAAAGGTCCCCAATCTGCCCGGGACCAAGAAATCTCCACGTTTCATTGTATTTCTAAACGTATGGCGTCGATAACTGGAAACTCAGTTTTCAGATCCCAAGTACTTATATTAGCTCGGAATTTTTCGCGTCATGAAAAAGGTCCCCAATCTGCCCGGGACCAAGAAATCTCCACGTTTCATTGTATTTCTAAACGAATGGCGTCGATAACTGGAAACTCAGTTTTCAGATCCCAAGTAATTATATTAGCTCGGAATTTTTCGCGTCATGAAAAAGGTCCCCAATCTGCCCGGGACCAAGAAATCTCCACGTTTCATGGTATTTCTAAACGTATGGCGTCGATAACTGGAAACTCAATTTTCAGATCCCAAGTACTTATATCAGCTCGGAATTTTTCGCGTCATGAAAAAGGTCCCCAATCAGCCCGGGACCAAGAAATCTCCACGTTTCATTGTATTTCTAAACGAATGGCGTCGATAACTGGAAACTCAGTTTTCAGATCCCAAGTACTTATATTAGCTCGGAATTTTTCGCGTCATGAAAAAGGTCCCCAATCTGCCCGGGACCAAGAAATCTCCACGTTTCATGGTATTTCTAAACGTATGGCGTCGATAACTGGAAACTCAGTTTTCAGATCCCAAGTACTTATATGAGCTCGGAATTTTTCGCGTCATGAAAAAATTACCCAATCAGCCCGGGACCAAGAAATCTCCACGTTTCATGGTATTTCTAAACGTATGGCGTCGATAACTGGAAACTCAGTTTTCAGATCCCAAGTACTTATATTAGCTCGGAATTTTTCGCGTCATGAAAAAATTACCCAATCAGCAAGGGACCAAGAAATCTCCACGTTTCATTGTATTTCTAAACGTATGGCGTCGATAACTGGAAACTCAGTTTTCAGATCCCAAGTACTTATATTAGCTCGGAATTTTTCGCGTCATGAAAAAGGTCCCCAATCAGCCCGGGACCAAGAAATCTCCACGTTTCATTGTATTTCTAAACGAATGGCGTCGATAACTGGAAACTCAGTTTTCAGATCCCAAGTACTTATATTAGCTCGGAATTTTTCGCGTCATGAAAAAGGTCCCCAATCTGCCCGGGACCAAGAAATCTCCACGTTTCATGGTATTTCTAAACGTATGGCGTCGATAACTGGAAACTCAATTTTCAGATCCCAAGTACTTATATCAGCTCGGAATTTTTCGCGTCATGAAAAAGGTCCCCAATCTGCCCGGGACCAAGAAATCTCCACGTTTCATTGTATTTCTAAACGTATGGCGTCGATAACTGGAAACTCAATTTTCAGATCCCAAGTACTTATATCAGCTCGGAATTTTTCGCGTCATGAAAAAGGTCCCCAATCTGCCCGGGACCAAGAAATCTCTACGTTTCATTGTATTTCTAAACGAATGGCGTCGATAACTGGAAACTCAATTTTCAGATCCCAAGTACTTATATCAGCTCGGAATTTTTCGCGTCATGAAAAAGGTCCCCAATCTGCCCGGGACCAAGAAATCTCCACGTTTCATTGTATTTCTAAACGAATGGCGTCGATAACTGGAAACTCAGTTTTCAGATCCCAAGTACTTATATGAGCTCGGAATTTTTCGCGTCATGAAAAAATTACCCAATCAGCCCGGGACCAAGAAATCTCCACGTTTCATGGTATTTCTAAACGTATGGCGTCGATAACTGGAAACTCAGTTTTCAGATCCCAAGTACTTATATTAGCTCGGAATTTTTCGCGTCATGAAAAAGGTCCGCAATCTGCCCGGGACCAAGAAATCTCCACGTTTCATTGTATTTCTAAACGTATGGCGTCGATAACTGGAAACTCAGTTTTCAGATCCCAAGTACTTATATTAGCTCGGAATTTTTCGCATCATGAAAAAGGTCCCCAATCTGCCCGGGACCAAGAAATCTCCACGTTTCATTGTATTTCTAAACGAATGGCGTCGATAACTGGAAACTCAATTTTCAGATCCCAAGTACTTATATCAGCTCGGAATTTTTCGCGTCATGAAAAAGGTCCCCAATCTGCCCGGGACCAAGAAATCTCCACGTTTCATTGTATTTCTAAACGTATGGCGTCGATAACTGGAAACTCAATTTTCAGATCCCAAGTACTTATATCAGCTCGGAATTTTTCGCGTCATGAAAAAGGTCCCCAATCTGCCCGGGACCAAGAAATCTCCACGTTTCATTGTATTTCTAAACGAATGGCGTCGATAACTGGAAACTCAATTTTCAGATCCCAAGTACTTATATCAGCTCGGAATTTTTCGCGTCATGAAAAAGGTCCCCAATCTGCCCGGGACCAAGAAATCTCCACGTTTCATTGTATTTCTAAACGAATGGCGTCGATAACTGGAAACTCAGTTTTCAGATCCCAAGTACTTATATGAGCTCGGAATTTTTTGCGTCATGAAAAAATTACCCAATCAGCCCGGGACCAAGAAATCTCCACGTTTCATGGTATTTCTAAACGTATGGCGTCGATAACTGGAAACTCAGTTTTCAGATCCCAAGTACTTATATTAGCTCGGAATTTTTCGCGTCATGAAAAAGGTCCCCAATCTGCCCGGGACCAAGAAATCTCCACGTTTCATTGTATTTCTAAACGTATGGCGTCGATAACTGGAAACTCAGTTTTCAGATCCCAAGTACTTATATTAGCTCGGAATTTTTCGCGTCATGAAAAAGGTCCCCAATCTGCCCGGGACCAAGAAATCTCCACGTTTCATTGTATTTCTAAACGTATGGCGTCGATAACTGGAAACTCAATTTTCAGATCCCAAGTACTTATATCAGCTCGGAATTTTTCGCGTCATGAAAAAGGTCCCCAATCTGCCCGGGACCAAGAAATCTCCACGTTTCATTGTATTTCTAAACGAATGGCGTCGATAACTGGAAACTCAGTTTTCAGATCCCAAGTACTTATATGAGCTCGGAATTTTTCGCGTCATGAAAAAATTACCCAATCAGCCCGGGACCAAGAAATCTCCACGTTTCATGGTATTTCTAAACGTATGGCGTCGATAACTGGAAACTCAGTTTTCAGATCCCAAGTACTTATATTAGCTCGGAATTTTTCGCGTCATGAAAAAGGTCCCCAATCTGCCCGGGACCAAGAAATCTCCACGTTTCATTGTATTTCTAAACGTATGGCGTCGATAACTGGAAACTCAGTTTTCAGATCCCAAGTACTTATATTAGCTCGGAATTTTTCGCGTCATGAAAAAGGTCCCCAATCTGCCCGGGACCAAGAAATCTCCACGTTTCATTGTATTTCTAAACGAATGGCGTCGATAACTGGAAACTCAATTTTCAGATCCCAAGTACTTATATCAGCTCGGAATTTTTCGCGTCATGAAAAAGGTCCCCAATCTGCCCGGGACCAAGAAATCTCCACGTTTCATTGTATTTCTAAACGTATGGCGTCGATAACTGGAAACTCAATTTTCAGATCCCAAGTACTTATATCAGCTCGGAATTTTTCGCGTCATGAAAAAGGTCCCCAATCTGCCCGGGACCAAGAAATCTCCACGTTTCATTGTATTTCTAAACGAATGGCGTCGATAACTGGAAACTCAATTTTCAGATCCCAAGTACTTATATCAGCTCGGAATTTTTCGCGTCATGAAAAAGGTCCCCAATCTGCCCGGGACCAAGAAATCTCCACGTTTCATTGTATTTCTAAACGAATGGCGTCGATAACTGGAAACTCAGTTTTCAGATCCCAAGTACTTATATGAGCTCGGAATTTTTCGCGTCATGAAAAAATTACCCAATCAGCCCGGGACCAAGAAATCTCCACGTTTCATGGTATTTCTAAACGTATGGCGTCGATAACTGGAAACTCAGTTTTCAGATCCCAAGTACTTATATTAGCTCGGAATTTTTCGCGTCATGAAAAAGGTCCCCAATCTGCCCGGGACCAAGAAATCTCCACGTTTCATTGTATTTCTAAACGTATGGCGTCGATAACTGGAAACTCAGTTTTCAGATCCCAAGTACTTATATTAGCTCGGAATTTTTCGCGTCATGAAAAAGGTCCCCAATCTGCCCGGGACCAAGAAATCTCCACGTTTCATTGTATTTCTAAACGTATGGCGTCGATAACTGGAAACTCAATTTTCAGATCCCAAGTACTTATATCAGCTCGGAATTTTTCGCGTCATGAAAAAGGTCCCCAATCTGCCCGGGACCAAGAAATCTCCACGTTTCATTGTATTTCTAAACGAATGGCGTCGATAACTGGAAACTCAGTTTTCAGATCCCAAGTACTTATATGAGCTCGGAATTTTTCGCGTCATGAAAAAATTACCCAATCAGCCCGGGACCAAGAAATCTCCACGTTTCATGGTATTTCTAAACGTATGGCGTCGATAACTGGAAACTCAGTTTTCAGATCCCAAGTACTTATATTAGCTCGGAATTTTTCGCGTCATGAAAAAGGTCCCCAATCTGCCCGGGACCAAGAAATCTCCACGTTTCATTGTATTTCTAAACGTATGGCGTCGATAACTGGAAACTCAGTTTTCAGATCCCAAGTACTTATATCAGCTCGGAATTTTTCGCGTCATGAAAAAGGTCCCCAATCTGCCCGGGACCAAGAAATCTCCACGTTTCATTGTATTTCTAAACGAATGGCGTCGATAACTGGAAACTCAATTTTCAGATCCCAAGTACTTATATCAGCTCGGAATTTTTCGCGTCATGAAAAAGGTCCCCAATCTGCCCGGGACCAAGAAATCTCCACGTTTCATTGTATTTCTAAACGTATGGCGTCGATAACTGGAAACTCAATTTTCAGATCCCAAGTACTTATATCAGCTCGGAATTTTTCGCGTCATGAAAAAGGTCCCCAATCTGCCCGGGACCAAGAAATCTCCACGTTTCATTGTATTTCTAAACGAATGGCGTCGATAACTGGAAACTCAATTTTCAGATCCCAAGTACTTATATCAGCTCGGAATTTTTCGCGTCATGAAAAAGGTCCCCAATCTGCCCGGGACCAAGAAATCTCCACGTTTCATTGTATTTCTAAACGAATGGCGTCGATAACTGGAAACTCAGTTTTCAGATCCCAAGTACTTATATGAGCTCGGAATTTTTCGCGTCATGAAAAAATTACCCAATCAGCCCGGGACCAAGAAATCTCCACGTTTCATGGTATTTCTAAACGTATGGCGTCGATAACTGGAAACTCAGTTTTCAGATCCCAAGTACTTATATTAGCTCGGAATTTTTCGCGTCATGAAAAAGGTCCCCAATCTGCCCGGGACCAAGAAATCTCCACGTTTCATTGTATTTCTAAACGTATGGCGTCGATAACTGGAAACTCAGTTTTCAGATCCCAAGTACTTATATTAGCTCGGAATTTTTCGCGTCATGAAAAAGGTCCCCAATCTGCCCGGGACCAAGAAATCTCCACGTTTCATTGTATTTCTAAACGTATGGCGTCGATAACTGGAAACTCAATTTTCAGATCCCAAGTACTTATATCAGCTCGGAATTTTTCGCGTCATGAAAAAGGTCCCCAATCTGCCCGGGACCAAGAAATCTCCACGTTTCATTGTATTTCTAAACGAATGGCGTCGATAACTGGAAACTCAGTTTTCAGATCCCAAGTACTTATATGAGCTCGGAATTTTTCGCGTCATGAAAAAATTACCCAATCAGCCCGGGACCAAGAAATCTCCACGTTTCATGGTATTTCTAAACGTATGGCGTCGATAACTGGAAACTCAGTTTTCAGATCCCAAGTACTTATATTAGCTCGGAATTTTTCGCGTCATGAAAAAGGTCCCCAATCTGCCCGGGACCAAGAAATCTCCACGTTTCATTGTATTTCTAAACGTATGGCGTCGATAACTGGAAACTCAGTTTTCAGATCCCAAGTACTTATATCAGCTCGGAATTTTTCGCGTCATGAAAAAGGTCCCCAATCTGCCCGGGACCAAGAAATCTCCACGTTTCATTGTATTTCTAAACGAATGGCGTCGATAACTGGAAACTCAATTTTCAGATCCCAAGTACTTATATCAGCTCGGAATTTTTCGCGTCATGAAAAAGGTCCCCAATCTGCCCGGGACCAAGAAATCTCCACGTTTCATTGTATTTCTAAACGTATGGCGTCGATAACTGGAAACTCAATTTTCAGATCCCAAGTACTTATATCAGCTCGGAATTTTTCGCGTCATGAAAAAGGTCCCCAATCTGCCCGGGACCAAGAAATCTCCACGTTTCATTGTATTTCTAAACGAATGGCGTCGATAACTGGAAACTCAATTTTCAGATCCCAAGTACTTATATCAGCTCGGAATTTTTCGCGTCATGAAAAAGGTCCCCAATCTGCCCGGGACCAAGAAATCTCCACGTTTCATTGTATTTCTAAACGAATGGCGTCGATAACTGGAAACTCAGTTTTCAGATCCCAAGTACTTATATGAGCTCGGAATTTTTCGCGTCATGAAAAAATTACCCAATCAGCCCGGGACCAAGAAATCTCCACGTTTCATGGTATTTCTAAACGTATGGCGTCGATAAATGGAAACTCAGTTTTCAGATCCCAAGTACTCATATTAGCTCGGAATTTTTCGCGTCATGAAAAAGGTCCCCAATCTGCCCGGGACCAAGAAATCTCCACGTTTCATTGTATTTCTAAACGTATGGCGTCGATAACTGGAAACTCAGTTTTCAGATCCCAAGTACTTATATTAGCTCGGAATTTTTCGCGTCATGAAAAAGGTCCCCAATCTGCCCGGGACCAAGAAATCTCCACGTTTCATTGTATTTCTAAACGAATGGCGTCGATAACTGGAAACTCAGTTTTCAGATCCCAAGTAATTATATTAGCTCGGAATTTTTCGCGTCATGAAAAAGGTCCCCAATCTGCCCGGGACCAAGAAATCTCCACGTTTCATGGTATTTCTAAACGTATGGCGTCGATAACTGGAAACTCAATTTTCAGATCCCAAGTACTTATATCAGCTCCGAATTTTTCGCGTCATGAAAAAGGTCCCCAATCAGCCCGGGACCAAGAAATCTCCACGTTTCATTGTATTTCTAAACGAATGGCGTCGATAACTGGAAACTCAGTTTTCAGATCCCAAGTACTTATATTAGCTCGGAATTTTTCGCGTCATGAAAAAGGTCCCCAATCTGCCCGGGACCAAGAAATCTCCACGTTTCATGGTATTTCTAAACGTATGGCGTCGATAACTGGAAACTCAGTTTTCAGATCCCAAGTACTTATATGAGCTCGGAATTTTTCGCGTCATGAAAAAATTACCCAATCAGCCCGGGACCAAGAAATCTCCACGTTTCATGGTATTTCTAAACGTATGGCGTCGATAACTGGAAACTCAGTTTTCAGATCCCAAGTACTTATATTAGCTCTGAATTTTTCGCGTCATGAAAAAATTACCCAATCAGCAAGGGACCAAGAAATCTCCACGTTTCATTGTATTTCTAAACGTATGGCGTCGATAACTGGAAACTCAGTTTTCAGATCCCAAGTACTTATATTAGCTCGGAATTTTTCGCGTCATGAAAAAGGTCCCCAATCAGCCCGGGACCAAGAAATCTCCACGTTTCATTGTATTTCTAAACGAATGGCGTCGATAACTGGAAACTCAGTTTTCAGATCCCAAGTACTTATATTAGCTCGGAATTTTTCGCGTCATGAAAAATGTCCCCAATCTGCCCGGGACCAAGAAATCTCCACGTTTCATGGTATTTCTAAACGTATGGCGTCGATAACTGGAAACTCAATTTTCAGATCCCAAGTACTTATATCAGCTCGGAATTTTTCGCGTCATGAAAAAGGTCCCCAATCTGCCCGGGACCAAGAAATCTCCACGTTTCATTGTATTTCTAAACGTATGGCGTCGATAACTGGAAACTCAATTTTCAGATCCCAAGTACTTATATCAGCTCGGAATTTTTCGCGTCATGAAAAAGGTCCCCAATCTGCCCGGGACCAAGAAATCTCTACGTTTCATTGTATTTCTAAACGAATGGCGTCGATAACTGGAAACTCAATTTTCAGATCCCAAGTACTTATATCAGCTCGGAATTTTTCGCGTCATGAAAAAGGTCCCCAATCTGCCCGGGACCAAGAAATCTCCAC
Source organism: Perithous albicinctus (assembly GCA_964016905.1). NCBI lineage: Eukaryota > Metazoa > Arthropoda > Insecta > Hymenoptera > Ichneumonidae > Perithous > Perithous albicinctus. The sequence continues at coordinate 3,745,693 of OZ024694.1, read as the reverse complement.
GTTTCATTGTATTTCTAAACGAATGGCGTCGATAACTGGAAACTCAGTTTTCAGATCCCAAGTACTTATATGAGCTCGGAATTTTTCGCGTCATGAAAAAATTACCCAATCAGCCCGGGACCAAGAAATCTCCACGTTTCATGGTATTTCTAAACGTATGGCGTCGATAACTGGAAACTCAGTTTTCAGATCCCAAGTACTTATATTAGCTCGGAATTTTTCGCGTCGAGAAAAAGGTCCCCAATCTGCCCGGGACCAAGAAATCTCCACGTTTCATTGTATTTCTAAACGTATGGCGTCGATAACTGGAAACTCAGTTTTCAGATCCCAAGTACTTATATTAGCTCGGAATTTTTCGCATCATGAAAAAGGTCCCCAATCTGCCCGGGACCAAGAAATCTCCACGTTTCATTGTATTTCTAAACGAATGGCGTCGATAACTGGAAACTCAATTTTCAGATCCCAAGTACTTATATCAGCTCGGAATTTTTCGCGTCATGAAAAAGGTCCCCAATCTGCCCGGGACCAAGAAATCTCCACGTTTCATTGTATTTCTAAACGTATGGCGTCGATAACTGGAAACTCAATTTTCAGATCCCAAGTACTTATATCAGCTCGGAATTTTTCGCGTCATGAAAAAGGTCCCCAATCTGCCCGGGACCAAGAAATCTCCACGTTTCATTGTATTTCTAAACGAATGGCGTCGATAACTGGAAACTCAATTTTCAGATCCCAAGTACTTATATCAGCTCGGAATTTTTCGCGTCATGAAAAAGGTCCCCAATCTGCCCGGGACCAAGAAATCTCCACGTTTCATTGTATTTCTAAACGAATGGCGTCGATAACTGGAAACTCAGTTTTCAGATCCCAAGTACTTATATGAGCTCGGAATTTTTTGCGTCATGAAAAAATTACCCAATCAGCCCGGGACCAAGAAATCTCCACGTTTCATGGTATTTCTAAACGTATGGCGTCGATAACTGGAAACTCAGTTTTCAGATCCCAAGTACTTATATTAGCTCGGAATTTTTCGCGTCATGAAAAAGGTCCCCAATCTGCCCGGGACCAAGAAATCTCCACGTTTCATTGTATTTCTAAACGTATGGCGTCGATAACTGGAAACTCAGTTTTCAGATCCCAAGTACTTATATTAGCTCGGAATTTTTCGCGTCATGAAAAAGGTCCCCAATCTGCCCGGGACCAAGAAATCTCCACGTTTCATTGTATTTCTAAACGTATGGCGTCGATAACTGGAAACTCAATTTTCAGATCCCAAGTACTTATATCAGCTCGGAATTTTTCGCGTCATGAAAAAGGTCCCCAATCTGCCCGGGACCAAGAAATCTCCACGTTTCATTGTATTTCTAAACGAATGGCGTCGATAACTGGAAACTCAGTTTTCAGATCCCAAGTACTTATATGAGCTCGGAATTTTTCGCGTCATGAAAAAATTACCCAATCAGCCCGGGACCAAGAAATCTCCACGTTTCATGGTATTTCTAAACGTATGGCGTCGATAACTGGAAACTCAGTTTTCAGATCCCAAGTACTTATATTAGCTCGGAATTTTTCGCGTCATGAAAAAGGTCCCCAATCTGCCCGGGACCAAGAAATCTCCACGTTTCATTGTATTTCTAAACGTATGGCGTCGATAACTGGAAACTCAGTTTTCAGATCCCAAGTACTTATATTAGCTCGGAATTTTTCGCGTCATGAAAAAGGTCCCCAATCTGCCCGGGACCAAGAAATCTCCACGTTTCATTGTATTTCTAAACGAATGGCGTCGATAACTGGAAACTCAATTTTCAGATCCCAAGTACTTATATCAGCTCGGAATTTTTCGCGTCATGAAAAAGGTCCCCAATCTGCCCGGGACCAAGAAATCTCCACGTTTCATTGTATTTCTAAACGTATGGCGTCGATAACTGGAAACTCAATTTTCAGATCCCAAGTACTTATATCAGCTCGGAATTTTTCGCGTCATGAAAAAGGTCCCCAATCTGCCCGGGACCAAGAAATCTCCACGTTTCATTGTATTTCTAAACGAATGGCGTCGATAACTGGAAACTCAATTTTCAGATCCCAAGTACTTATATCAGCTCGGAATTTTTCGCGTCATGAAAAAGGTCCCCAATCTGCCCGGGACCAAGAAATCTCCACGTTTCATTGTATTTCTAAACGAATGGCGTCGATAACTGGAAACTCAGTTTTCAGATCCCAAGTACTTATATGAGCTCGGAATTTTTCGCGTCATGAAAAAATTACCCAATCAGCCCGGGACCAAGAAATCTCCACGTTTCATGGTATTTCTAAACGTATGGCGTCGATAACTGGAAACTCAGTTTTCAGATCCCAAGTACTTATATTAGCTCGGAATTTTTCGCGTCATGAAAAAGGTCCCCAATCTGCCCGGGACCAAGAAATCTCCACGTTTCATTGTATTTCTAAACGTATGGCGTCGATAACTGGAAACTCAGTTTTCAGATCCCAAGTACTTATATTAGCTCGGAATTTTTCGCGTCATGAAAAAGGTCCCCAATCTGCCCGGGACCAAGAAATCTCCACGTTTCATTGTATTTCTAAACGTATGGCGTCGATAACTGGAAACTCAATTTTCAGATCCCAAGTACTTATATCAGCTCGGAATTTTTCGCGTCATGAAAAAGGTCCCCAATCTGCCCGGGACCAAGAAATCTCCACGTTTCATTGTATTTCTAAACGAATGGCGTCGATAACTGGAAACTCAGTTTTCAGATCCCAAGTACTTATATGAGCTCGGAATTTTTCGCGTCATGAAAAAATTACCCAATCAGCCCGGGACCAAGAAATCTCCACGTTTCATGGTATTTCTAAACGTATGGCGTCGATAACTGGAAACTCAGTTTTCAGATCCCAAGTACTTATATTAGCTCGGAATTTTTCGCGTCATGAAAAAGGTCCCCAATCTGCCCGGACCAAGAAATCTCCACGTTTCATTGTATTTCTAAACGTATGGCGTCGATAACTGGAAACTCAGTTTTCAGATCCCAAGTACTTATATTAGCTCGGAATTTTTCGCGTCATGAAAAAGGTCCCCAATCAGCCCGGGACCAAGAAATCTCCACGTTTCATTGTATTTCTAAACGAATGGCGTCGATAACTGGAAACTCAGTTTTCAGATCCCAAGTACTTATATTAGCTCGGAATTTTTCGCGTCATGAAAAAGGTCCCCAATCTGCCCGGGACCAAGAAATCTCCACGTTTCATGGTATTTCTAAACGTATGGCGTCGATAACTGGAAACTCAATTTTCAGATCCCAAGTACTTATATCAGCTCGGAATTTTTCGCGTCATGAAAAAATTACCCAATCAGCCCGGGACCAAGAAATCTCCACGTTTCACGGTATTTCTAGACGTATGGCGTCGATAACTGGAAACTCAATTTTCAGATCCCAAGTACTTATATCAGCTCGGAATTTTTCGCGTCATGAAAAAGGTCCCCAATCTGCCCGGGACCAAGAAATCTCCACGTTTCATTGTATTTCTAAACGAATGGCGTCGATAACTGGAAACTCAGTTTTCAGATCCCAAGTACTTATATGAGCTCGGAATTTTTCGCGTCATGAAAAAATTACCCAATCAGCCCGGGACCAAGAAATCTCCACGTTTCATTGTATTTCTAAACGTATGGCGTCGATAACTGGAAACTCAGTTTTCAGATCCCAAGTACTTATATTAGCTCGGAATTTTTCGCGTCATGAAAAAGGTCCCCAATCTGCCCGGGACCAAGAAATCTCCACGTTTCATTGTATTTCTAAACGAATGGCGTCGATAACTGGAAACTCAATTTTCAGATCCCAAGTACTTATATCAGCTCGGAATTTTTCGCGTCATGAAAAAGGTCCCCAATCTGCCCGGGACCAAGAAATCTCCACGTTTCATTGTATTTCTAAACGTATGGCGTCGATAACTGGAAACTCAGTTTTCAGATCCCAAGTACTTATATCAGCTCGGAATTTTTCGCGTCATGAAAAAGGTCCCCAATCTGCCCGGGACCAAGAAATCTCCACGTTTCATTGTATTTCTAAACGAATGGCGTCGATAACTGGAAACTCAATTTTCAGATCCCAAGTACTTATATCAGCTCGGAATTTTTCGCGTCATGAAAAAGGTCCCCAATCTGCCCGGGACCAAGAAATCTCCACGTTTCATTGTATTTCTAAACGTATGGCGTCGATAACTGGAAACTCAATTTTCAGATCCCAAGTACTTATATCAGCTCGGAATTTTTCGCGTCATGAAAAAGGTCCCCAATCTGCCCGGGACCAAGAAATCTCCACGTTTCATTGTATTTCTAAACGAATGGCGTCGATAACTGGAAACTCAATTTTCAGATCCCAAGTACTTATATCAGCTCGGAATTTTTCGCGTCATGAAAAAGGTCCCCAATCTGCCCGGGACCAAGAAATCTCCACGTTTCATTGTATTTCTAAACGAATGGCGTCGATAACTGGAAACTCAGTTTTCAGATCCCAAGTACTTATATGAGCTCGGAATTTTTCGCGTCATGAAAAAATTACCCAATCAGCCCGGGACCAAGAAATCTCCACGTTTCATGGTATTTCTAAACGTATGGCGTCGATAACTGGAAACTCAGTTTTCAGATCCCAAGTACTTATATTAGCTCGGAATTTTTCGCGTCATGAAAAAGGTCCCCAATCTGCCCGGGACCAAGAAATCTCCACGTTTCATTGTATTTCTAAACGTATGGCGTCGATAACTGGAAACTCAGTTTTCAGATCCCAAGTACTTATATGAGCTCGGAATTTTTCGCGTCATGAAAAAGGTCCCCAATCTGCCCGGGACCAAGAAATCTCCACGTTTCATTGTATTTCTAAACGTATGGGGTCGATAACTGGAAACTCAATTTTCAGATCCCAAGTACTTATATCAGCTCGGAATTTTTCGCGTCATGAAAAAGGTCCCCAATCTGCCCGGGACCAAGAAATCTCCACGTTTCATTGTATTTCTAAACGAATGGCGTCGATAACTGGAAACTCAGTTTTCAGATCGCAAGTACTTATATGAGCTCGGAATTTTTCGCGTCATGAAAAAATTACCCAATCAGCCCGGGACCAAGAAATCTCCACGTTTCATTGTATTTCTAAACGAATGGCGTCGATAACTGGAAACTCAGTTTTCAGATCCCAAGTACTTATATTAGCTCGGAATTTTTCGCGTCATGAAAAAGGTCCCCAATCTGCCCGGGACCAAGAAATCTACACGTTTCATGGTATTTCTAAACGTATGGCGTCGATAACTGGAAACTCAATTTTCAGATCCCAAGTACTTATATCAGCTCGGAATTTTTCGCGTCATGAAAAAATTAACCAATCAGCCCGGGACCAAGAAATCTCCACGTTTCACGGTATTTCTAAACGTATGGCGTCGATAACTGGAAACTCAATTTTCAGATCCCAAGTACTTATATCAGCTCGGAATTTTTCGCGTCATGAAAAAGGTCCCCAATCAGCCCGGGACCAAGAAATCTCCACGTTTCATTGTATTTCTAAACGAATGGCGTCGATAACTGGAAACTCAGTTTTCAGATCCCAAGTACTTATATTAGCTCGGAATTTTTCGCGTCATGAAAAAGGTCCCCAATCTGCCCGGGACCAAGAAATCTCCACGTTTCATGGTATTTCTAAACGTATGGCGTCGATAACTGGAAACTCAGTTTTCAGATCCCAAGTACTTATATTAGCTCGGAATTTTTCGCGTCATGAAAAAGGTCCCCAATCTGCCCGGGACCAAGAAATCTCCACGTTTCATTGTATTTCTAAACGTATGGCGTCGATAACTGGAAACTCAGTTTTCAGATCCCAAGTACTTATATCAGCTCGGAATTTTTCGCGTCATGAAAAAGGTCCCCAATCTGCCCGGGACCAAGAAATCTCCGCGTTTCATTGTATTTCTAAACGAATGGCGTCGATAACTGGAAACTCAATTTTCAGATCCCAAGTACTTATATCAGCTCGGAATTTTTCGCGTCATGAAAAAGGTCCCCAATCTGCCCGGGACCAAGAAATCTCCACGTTTCATTGTATTTCTAAACGTATGGCGTCGATAACTGGAAACTCAATTTTCAGATCCCAAGTACTTATATCAGCTCGGAATTTTTCGCGTCATGAAAAAGGTCCCCAATCTGCCCGGGACCAAGAAATCTCCACGTTTCATTGTATTTCTAAACGAATGGCGTCGATAACTGGAAACTCAATTTTCAGATCCCAAGTACTTATATCAGCTCGGAATTTTTCGCGTCATGAAAAAGGTCCCCAATCTGCCCGGGACCAAGAAATCTCCACGTTTCATTGTATTTCTAAACGAATGGCGTCGATAACTGGAAACTCAGTTTTCAGATCCCAAGTACTTATATGAGCTCGGAATTTTTCGCGTCATGAAAAAATTACCCAATCAGCCCGGGACCAAGAAATCTCCACGTTTCATGGTATTTCTAAACGTATGGCGTCGATAACTGGAAACTCAGTTTTCAGATCCCAAGTACTTATATTAGCTCGGAATTTTTCGCGTCATGAAAAAGGTCCCCAATCTGCCCGGGACCAAGAAATCTCCACGTTTCATTGTATTTCTAAACGTATGGCGTCGATAACTGGAAACTCAGTTTTCAGATCCCAAGTACTTATATTAGCTCGGAATTTTTCGCGTCATGAAAAAGGTCCCCAATCTGCCCGGGACCAAGAAATCTCCACGTTTCATTGTATTTCTAAACGAATGGCGTCGATAACTGGAAACTCAGTTTTCAGATCCCAAGTACTTATATGAGCTCGGAATTTTTCGCGTCATGAAAAAATTACCCAATCAGCCCGGGACCAAGAAATCTCCACGTTTCATTGTATTTCTAAACGAATGGCGTCGATAACTGGAAACTCAGTTTTCAGATCCCAAGTACTTATATTAGCTCGGAATTTTTCGCGTCATGAAAAAGGTCCCCAATCTGCCCGGGACCAAGAAATCTACACGTTTCATGGTATTTCTAAACGTATGGCGTCGATAACTGGAAACTCAATTTTCAGATCCCAAGTACTTATATCAGCTCGGAATTTTTCGCGTCATGAAAAAATTAACCAATCAGCCCGGGACCAAGAAATCTCCACGTTTCACGGTATTTCTAAACGTATGGCGTCGATAACTGGAAACTCAATTTTCAGATCCCAAGTACTTATATCAGCTCGGAATTTTTCGCGTCATGAAAAAGGTCCCCAATCAGCCCGGGACCAAGAAATCTCCACGTTTCATTGTATTTCTAAACGAATGGCGTCGATAACTGGAAACTCAGTTTTCAGATCCCAAGTACTTATATTAGCTCGGAATTTTTCGCGTCATGAAAAAGGTCCTCAATCTGCCCGGGACCAAGAAATCTCCACGTTTCATGGTATTTCTAAACGTATGGCGTCGATAACTGGAAACTCAGTTTTCAGATCCCAAGTACTTATATTAGCTCGGAATTTTTCGCGTCATGAAAAAGGTCCCCAATCTGCCCGGGACCAAGAAATCTCCACGTTTCATTGTATTTCTAAACGTATGGCGTCGATAACTGGAAACTCAGTTTTCAGATCCCAAGTACTTATATCAGCTCGGAATTTTTCGCGTCATGAAAAAGGTCCCCAATCTGCCCGGGACCAAGAAATCTCCACGTTTCATTGTATTTCTAAACGAATGGCGTCGATAACTGGAAACTCAATTTTCAGATCCCAAGTACTTATATCAGCTCGGAATTTTTCGCGTCATGAAAAAGGTCCCCAATCTGCCCGGGACCAAGAAATCTCCACGTTTCATTGTATTTCTAAACGTATGGCGTCGATAACTGGAAACTCAATTTTCAGATCCCAAGTACTTATATCAGCTCGGAATTTTTCGCGTCATGAAAAAGGTCCCCAATCTGCCCGGGACCAAGAAATCTCCACGTTTCATTGTATTTCTAAACGAATGGCGTCGATAACTGGAAACTCAATTTTCAGATCCCAAGTACTTATATCAGCTCGGAATTTTTCGCGTCATGAAAAAGGTCCCCAATCTGCCCGGGACCAAGAAATCTCCACGTTTCATTGTATTTCTAAACGAATGGCGTCGATAACTGGAAACTCAGTTTTCAGATCCCAAGTACTTATATGAGCTCGGAATTTTTCGCGTCATGAAAAAATTACCCAATCAGCCCGGGACCAAGAAATCTCCACGTTTCATGGTATTTCTAAACGTATGGCGTCGATAACTGGAAACTCAGTTTTCAGATCCCAAGTACTTATATTAGCTCGGAATTTTTCGCGTCATGAAAAAGGTCCCCAATCTGCCCGGGACCAAGAAATCTCCACGTTTCATTGTATTTCTAAACGTATGGCGTCGATAACTGGAAACTCAGTTTTCAGATCCCAAGTACTTATATTAGCTCGGAATTTTTCGCGTCATGAAAAAGGTCCCCAATCTGCCCGGGACCAAGAAATCTCCACGTTTCATTGTATTTCTAAACGAATGGCGTCGATAACTGGAAACTCAGTTTTCAGATCCCAAGTAATTATATTAGCTCGGAATTTTTCGCGTCATGAAAAAGGTCCCCAATCTGCCCGGGACCAAGAAATCTCCACGTTTCATGGTATTTCTAAACGTATGGCGTCGATAACTGGAAACTCAATTTTCAGATCCCAAGTACTTATATCAGCTCGGAATTTTTCGCGTCATGAAAAAATTACCCAATCAGCCCGGGACCAAGAAATCTCCACGTTTCACGGTATTTCTAAACGTATGGCGTCGATAACTGGAAACTCAATTTTCAGATCCCAAGTACTTATATCAGCTCGGAATTTTTCGCGTCATGAAAAAGGTCCCCAATCAGCCCGGGACCAAGAAATCTCCACGTTTCATTGTATTTCTAAACGAATGGCGTCGATAACTGGAAACTCAGTTTTCAGATCCCAAGTACTTATATTAGCTCGGAATTTTTCGCGTCATGAAAAAGGTCCCCAATCTGCCCGGGACCAAGAAATCTCCACGTTTCATGGTATTTCTAAACGTATGGCGTCGATAACTGGAAACTCAGTTTTCAGATCCCAAGTACTTATATGAGCTCGGAATTTTTCGCGTCATGAAAAAATTACCCAATCAGCCCGGGACCAAGAAATCTCCACGTTTCATGGTATTTCTAAACGTATGGCGTCGATAACTGGAAACTCAGTTTTCAGATCCCAAGTACTTATATTAGCTCGGAATTTTTCGCGTCATGAAAAAATTACCCAATCAGCAAGGGACCAAGAAATCTCCACGTTTCATTGTATTTCTAAACGTATGGCGTCGATAACTGGAAACTCAGTTTTCAGATCCCAAGTACTTATATTAGCTCGGAATTTTTCGCGTCATGAAAAAGGTCCCCAATCAGCCCGGGACCAAGAAATCTCCACGTTTCATTGTATTTCTAAACGAATGGCGTCGATAACTGGAAACTCAGTTTTCAGATCCCAAGTACTTATATTAGCTCGGAATTTTTCGCGTCATGAAAAAGGTCCCCAATCTGCCCGGGACCAAGAAATCTCCACGTTTCATGGTATTTCTAAACGTATGGCGTCGATAACTGGAAACTCAATTTTCAGATCCCAAGTACTTATATCAGCTCGGAATTTTTCGCGTCATGAAAAAGGTCCCCAATCTGCCCGGGACCAAGAAATCTCCACGTTTCATTGTATTTCTAAACGTATGGCGTCGATAACTGGAAACTCAATTTTCAGATCCCAAGTACTTATATCAGCTCGGAATTTTTCGCGTCATGAAAAAGGTCCCCAATCTGCCCGGGACCAAGAAATCTCTACGTTTCATTGTATTTCTAAACGAATGGCGTCGATAACTGGAAACTCAATTTTCAGATCCCAAGTACTTATATCAGCTCGGAATTTTTCGCGTCATGAAAAAGGTCCCCAATCTGCCCGGGACCAAGAAATCTCCACGTTTCATTGTATTTCTAAACGAATGGCGTCGATAACTGGAAACTCAGTTTTCAGATCCCAAGTACTTATATGAGCTCGGAATTTTTCGCGTCATGAAAAAATTACCCAATCAGCCCGGGACCAAGAAATCTCCACGTTTCATGGTATTTCTAAACGTATGGCGTCGATAACTGGAAACTCAGTTTTCAGATCCCAAGTACTTATATTAGCTCGGAATTTTTCGCGTCATGAAAAAGGTCCCCAATCTGCCCGGGACCAAGAAATCTCCACGTTTCATTGTATTTCTAAACGTATGGCGTCGATAACTGGAAACTCAGTTTTCAGATCCCAAGTACTTATATTAGCTCGGAATTTTTCGCATCATGAAAAAGGTCCCCAATCTGCCCGGGACCAAGAAATCTCCACGTTTCATTGTATTTCTAAACGAATGGCGTCGATAACTGGAAACTCAATTTTCAGATCCCAAGTACTTATATCAGCTCGGAATTTTTCGCGTCATGAAAAAGGTCCCCAATCTGCCCGGGACCAAGAAATCTCCACGTTTCATTGTATTTCTAAACGTATGGCGTCGATAACTGGAAACTCAATTTTCAGATCCCAAGTACTTATATCAGCTCGGAATTTTTCGCGTCATGAAAAAGGTCCCCAATCTGCCCGGGACCAAGAAATCTCCACGTTTCATTGTATTTCTAAACGAATGGCGTCGATAACTGGAAACTCAATTTTCAGATCCCAAGTACTTATATCAGCTCGGAATTTTTCGCGTCATGAAAAAGGTCCCCAATCTGCCCGGGACCAAGAAATCTCCACGTTTCATTGTATTTCTAAATGAATGGCGTCGATAACTGGAAACTCAGTTTTCAGATCCCAAGTACTTATATGAGCTCGGAATTTTTTGCGTCATGAAAAAATTACCCAATCAGCCCGGGACCAAGAAATCTCCACGTTTCATGGTATTTCTAAACGTATGGCGTCGATAGCTGGAAACTCAGTTTTCAGATCCCAAGTACTTATATTAGCTCGGAATTTTTCGCGTCATGAAAAAGGTCCCCAATCTGCCCGGGACCAAGAAATCTCCACGTTTCATTGTATTTCTAAACGTATGGCGTCGATAACTGGAAACTCAGTTTTCAGATCCCAAGTACTTATATTAGCTCGGAATTTTTCGCGTCATGAAAAAGGTCCCCAATCTGCCCGGGACCAAGAAATCTCCACGTTTCATTGTATTTCTAAACGTATGGCGTCGATAACTGGAAACTCAATTTTCAGATCCCAAGTACTTATATCAGCTCGGAATTTTTCGCGTCATGAAAAAGGTCCCCAATCTGCCCGGGACCAAGAAATCTCCACGTTTCATTGTATTTCTAAACGAATGGCGTCGATAACTGGAAACTCAGTTTTCAGATCCCAAGTACTTATATGAGCTCGGAATTTTTCGCGTCATGAAAAAATTACCCAATCAGCCCGGGACCAAGAAATCTCCACGTTTCATGGTATTTCTAAACGTATGGCGTCGATAACTGGAAACTCAGTTTTCAGATCCCAAGTACTTATATTAGCTCGGAATTTTTCGCGTCATGAAAAAGGTCCCCAATCTGCCCGGGACCAAGAAATCTCCACGTTTCATTGTATTTCTAAACGTATGGCGTCGATAACTGGAAACTCAGTTTTCAGATCCCAAGTACTTATATTAGCTCGGAATTTTTCGCGTCATGAAAAAGGTCCCCAATCTGCCCGGGACCAAGAAATCTCCACGTTTCATTGTATTTCTAAACGAATGGCGTCGATAACTGGAAACTCAATTTTCAGATCCCAAGTACTTATATCAGCTCGGAATTTTTCGCGTCATGAAAAAGGTCCCCAATCTGCCCGGGACCAAGAAATCTCCACGTTTCATTGTATTTCTAAACGTATGGCGTCGATAACTGGAAACTCAATTTTCAGATCCCAAGTACTTATATCAGCTCGGAATTTTTCGCGTCATGAAAAAGGTCCCCAATCTGCCCGGGACCAAGAAATCTCCACGTTTCATTGTATTTCTAAACGAATGGCGTCGATAACTGGAAACTCAATTTTCAGATCCCAAGTACTTATATCAGCTCGGAATTTTTCGCGTCATGAAAAAGGTCCCCAATCTGCCCGGGACCAAGAAATCTCCACGTTTCATTGTATTTCTAAACGAATGGCGTCGATAACTGGAAACTCAGTTTTCAGATCCCAAGTACTTATATGAGCTCGGAATTTTTCGCGTCATGAAAAAATTACCCAATCAGCCCGGGACCAAGAAATCTCCACGTTTCATGGTATTTCTAAACGTATGGCGTCGATAACTGGAAACTCAGTTTTCAGATCCCAAGTACTTATATTAGCTCGGAATTTTTCGCGTCATGAAAAAGGTCCCCAATCTGCCCGGGACCAAGAAATCTCCACGTTTCATTGTATTTCTAAACGTATGGCGTCGATAACTGGAAACTCAGTTTTCAGATCCCAAGTACTTATATTAGCTCGGAATTTTTCGCGTCATGAAAAAGGTCCCCAATCTGCCCGGGACCAAGAAATCTCCACGTTTCATTGTATTTCTAAACGTATGGCGTCGATAACTGGAAACTCAATTTTCAGATCCCAAGTACTTATATCAGCTCGGAATTTTTCGCGTCATGAAAAAGGTCCCCAATCTGCCCGGGACCAAGAAATCTCCACGTTTCATTGTATTTCTAAACGAATGGCGTCGATAACTGGAAACTCAGTTTTCAGATCCCAAGTACTTATATGAGCTCGGAATTTTTCGCGTCATGAAAAAATTACCCAATCAGCCCGGGACCAAGAAATCTCCACGTTTCATGGTATTTCTAAACGTATGGCGTCGATAACTGGAAACTCAGTTTTCAGATCCCAAGTACTTATATTAGCTCGGAATTTTTCGCGTCATGAAAAAGGTCCCCAATCTGCCCGGGACCAAGAAATCTCCACGTTTCATTGTATTTCTAAACGTATGGCGTCGATAACTGGAAACTCAGTTTTCAGATCCCAAGTACTTATATTAGCTCGGAATTTTTCGCGTCATGAAAAAGGTCCCCAATCAGCCCGGGACCAAGAAATCTCCACGTTTCATTGTATTTCTAAACGAATGGCGTCGATAACTGGAAACTCAGTTTTCAGATCCCAAGTACTTATATTAGCTCGGAATTTTTCGCGTCATGAAAAAGGTCCCCAATCTGCCCGGGACCAAGAAATCTCCACGTTTCATGGTATTTCTAAACGTATGGCGTCGATAACTGGAAACTCAATTTTCAGATCCCAAGTACTTATATCAGCTCGGAATTTTTCGCGTCATGAAAAAATTACCCAATCAGCCCGGGACCAAGAAATCTCCACGTTTCACGGTATTTCTAGACGTATGGCGTCGATAACTGGAAACTCAATTTTCAGATCCCAAGTACTTATATCAGCTCGGAATTTTTCGCGTCATGAAAAAGGTCCCCAATCTGCCCGGGACCAAGAAATCTCCACGTTTCATTGTATTTCTAAACGAATGGCGTCGATAACTGGAAACTCAGTTTTCAGATCCCAAGTACTTATATGAGCTCGGAATTTTTCGCGTCATGAAAAAATTACCCAATCAGCCCGGGACCAAGAAATCTCCACGTTTCATTGTATTTCTAAACGTATGGCGTCGATAACTGGAAACTCAGTTTTCAGATCCCAAGTACTTATATTAGCTCGGAATTTTTCGCGTCATGAAAAAGGTCCCCAATCTGCCCGGGACCAAGAAATCTCCACGTTTCATTGTATTTCTAAACGAATGGCGTCGATAACTGGAAACTCAATTTTCAGATCCCAAGTACTTATATCAGCTCGGAATTTTTCGCGTCATGAAAAAGGTCCCCAATCTGCCCGGGACCAAGAAATCTCCACGTTTCATTGTATTTCTAAACGTATGGCGTCGATAACTGGAAACTCAGTTTTCAGATCCCAAGTACTTATATCAGCTCGGAATTTTTCGCGTCATGAAAAAGGTCCCCAATCTGCCCGGGACCAAGAAATCTCCACGTTTCATTGTATTTCTAAACGAATGGCGTCGATAACTGGAAACTCAATTTTCAGATCCCAAGTACTTATATCAGCTCGGAATTTTTCGCGTCATGAAAAAGGTCCCCAATCTGCCCGGGACCAAGAAATCTCCACGTTTCATTGTATTTCTAAACGTATGGCGTCGATAACTGGAAACTCAATTTTCAGATCCCAAGTACTTATATCAGCTCGGAATTTTTCGCGTCATGAAAAAGGTCCCCAATCTGCCCGGGACCAAGAAATCTCCACGTTTCATTGTATTTCTAAACGAATGGCGTCGATAACTGGAAACTCAATTTTCAGATCCCAAGTACTTATATCAGCTCGGAATTTTTCGCGTCATGAAAAAGGTCCCCAATCTGCCCGGGACCAAGAAATCTCCACGTTTCATTGTATTTCTAAACGAATGGCGTCGATAACTGGAAACTCAGTTTTCAGATCCCAAGTACTTATATGAGCTCGGAATTTTTCGCGTCATGAAAAAATTACCCAATCAGCCCGGGACCAAGAAATCTCCACGTTTCATGGTATTTCTAAACGTATGGCGTCGATAACTGGAAACTCAGTTTTCAGATCCCAAGTACTTATATTAGCTCGGAATTTTTCGCGTCATGAAAAAGGTCCCCAATCTGCCCGGGACCAAGAAATCTCCACGTTTCATTGTATTTCTAAACGTATGGCGTCGATAACTGGAAACTCAGTTTTCAGATCCCAAGTACTTATATTAGCTCGGAATTTTTCGCGTCATGAAAAAGGTCCCCAATCTGCCCGGGACCAAGAAATCTCCACGTTTCATTGTATTTCTAAACGTATGGGGTCGATAACTGGAAACTCAATTTTCAGATCCCAAGTACTTATATCAGCTCGGAATTTTTCGCGTCATGAAAAAGGTCCCCAATCTGCCCGGGACCAAGAAATCTCCACGTTTCATTGTATTTCTAAACGAATGGCGTCGATAACTGGAAACTCAGTTTTCAGATCGCAAGTACTTATATGAGCTCGGAATTTTTCGCGTCATGAAAAAATTACCCAATCAGCCCGGGACCAAGAAATCTCCACGTTTCATTGTATTTCTAAACGAATGGCGTCGATAACTGGAAACTCAGTTTTCAGATCCCAAGTACTTATATTAGCTCGGAATTTTTCGCGTCATGAAAAAGGTCCCCAATCTGCCCGGGACCAAGAAATCTACACGTTTCATGGTATTTCTAAACGTATGGCGTCGATAACTGGAAACTCAATTTTCAGATCCCAAGTACTTATATCAGCTCGGAATTTTTCGCGTCATGAAAAAATTAACCAATCAGCCCGGGACCAAGAAATCTCCACGTTTCACGGTATTTCTAAACGTATGGCGTCGATAACTGGAAACTCAATTTTCAGATCCCAAGTACTTATATCAGCTCGGAATTTTTCGCGTCATGAAAAAGGTCCCCAATCAGCCCGGGACCAAGAAATCTCCACGTTTCATTGTATTTCTAAACGAATGGCGTCGATAACTGGAAACTCAGTTTTCAGATCCCAAGTACTTATATTAGCTCGGAATTTTTCGCGTCATGAAAAAGGTCCCCAATCTGCCCGGGACCAAGAAATCTCCACGTTTCATGGTATTTCTAAACGTATGGCGTCGATAACTGGAAACTCAGTTTTCAGATCCCAAGTACTTATATTAGCTCGGAATTTTTCGCGTCATGAAAAAGGTCCCCAATCTGCCCGGGACCAAGAAATCTCCACGTTTCATTGTATTTCTAAACGTATGGCGTCGATAACTGGAAACTCAGTTTTCAGATCCCAAGTACTTATATCAGCTCGGAATTTTTCGCGTCATGAAAAAGGTCCCCAATCTGCCCGGGACCAAGAAATCTCCGCGTTTCATTGTATTTCTAAACGAATGGCGTCGATAACTGGAAACTCAATTTTCAGATCCCAAGTACTTATATCAGCTCGGAATTTTTCGCGTCATGAAAAAGGTCCCCAATCTGCCCGGGACCAAGAAATCTCCACGTTTCATTGTATTTCTAAACGTATGGCGTCGATAACTGGAAACTCAATTTTCAGATCCCAAGTACTTATATCAGCTCGGAATTTTTCGCGTCATGAAAAAGGTCCCCAATCTGCCCGGGACCAAGAAATCTCCACGTTTCATTGTATTTCTAAACGAATGGCGTCGATAACTGGAAACTCAATTTTCAGATCCCAAGTACTTATATCAGCTCGGAATTTTTCGCGTCATGAAAAAGGTCCCCAATCTGCCCGGGACCAAGAAATCTCCACGTTTCATTGTATTTCTAAACGAATGGCGTCGATAACTGGAAACTCAGTTTTCAGATCCCAAGTACTTATATGAGCTCGGAATTTTTCGCGTCATGAAAAAATTACCCAATCAGCCCGGGACCAAGAAATCTCCACGTTTCATGGTATTTCTAAACGTATGGCGTCGATAACTGGAAACTCAGTTTTCAGATCCCAAGTACTTATATTAGCTCGGAATTTTTCGCGTCATGAAAAAGGTCCCCAATCTGCCCGGGACCAAGAAATCTCCACGTTTCATTGTATTTCTAAACGTATGGCGTCGATAACTGGAAACTCAGTTTTCAGATCCCAAGTACTTATATTAGCTCGGAATTTTTCGCGTCATGAAAAAGGTCCCCAATCTGCCCGGGACCAAGAAATCTCCACGTTTCATTGTATTTCTAAACGAATGGCGTCGATAACTGGAAACTCAGTTTTCAGATCCCAAGTACTTATATTAGCTCGGAATTTTTCGCGTCATGAAAAAGGTCCCCAATCTGCCCGGGACCAAGAAATCTCCACGTTTCATGGTATTTCTAAACGTATGGCGTCGATAACTGGAAACTCAATTTTCAGATCCCAAGTACTTATATCAGCTCGGAATTTTTCGCGTCATGAAAAAATTACCCAATCAGCCCGGGACCAAGAAATCTCCACGTTTCACGGTATTTCTAAACGTATGGCGTCGATAACTGGAAACTCAATTTTCAGATCCCAAGTACTTATATCAGCTCGGAATTTTTCGCGTCATGAAAAACGTCCCCAATCTGCCCGGGACCAAGAAATCTCCACGTTTCATTGTATTTCTAAACGAATGGCGTCGATAACTGGAAACTCAATTTTCAGATCCCAAGTACTTATATCAGCTCGGAATTTTTCGCGTCATGAAAAAGGTCCCCAATCTGCCCGGGACCAAGAAATCTCCACGTTTCATTGTATTTCTAAACGTATGGCGTCGATAACTGGAAACTCAATTTTCAGATCCCAAGTACTTATATCAGCTCGGAATTTTTCGCGTCATGAAAAAGGTCCCCAATCTGCCCGGGACCAAGAAATCTCCACGTTTCATTGTATTTCTAAACGAATGGCGTCGATAACTGGAAACTCAATTTTCAGATCCCAAGTACTTATATCAGCTCGGAATTTTTCGCGTCATGAAAAAGGTCCCCAATCTGCCCGGGACCAAGAAATCTCCACGTTTCATTGTATTTCTAAACGAATGGCGTCGATAACTGGAAACTCAGTTTTCAGATCCCAAGTACTTATATGAGCTCGGAATTTTTCGCGTCATGAAAAAATTACCCAATCAGCCCGGGACCAAGAAATCTCCACGTTTCATGGTATTTCTAAACGTATGGCGTCGATAACTGGAAACTCAGTTTTCAGATCCCAAGTACTTATATTAGCTCGGAATTTTTCGCGTCATGAAAAAGGTCCCCAATCTGCCCGGGACCAAGAAATCTCCACGTTTCATTGTATTTCTAAACGTATGGCGTCGATAACTGGAAACTCAGTTTTCAGATCCCAAGTACTTATATTAGCTCGGAATTTTTCGCGTCATGAAAAAGGTCCCCAATCTGCCCGGGACCAAGAAATCTCCACGTTTCATTGTATTTCTAAACGTATGGCGTCGATAACTGGAAACTCAATTTTCAGATCCCAAGTACTTATATCAGCTCGGAATTTTTCGCGTCATGAAAAAGGTCCCCAATCTGCCCGGGACCAAGAAATCTCCACGTTTCATTGTATTTCTAAACGAATGGCGTCGATAACTGGAAACTCAGTTTTCAGATCCCAAGTACTTATATGAGCTCGGAATTTTTCGCGTCATGAAAAAATTACCCAATCAGCCCGGGACCAAGAAATCTCCACGTTTCATGGTATTTCTAAACGTATGGCGTCGATAACTGGAAACTCAGTTTTCAGATCCCAAGTACTTATATTAGCTCGGAATTTTTCGCGTCATGAAAAAGGTCCCCAATCTGCCCGGGACCAAGAAACCTCCACGTTTCATTGTATTTCTAAACGTATGGCGTCTATAACTGGAAACTCAGTTTTCAGATCCCAAGTACTTATATTAGCTCGGAATTTTTCGCGTCATGAAAAAGGTCCCCAATCAGCCCGGGACCAAGAAATCTCCACGTTTCATTGTATTTCTAAACGAATGGCGTCGATAACTGGAAACTCAGTTTTCAGATCCCAAGTACTTATATTAGCTCGGAATTTTTCGCGTCATGAAAAAGGTCCCCAATCTGCCCGGGACCAAGAAATCTCCACGTTTCATGGTATTTCTAAACGTATGGCGTCGATAACTGGAAACTCAATTTTCAGATCCCAAGTACTTATATCAGCTCGGAATTTTTCGCGTCATGAAAAAATTACCCAATCAGCCCGGGACCAAGAAATCTCCACGTTTCACGGTATTTCTAGACGTATGGCGTCGATAACTGGAAACTCAATTTTCAGATCCCAAGTACTTATATCAGCTCGGAATTTTTCGCGTCATGAAAAAGGTCCCCAATCAGCCCGGGACCAAGAAATCTCCACGTTTCATTGTATTTCTAAACGAATGGCGTCGATAACTGGAAACTCAGTTTTCAGATCCCAAGTACTTATATTAGCTCGGAATTTTTCGCGTCATGAAAAAGGTCCCCAATCTGCCCGGGACCAAGAAATCTCCACGTTTCATGGTATTTCTAAACGTATGGCGTCGATAACTGGAAACTCAATTTTCAGATCCCAAGTACTTATATCAGCTCGGAATTTTTCGCGTCATGAAAAAGGTCCCCAATCTGCCCGGGACCAAGAAATCTCCACGTTTCATTGTATTTCTAAACGAATGGCGTCGATAACTGGAAACTCAATTTTCAGATCCCAAGTACTTATATCAGCTCGGAATTTTTCGCGTCATGAAAAAGGTCCCCAATCTGCCCGGGACCAAGAAATCTCCACGTTTCATTGTATTTCTAAACGAATGGCGTCGATAACTGGAAACTCAGTTTTCAGATCCCAAGTACTTATATTAGCTCGGAATTTTTCGCGTCATGAAAAAGGTCCCCAATCTGCCCGGGACCAAGAAATCTCCACGTTTCATGGTATTTCTAAACGTATGGCGTCGATAACTGGAAACTCAATTTTCAGATCCCAAGTACTTATATCAGCTCGGAATTTTTCGCGTCATGAAAAAGGTCCCCAATCTGCCCGGGACCAAGAAATCTCCACGTTTCATTGTATTTCTAAACGTATGGCGTCGATAACTGGAAACTCAATTTTCAGATCCCAAGTACTTATATCAGCTCGGAATTTTTCGCGTCATGAAAAAGGTCCCCAATCTGCCCGGGACCAAGAAATCTCCACGTTTCATTGTATTTCTAAACGAATGGCGTCGATAACTGGAAACTCAGTTTTCAGATCCCAAGTACTTATATGAGCTCGGAATTTTTCGCGTCATGAAAAAATTACCCAATCAGCCCGGGACCAAGAAATCTCCACGTTTCATGGTATTTCTAAACGTATGGCGTCGATAACTGGAAACTCAGTTTTCAGATCCCAAGTACTTATATTAGCTCGGAATTTTTCGCGTCATGAAAAAGGTCCCCAATCTTCCCGGGACCAAGAAATCTCCACGTTTCATTGTATTTCTAAACGTATGGCGTCGATAACTGGAAACTCAGTTTTCAGATCCCAAGTACTTATATTAGCTCGGAATTTTTCGCGTCATGAAAAAGGTCCCCAATCAGCCCGGGACCAAGAAATCTCCACGTTTCATTGTATTTCTAAACGAATGGCGTCGATAACTGGAAACTCAGTTTTCAGATCCCAAGTACTTATATGAGCTCGGAATTTTTCGCGTCATGAAAAAATTACCCAATCAGCCCGGGACCAAGAAATCTCCACGTTTCATGGTATTTCTAAACGTATGGCGTCGATAACTGGAAACTCAGTTTTCAGATCCCAAGTACTTATATTAGCTCGGAATTTTTCGCGTCATGAAAAAATTACCCAATCAGCAAGGGACCAAGAAATCTCCACGTTTCATTGTATTTCTAAACGTATGGCGTCGATAACTGGAAACTCAGTTTTCAGATCCCAAGTACTTATATTAGCTCGGAATTTTTCGCGTCATGAAAAAGGTCCCCAATCAGCCCGGGACCAAGAAATCTCCACGTTTCATTGTATTTCTAAACGAATGGCGTCGATAACTGGAAACTCAGTTTTCAGATCCCAAGTACTTATATTAGCTCGGAATTTTTCGCGTCATGAAAAAGGTCCCCAATCTGCCCGGGACCAAGAAATCTCCACGTTTCATGGTATTTCTAAACGTATGGCGTCGATAACTGGAAACTCAATTTTCAGATCCCAAGTACTTATATCAGCTCGGAATTTTTCGCGTCATGAAAAAGGTCCCCAATCTGCCCGGGACCAAGAAATCTCCACGTTTCATTGTATTTCTAAACGAATGGCGTCGATAACTGGAAACTCAGTTTTCAGATCGCAAGTACTTATATTAGCTCGGAATTTTTCGCGTCATGAAAAAGGTCCCCAATCTGCCCGGGACCAAGAAATCTCCACGTTTCATGGTATTTCTAAACGTATGGCGTCGATAACTGGAAACTCAATTTTCAGATCCCAAGTACTTATATCAGCTCGGAATTTTTCGCGTCATGAAAAAATTACCCAATCAGCCCGGGACCAAGAAATCTCCACGTTTCATGGTATTTCTAAACGTATGGCGTCGATAACTGGAAACTCAGTTTTCAGATCCCAAGTACTTATATTAGCTCGGAATTTTTCGCGTCATGAAAAAGGTCCCCAATCTGCCCGGGACCAAGAAATCTCCACGTTTCATTGTATTTCTAAACGTATGGCGTCGATAACTGGAAACTCAGTTTTCAGATCCCAAGTACTTATATGAGCTCGGAATTTTTCGCGTCATGAAAAAGGTCCCCAATCTGCCCGGGACCAAGAAATCTCCACGTTTCATTGTATTTCTAAACGTATGGCGTCGATAACTGGAAACTCAATTTTCAGATCCCAAGTACTTATATCAGCTCGGAATTTTTCGCGTCATGAAAAAGGTCCCCAATCTGCCCGGGACCAAGAAATCTCCACGTTTCATTGTATTTCTAAACGAATGGCGTCGATAACTGGAAACTCAGTTTTCAGATCGCAAGTACTTATATGAGCTCGGAATTTTTCGCGTCATGAAAAAATTACCCAATCAGCCCGGGACCAAGAAATCTCCACGTTTCATTGTATTTCTAAACGAATGGCGTCGATAACTGGAAACTCAGTTTTCAGATCCCAAGTACTTATATTAGCTCGGAATTTTTCGCGTCATGAAAAAGGTCCCCAATCTGCCCGGGACCAAGAAATCTACACGTTTCATGGTATTTCTAAACGTATGGCGTCGATAACTGGAAACTCAATTTTCAGATCCCAAGTACTTATATCAGCTCGGAATTTTTCGCGTCATGAAAAAATTAACCAATCAGCCCGGGACCAAGAAATCTCCACGTTTCACGGTATTTCTAAACGTATGGCGTCGATAACTGGAAACTCAATTTTCAGATCCCAAGTACTTATATCAGCTCGGAATTTTTCGCGTCATGAAAAAGGTCCCCAATCAGCCCGGGACCAAGAAATCTCCACGTTTCATTGTATTTCTAAACGAATGGCGTCGATAACTGGAAACTCAGTTTTCAGATCCCAAGTACTTATATTAGCTCGGAATTTTTCGCGTCATGAAAAAGGTCCCCAATCTGCCCGGGACCAAGAAATCTCCACGTTTCATGGTATTTCTAAACGTATGGCGTCGATAACTGGAAACTCAGTTTTCAGATCCCAAGTACTTATATTAGCTCGGAATTTTTCGCGTCATGAAAAAGGTCCCCAATCTGCCCGGGACCAAGAAATCTCCACGTTTCATTGTATTTCTAAACGTATGGCGTCGATAACTGGAAACTCAGTTTTCAGATCCCAAGTACTTATATCAGCTCGGAATTTTTCGCGTCATGAAAAAGGTCCCCAATCTGCCCGGGACCAAGAAATCTCCACGTTTCATTGTATTTCTAAACGAATGGCGTCGATAACTGGAAACTCAATTTTCAGATCCCAAGTACTTATATCAGCTCGGAATTTTTCGCGTCATGAAAAAGGTCCCCAATCTGCCCGGGACCAAGAAATCTCCACGTTTCATTGTATTTCTAAACGTATGGCGTCGATAACTGGAAACTCAATTTTCAGATCCCAAGTACTTATATTAGCTCGGAATTTTTCGCGTCATGAAAAAGGTCCCCAATCTGCCCGGGACCAAGAAATCTCCACGTTTCATTGTATTTCTAAACGTATGGCGTCGATAACTGGAAACTCAGTTTTCAGATCCCAAGTACTTATATTAGCTCGGAATTTTTCGCGTCATGAAAAAGGTCCCCAATCTGCCCGGGACCAAGAAATCTCCACGTTTCATTGTATTTCTAAACGAATGGCGTCGATAACTGGAAACTCAATTTTCAGATCCCAAGTACTTATATCAGCTCGGAATTTTTCGCGTCATGAAAAAGGTCCCCAATCTGCCCGGGACCAAGAATTCTCCACGTTTCATTGTATTTCTAAACGAATGGCGTCGATAACTGGAAACTCAATTTTCAGATCCCAAGTACTTATATCAGCTCGGAATTTTTCGCGTCATGAAAAAGGTCCCCAATCTGCCCGGGACCAAGAAATCTCCACGTTTCATTGTATTTCTAAACGTATGGCGTCGATAACTGGAAACTCAATTTTCAGATCCCAAGTACTTATATCAGCTCGGAATTTTTCGCGTCATGAAAAAGGTCCCCAATCTGCCCGGGACCAAGAAATCTCCACGTTTCATTGTATTTCTAAACGAATGGCGTCGATAACTGGAAACTCAATTTTCAGATCCCAAGTACTTATATCAGCTCGGAATTTTTCGCGTCATGAAAAAGGTCCCCAATCTGCCCGGGACCAAGAAATCTCCACGTTTCATTGTATTTCTAAACGAATGGCGTCGATAACTGGAAACTCAGTTTTCAGATCCCAAGTACTTATATGAGCTCGGAATTTTTCGCGTCATGAAAAAATTACCCAATCAGCCCGGGACCAAGAAATCTCCACGTTTCATGGTATTTCTAAACGTATGGCGTCGATAACTGGAAACTCAGTTTTCAGATCCCAAGTACTTATATTAGCTCGGAATTTTTCGCGTCATGAAAAAGGTCCCCAATCTGCCCGGGACCAAGAAATCTCCACGTTTCATTGTATTTCTAAACGTATGGCGTCGATAACTGGAAACTCAGTTTTCAGATCCCAAGTATTTATATTAGCTCGGAATTTTTCGCGTCATGAAAAAGGTCCCCAATCTGCCCGGGACCAAGAAATCTCCACGTTTCATTGTATTTCTAAACGTATGGCGTCGATAACTGGAAACTCAATTTTCAGATCCCAAGTACTTATATCAGCTCGGAATTTTTCGCGTCATGAAAAAGGTCCCCAATCTGCCCGGGACCAAGAAATCTCCACGTTTCATTGTATTTCTAAACGAATGGCGTCGATAACTGGAAACTCAGTTTTCAGATCCCAAGTACTTATATGAGCTCGGAATTTTTCGCGTCATGAAAAAATTACCCAATCAGCCCGGGACCAAGAAATCTCCACGTTTCATGGTATTTCTAAACGTATGGCGTCGATAACTGGAAACTCAGTTTTCAGATCCCAAGTACTTATATTAGCTCGGAATTTTTCGCGTCATGAAAAAGGTCCCCAATCTGCCCGGGACCAAGAAATCTCCACGTTTCATTGTATTTCTAAACGTATGGCGTCGATAACTGGAAACTCAGTTTTCAGATCCCAAGTACTTATATTAGCTCGGAATTTTTCGCGTCATGAAAAAGGTCCCCAATCAGCCCGGGACCAAGAAATCTCCACGTTTCATTGTATTTCTAAACGAATGGCGTCGATAACTGGAAACTCAGTTTTCAGATCCCAAGTACTTATATTAGCTCGGAATTTTTCGCGTCATGAAAAAGGTCCCCAATCTGCCCGGGACCAAGAAATCTCCACGTTTCATGGTATTTCTAAACGTATGGCGTCGATAACTGGAAACTCAATTTTCAGATCCCAAGTACTTATATCAGCTCGGAATTTTTCGCGTCATGAAAAAATTACCCAATCAGCCCGGGACCAAGAAATCTCCACGTTTCACGGTATTTCTAGACGTATGGCGTCGATAACTGGAAACTCAATTTTCAGATCCCAAGTACTTATATCAGCTCGGAATTTTTCGCGTCATGAAAAAGGTCCCCAATCAGCCCGGGACCAAGAAATCTCCACGTTTCATTGTATTTCTAAACGAATGGCGTCGATAACTGGAAACTCAGTTTTCAGATCCCAAGTACTTATATTAGCTCGGAATTTTTCGCGTCATGAAAAAGGTCCCCAATCTGCCCGGGACCAAGAAATCTCCACGTTTCATGGTATTTCTAAACGTATGGCGTCGATAACTGGAAACTCAATTTTCAGATCCCAAGTACTTATATCAGCTCGGAATTTTTCGCGTCATGAAAAAATTACCCAATCAGCCCGGGACCAAGAAATCTCCACGTTTCACGGTATTTCTAAACGTATGGCGTCGATAACTGGAAACTCAATTTTCAGATCCCAAGTACTTATATCAGCTCGGAATTTTTCGCGTCATGAAAAAGGTCCCCAATCTGCCCGGGACCACGAAATCTCCACGTTTCATTGTATTTCTAAACGAATGGCGTCGATAACTGGAAACTCAGTTTTCAGATCCCAAGTACTTATATTAGCTCGGAATTTTTCGCGTCATGAAAAAGGTCCCCAATCTGCCCGGGACCAAGAAATCTCCACGTTTCATGGTATTTCTAAACGTATGGCGTCGATAACTGGAAACTCAATTTTCAGATCCTAAGTACTTATATCAGCTCGGAATTTTTCGCGTCATAAAAAAGGTCCCCAATCTGCCCGGGACCAAGAAATCTCCACGTTTCATTGTATTTCTAAACGTATGGCGTCGATAACTGGAAACTCAATTTTCAGATCCCAAGTACTTATATCAGCTCGGAATTTTTCGCGTCATGAAAAAGGTCCCCAATCTGCCCGGGACCAAGAAATCTCCACGTTTCATTGTATTTCTAAACGAATGGCGTCGATAACTGGAAACTCAATTTTCAGATCCCAAGTACTTATATCAGCTCGGAATTTTTCGCGTCATGAAAAAGGTCCCCAATCTGCCCGGGACCAAGAAATCTCCACGTTTCATTGTATTTCTAAACGAATGGCGTCGATAACTGGAAACTCAGTTTTCAGATCCCAAGTACTTATATTAGCTCGGAATTTTTCGCGTCATGAAAAAGGTCCCCAATCTGCCCGGGACCAAGAAATCTCCACGTTTCATGGTATTTCTAAACGTATGGCGTCGATAACTGGAAACTCAATTTTCAGATCCCAAGTACTTATATCAGCTCGGAATTTTTCGCGTCATGAAAAAGGTCCCCAATCTGCCCGGGACCAAGAAATCTCCACGTTTCATTGTATTTCTAAACGTATGGCGTCGATAACTGGAAACTCAATTTTCAGATCCCAAGTACTTATATCAGCTCGGAATTTTTCGCGTCATGAAAAAGGTCCCCAATCTGCCCGGGACCAAGAAATCTCCACGTTTCATTGTATTTCTAAACGAATGGCGTCGATAACTGGAAACTCAGTTTTCAGATCCCAAGTACTTATATGAGCTCGGAATTTTTCGCGTCATGAAAAAATTACCCAATCAGCCCGGGACCAAGAAATCTCCACGTTTCATGGTATTTCTAAACGTATGGCGTCGATAACTGGAAACTCAGTTTTCAGATCCCAAGTACTTATATTAGCTCGGAATTTTTCGCGTCATGAAAAAGGTCCCCAATCTGCCCGGGACCAAGAAATCTCCACGTTTCATGGTATTTCTAAACGTATGGCGTCGATAACTGGAAACTCAATTTTCAGATCCCAAGTACTTATATCAGCTCGGAATTTTTCGCGTCATGAAAAAGGTCCCCAATCTGCCCGGGACCAAGAAATCTCCACGTTTCATTGTATTTCTAAACGTATGGCGTCGATAACTGGAAACTCAATTTTCAGATCCCAAGTACTTATATCAGCTCGGAATTTTTCGCGTCATGAAAAAGGTCCCCAATCTGCCCGGGACCAAGAAATCTCTACGTTTCATTGTATTTCTAAACGAATGGCGTCGATAACTGGAAACTCAATTTTCAGATCCCAAGTACTTATATCAGCTCGGAATTTTTCGCGTCATGAAAAAGGTCCCCAATCTGCCCGGGACCAAGAAATCTCCACGTTTCATTGTATTTCTAAACGAATGGCGTCGATAACTGGAAACTCAGTTTTCAGATCCCAAGTACTTATATGAGCTCGGAATTTTTCGCGTCATGAAAAAATTACCCAATCAGCCCGGGACCAAGAAATCTCCACGTTTCATGGTATTTCTAAACGTATGGCGTCGATAACTGGAAACTCAGTTTTCAGATCCCAAGTACTTATATTAGCTCGGAATTTTTCGCGTCATGAAAAAGGTCCCCAATCTGCCCGGGACCAAGAAATCTCCACGTTTCATTGTATTTCTAAACGTATGGCGTCGATAACTGGAAACTCAGTTTTCAGATCCCAAGTACTTATATTAGCTCGGAATTTTTCGCGTCATGAAAAAGGTCCCCAATCTGCCCGGGACCAAGAAATCTCCACGTTTCATTGTATTTCTAAACGAATGGCGTCGATAACTGGAAACTCAATTTTCAGATCCCAAGTACTTATATCAGCTCGGAATTTTTCGCGTCATGAAAAAGGTCCCCAATCTGCCCGGGACCAAGAAATCTCCACGTTTCATTGTATTTCTAAACGTATGGCGTCGATAACTGGAAACTCAATTTTCAGATCCCAAGTACTTATATCAGCTCGGAATTTTTCGCGTCATGAAAAAGGTCCCCAATCTGCCCGGGACCAAGAAATCTCCACGTTTCATTGTATTTCTAAACGAATGGCGTCGATAACTGGAAACTCAATTTTCAGATCCCAAGTACTTATATCAGCTCGGAATTTTTCGCGTCATGAAAAAGGTCCCCAATCTGCCCGGGACCAAGAAATCTCCACGTTTCATTGTATTTCTAAACGAATGGCGTCGATAACTGGAAACTCAGTTTTCAGATCCCAAGTACTTATATGAGCTCGGAATTTTTCGCGTCATGAAAAAATTACCCAATCAGCCCGGGACCAAGAAATCTCCACGTTTCATGGTATTTCTAAACGTATGGCGTCGATAACTGGAAACTCAGTTTTCAGATCCCAAGTACTTATATTAGCTCGGAATTTTTCGCGTCATGAAAAAGGTCCCCAATCTTCCCGGGACCAAGAAATCTCCACGTTTCATTGTATTTCTAAACGTATGGCGTCGATAACTGGAAACTCAGTTTTCAGATCCCAAGTACTTATATTAGCTCGGAATTTTTCGCGTCATGAAAAAGGTCCCCAATCTGCCCGGGACCAAGAAATCTCCACGTTTCATTGTATTTCTAAACGTATGGCGTCGATAACTGGAAACTCAATTTTCAGATCCCAAGTACTTATATCAGCTCGGAATTTTTCGCGTCATGAAAAAGGTCCCCAATCTGCCCGGGACCAAGAAATCTCCACGTTTCATTGTATTTCTAAACGAATGGCGTCGATAACTGGAAACTCAGTTTTCAGATCCCAAGTACTTATATGAGCTCGGAATTTTTCGCGTCATGAAAAAATTACCCAATCAGCCCGGGACCAAGAAATCTCCACGTTTCATGGTATTTCTAAACGTATGGCGTCGATAACTGGAAACTCAGTTTTCAGATCCCAAGTACTTATATTAGCTCGGAATTTTTCGCGTCATGAAAAAGGTCCCCAATCTGCCCGGGACCAAGAAATCTCCACGTTTCATTGTATTTCTAAACGTATGGCGTCGATAACTGGAAACTCAGTTTTCAGATCCCAAGTACTTATATTAGCTCGGAATTTTTCGCGTCATGAAAAAGGTCCCCAATCAGCCCGGGACCAAGAAATCTCCACGTTTCATTGTATTTCTAAACGAATGGCGTCGATAACTGGAAACTCAATTTTCAGATCCCAAGTACTTATATCAGCTCGGAATTTTTCGCGTCATGAAAAAGGTCCCCAATCTGCCCGGGACCAAGAAATCTCCACGTTTCATTGTATTTCTAAACGTATGGCGTCGATAACTGGAAACTCAATTTTCAGATCCCAAGTACTTATATCAGCTCGGAATTTTTCGCGTCATGAAAAAGGTCCCCAATCTGCCCGGGACCAAGAAATCTCCACGTTTCATTGTATTTCTAAACGAATGGCGTCGATAACTGGAAACTCAGTTTTCAGATCCCAAGTACTTATATGAGCTCGGAATTTTTCGCGTCATGAAAAAATTACCCAATCAGCCCGGGACCAAGAAATCTCCACGTTTCATGGTATTTCTAAACGTATGGCGTCGATAACTGGAAACTCAGTTTTCAGATCCCAAGTACTTATATTAGCTCGGAATTTTTCGCGTCATGAAAAAGGTCCCCAATCTGCCCGGGACCAAGAAATCTCCACGTTTCATTGTATTTCTAAACGTATGGCGTCGATAACTGGAAACTCAGTTTTCAGATCCCAAGTACTTATATTAGCTCGGAATTTTTCGCGTCATGAAAAAGGTCCCCAATCAGCCCGGGACCAAGAAATCTCCACGTTTCATTGTATTTCTAAACGAATGGCGTCGATAACTGGAAACTCAGTTTTCAGATCCCAAGTACTTATATTAGCTCGGAATTTTTCGCGTCATGAAAAAGGTCCCCAATCTGCCCGGGACCAAGAAATCTCCACGTTTCATGGTATTTCTAAACGTATGGCGTCGATAACTGGAAACTCAATTTTCAGATCCCAAGTACTTATATCAGCTCGGAATTTTTCGCGTCATGAAAAAGGTCCCCAATCTGCCCGGGACCAAGAAATCTCCACGTTTCATTGTATTTCTAAACGAAAGGCGTCGATAACTGGAAACTCAGTTTTCAGATCCCAAGTACTTATATGAGCTCGGAATTTTTCGCGTCATGAAAAAATTACCCAATCAGCCCGGGACCAAGAAATCTCCACGTTTCATGGTATTTCTAAACGTATGGCGTCGATAACTGGAAACTCAGTTTTCAGATCCCAAGTACTTATATTAGCTCGGAATTTTTCGCGTCATGAAAAAGGTCCCCAATCTGCCCGGGACCAAGAAATCTCCACGTTTCATTGTATTTCTAAACGTATGGCGTCGATAACTGGAAACTCAGTTTTCAGATCCCAAGTACTTATATTAGCTCGGAATTTTTCGCGTCATGAAAAAGGTCCCCAATCTGCCCGGGACCAAGAAATCTCCACGTTTCATTGTATTTCTAAACGAATGGCGTCGATAACTGGAAACTCAATTTTCAGATCCCAAGTACTTATATCAGCTCGGAATTTTTCGCGTCATGAAAAAGGTCCCCAATCTGCCCGGGACCAAGACATCTCCACGTTTCATTGTATTTCTAAACGTATGGCGTCGATAACTGGAAACTCAATTTTCAGATCCCAAGTACTTATATCAGCTCGGAATTTTTCGCGTCATGAAAAAGGTCCCCAATCTGCCCGGGACCAAGAAATCTCCACGTTTCATTGTATTTCTAAACGAATGGCGTCGATAACTGGAAACTCAATTTTCAGATCCCAAGTACTTATATCAGCTCGGAATTTTTCGCGTCATGAAAAAGGTCCCCAATCTGCCCGGGACCAAGAAATCTCCACGTTTCATTGTATTTCTAAACGAATGGCGTCGATAACTGGAAACTCAGTTTTCAGATCCCAAGTACTTATATGAGCTCGGAATTTTTCGCGTCATGAAAAAATTACCCAATCAGCCCGGGACCAAGAAATCTCCACGTTTCATGGTATTTCTAAACGTATGGCGTCGATAACTGGAAACTAAGTTTTCAGATCCCAAGTACTTATATTAGCTCGGAATTTTTCGCGTCATGAAAAAGGTCCCCAATCTGCCCGGGACCAAGAAATCTCCACGTTTCATTGTATTTCTAAACGTATGGCGTCGATAACTGGAAACTCAGTTTTCAGATCCCAAGTACTTATATTAGCTCGGAATTTTTCGCGTCATGAAAAAGGTCCTCAATCTGCCCGGGACCAAGAAATCTCCACGTTTCATTGTATTTCTAAACGTATGGCGTCGATAACTGGAAACTCAATTTTCAGATCCCAAGTACTTATATCAGCTCGGAATTTTTCGCGTCATGAAAAAGGTCCCCAATCTGCCCGGGACCAAGAAATCTCCACGTTTCATTGTATTTCTAAACGAATGGCGTCGATAACTGGAAACTCAGTTTTCAGATCCCAAGTACTTATATGAGCTCGGAATTTTTCGCGTCATGAAAAAATTACCCAATCAGCCCGGGACCAAGAAATCTCCACGTTTCATGGTATTTCTAAACGTATGGCGTCGATAACTGGAAACTCAGTTTTCAGATCCCAAGTACTTATATTAGCTCGGAATTTTTCGCGTCATGAAAAAGGTCCCCAATCTGCCCGGGACCAAGAAATCTCCACGTTTCATTGTATTTCTAAACGTATGGCGTCGATAACTGGAAACTCAGTTTTCAGATCCCAAGTACTTATATTAGCTCGGAATTTTTCGCGTCATGAAAAAGGTCCCCAATCAGCCCGGGACCAAGAAATCTCCACGTTTCATTGTATTTCTAAACGAATGGCGTCGATAACTGGAAACTCAGTTTTCAGATCCCAAGTACTTATATTAGCTCGGAATTTTTCGCGTCATGAAAAAGGTCCCCAATCTGCCCGGGACCAAGAAATCTCCACGTTTCATGGTATTTCTAAACGTATGGCGTCGATAACTGGAAACTCAATTTTCAGATCCCAAGTACTTATATCAGCTCGGAATTTTTCGCGTCATGAAAAAATTACCCAATCAGCCCGGGACCAAGAAATCTCCACGTTTCACGGTATTTCTAGACGTATGGCGTCGATAACTGGAAACTCAATTTTCAGATCCCAAGTACTTATATCAGCTCGGAATTTTTCGCGTCATGAAAAAGGTCCCCAATCAGCCCGGGACCAAGAAATCTCCACGTTTCATTGTATTTCTAAACGAATGGCGTCGATAACTGGAAACTCAGTTTTCAGATCCCAAGTACTTATATTAGCTCGGAATTTTTCGCGTCATGAAAAAGGTCCCCAATCTGCCCGGGACCAAGAAATCTCCACGTTTCATGGTATTTCTAAACGTATGGCGTCGATAACTGGAAACTCAATTTTCAGATCCCAAGTACTTATATCAGCTCGGAATTTTTCGCGTCATGAAAAAGGTCCCCAATCTGCCCGGGACCAAGAAATCTCCACGTTTCATTGTATTTCTAAACGAATGGCGTCGATAACTGGAAACTCAGTTTTCAGATCCCAAGTACTTATATTAGCTCGGAATTTTTCGCGTCATGAAAAAGGTCCCCAATCTGCCCGGGACCAAGAAATCTCCACGTTTCATGGTATTTCTAAACGTATGGCGTCGATAACTGGAAACTCAATTTTCAGATCCCAAGTACTTATATCAGCTCGGAATTTTTCGCGTCATGAAAAAGGTCCCCAATCTGCCCGGGACCAAGAAATCTCCACGTTTCATTGTATTTCTAAACGTATGGCGTCGATAACTGGAAACTCAATTTTCAGATCCCAAGTACTTATATCAGCTCGGAATTTTTCGCGTCATGAAAAAGGTCCCCAATCTGCCCGGGACCAAGAAATCTCCACGTTTCATTGTATTTCTAAACGAATGGCGTCGATAACTGGAAACTCAGTTTTCAGATCCCAAGTACTTATATGAGCTCGGAATTTTTCGCGTCATGAAAAAATTACCCAATCAGCCCGGGACCAAGAAATCTCCACGTTTCATGGTATTTCTAAACGTATGGCGTCGATAACTGGAAACTCAGTTTTCAGATCCCAAGTACTTATATTAGCTCGGAATTTTTCGCGTCATGAAAAAGGTCCCCAATCAGCCCGGGACCAAGAAATCTCCACGTTTCATTGTATTTCTAAACGAATGGCGTCGATAACTGGAAACTCAGTTTTCAGATCCCAAGTACTTATATTAGCTCGGAATTTTTCGCGTCATGAAAAAGGTCCCCAATCTGCCCGGGACCAAGAAATCTCCACGTTTCATGGTATTTCTAAACGTATGGCGTCGATAACTGGAAACTCAATTTTCAGATCCCAAGTACTTATATCAGCTCGGAATTTTTCGCGTCATGAAAAAGGTCCCCAATCTGCCCGGGACCAAGAAATCTCCACGTTTCATTGTATTTCTAAACGAATGGCGTCGATAACTGGAAACTCAGTTTTCAGATCCCAAGTACTTATATCAGCTCGGAATTTTTCGCGTCATGAAAAAGGTCCCCAATCTGCCCGGGACCAAGAAATCTCCACGTTTCATTGTATTTCTAAACGTATGGCGTCGATAACTGGAAACTCAATTTTCAGATCCCAAGTACTTATATCAGCTCGGAATTTTTCGCGTCATGAAAAAGGTCCCCAATCTGCCCGGGACCAAGAAATCTCCACGTTTCATTGTATTTCTAAACGTATGGCGTCGATAACTGGAAACTCAATTTTCAGATCCCAAGTACTTATATCAGCTCGGAATTTTTCGCGTCATGAATAAGGTCCCCAATCTGCCCGGGACCAAGAAATCTCCACGTTTCATTGTATTTCTAAACGTATGGCGTCGATAACTGGAAACTCAGTTTTCAGATCCCAAGTACTTATATGAGCTCGGAATTTTTCGCGTCATGAAAAAATTACCCAATCAGCCCGGGACCAAGAAATCTCCACGTTTCATGGTATTTCTAAACGTATGGCGTCGATAACTGGAAACTCAGTTTTCAGATCCCAAGTACTTATATTAGCTCGGAATTTTTCGCGTCATGAAAAAGGTCCCCAATCTTCCCGGGACCAAGAAATCTCCACGTTTCATTGTATTTCTAAACGTATGGCGTCGATAACTGGAAACTCAATTTTCAGATCCCAAGTACTTATATCAGCTCGGAATTTTTCGCGTCATGAAAAAGGTCCCCAATCTGCCCGGGACCAAGAAATCTCCACGTTTCATGGTATTTCTAAACGTATGGCGTCGATAACTGGAAACTCAATTTTCAGATCCCAAGTACTTATATCAGCTCGGAATTTTTCGCGTCATGAAAAAGGTCCCCAATCTGCCCGGGACCAAGAAATCTCTACGTTTCATTGTATTTCTAAACGAATGGCGTCGATAACTGGAAACTCAATTTTCAGATCCCAAGTACTTATATCAGCTCGGAATTTTTCGCGTCATGAAAAAGGTCCCCAATCTGCCCGGGACCAAGAAATCTCTACGTTTCATTGTATTTCTAAACGAATGGCGTCGATAACTGGAAACTCAATTTTCAGATCCCAAGTACTTATATCAGCTCGGAATTTTTCGCGTCATGAAAAAGGTCCCCAATCTGCCCGGGACCAAGAAATCTCCACGTTTCATTGTATTTCTAAACGAATGGCGTCGATAACTGGAAACTCAGTTTTCAGATCCCAAGTACTTATATGAGCTCGGAATTTTTCGCGTCATGAAAAAATTACCCAATCAGCCCGGGACCAAGAAATCTCCACGTTTCATGGTATTTCTAAACGTATGGCGTCGATAACTGGAAACTCAGTTTTCAGATCCCAAGTACTTATATTAGCTCGGAATTTTTCGCGTCATGAAAAAGGTCCCCAATCTGCCCGGGACCAAGAAATCTCTACGTTTCATTGTATTTCTAAACGAATGGCGTCGATAACTGGAAACTCAATTTTCAGATCCCAAGTACTTATATCAGCTCGGAATTTTTCGCGTCATGAAAAAGGTCCCCAATCTGCCCGGGACCAAGAAATCTCCACGTTTCATTGTATTTCTAAACGAATGGCGTCGATAACTGGAAACTCAGTTTTCAGATCCCAAGTACTTATATGAGCTCGGAATTTTTCGCGTCATGAAAAAAGTACCCAATCAGCCCGGGACCAAGAAATCTCCACGTTTCATGGTATTTCTAAACGTATGGCGTCGATAACTGGAAACTCAGTTTTCAGATCCCAAGTACTTATATTAGCTCGGAATTTTCCGCGTCATGAAAAAGGTCCCCAATCTGCCCGGGACCAAGAAATCTCCACGTTTCATGGTATTTCTAAACGTATGGCGTCGATAACTGGAAACTCAATTTTCAGATCCCAAGTACTTATATCAGCTCGGAATTTTTCGCGTCATGAAAAAGGTCCCCAATCTGCCCGGGACCAAGAAATCTCCACGTTTCATTGTATTTCTAAACGTATGGCGTCGATAACTGGAAACTCAATTTTCAGATCCCAAGTACTTATATCAGCTCGGAATTTTTCGCGTCATGAAAAAGGTCCCCAATCTGCCCGGGACCAAGAAATCTCTACGTTTCATTGTATTTCTAAACGAATGGCGTCGATAACTGGAAACTCAATTTTCAGATCCCAAGTACTTATATCAGCTCGGAATTTTTCGCGTCATGAAAAAGGTCCCCAATCTGCCCGGGACCAAGAAATCTCCACGTTTCATTGTATTTCTAAACGTATGGCGTCGATAACTGGAAACTCAGTTTTCAGATCCCAAGTACTTATATTAGCTCGGAATTTTTCGCGTCATGAAAAAGGTCCCCAATCTGCCCGGGACCAAGAAATCTCCACGTTTCATTGTATTTCTAAACGTATGGCGTCGATAACTGGAAACTCAATTTTCAGATCCCAAGTACTTATATCAGCTCGGAATTTTTCGCGTCATGAAAAAGGTCCCCAATCTGCCCGGGACCAAGAAATCTCCACGTTTCATTGTATTTCTAAACGAATGGCGTCGATAACTGGAAACTCAGTTTTCAGATCCCAAGTACTTATATGAGCTCGGAATTTTTCGCGTCATGAAAAAATTACCCAATCAGCCCGGGACCAAGAAATCTCCACGTTTCATTGTATTTCTAAACGAATGGCGTCGATAACTGGAAACTCAGTTTTCAGATCCCAAGTACTTATATTAGCTCGGAATTTTTCGCGTCATGAAAAAGGTCCCCAATCTGCCCGGGACCAAGAAATCTCCACGTTTCATGGTATTTCTAAACGTATGGCGTCGATAACTGGAAACTCAATTTTCAGATCCCAAGTACTTATATCAGCTCGGAATTTTTCGCGTCATGAAAAAATTACCCAATCAGCCCGGGACCAAGAAATCTCCACGTTTCACGGTATTTCTAAACGTATGGCGTCGATAACTGGAAACTCAATTTTCAGATCCCAAGTACTTATATCAGCTCGGAATTTTTCGCGTCATGAAAAAGGTCCCCAATCAGCCCGGGACCAAGAAATCTCCACGTTTCATTGTATTTCTAAACGAATGGCGTCGATAACTGGAAACTCAGTTTTCAGATCCCAAGTACTTATATTAGCTCGGAATTTTTCGCGTCATGAAAAAGGTCCCCAATCTGCCCGGGACCAAGAAATCTCCACGTTTCATGGTATTTCTAAACGTATGGCGTCGATAACTGGAAACTCAATTTTCAGATCCCAAGTACTTATAT
Source organism: Perithous albicinctus (assembly GCA_964016905.1). Taxonomy (NCBI): domain Eukaryota; kingdom Metazoa; phylum Arthropoda; class Insecta; order Hymenoptera; family Ichneumonidae; genus Perithous; species Perithous albicinctus. Next base: position 3,709,578 of record OZ024694.1, on the reverse strand, counting down.
CAGCTCGGAATTTTTCGCGTCATGAAAAAATTACCCAATCAGCCCGGGACCAAGAAATCTGCACGTTTCACGGTATTTCTAAACGTATGGCGTCGATAACTGGAAACTCAATTTTCAGATCCCAAGTACTTATATCAGCTCGGAATTTTTCGCGTCATGAAAAAGGTCCCCAATCTGCCCGGGACCAAGAAATCTCCACGTTTCATTGTATTTCTAAACGAATGGCGTCGATAACTGGAAACTCAGTTTTCAGATCCCAAGTACTTATATGAGCTCGGAATTTTTCGCGTCATGAAAAAATTACCCAATCAGCCCGGGACCAAGAAATCTCCACGTTTCATGGTATTTCTAAACGTATGGCGTCGATAACTGGAAACTCAGTTTTCAGATCCCAAGTACTTATATTAGCTCGGAATTTTTCGCGTCATGAAAAAGGTCCCCAATCTGCCCGGGACCAAGAAATCTCCACGTTTCATGGTATTTCTAAACGTATGGCGTCGATAACTGGAAACTCAATTTTCAGATCCCAAGTACTTATATCAGCTCGGAATTTTTCGCGTCATGAAAAAGGTCCCCAATCTGCCCGGGACCAAGAAATCTCCACGTTTCATTGTATTTCTAAACGAAAGGCGTCGATAACTGGAAACTCAGTTTTCAGATCCCAAGTACTTATATGAGCTCGGAATTTTTCGCGTCATGAAAAAATTACCCAATCAGCCCGGGACCAAGAAATCTCCACGTTTCATGGTATTTCTAAACGTATGGCGTCGATAACTGGAAACTCAGTTTTCAGATCCCAAGTACTTATATTAGCTCGGAATTTTTCGCGTCATGAAAAAGGTCCCCAATCTGCCCGGGACCAAGAAATCTCCACGTTTCATTGTATTTCTAAACGTATGGCGTCGATAACTGGAAACTCAGTTTTCAGATCCCAAGTACTTATATTAGCTCGGAATTTTTCGCGTCATGAAAAAGGTCCCCAATCTGCCCGGGACCAAGAAATCTCCACGTTTCATTGTATTTCTAAACGAATGGCGTCGATAACTGGAAACTCAATTTTCAGATCCCAAGTACTTATATCAGCTCGGAATTTTTCGCGTCATGAAAAAGGTCCCCAATCTGCCCGGGACCAAGACATCTCCACGTTTCATTGTATTTCTAAACGTATGGCGTCGATAACTGGAAACTCAATTTTCAGATCCCAAGTACTTATATCAGCTCGGAATTTTTCGCGTCATGAAAAAGGTCCCCAATCTGCCCGGGACCAAGAAATCTCCACGTTTCATTGTATTTCTAAACGAATGGCGTCGATAACTGGAAACTCAATTTTCAGATCCCAAGTACTTATATCAGCTCGGAATTTTTCGCGTCATGAAAAAGGTCCCCAATCTGCCCGGGACCAAGAAATCTCCACGTTTCATTGTATTTCTAAACGAATGGCGTCGATAACTGGAAACTCAGTTTTCAGATCCCAAGTACTTATATGAGCTCGGAATTTTTCGCGTCATGAAAAAATTACCCAATCAGCCCGGGACCAAGAAATCTCCACGTTTCATGGTATTTCTAAACGTATGGCGTCGATAACTGGAAACTAAGTTTTCAGATCCCAAGTACTTATATTAGCTCGGAATTTTTCGCGTCATGAAAAAGGTCCCCAATCTGCCCGGGACCAAGAAATCTCCACGTTTCATTGTATTTCTAAACGTATGGCGTCGATAACTGGAAACTCAGTTTTCAGATCCCAAGTACTTATATTAGCTCGGAATTTTTCGCGTCATGAAAAAGGTCCTCAATCTGCCCGGGACCAAGAAATCTCCACGTTTCATTGTATTTCTAAACGTATGGCGTCGATAACTGGAAACTCAATTTTCAGATCCCAAGTACTTATATCAGCTCGGAATTTTTCGCGTCATGAAAAAGGTCCCCAATCTGCCCGGGACCAAGAAATCTCCACGTTTCATTGTATTTCTAAACGAATGGCGTCGATAACTGGAAACTCAGTTTTCAGATCCCAAGTACTTATATGAGCTCGGAATTTTTCGCGTCATGAAAAAATTACCCAATCAGCCCGGGACCAAGAAATCTCCACGTTTCATGGTATTTCTAAACGTATGGCGTCGATAACTGGAAACTCAGTTTTCAGATCCCAAGTACTTATATTAGCTCGGAATTTTTCGCGTCATGAAAAAGGTCCCCAATCTGCCCGGGACCAAGAAATCTCCACGTTTCATTGTATTTCTAAACGTATGGCGTCGATAACTGGAAACTCAGTTTTCAGATCCCAAGTACTTATATTAGCTCGGAATTTTTCGCGTCATGAAAAAGGTCCCCAATCAGCCCGGGACCAAGAAATCTCCACGTTTCATTGTATTTCTAAACGAATGGCGTCGATAACTGGAAACTCAGTTTTCAGATCCCAAGTACTTATATTAGCTCGGAATTTTTCGCGTCATGAAAAAGGTCCCCAATCTGCCCGGGACCAAGAAATCTCCACGTTTCATGGTATTTCTAAACGTATGGCGTCGATAACTGGAAACTCAATTTTCAGATCCCAAGTACTTATATCAGCTCGGAATTTTTCGCGTCATGAAAAAATTACCCAATCAGCCCGGGACCAAGAAATCTCCACGTTTCACGGTATTTCTAGACGTATGGCGTCGATAACTGGAAACTCAATTTTCAGATCCCAAGTACTTATATCAGCTCGGAATTTTTCGCGTCATGAAAAAGGTCCCCAATCAGCCCGGGACCAAGAAATCTCCACGTTTCATTGTATTTCTAAACGAATGGCGTCGATAACTGGAAACTCAGTTTTCAGATCCCAAGTACTTATATTAGCTCGGAATTTTTCGCGTCATGAAAAAGGTCCCCAATCTGCCCGGGACCAAGAAATCTCCACGTTTCATGGTATTTCTAAACGTATGGCGTCGATAACTGGAAACTCAATTTTCAGATCCCAAGTACTTATATCAGCTCGGAATTTTTCGCGTCATGAAAAAGGTCCCCAATCTGCCCGGGACCAAGAAATCTCCACGTTTCATTGTATTTCTAAACGAATGGCGTCGATAACTGGAAACTCAGTTTTCAGATCCCAAGTACTTATATTAGCTCGGAATTTTTCGCGTCATGAAAAAGGTCCCCAATCTGCCCGGGACCAAGAAATCTCCACGTTTCATGGTATTTCTAAACGTATGGCGTCGATAACTGGAAACTCAATTTTCAGATCCCAAGTACTTATATCAGCTCGGAATTTTTCGCGTCATGAAAAAGGTCCCCAATCTGCCCGGGACCAAGAAATCTCCACGTTTCATTGTATTTCTAAACGTATGGCGTCGATAACTGGAAACTCAATTTTCAGATCCCAAGTACTTATATCAGCTCGGAATTTTTCGCGTCATGAAAAAGGTCCCCAATCTGCCCGGGACCAAGAAATCTCCACGTTTCATTGTATTTCTAAACGAATGGCGTCGATAACTGGAAACTCAGTTTTCAGATCCCAAGTACTTATATGAGCTCGGAATTTTTCGCGTCATGAAAAAATTACCCAATCAGCCCGGGACCAAGAAATCTCCACGTTTCATGGTATTTCTAAACGTATGGCGTCGATAACTGGAAACTCAGTTTTCAGATCCCAAGTACTTATATTAGCTCGGAATTTTTCGCGTCATGAAAAAGGTCCCCAATCAGCCCGGGACCAAGAAATCTCCACGTTTCATTGTATTTCTAAACGAATGGCGTCGATAACTGGAAACTCAGTTTTCAGATCCCAAGTACTTATATTAGCTCGGAATTTTTCGCGTCATGAAAAAGGTCCCCAATCTGCCCGGGACCAAGAAATCTCCACGTTTCATGGTATTTCTAAACGTATGGCGTCGATAACTGGAAACTCAATTTTCAGATCCCAAGTACTTATATCAGCTCGGAATTTTTCGCGTCATGAAAAAGGTCCCCAATCTGCCCGGGACCAAGAAATCTCCACGTTTCATTGTATTTCTAAACGAATGGCGTCGATAACTGGAAACTCAGTTTTCAGATCCCAAGTACTTATATCAGCTCGGAATTTTTCGCGTCATGAAAAAGGTCCCCAATCTGCCCGGGACCAAGAAATCTCCACGTTTCATTGTATTTCTAAACGTATGGCGTCGATAACTGGAAACTCAATTTTCAGATCCCAAGTACTTATATCAGCTCGGAATTTTTCGCGTCATGAAAAAGGTCCCCAATCTGCCCGGGACCAAGAAATCTCCACGTTTCATTGTATTTCTAAACGTATGGCGTCGATAACTGGAAACTCAATTTTCAGATCCCAAGTACTTATATCAGCTCGGAATTTTTCGCGTCATGAATAAGGTCCCCAATCTGCCCGGGACCAAGAAATCTCCACGTTTCATTGTATTTCTAAACGTATGGCGTCGATAACTGGAAACTCAGTTTTCAGATCCCAAGTACTTATATGAGCTCGGAATTTTTCGCGTCATGAAAAAATTACCCAATCAGCCCGGGACCAAGAAATCTCCACGTTTCATGGTATTTCTAAACGTATGGCGTCGATAACTGGAAACTCAGTTTTCAGATCCCAAGTACTTATATTAGCTCGGAATTTTTCGCGTCATGAAAAAGGTCCCCAATCTTCCCGGGACCAAGAAATCTCCACGTTTCATTGTATTTCTAAACGTATGGCGTCGATAACTGGAAACTCAATTTTCAGATCCCAAGTACTTATATCAGCTCGGAATTTTTCGCGTCATGAAAAAGGTCCCCAATCTGCCCGGGACCAAGAAATCTCCACGTTTCATGGTATTTCTAAACGTATGGCGTCGATAACTGGAAACTCAATTTTCAGATCCCAAGTACTTATATCAGCTCGGAATTTTTCGCGTCATGAAAAAGGTCCCCAATCTGCCCGGGACCAAGAAATCTCTACGTTTCATTGTATTTCTAAACGAATGGCGTCGATAACTGGAAACTCAATTTTCAGATCCCAAGTACTTATATCAGCTCGGAATTTTTCGCGTCATGAAAAAGGTCCCCAATCTGCCCGGGACCAAGAAATCTCTACGTTTCATTGTATTTCTAAACGAATGGCGTCGATAACTGGAAACTCAATTTTCAGATCCCAAGTACTTATATCAGCTCGGAATTTTTCGCGTCATGAAAAAGGTCCCCAATCTGCCCGGGACCAAGAAATCTCCACGTTTCATTGTATTTCTAAACGAATGGCGTCGATAACTGGAAACTCAGTTTTCAGATCCCAAGTACTTATATGAGCTCGGAATTTTTCGCGTCATGAAAAAATTACCCAATCAGCCCGGGACCAAGAAATCTCCACGTTTCATGGTATTTCTAAACGTATGGCGTCGATAACTGGAAACTCAGTTTTCAGATCCCAAGTACTTATATTAGCTCGGAATTTTTCGCGTCATGAAAAAGGTCCCCAATCTGCCCGGGACCAAGAAATCTCTACGTTTCATTGTATTTCTAAACGAATGGCGTCGATAACTGGAAACTCAATTTTCAGATCCCAAGTACTTATATCAGCTCGGAATTTTTCGCGTCATGAAAAAGGTCCCCAATCTGCCCGGGACCAAGAAATCTCCACGTTTCATTGTATTTCTAAACGAATGGCGTCGATAACTGGAAACTCAGTTTTCAGATCCCAAGTACTTATATGAGCTCGGAATTTTTCGCGTCATGAAAAAAGTACCCAATCAGCCCGGGACCAAGAAATCTCCACGTTTCATGGTATTTCTAAACGTATGGCGTCGATAACTGGAAACTCAGTTTTCAGATCCCAAGTACTTATATTAGCTCGGAATTTTCCGCGTCATGAAAAAGGTCCCCAATCTGCCCGGGACCAAGAAATCTCCACGTTTCATGGTATTTCTAAACGTATGGCGTCGATAACTGGAAACTCAATTTTCAGATCCCAAGTACTTATATCAGCTCGGAATTTTTCGCGTCATGAAAAAGGTCCCCAATCTGCCCGGGACCAAGAAATCTCCACGTTTCATTGTATTTCTAAACGTATGGCGTCGATAACTGGAAACTCAATTTTCAGATCCCAAGTACTTATATCAGCTCGGAATTTTTCGCGTCATGAAAAAGGTCCCCAATCTGCCCGGGACCAAGAAATCTCTACGTTTCATTGTATTTCTAAACGAATGGCGTCGATAACTGGAAACTCAATTTTCAGATCCCAAGTACTTATATCAGCTCGGAATTTTTCGCGTCATGAAAAAGGTCCCCAATCTGCCCGGGACCAAGATATCTCCACGTTTCATTGTATTTCTAAACGTATGGCGTCGATAACTGGAAACTCAGTTTTCAGATCCCAAGTACTTATATTAGCTCGGAATTTTTCGCGTCATGAAAAAGGTCCCCAATCTGCCCGGGACCAAGAAATCTCCACGTTTCATTGTATTTCTAAACGTATGGCGTCGATAACTGGAAACTCAATTTTCAGATCCCAAGTACTTATATCAGCTCGGAATTTTTCGCGTCATGAAAAAGGTCCCCAATCTGCCCGGGACCAAGAAATCTCCACGTTTCATTGTATTTCTAAACGAATGGCGTCGATAACTGGAAACTCAGTTTTCAGATCCCAAGTACTTATATGAGCTCGGAATTTTTCGCGTCATGAAAAAATTACCCAATCAGCCCGGGACCAAGAAATCTCCACGTTTCATTGTATTTCTAAACGAATGGCGTCGATAACTGGAAACTCAGTTTTCAGATCCCAAGTACTTATATTAGCTCGGAATTTTTCGCGTCATGAAAAAGGTCCCCAATCTGCCCGGGACCAAGAAATCTCCACGTTTCATGGTATTTCTAAACGTATGGCGTCGATAACTGGAAACTCAATTTTCAGATCCCAAGTACTTATATCAGCTCGGAATTTTTCGCGTCATGAAAAAATTACCCAATCAGCCCGGGACCAAGAAATCTCCACGTTTCACGGTATTTCTAAACGTATGGCGTCGATAACTGGAAACTCAATTTTCAGATCCCAAGTACTTATATCAGCTCGGAATTTTTCGCGTCATGAAAAAGGTCCCCAATCAGCCCGGGACCAAGAAATCTCCACGTTTCATTGTATTTCTAAACGAATGGCGTCGATAACTGGAAACTCAGTTTTCAGATCCCAAGTACTTATATTAGCTCGGAATTTTTCGCGTCATGAAAAAGGTCCCCAATCTGCCCGGGACCAAGAAATCTCCACGTTTCATGGTATTTCTAAACGTATGGCGTCGATAACTGGAAACTCAATTTTCAGATCCCAAGTACTTATATCAGCTCGGAATTTTTCGCGTCATGAAAAAATTACCCAATCAGCCCGGGACCAAGAAATCTGCACGTTTCACGGTATTTCTAAACGTATGGCGTCGATAACTGGAAACTCAATTTTCAGATCCCAAGTACTTATATCAGCTCGGAATTTTTCGCGTCATGAAAAAGGTCCCCAATCTGCCCGGGACCAAGAAATCTCCACGTTTCATTGTATTTCTAAACGAATGGCGTCGATAACTGGAAACTCAGTTTTCAGATCCCAAGTACTTATATGAGCTCGGAATTTTTCGCGTCATGAAAAAATTACCCAATCAGCCCGGGACCAAGAAATCTCCACGTTTCATGGTATTTCTAAACGTATGGCGTCGATAACTGGAAACTCAGTTTTCAGATCCCAAGTACTTATATTAGCTCGGAATTTTTCGCGTCATGAAAAAGGTCCCCAATCTGCCCGGGAGCAAGAAATCTCCACGTTTCATTGTATTTCTAAACGTATGGCGTCGATAACTGGAAACTCAGTTTTCAGATCCCAAGTACTTATATTAGCTCGGAATTTTTCGCGTCATGAAAAAGGTCCCCAATCTGCCCGGGACCAAGAAATCTCCACGTTTCATTGTATTTCTAAACGAATGGCGTCGATAACTGGAAACTCAATTTTCAGATCCCAAGTACTTATATCAGCTCGGAATTTTTCGCGTCATGAAAAAGGTCCCCAATCTGCCCGGGACCAAGAAATCTCCACGTTTCATTGTATTTCTAAACGTATGGCGTCGATAACTGGAAACTCAATTTTCAGATCCCAAGTACTTATATCAGCTCGGAATTTTTCGCGTCATGAAAAAGGTCCCCAATCTGCCCGGGACCAAGAAATCTCCACGTTTCATTGTATTTCTAAACGAATGGCGTCGATAACTGGAAACTCAATTTTCAGATCCCAAGTACTTATATCAGCTCGGAATTTTTCGCGTCATGAAAAAGGTCCCCAATCTGCCCGGGACCAAGAAATCTCCACGTTTCATTGTATTTCTAAACGAATGGCGTCGATAACTGGAAACTCAGTTTTCAGATCCCAAGTACTTATATGAGCTCGGAATTTTTCGCGTCATGAAAAAATTACCCAATCAGCCCGGGACCAAGAAATCTCCACGTTTCATGGTATTTCTAAACGTATGGCGTCGATAACTGGAAACTCAGTTTTCAGATCCCAAGTACTTATATTAGCTCGGAATTTTTCGCGTCATGAAAAAGGTCCCCAATCTGCCCGGGACCAAGAAATCTCCACGTTTCATTGTATTTCTAAACGTATGGCGTCGATAACTGGAAACTCAGTTTTCAGATCCCAAGTACTTATATGAGCTCGGAATTTTTCGCGTCATGAAAAAGGTCCCCAATCTGCCCGGGACCAAGAAATCTCCACGTTTCATTGTATTTCTAAACGTATGGCGTCGATAACTGGAAACTCAATTTTCAGATCCCAAGTACTTATATCAGCTCGGAATTTTTCGCGTCATGAAAAAGGTCCCCAATCTGCCCGGGACCAAGAAATCTCCACGTTTCATTGTATTTCTAAACGAATGGCGTCGATAACTGGAAACTCAGTTTTCAGATCCCAAGTACTTATATGAGCTCGGAATTTTTCGCGTCATGAAAAAATTACCCAATCAGCCCGGGACCAAGAAATCTCCACGTTTCATGGTATTTCTAAACGTATGGCGTCGATAACTGGAAACTCAGTTTTCAGATCCCAAGTACTTATATTAGCTCGGAATTTTTCGCGTCATGAAAAAGGTCCCCAATCTGCCCGGGACCAAGAAATCTCCACGTTTCATTGTATTTCTAAACGTATGGCGTCGATAACTGGAAACTCAGTTTTCAGATCCCAAGTACTTATATCAGCTCGGAATTTTTCGCGTCATGAAAAAGGTCCCCAATCGGCCCGGGACCAAGAAATCTCCACGTTTCATTGTATTTCTAAACGTATGGCGTCGATAACTGGAAACTCAATTTTCAGATCCCAAGTACTTATATGAGCTCGGAATTTTTCGCGTCATGAAAAAATTACCCAATCAGCCCGGGACCAAGAAATCTCCACGTTTCATGGTATTTCTAAACGTATGGCGTCGATAACTGGAAACTCAGTTTTCAGATCCCAAGTACTTATATTAGCTCGGAATTTTTCGCGTCATGAAAAAGGTCCCCAATCTGCCCGGGACCAAGAAATCTCCACGTTTCATTGTATTTCTAAACGTATGGCGTCGATAACTGGAAACTCAGTTTTCAGATCCCAAGTACTTATATTAGCTCGGAATTTTTCGCGTCATGAAAAAGGTCCCCAATCAGCCCGGGACCAAGAAATCTCCACGTTTCATTGTATTTCTAAACGAATGGCGTCGATAACTGGAAACTCAGTTTTCAGATCCCAAGTACTTATATTAGCTCGGAATTTTTCGCGTCATGAAAAAGGTCCCCAATCTGCCCGGGACCAAGAAATCTCCACGTTTCATGGTATTTCTAAACGTATGGCGTCGATAACTGGAAACTCAATTTTCAGATCCCAAGTACTTATATCAGCTCGGAATTTTTCGCGTCATGAAAAAATTACCCAATCAGCCCGGGACCAAGAAATCTCCACGTTTCACGGTATTTCTAAACGTATGGCGTCGATAACTGGAAACTCAATTTTCAGATCCCAAGTACTTATATCAGCTCGGAATTTTTCGCGTCATGAAAAAGGTCCCCAATCAGCCCGGGACCAAGAAATCTCCACGTTTCATTGTATTTCTAAACGAATGGCGTCGATAACTGGAAACTCAGTTTTCAGATCCCAAGTACTTATATTAGCTCGGAATTTTTCGCGTCATGAAAAAGGTCCCCAATCTGCCCGGGACCAAGAAATCTCCACGTTTCATGGTATTTCTAAACGTATGGCGTCGATAACTGGAAACTCAATTTTCAGATCCCAAGTACTTATATCAGCTCGGAATTTTTCGCGTCATGAAAAAATTACCCAATCAGCCCGGGACCAAGAAATCTCCACGTTTCACGGTATTTCTAAACGTATGGCGTCGATAACTGGAAACTCTATTTTCAGATCCCAAGTACTTATATCAGCTCGGAATTTTTCGCGTCATGAAAAAATTACCCAATCAGCCCGGGACCAAGAAATCTCCACGTTTCACGGTATTTCTAAACGTATGGCGTCGATAACTGGAAACTCAATTTCCAGATCCCAAGTACTTATATCAGCTCGGAATTTTTCGCGTCATGAAAAAGGTCCCCAATCAGCCCGGGACCAAGAAATCTCCACGTTTCACGGTATTTCTAAACGTATGGCGTCGATAACTGGAAACTCAATTTTCAGATCCCAAGTACTTATATCAGCTCGGAATTTTTCGCGTCATGAAAAAGGTCCCCAATCTGCCCGGGACCAAGAAATCTCCACGTTTCATTGTATTTCTAAACGAATGGCGTCGATAACTGGAAACTCAGTTTTCAGATCCCAAGTACTTATATTAGCTCGGAATTTTTCGCGTCATGAAAAAGGTCCCCAATCTGCCCGGGACCAAGAAATCTCCACGTTTCATGGTATTTCTAAACGTATGGCGTCGATAACTGGAAACTCAATTTTCAGATCCCAAGTACTTATATCAGCTCGGAATTTTTCGCGTCATGAAAAAGGTCCCCAATCTGCCCGGGACCAAGAAATCTCCACGTTTCATTGTATTTCTAAACGTATGGCGTCGATAACTGGAAACTCAATTTTCAGATCCCAAGTACTTATATCAGCTCGGAATTTTTCGCGTCATGAAAAAGGTCCCCAATCTGCCCGGGACCAAGAAATCTCCACGTTTCATTGTATTTCTAAACGAATGGCGTCGATAACTGGAAACTCAATTTTCAGATCCCAAGTACTTATATCAGCTCGGAATTTTTCGCGTCATGAAAAAATTACCCAATCAGCCCGGGACCAAGAAATCTCCACGTTTCACGGTATTTCTAAACGTATGGCGTCGATAACTGGAAACTCAATTTTCAGATCCCAAGTACTTATATCAGCTCGGAATTTTTCGCGTCATGAAAAAGGTCCCCAATCAGCCCGGGACCAAGAAATCTCCACGTTTCATTGTATTTCTAAACGAATGGCGTCGATAACTGGAAACTCAGTTTTCAGATCCCAAGTACTTATATTAGCTCGGAATTTTTCGCGTCATGAAAAAGGTCCCCAATCTGCCCGGGACCAAGAAATCTCCACGTTTCATGGTATTTCTAAACGTATGGCGTCGATAACTGGAAACTCAGTTTTCAGATCCCAAGTACTTATATGAGCTCGGAATTTTTCGCGTCATGAAAAAATTACCCAATCAGCCCGGGACCAAGAAATCTCCACGTTTCATGGTATTTCTAAACGTATGGCGTCGATAACTGGAAACTCAGTTTTCAGATCCCAAGTACTTATATTAGCTCGGAATTTTTCGCGTCATGAAAAAATTACCCAATCAGCAAGGGACCAAGAAATCTCCTCGTTTCATTGTATTTCTAAACGTATGGCGTCGATAACTGGAAACTCAGTTTTCAGATCCCAAGTACTTATATTAGCTCGGAATTTTTCGCGTCATGAAAAAGGTCCCCAATCAGCCCGGGACCAAGAAATCTCCACGTTTCATTGTATTTCTAAACGAATGGCGTCGATAACTGGAAACTCAGTTTTCAGATCCCAAGTACTTATATTAGCTCGGAATTTTTCGCGTCATGAAAAAGGTCCCCAATCTGCCCGGGACCAAGAAATCTCCACGTTTCATGGTATTTCTAAACGTATGGCGTCGATAACTGGAAACTCAATTTTCAGATCCCAAGTACTTATATCAGCTCGGAATTTTTCGCGTCATGAAAAAGGTCCCCAATCTGCCCGGGACCAAGAAATCTCCACGTTTCATTGTATTTCTAAACGTATGGCGTCGATAACTGGAAACTCAATTTTCAGATCCCAAGTACTTATATCAGCTCGGAATTTTTCGCGTCATGAAAAAGGTCCCCAATCTGCCCGGGACCAAGAAATCTCCACGTTTCATTGTATTTCTAAACGAATGGCGTCGATAACTGGAAACTCAATTTTCAGATCCCAAGTACTTATATCAGCTCGGAATTTTTCGCGTCATGAAAAAGGTCCCCAATCTGCCCGGGACCAAGAAATCTCCACGTTTCATTGTATTTCTAAACGAATGGCGTCGATAACTGGAAACTCAGTTTTCAGATCCCAAGTACTTATATGAGCTCGGAATTTTTCGCGTCATGAAAAAGGTCCCCAATCTGCCCGGGACCAAGAAATCTCCACGTTTCATGGTATTTCTAAACGTATGGCGTCGATAACTGGAACCTCAATTTTCAGATCCCAAGTACTTATATCAGCTCGGAATTTTTCGCGTCATGAAAAAGGTCCCCAATCTGCCCGGGACCAAGAAATCTCCACGTTTCATTGTATTTCTAAACGTATGGCGTCGATAACTGGAAACTCAATTTTCAGATCCCAAGTACTTATATCAGCTCGGAATTTTTCGCGTCATGAAAAAGGTCCCCAATCTGCCCGGGACCAAGAAATCTCCACGTTTCATTGTATTTCTAAACGAATGGCGTCGATAACTGGAAACTCAGTTTTCAGATCCCAAGTACTTATATGAGCTCGGAATTTTTCGCGTCATGAAAAAATTACCCAATCAGCCCGGGACCAAGAAATCTCCACGTTTCATTGTATTTCTAAACGAATGGCGTCGATAACTGGAAACTCAGTTTTCAGATCCCAAGTACTTATATTAGCTCGGAATTTTTCGCGTCATGAAAAAGGTCCCCAATCTGCCCGGGACCAAGAAATCTCCACGTTTCATGGTATTTCTAAACGTATGGCGTCGATAACTGGAAACTCAATTTTCAGATCCCAAGTACTTATATCAGCTCGGAATTTTTCGCGTCATGAAAAAGGTCCCCAATCTGCCCGGGACCAAGAAATCTCCACGTTTCATTGTATTTCTAAACGTATGGCGTCGATAACTGGAAACTCAATTTTCAGATCCCAAGTACTTATATCAGCTCGGAATTTTTCGCGTCATGAAAAAGGTCCCCAATCTGCACGGGACCAAGAAATCTCTACGTTTCATTGTATTTCTAAACGAATGGCGTCGATAACTGGAAACTCAATTTTCAGATCCCAAGTACTTATATCAGCTCGGAATTTTTCGCGTCATGAAAAAGGTCCCCAATCTGCCCGGGACCAAGAAATCTCCACGTTTCATTGTATTTCTAAACGAATGGCGTCGATAACTGGAAACTCAGTTTTCAGATCCCAAGTACTTATATGAGCTCGGAATTTTTCGCGTCATGAAAAAATTACCAAATCAGCCCGGGACCAAGTAATCTCCACGTTTCATGGTATTTCTAAACGGATGGCGTCGATAACTGGAAACTCAGTTTTCAGATCCCAAGTACTTATATTAGCTCGGAATTTTTCGCGTCATGAAAAAGGTCCCCAATCTGCCCGGGACCAAGAAATCTCCACGTTTCATTGTATTTCTAAACGTATGGCGTCGATAACTGGAAACTCAGTTTTCAGATCCCAAGTACTTATATTAGCTCGGAATTTTTCGCGTCATGAAAAAGGTCCCCAATCTGCCCGGGACCAAGAAATCTCCACGTTTCATTGTATTTCTAAACGAATGGCGTAAATAACTGGAAACTCAATTTTCAGATCCCAAGTACTTATATCAGCTCGGAATTTTTCGCGTCATGAAAAAGGTCCCCAATCTGCCCGGGACCAAGAAATCTCCACGTTTCATTGTATTTCTAAACGTATGGCGTCGATAACTGGAAACTCAATTTTCAGATCCCAAGTACTTATATCAGCTCGGAATTTTTCGCGTCATGAAAAAGGTCCCCAATCTGCCCGGGACCAAGAAATCTCCACGTTTCATTGTATTTCTAAACGAATGGCGTCGATAACTGGAAACTCAATTTTCAGATCCCAAGTACTTATATCAGCTCGGAATTTTTCGCGTCATGAAAAAGGTCCCCAATCTGCCCGGGACCAAGAAATCTCCACGTTTCATTGTATTTCTAAACGAATGGCGTCGATAACTGGAAACTCAGTTTTCAGATCCCAAGTACTTATATGAGCTCGGAATTTTTCGCGTCATGAAAAAATTACCCAATCAGCCCGGGACCAAGAAATCTCCACGTTTCATGGTATTTCTAAACGTATGGCGTCGATAACTGGAAACTCAGTTTTCAGATCCCAAGTACTTATATTAGCTCGGAATTTTTCGCGTCATGAAAAAGGTCCCCAATCTGCCCGGGACCAAGAAATCTCCACGTTTCATTGTATTTCTAAACGTATGGCGTCGATAACTGGAAACTCAGTTTTCAGATCCCAAGTACTTATATTAGCTCGGAATTTTTCGCGTCATGAAAAAGGTCCCCAATCTGCCCGGGACCAAGAAATCTCCACGTTTCATTGTAATTCTAAACGTATGGCGTCGATAACTGGAAACTCAATTTTCAGATCCCAAGTACTTATATCAGCTCGGAATTTTTCGCGTCATGAAAAAGGTCCCCAATCTGCCCGGGACCAAGAAATCTCCACGTTTCATTGTATTTCTAAACGAATGGCGTCGATAACTGGAAACTCAGTTTTCAGATCCCAAGTACTTATATGAGCTCGGAATTTTTCGCGTCATGAAAAAATTACCCAATCAGCCCGGGACCAAGAAATCTCCACGTTTCATGGTATTTCTAAACGTATGGCGTCGATAACTGGAAACTCAGTTTTCAGATCCCAAGTACTTATATTAGCTCGGAATTTTTCGCGTCATGAAAAAGGTCCCCAATCTGCCCGGGACCAAGAAATCTCCACGTTTCATTGTATTTCTAAACGTATGGCGTCGATAACTGGAAACTCAGTTTTCAGATCCCAAGTACTTATATTAGCTCGGAATTTTTCGCGTCATGAAAAAGGTCCCCAATCAGCCCGGGACCAAGAAATCTCCACGTTTCATTGTATTTCTAAACGAATGGCGTCGATAACTGGAAACTCAGTTTTCAGATCCCAAGTACTTATATTAGCTCGGAATTTTTCGCGTCATGAAAAAGGTCCCCAATCTGCCCGGGACCAAGAAATCTCCACGTTTCATGGTATTTCTAAACGTATGGCGTCGATAACTGGAAACTCAATTTTCAGATCCCAAGTACTTATATCAGCTCGGAATTTTTCGCGTCATGAAAAAATTACCCAATCAGCCCGGGACCAAGAAATCTCCACGTTTCACGGTATTTCTAAACGTATGGCGTCGATAACTGGAAACTCAATTTTCAGATCCCAAGTACTTATATCAGCTCGGAATTTTTCGCGTCATGAAAAAGGTCCCCAATCAGCCCGGGACCAAGAAATCTCCACGTTTCATTGTATTTCTAAACGAATGGCGTCGATAACTGGAAACTCAGTTTTCAGATCCCAAGTACTTATATTAGCTCGGAATTTTTCGCGTCATGAAAAAGGTCCCCAATCTGCCCGGGACCAAGAAATCTCCACGTTTCATGGTATTTCTAAACGTATGGCGTCGATAACTGGAAACTCAATTTTCAGATCCCAAGTACTTATATCAGCTCGGAATTTTTCGCGTCATGAAAAAATTACCCAATCAGCCCGGGACCAAGAAATCTCCACGTTTCACGGTATTTCTAAACGTATGGCGTCGATAACTGGAAACTCAATTTTCAGATCCCAAGTACTTATATCAGCTCGGAATTTTTCGCGTCATGAAAAAGGTCCCCAATCTGCCCGGGACCAAGAAATCTCCACGTTTCATTGTATTTCTAAACGAATGGCGTCGATAACTGGAAACTCAGTTTTCAGATCCCAAGTACTTATATTAGCTCGGAATTTTTCGCGTCATGAAAAAGGTCCCCAATCTGCCCGGGACCAAGAAATCTCCACGTTTCATGGTATTTCTAAACGTATGGCGTCGATAACTGGAAACTCAATTTTCAGATCCCAAGTACTTATATCAGCTCGGAATTTTTCGCGTCATGAAAAAGGTCCCCAATCTGCCCGGGACCAAGAAATCTCCACGTTTCATTGTATTTCTAAACGTATGGCGTCGATAACTGGAAACTCAATTTTCAGATCCCAAGTACTTATATCAGCTCGGAATTTTTCGCGTCATGAAAAAGGTCCCCAATCTGCCCGGGACCAAGAAATCTCCACGTTTCATTGTATTTCTAAACGAATGGCGTCGATAACTGGAAACTCAATTTTCAGATCCCAAGTACTTATATCAGCTCGGAATTTTTCGCGTCATGAAAAAGGTCCCCAATCTGCCCGGGACCAAGAAATCTCCACGTTTCATTGTATTTCTAAACGAATGGCGTCGATAACTGGAAACTCAGTTTTCAGATCCCAAGTACTTATATGAGCTCGGAATTTTTCGCGTCATGAAAAAGGTCCCCAATCTGCCCGGGACCAAGAAATCTCCACGTTTCATGGTATTTCTAAACGTATGGCGTCGATAACTGGAACCTCAATTTTCAGATCCCAAGTACTTATATCAGCTCGGAATTTTTCGCGTCATGAAAAAGGTCCCCAATCTGCCCGGGACCAAGAAATCTCCACGTTTCATTGTATTTCTAAACGTATGGCGTCGATAACTGGAAACTCAATTTTCAGATCCCAAGTACTTATATCAGCTCGGAATTTTTCGCGTCATGAAAAAGGTCCCCAATCTGCCCGGGACCAAGAAATCTCCACGTTTCATTGTATTTCTAAACGAATGGCGTCGATAACTGGAAACTCAGTTTTCAGATCCCAAGTACTTATATGAGCTCGGAATTTTTCGCGTCATGAAAAAATTACCCAATCAGCCCGGGACCAAGAAATCTCCACGTTTCATTGTATTTCTAAACGAATGGCGTCGATAACTGGAAACTCAGTTTTCAGATCCCAAGTACTTATATTAGCTCGGAATTTTTCGCGTCATGAAAAAGGTCCCCAATCTGCCCGGGACCAAGAAATCTCCACGTTTCATGGTATTTCTAAACGTATGGCGTCGATAACTGGAAACTCAATTTTCAGATCCCAAGTACTTATATCAGCTCGGAATTTTACGCGTCATGAAAAAGGTCCCCAATCTGCCCGGGACCAAGAAATCTCCACGTTTCATTGTATTTCTAAACGAATGGCGTCGATAACTGGAAACTCAGTTTTCAGATCCCAAGTACTTATATGAGCTCGGAATTTTTCGCGTCATGAAAAAATTACCCAATCAGCCCGGGACCAAGAAATCTCCACGTTTCATTGTATTTCTAAACGAATGGCGTCGATAACTGGAAACTCAGTTTTCAGATCCCAAGTACTTATATTAGCTCGGAATTTTTCGCGTCATGAAAAAGGTCCCCAATCTGCCCGGGACCAAGAAATCTCCACGTTTCATGGTATTTCTAAACGTATGGCGTCGATAACTGGAAACTCAATTTTCAGATCCCAAGTACTTATATCAGCTCGGAATTTTTCGCGTCATGAAAAAATTACCCAATCAGCCCGGGACCAAGAAATCTCCACGTTTCACGGTATTTCTAAACGTATGGCGTCGATAACTGGAAACTCAATTTTCAGATCCCAAGTACTTATATCAGCTCGGAATTTTTCGCGTCATGAAAAAGGTCCCCAATCAGCCCGGGACCAAGAAATCTCCACGTTTCATTGTATTTCTAAACGAATGGCGTCGATAACTGGAAACTCAGTTTTCAGATCCCAAGTACTTATATTAGCTCGGAATTTTTCGCGTCATGAAAAAGGTCCCCAATCTGCCCGGGACCAAGAAATCTCCACGTTTCATGGTATTTCTAAACGTATGGCGTCGATTTCTGGAAACTCAATTTTCAGATCCCAAGTACTTATATCAGCTCGGAATTTTTCGCGTCATGAAAAAATTACCCAATCAGCCCGGGACCAAGAAATCTGCACGTTTCACGGTATTTCTAAACGTATGGCGTCGATAACTGGAAACTCAATTTTCAGATCCCAAGTACTTATATCAGCTCGGAATTTTTCGCGTCATGAAAAAGGTCCCCAATCTGCCCGGGACCAAGAAATCTCCACGTTTCATTGTATTTCTAAACGAATGGCGTCGATAACTGGAAACTCAGTTTTCAGATCCCAAGTACTTATATGAGCTCGGAATTTTTCGCGTCATGAAAAAATTACCCAATCAGCCCGGGACCAAGAAATCTCCACGTTTCATGGTATTTCTAAACGTATGGCGTCGATAACTGGAAACTCAGTTTTCAGATCCCAAGTACTTATATTAGCTCGGAATTTTTCGCGTCATGAAAAAGGTCCCCAATCTGCCCGGGAGCAAGAAATCTCCACGTTTCATTGTATTTCTAAACGTATGGCGTCGATAACTGGAAACTCAGTTTTCAGATCCCAAGTACTTATATTAGCTCGGAATTTTTCGCGTCATGAAAAAGGTCCCCAATCTGCCCGGGACCAAGAAATCTCCACGTTTCATTGTATTTCTAAACGAATGGCGTCGATAACTGGAAACTCAATTTTCAGATCCCAAGTACTTATATCAGCTCGGAATTTTTCGCGTCATGAAAAAGGTCCCCAATCTGCCCGGGACCAAGAAATCTCCACGTTTCATTGTATTTCTAAACGTATGGCGTCGATAACTGGAAACTCAATTTTCAGATCCCAAGTACTTATATCAGCTCGGAATTTTTCGCGTCATGAAAAAGGTCCCCAATCTGCCCGGGACCAAGAAATCTCCACGTTTCATTGTATTTCTAAACGAATGGCGTCGATAACTGGAAACTCAATTTTCAGATCCCAAGTACTTATATCAGCTCGGAATTTTTCGCGTCATGAAAAAGGTCCCCAATCTGCCCGGGACCAAGAAATCTCCACGTTTCATTGTATTTCTAAACGAATGGCGTCGATAACTGGAAACTCAGTTTTCAGATCCCAAGTACTTATATGAGCTCGGAATTTTTCGCGTCATGAAAAAATTACCCAATCAGCCCGGGACCAAGAAATCTCCACGTTTCATGGTATTTCTAAACGTATGGCGTCGATAACTGGAAACTCAGTTTTCAGATCCCAAGTACTTATATTAGCTCGGAATTTTTCGCGTCATGAAAAAGGTCCCCAATCTGCCCGGGACCAAGAAATCTCCACGTTTCATTGTATTTCTAAACGTATGGCGTCGATAACTGGAAACTCAGTTTTCAGATCCCAAGTACTTATATGAGCTCGGAATTTTTCGCGTCATGAAAAAGGTCCCCAATCTGCCCGGGACCAAGAAATCTCCACGTTTCATTGTATTTCTAAACGTATGGCGTCGATAACTGGAAACTCAATTTTCAGATCCCAAGTACTTATATCAGCTCGGAATTTTTCGCGTCATGAAAAAGGTCCCCAATCTGCCCGGGACCAAGAAATCTCCACGTTTCATTGTATTTCTAAACGAATGGCGTCGATAACTGGAAACTCAGTTTTCAGATCCCAAGTACTTATATGAGCTCGGAATTTTTCGCGTCATGAAAAAATTACCCAATCAGCCCGGGACCAAGAAATCTCCACGTTTCATGGTATTTCTAAACGTATGGCGTCGATAACTGGAAACTCAGTTTTCAGATCCCAAGTACTTATATTAGCTCGGAATTTTTCGCGTCATGAAAAAGGTCCCCAATCTGCCCGGGACCAAGAAATCTCCACGTTTCATTGTATTTCTAAACGTATGGCGTCGATAACTGGAAACTCAGTTTTCAGATCCCAAGTACTTATATCAGCTCGGAATTTTTCGCGTCATGAAAGAGGTCCCCAATCGGCCCGGGACCAAGAAATCTCCACGTTTCATTGTATTTCTAAACGTATGGCGTCGATAACTGGAAACTCAATTTTCAGATCCCAAGTACTTATATGAGCTCGGAATTTTTCGCGTCATGAAAAAATTACCCAATCAGCCCGGGACCAAGAAATCTCCACGTTTCATGGTATTTCTAAACGTATGGCGTCGATAACTGGAAACTCAGTTTTCAGATCCCAAGTACTTATATTAGCTCGGAATTTTTCGCGTCATGAAAAAGGTCCCCAATCTGCCCGGGACCAAGAAATCTCCACGTTTCATTGTATTTCTAAACGTATGGCGTCGATAACTGGAAACTCAGTTTTCAGATCCCAAGTACTTATATTAGCTCGGAATTTTTCGCGTCATGAAAAAGGTCCCCAATCAGCCCGGGACCAAGAAATCTCCACGTTTCATTGTATTTCTAAACGAATGGCGTCGATAACTGGAAACTCAGTTTTCAGATCCCAAGTACTTATATTAGCTCGGAATTTTTCGCGTCATGAAAAAGGTCCCCAATCTGCCCGGGACCAAGAAATCTCCACGTTTCATGGTATTTCTAAACGTATGGCGTCGATAACTGGAAACTCAATTTTCAGATCCCAAGTACTTATATCAGCTCGGAATTTTTCGCGTCATGAAAAAATTACCCAATCAGCCCGGGACCAAGAAATCTCCACGTTTCACGGTATTTCTAAACGTATGGCGTCGATAACTGGAAACTCAATTTTCAGATCCCAAGTACTTATATCAGCTCGGAATTATTCGCGTCATGAAAAAGGTCCCCAATCTGCCCGGGACCAAGAAATCTCTACGTTTCATTGTATTTCTAAACGAATGGCGTCGATAACTGGAAACTCAGTTTTCAGATCCCAAGTACTTATATTAGCTCGGAATTTTTCGCGTCATGAAAAAGGTCCCCAATCTGCCCGGGACCAAGAAATCTCCACGTTTCATGGTATTTCTAAACGTATGGCGTCGATAACTGGAAACTCAATTTTCAGATCCCAAGTACTTATATCAGCTCGGAATTTTTCGCGTCATGAAAAAATTACCCAATCAGCCCGGGACCAAGAAATCTCCACGTTTCACGGTATTTCTAAACGTATGGCGTCGATAACTGGAAACTCAATTTTCAGATCCCAAGTACTTATATCAGCTCGGAATTTTTCGCGTCATGAAAAAGGTCCCCAATCTGCCCGGGACCAAGAAATCTCCACGTTTCATTGTATTTCTAAACGAATGGCGTCGATAACTGGAAACTCAGTTTTCAGATCCCAAGTACTTATATTAGCTCGGAATTTTTCGCGTCATGAAAAAGGTCCCCAATCTGCCCGGGACCAAGAAATCTCCACGTTTCATGGTATTTCTAAACGTATGGCGTCGATAACTGGAAACTCAATTTTCAGATCCCAAGTACTTATATCAGCTCGGAATTTTTCGCGTCATGAAAAAGGTCCCCAATCTGCCCGGGACCAAGAAATCTCCACGTTTCATTGTATTTCTAAACGTATGGCGTCGATAACTGGAAACTCAATTTTCAGATCCCAAGTACTTATATCAGCTCGGAATTTTTCGCGTCATGAAAAAGGTCCCCAATCTGCCCGGGACCAAGAAATCTCCACGTTTCATGGTATTTCTAAACGTATGGCGTCGATAACTGGAAACTCAATTTTCAGATCCCAAGTACTTATATCAGCTCGGAATTTTTCGCGTCATGAAAAAGGTCCCCAATCTGCCCGGGACCAAGAAATCTCCACGTTTCATTGTATTTCTAAACGTATGGCGTCGATAACTGGAAACTCAATTTTCAGATCCCAAGTACTTATATCAGCTCGGAATTTTTCGCGTCATGAAAAAGGTCCCCAATCTGCCCGGGACCAAGAAATCTCTACGTTTCATTGTATTTCTAAACGAATGGCGTCGATAACTGGAAACTCAATTTTCAGATCCCAAGTACTTATATCAGCTCGGAATTTTTCGCGTCATGAAAAAGGTCCCCAATCTGCCCGGGACCAAGAAATCTCCACGTTTCATTGTATTTCTAAACGAATGGCGTCGATAACTGGAAACTCAGTTTTCAGATCCCAAGTACTTATATGAGCTCGGAATTTTTCGCGTCATGAAAAAATTACCAAATCAGCCCGGGACCAAGTAATCTCCACGTTTCATGGTATTTCTAAACGTATGGCGTCGATAACTGGAAACTCAGTTTTCAGATCCCAAGTACTTATATTAGCTCGGAATTTTTCGCGTCATGAAAAAGGTCCCCAATCTGCCCGGGACCAAGAAATCTCCACGTTTCATTGTATTTCTAAACGTATGGCGTCGATAACTGGAAACTCAGTTTTCAGATCCCAAGTACTTATATTAGCTCGGAATTTTTCGCGTCATGAAAAAGGTCCCCAATCTGCCCGGGACCAAGAAATCTCCACGTTTCATTGTATTTCTAAACGAATGGCGTCAATAACTGGAAACTCAATTTTCAGATCCCAAGTACTTATATCAGCTCGGAATTTTTCGCGTCATGAAAAAGGTCCCCAATCTGCCCGGGACCAAGAAATCTCCACGTTTCATTGTATTTCTAAACGTATGGCGTCGATAACTGGAAACTCAATTTTCAGATCCCAAGTACTTATATCAGCTCGGAATTTTTCGCGTTATGAAAAAGGTCCCCAATCTGCCCGGGACCAAGAAATCTCCACGTTTCATTGTATTTCTAAACGAATGGCGTCGATAACTGGAAACTCAATTTTCAGATCCCAAGTACTTATATCAGCTCGGAATTTTTCGCGTCATGAAAAAGGTCCCCAATCTGCCCGGGACCAAGAAATCTCCACGTTTCATTGTATTTCTAAACGTATGGCGTCGATAACTGGAAACTCAGTTTTCAGATCCCAAGTACTTATATTAGCTCGGAATTTTTCGCGTCATGAAAAAGGTCCCCAATCTGCCCGGGACCAAGAAATCTCCACGTTTCATTGTATTTCTAAACGTATGGCGTCGATAACTGGAAACTCAATTTTCAGATCCCAAGTACTTATATCAGCTCGGAATTTTTCGCGTCATGAAAAAGGTCCCCAATCTGCCCGGGACCAAGAAATCTCCACGTTTCATTGTATTTCTAAACGAATGGCGTCGATAACTGGAAACTCAGTTTTCAGATCCCAAGTACTTATATGAGCTCGGAATTTTTCGCGTCATGAAAAAATTACCCAATCAGCCCGGGACCAAGAAATCTCCACGTTTCACGGTATTTCTAAACGTATGGCGTCGATAACTGGAAACTCAATTTTCAGATCCCAAGTACTTATATCAGCTCGGAATTATTCGCGTCATGAAAAAGGTCCCCAATCTGCCCGGGACCAAGAAATCTCTACGTTTCATTGTATTTCTAAACGAATGGCGTCGATAACTGGAAACTCAGTTTTCAGATCCCAAGTACTTATATTAGCTCGGAATTTTTCGCGTCATGAAAAAGGTCCCCAATCTGCCCGGGACCAAGAAATCTCCACGTTTCATGGTATTTCTAAACGTATGGCGTCGATAACTGGAAACTCAATTTTCAGATCCCAAGTACTTATATCAGCTCGGAATTTTTCGCGTCATGAAAAAATTACCCAATCAGCCCGGGACCAAGAAATCTCCACGTTTCACGGTATTTCTAAACGTATGGCGTCGATAACTGGAAACTCAATTTTCAGATCCCAAGTACTTATATCAGCTCGGAATTTTTCGCGTCATGAAAAAGGTCCCCAATCTGCCCGGGACCAAGAAATCTCCACGTTTCATTGTATTTCTAAACGAATGGCGTCGATAACTGGAAACTCAGTTTTCAGATCCCAAGTACTTATATTAGCTCGGAATTTTTCGCGTCATGAAAAAGGTCCCCAATCTGCCCGGGACCAAGAAATCTCCACGTTTCATGGTATTTCTAAACGTATGGCGTCGATAACTGGAAACTCAATTTTCAGATCCCAAGTACTTATATCAGCTCGGAATTTTTCGCGTCATGAAAAAGGTCCCCAATCTGCCCGGGACCAAGAAATCTCCACGTTTCATTGTATTTCTAAACGTATGGCGTCGATAACTGGAAACTCAATTTTCAGATCCCAAGTACTTATATCAGCTCGGAATTTTTCGCGTCATGAAAAAGGTCCCCAATCTGCCCGGGACCAAGAAATCTCCACGTTTCATGGTATTTCTAAACGTATGGCGTCGATAACTGGAAACTCAATTTTCAGATCCCAAGTACTTATATCAGCTCGGAATTTTTCGCGTCATGAAAAAGGTCCCCAATCTGCCCGGGACCAAGAAATCTCCACGTTTCATTGTATTTCTAAACGTATGGCGTCGATAACTGGAAACTCAATTTTCAGATCCCAAGTACTTATATCAGCTCGGAATTTTTCGCGTCATGAAAAAGGTCCCCAATCTGCCCGGGACCAAGAAATCTCTACGTTTCATTGTATTTCTAAACGAATGGCGTCGATAACTGGAAACTCAATTTTCAGATCCCAAGTACTTATATCAGCTCGGAATTTTTCGCGTCATGAAAAAGGTCCCCAATCTGCCCGGGACCAAGAAATCTCCACGTTTCATTGTATTTCTAAACGAATGGCGTCGATAACTGGAAACTCAGTTTTCAGATCCCAAGTACTTATATGAGCTCGGAATTTTTCGCGTCATGAAAAAATTACCAAATCAGCCCGGGACCAAGTAATCTCCACGTTTCATGGTATTTCTAAACGTATGGCGTCGATAACTGGAAACTCAGTTTTCAGATCCCAAGTACTTATATTAGCTCGGAATTTTTCGCGTCATGAAAAAGGTCCCCAATCTGCCCGGGACCAAGAAATCTCCACGTTTCATTGTATTTCTAAACGTATGGCGTCGATAACTGGAAACTCAGTTTTCAGATCCCAAGTACTTATATTAGCTCGGAATTTTTCGCGTCATGAAAAAGGTCCCCAATCTGCCCGGGACCAAGAAATCTCCACGTTTCATTGTATTTCTAAACGAATGGCGTCAATAACTGGAAACTCAATTTTCAGATCCCAAGTACTTATATCAGCTCGGAATTTTTCGCGTCATGAAAAAGGTCCCCAATCTGCCCGGGACCAAGAAATCTCCACGTTTCATTGTATTTCTAAACGTATGGCGTCGATAACTGGAAACTCAATTTTCAGATCCCAAGTACTTATATCAGCTCGGAATTTTTCGCGTTATGAAAAAGGTCCCCAATCTGCCCGGGACCAAGAAATCTCCACGTTTCATTGTATTTCTAAACGAATGGCGTCGATAACTGGAAACTCAATTTTCAGATCCCAAGTACTTATATCAGCTCGGAATTTTTCGCGTCATGAAAAAGGTCCCCAATCTGCCCGGGACCAAGAAATCTCCACGTTTCATTGTATTTCTAAACGTATGGCGTCGATAACTGGAAACTCAGTTTTCAGATCCCAAGTACTTATATTAGCTCGGAATTTTTCGCGTCATGAAAAAGGTCCCCAATCTGCCCGGGACCAAGAAATCTCCACGTTTCATTGTATTTCTAAACGTATGGCGTCGATAACTGGAAACTCAATTTTCAGATCCCAAGTACTTATATCAGCTCGGAATTTTTCGCGTCATGAAAAAGGTCCCCAATCTGCCCGGGACCAAGAAATCTCCACGTTTCATTGTATTTCTAAACGAATGGCGTCGATAACTGGAAACTCAGTTTTCAGATCCCAAGTACTTATATGAGCTCGGAATTTTTCGCGTCATGAAAAAATTACCCAATCAGCCCGGGACCAAGAAATCTCCACGTTTCATGGTATTTCTAAACGTATGGCGTCGATAACTGGAAACTCAGTTTTCAGATCCCAAGTACTTATATTAGCTCGGAA
Source organism: Perithous albicinctus (assembly GCA_964016905.1). Classification (NCBI taxonomy): domain Eukaryota; kingdom Metazoa; phylum Arthropoda; class Insecta; order Hymenoptera; family Ichneumonidae; genus Perithous; species Perithous albicinctus. The sequence goes on along the minus strand of OZ024694.1, from coordinate 3,683,513 downwards.
TTTTTCGCGTCATGAAAAAGGTCCCCAATCTGCCCGGGACCAAGAAATCTCCACGTTTCATTGTATTTCTAAACGTATGGCGTCGATAACTGGAAACTCAGTTTTCAGATCCCAAGTACTTATATTAGCTCGGAATTTTTCGCGTCATGAAAAAGGTCCCCAATCAGCCCGGGACCAAGAAATCTCCACGTTTCATTGTATTTCTAAACGAATGGCGTCGATAACTGGAAACTCAGTTTTCAGATCCCAAGTACTTATATTAGCTCGGAATTTTTCGCGTCATGAAAAAGGTCCCCAATCTGCCCGGGACCAAGAAATCTCCACGTTTCATGGTATTTCTAAACGTATGGCGTCGATAACTGGAAACTCAATTTTCAGATCCCAAGTACTTATATCAGCTCGGAATTTTTCGCGTCATGAAAAAATTACCCAATCAGCCCGGGACCAAGAAATCTCCACGTTTCACGGTATTTCTAAACGTATGGCGTCGATAACTGGAAACTCAATTTTCAGATCCCAAGTACTTATATCAGCTCGGAATTTTTCGCGTCATGAAAAAGGTCCCCAATCAGCCCGGGACCAAGAAATCTCCACGTTTCATTGTATTTCTAAACGAATGGCGTCGATAACTGGAAACTCAGTTTTCAGATCCCAAGTACTTATATTAGCTCGGAATTTTTCGCGTCATGAAAAAGGTCCCCAATCTGCCCGGGACCAAGAAATCTCCACGTTTCATGGTATTTCTAAACGTATGGCGTCGATAACTGGAAACTCAATTTTCAGATCCCAAGTACTTATATCAGCTCGGAATTTTTCGCGTCATGAAAAAATTACCCAATCAGCCCGGGACCAAGAAATCTCCACGTTTCACGGTATTTCTAAACGTATGGCGTCGATAACTGGAAACTCAATTTTCAGATCCCAAGTACTTATATCAGCTCGGAATTTTTCGCGTCATGAAAAAGGTCCCCAATCTGCCCGGGACCAAGAAATCTCCACGTTTCATTGTATTTCTAAACGAATGGCGTCGATAACTGGAAACTCAGTTTTCAGATCCCAAGTACTTATATTAGCTCGGAATTTTTCGCGTCATGAAAAAGGTCCCCAATCTGCCCGGGACCAAGAAATCTCCACGTTTCATGGTATTTCTAAACGTATGGCGTCGATAACTGGAAACTCAATTTTCAGATCCCAAGTACTTATATCAGCTCGGAATTTTTCGCGTCATGAAAAAGGTCCCCAATCTGCCCGGGACCAAGAAATCTCCACGTTTCATTGTATTTCTAAACGTATGGCGTCGATAACTGGAAACTCAATTTTCAGATCCCAAGTACTTATATCAGCTCGGAATTTTTCGCGTCATGAAAAAGGTCCCCAATCTGCCCGGGACCAAGAAATCTCCACGTTTCATTGTATTTCTAAACGAATGGCGTCGATAACTGGAAACTCAATTTTCAGATCCCAAGTACTTATATCAGCTCGGAATTTTTCGCGTCATGAAAAAGGTCCCCAATCTGCCCGGGACCAAGAAATCTCCACGTTTCATTGTATTTCTAAACGAATGGCGTCGATAACTGGAAACTCAGTTTTCAGATCCCAAGTACTTATATGAGCTCGGAATTTTTCGCGTCATGAAAAAGGTCCCCAATCTGCCCGGGACCAAGAAATCTCCACGTTTCATGGTATTTCTAAACGTATAACGTCGATAACTGGAACCTCAATTTTCAGATCCCAAGTACTTATATCAGCTCGGAATTTTTCGCGTCATGAAAAAGGTCCCCAATCTGCCCGGGACCAAGAAATCTCCACGTTTCATTGTATTTCTAAACGTATGGCGTCGATAACTGGAAACTCAATTTTCAGATCCCAAGTACTTATATCAGCTCGGAATTTTTCGCGTCATGAAAAAGGTCCCCAATCTGCCCGGGACCAAGAAATCTCCACGTTTCATTGTATTTCTAAACGAATGGCGTCGATAACTGGAAACTCAGTTTTCAGATCCCAAGTACTTATATGAGCTCGGAATTTTTCGCGTCATGAAAAAATTACCCAATCAGCCCGGGACCAAGAAATCTCCACGTTTCATGGTATTTCTAAACGTATGGCGTCGATAACTGGAAACTCAGTTTTCAGATCCCAAGTACTTATATTAGCTCGGAATTTTTCGCGTCATGAAAAAGGTCCCCAATCTTCCCGGGACCAAGAAATCTCCACGTTTCATTGTATTTCTAAACGTATGGCGTCGATAACTGGAAACTCAGTTTTCAGATCCCAAGTACTTATATTAGCTCGGAATTTTTCGCGTCATGAAAAAGGTCCCCAATCAGCCCGGGACCAAGAAATCTCCACGTTTCATTGTATTTCTAAACGAATGGCGTCGATAACTGGAAACTCAGTTTTCAGATCCCAAGTACTTATATGAGCTCGGAATTTTTCGCGTCATGAAAAAATTACCCAATCAGCCCGGGACCAAGAAATCTCCACGTTTCATGGTATTTCTAAACGTATGGCGTCGATAACTGGAAACTCAGTTTTCAGATCCCAAGTACTTATATTAGCTCGGAATTTTTCGCGTCATGAAAAAATTACCCAATCAGCAAGGGACCAAGAAATCTCCACGTTTCATTGTATTTCTAAACGTATGGCGTCGATAACTGGAAACTCAGTTTTCAGATCCCAAGTACTTATATTAGCTCGGAATTTTTCGCGTCATGAAAAAGGTCCCCAATCAGCCCGGGACCAAGAAATCTCCACGTTTCATTGTATTTCTAAACGAATGGCGTCGATAACTGGAAACTCAGTTTTCAGATCCCAAGTACTTATATTAGCTCGGAATTTTTCGCGTCATGAAAAAGGTCCCCAATCTGCCCGGGACCAAGAAATCTCCACGTTTCATTGTATTTCTATACGTATAGCGTCGATAACTGGAAACTCAATTTTCAGATCCCAAGTACTTATATCAGCTCGGAATTTTTCGCGTCATGAAAAAGGTCCCCAATCTGCCCGGGACCAAGAAATCTCCACGTTTCATTGTATTTCTAAACGAATGGCGTCGATAACTGGAAACTCAATTTTCAGATCCCAAGTACTTATATCAGCTCGGAATTTTTCGCGTCATGAAAAAGGTCCCCAATCTGCCCGGGACCAAGAAATCTCCACGTTTCATTGTATTTCTAAACGAATGGCGTCGATAACTGGAAACTCAGTTTTCAGATCCCAAGTACTTATATGAGCTCGGAATTTTTCGCGTCATGAAAAAATTACCCAATCAGCCCGGGACCAAGAAATCTCCACGTTTCATGGTATTTCTAAACGTATGGCGTCGATAACTGGAAACTCAGTTTTCAGATCCCAAGTACTTATATTAGCTCGGAATTTTTCGCGTCATGAAAAAGGTCCCCAATCTGCCCGGGACCAAGAAATCTCCACGTTTCATTGTATTTCTAAACGTATGGCGTCGATAACTGGAAACTCAGTTTTCAGATCCCAAGTACTTATATTAGCTCGGAATTTTTCGCGTCATGAAAAAGGTCCCCAATCTGCCCGGGACCAAGAAATCTCCACGTTTCATTGTATTTCTAAACGTATGGCGTCGATAACTGGAAACTCAATTTTCAGATCCCAAGTACTTATATCAGCTCGGAATTTTTCGCGTCATGAAAAAGGTCCCCAATCTGCCCGGGACCAAGAAATCTCCACGTTTCATTGTATTTCTAAACGAATGGCGTCGATAACTGGAAACTCAGTTTTCAGATCCCAAGTACTTATATGAGCTCGGAATTTTTCGCGTCATGAAAAAATTACCCAATCAGCCCGGGACCAAGAAATCTCCACGTTTCATGGTATTTCTAAACGTATGGCGTCGATAACTGGAAACTCAGTTTTCAGATCCCAAGTACTTATATTAGCTCGGAATTTTTCGCGTCATGAAAAAGGTCCCCAATCTGCCCGGGACCAAGAAATCTCCACGTTTCATTGTATTTCTAAACGTATGGCGTCGATAACTGGAAACTCAATTTTCAGATCCCAAGTACTTATATCAGCTCGGAATTTTTCGCGTCATGAAAAAGGTCCCCAATCTGCCCGGGACCAAGAAATCTCCACGTTTCATTGTATTTCTAAACGAATGGCGTCGATAACTGGAAACTCAGTTTTCAGATCCCAAGTACATATATGAGCTCGGAATTTTTCGCGTCATGAAAAAATTACCCAATCAGCCCGGGACCAAGAAATCTCCACGTTTCATTGTATTTCTAAACGAATGGCGTCGATAACTGGAAACTCAGTTTTCAGATCCCAAGTACTTATATTAGCTCGGAATTTTTCGCGTCATGAAAAAGGTCCCCAATCTGCCCGGGACCAAGAAATCTCCACGTTTCATGGTATTTCTAAACGTATGGCGTCGATAACTGGAAACTCAATTTTCAGATCCCAAGTACTTATATCAGCTCGGAATTTTTCGCGTCATGAAAAAATTACCCAATCAGCCCGGGACCAAGAAATCTCCACGTTTCATTGTATTTCTAAACGAATGGCGTCGATAACTGGAAACTCAGTTTTCAGATCCCAAGTACTTATATTAGCTCGGAATTTTTCGCGTCATGAAAAAGGTCCCCAATCTGCCCGGGACCAAGAAATCTCCACGTTTCATGGTATTTCTAAACGTATGGCGTCGATAACTGGAAACTCAATTTTCAGATCCCAAGTACTTATATCAGCTCGGAATTTTTCGCGTCATGAAAAAGGTCCCCAATCTGCCCGGGACCAAGAAATCTCCACGTTTCATTGTATTTCTAAACGTATGGCGTCGATAACTGGAAACTCAATTTTCAGATCCCAAGTACTTATATCAGCTCGGAATTTTTCGCGTCATGAAAAAGGTCCCCAATCTGCCCGGGACCAAGAAATCTCTACGTTTCATTGTATTTCTAAACGAATGGCGTCGATAACTGGAAACTCAATTTTCAGATCCCAAGTACTTATATCAGCTCGGAATTTTTCGCGTCATGAAAAAGGTCCCCAATCTGCCCGGGACCAAGAAATCTCCACGTTTCATTGTATTTCTAAACGAATGGCGTCGATAACTGGAAACTCAGTTTTCAGATCCCAAGTACTTATATGAGCTCGGAATTTTTCGCGTCATGAAAAAATTACCCAATCAGCCCGGGACCAAGAAATCTCCACGTTTCATGGTATTTCTAAACGTATGGCGTCGATAACTGGAAACTCAGTTTTCAGATCCCAAGTACTTATATTAGCTCGGAATTTTTCGCGTCATGAAAAAGGTCCCCAATCTGCCCGGGACCAAGAAATCTCCACGTTTCATTGTATTTCTAAACGTATGGCGTCGATAACTGGAAACTCAGTTTTCAGATCCCAAGTACTTATATTAGCTCGGAATTTTTCGCGTCATGAAAAAGGTCCCCAATCTGCCCGGGACCAAGAAATCTCCACGTTTCATTGTATTTCTAAACGAATGGCGTCGATAACTGGAAACTCAATTTTCAGATCCCAAGTACTTATATCAGCTCGGAATTTTTCGCGTCATGAAAAAGGTCCCCAATCTGCCCGGGACCAAGAAATCTCCACGTTTCATTGTATTTCTATACGTATGGCGTCGATAACTGGAAACTCAATTTTCAGATCCCAAGTACTTATATCAGCTCGGAATTTTTCGCGTCATGAAAAAGGTCCCCAATCTGCCCGGGACCAAGAAATCTCCACGTTTCATTGTATTTCTAAACGAATGGCGTCGATAACTGGAAACTCAATTTTCAGATCCCAAGTACTTATATCAGCTCGGAATTTTTCGCGTCATGAAAAAGGTCCCCAATCTGCCCGGGACCAAGAAATCTCCACGTTTCATTGTATTTCTAAACGAATGGCGTCGATAACTGGAAACTCAGTTTTCAGATCCCAAGTACTTATATGAGCTCGGAATTTTTCGCGTCATGAAAAAATTACCCAATCAGCCCGGGACCAAGAAATCTCCACGTTTCATGGTATTTCTAAACGTATGGCGTCGATAACTGGAAACTCAGTTTTCAGATCCCAAGTACTTATATTAGCTCGGAATTTTTCGCGTCATGAAAAAGGTCCCCAATCTGCCCGGGACCAAGAAATCTCCACGTTTCATGGTATTTCTAAACGTATGGCGTCGATAACTGGAAACTCAATTTTCAGATCCCAAGTACTTATATCAGCTCGGAATTTTTCGCGTCATGAAAAAGGTCCCCAATCTGCCCGGGACCAAGAAATCTCCACGTTTCATTGTATTTCTAAACGTATGGCGTCGATAACTGGAAACTCAATTTTCAGATCCCAAGTACTTATATCAGCTCGGAATTTTTCGCGTCATGAAAAAGGTCCCCAATCTGCCCGGGACCAAGAAATCTCTACGTTTCATTGTATTTCTAAACGAATGGCGTCGATAACTGGAAACTCAATTTTCAGATCCCAAGTACTTATATCAGCTCGGAATTTTTCGCGTCATGAAAAAGGTCCCCAATCGGCCCGGGACCAAGAAATCTCCACGTTTCATTGTATTTCTAAACGTATGGCGTCGATAACTGGAAACTCAATTTTCAGATCCCAAGTACTTATATGAGCTCGGAATTTTTCGCGTCATGAAAAAATTACCCAATCAGCCCGGGACCAAGAAATCTCCACGTTTCATGGTATTTCTAAACGTATGGCGTCGATAACTGGAAACTCAGTTTTCAGATCCCAAGTACTTATATTAGCTCGGAATTTTTCGCGTCATGAAAAAGGTCCCCAATCAGCCCGGGACCAAGAAATCTCCACGTTTCATTGTATTTCTAAACGAATGGCGTCGATAACTGGAAACTCAGTTTTCAGATCCCAAGTACTTATATTAGCTCGGAATTTTTCGCGTCATGAAAAAGGTCCCCAATCTGCCCGGGACCAAGAAATCTCCACGTTTCATGGTATTTCTAAACGTATGGCGTCGATAACTGGAAACTCAATTTTCAGATCCCAAGTACTTATATCAGCTCGGAATTTTTCGCGTCATGAAAAAGGTCCCCAATCTGCCCGGGACCAAGAAATCTCCACGTTTCATTGTATTTCTAAACGTATGGCGTCGATAACTGGAAACTCAATTTTCAGATCCCAAGTACTTATATCAGCTCGGAATTTTTCGCGTCATGAAAAAGGTCCCCAATCTGCCCGGGACCAAGAAATCTCTACGTTTCATTGTATTTCTAAACGAATGGCGTCGATAACTGGAAACTCAATTTTCAGATCCCAAGTACTTATATCAGCTCGGAATTTTTCGCGTCATGAAAAAGGTCCCCAATCTGCCCGGGACCAAGAAATCTCTACGTTTCATTGTATTTCTAAACGAATGGCGTCGATAACTGGAAACTCAATTTTCAGATCCCAAGTACTTATATCAGCTCGGAATTTTTCGCGTCATGAAAAAGGTCCCCAATCTGCCCGGGACCAAGAAATCTCCACGTTTCATTGTATTTCTAAACGAATGGCGTCGATAACTGGAAACTCAGTTTTCAGATCCCAAGTACTTATATGAGCTCGGAATTTTTCGCGTCATAAAAAATTACCCAATCAGCCCGGGACCAAGAAATCTCCACGTTTCATGGTATTTCTAAACGTATGGCGTCGATAACTGGAAACTCAGTTTTCAGATCCCAAGTACTTATATTAGCTCGGAATTTTTCGCGTCATGAAAAAGGTCCCCAATCTGCCCGGGACCAAGAAATCTCCACGTTTCATTGTATTTCTAAACGTATGGCGTCGATAACTGGAAACTCAGTTTTCAGATCCCAAGTACTTATATTAGCTCGGAATTTTTCGCGTCATGAAAAAGGTCCCCAATCTGCCCGGGACCAAGAAATCTCCACGTTTCATGGTATTTCTAAACGTATGGCGTCGATAACTGGAAACTCAATTTTCAGATCCCAAGTACTTATATCAGCTCGGAATTTTTCGCGTCATGAAAAAGGTCCCCAATCTGCCCGGGACCAAGAAATCTCCACGTTTCATTGTATTTCTAAACGTATGGCGTCGATAACTGGAAACTCAATTTTCAGATCCCAAGTACTTATATCAGCTCGGAATTTTTCGCGTCATGAAAAAGGTCCCCAATCTGCCCGGGACCAAGAAATCTCTACGTTTCATTGTATTTCTAAACGAATGGCGTCGATAACTGGAAACTCAATTTTCAGATCCCAAGTACTTATATCAGCTCGGAATTTTTCGCGTCATGAAAAAGGTCCCCAATCTGCCCGGGACCAAGAAATCTCCACGTTTCATTGTATTTCTAAACGAATGGCGTCGATAACTGGAAACTCAGTTTTCAGATCCCAAGTACTTATATGAGCTCGGAATTTTTCGCGTCATGAAAAAATTACCCAATCAGCCCGGGACCAAGAAATCTCCACGTTTCATGGTATTTCTAAACGTATGGCGTCGATAACTGGAAACTCAGTTTTCAGATCCCAAGTACTTATATTAGCTCGGAATTTTTCGCGTCATGAAAAAGGTCCCCAATCTGCCCGGGACCAAGAAATCTCCACGTTTCATTGTATTTCTAAACGTATGGCGTCGATAACTGGAAACTCAGTTTTCAGATCCCAAGTACTTATATGAGCTCGGAATTTTTCGCGTCATGAAAAAGGTCCCCAATCTGCCCGGGACCAAGAAATCTCCACGTTTCATTGTATTTCTAAACGAATGGCGTCGATAACTGGAAACTCAATTTTCAGATCCCAAGTACTTATATCAGCTCGGAATTTTTCGCGTCATGAAAAAGGTCCCCAATCTGCCCGGGACCAAGAAATCTCCACGTTTCATTGTATTTCTAAACGTATGGCGTCGATAACTGGAAACTCAATTTTCAGATCCCAAGTACTTATATCAGCTCGGAATTTTTCGCGTCATGAAAAAGGTCCCCAATCTGCCCGGGACCAAGAAATCTCCACGTTTCATTGTATTTCTAAACGAATGGCGTCGATAACTGGAAACTCAATTTTCAGATCCCAAGTACTTATATCAGCTCGGAATTTTTCGCGTCATGAAAAAGGTCCCCAATCTGCCCGGGACCAAGAAATCTCCACGTTTCATTGTATTTCTAAACGAATGGCGTCGATAACTGGAAACTCAGTTTTCAGATCCCAAGTACTTATATGAGCTCGGAATTTTTCGCGTCATGAAAAAATTACCCAATCAGCCCGGGACCAAGAAATCTCCACGTTTCATGGTATTTCTAAACGTATGGCGTCGATAACTGGAAACTCAGTTTTCAGATCCCAAGTACTTATATTAGCTCGGAATTTTTCGCGTCATGAAAAAGGTCCCCAATCTGCCCGGGACCAAGAAATCTCTACGTTTCATTGTATTTCTAAACGAATGGCGTCGATAACTGGAAACTCAATTTTCAGATCCCAAGTACTTATATCAGCTCGGAATTTTTCGCGTCATGAAAAAGGTCCCCAATCTGCCCGGGACCAAGAAATCTCCACGTTTCATTGTATTTCTAAACGAATGGCGTCGATAACTGGAAACTCAGTTTTCAGATCCCAAGTACTTATATGAGCTCGGAATTTTTCGCGTCATGAAAAAATTACCCAATCAGCCCGGGACCAAGAAATCTCCACGTTTCATGGTATTTCTAAACGTATGGCGTCGATAACTGGAAACTCAGTTTTCAGATCCCAAGTACTTATATTAGCTCGGAATTTTTCGCGTCATGAAAAAGGTCCCCAATCTGCCCGGGACCAAGAAATCTCCACGTTTCATTGTATTTCTAAACGTATGGCGTCGATAACTGGAAACTCAGTTTTCAGATCCCAAGTACTTATATTAGCTCGGAATTTTTCGCGTCATGAAAAAGGTCCCCAATCTGCCCGGGACCAAGAAATCTCCACGTTTCATGGTATTTCTAAACGTATGGCGTCGATAACTGGAAACTCAATTTTCAGATCCCAAGTACTTATATCAGCTCGGAATTTTTCGCGTCATGAAAAAGGTCCCCAATCTGCCCGGGACCAAGAAATCTCCACGTTTCATTGTATTTCTAAACGTATGGCGTCGATAACTGGAAACTCAATTTTCAGATCCCAAGTACTTATATCAGCTCGGAATTTTTCGCGTCATGAAAAAGGTCCCCAATCTGCCCGGGACCAAGAAATCTCTACGTTTCATTGTATTTCTAAACGAATGGCGTCGATAACTGGAAACTCAATTTTCAGATCCCAAGTACTTATATCAGCTCGGAATTTTTCGCGTCATGAAAAAGGTCCCCAATCTGCCCGGGACCAAGAAATCTCCACGTTTCATTGTATTTCTAAACGAATGGCGTCGATAACTGGAAACTCAGTTTTCAGATCCCAAGTACTTATATGAGCTCGGAATTTTTCGCGTCATGAAAAAATTACCCAATCAGCCCGGGACCAAGAAATCTCCACGTTTCATGGTATTTCTAAACGTATGGCGTCGATAACTGGAAACTCAGTTTTCAGATCCCAAGTACTTATATTAGCTCGGAATTTTTCGCGTCATGAAAAAGGTCCCCAATCTGCCCGGGACCAAGAAATCTCCACGTTTCATTGTATTTCTAAACGTATGGCGTCGATAACTGGAAACTCAGTTTTCAGATCCCAAGTACTTATATTAGCTCGGAATTTTTCGCGTCATGAAAAAGGTCCCCAATCTGCCCGGGACCAAGAAATCTCCACGTTTCATTGTATTTCTAAACGAATGGCGTCGATAACTGGAAACTCAATTTTCAGATCCCAAGTACTTATATCAGCTCGGAATTTTTCGCGTCATGAAAAAGGTCCCCAATCTGCCCGGGACCAAGAAATCTCCACGTTTCATTGTATTTCTAAACGAATGGCGTCGATAACTGGAAACTCAATTTTCAGATCCCAAGTACTTATATCAGCTCGGAATTTTTCGCGTCATGAAAAAGGTCCCCAATCTGCCCGGGACCAAGAAATCTCCACGTTTCATTGTATTTCTAAACGAATGGCGTCGATAACTGGAAACTCAGTTTTCAGATCCCAAGTACTTATATGAGCTCGGAATTTTTCGCGTCATGAAAAAATTACCCAATCAGCCCGGGACCAAGAAATCTCCACGTTTCATGGTATTTCTAAACGTATGGCGTCGATAACTGGAAACTCAGTTTTCAGATCCCAAGTACTTATATTAGCTCGGAATTTTTCGCGTCATGAAAAAGGTCCCCAATCTGCCCGGGACCAAGAAATCTCCACGTTTCATTGTATTTCTAAACGTATGGCGTCGATAACTGGAAACTCAGTTTTCAGATCCCAAGTACTTATATCAGCTCGGAATTTTTCGCGTCATGAAAAAGGTCCCCAATCTGCCCGGGACCAAGAAATCTCCACGTTTCATTGTATTTCTAAACGTATGGCGTCGATAACTGGAAACTCAATTTTCAGATCCCAAGTACTTATATCAGCTCGGAATTTTTCGCGTCATGAAAAAGGTCCCCAATCTGCCCGGGACCAAGAAATCTCTACGTTTCATTGTATTTCTAAACGAATGGCGTCGATAACTGGAAACTCAATTTTCAGATCCCAAGTACTTATATCAGCTCGGAATTTTTCGCGTCATGAAAAAGGTCCCCAATCTGCCCGGGACCAAGAAATCTCTACGTTTCATTGTATTTCTAAACGAATGGCGTCGATAACTGGAAACTCAATTTTCAGATCCCAAGTACTTATATCAGCTCGGAATTTTTCGCGTCATGAAAAAGGTCCCCAATCTGCCCGGGACCAAGAAATCTCCACGTTTCATTGTATTTCTAAACGAATGGCGTCGATAACTGGAAACTCAGTTTTCAGATCCCAAGTACTTATATGAGCTCGGAATTTTTCGCGTCATGAAAAAATTACCCAATCAGCCCGGGACCAAGAAATCTCCACGTTTCATGGTATTTCTAAACGTATGGCGTCGATAACTGGAAACTCAGTTTTCAGATCCCAAGTACTTATATTAGCTCGGAATTTTTCGCGTCATGAAAAAGGTCCCCAATCTGCCCGGGACCAAGAAATCTCCACGTTTCATTGTATTTCTAAACGTATGGCGTCGATAACTGGAAACTCAGTTTTCAGATCCCAAGTACTTATATTAGCTCGGAATTTTCCGCGTCATGAAAAAGGTCCCCAATCTGCCCGGGACCAAGAAATCTCCACGTTTCATGGTATTTTTAAACGTATGGCGTCGATAACTGGAAACTCAATTTTCAGATCCCAAGTACTTATATCAGCTCGGAATTTTTCGCGTCATGAAAAAGGTCCCCAATCTGCCCGGGACCAAGAAATCTCCACGTTTCATTGTATTTCTAAACGTATGGCGTCGATAACTGGAAACTCAGTTTTCAGATCCCAAGTACTTATATGAGCTCGGAATTTTTCGCGTCATGAAAAAATTACCCAATCAGCCCGGGACCAAGAAATCTCCACGTTTCATGGTATTTCTAAACGTATGGCGTCGATAACTGGAAACTCAGTTTTCAGATCCCAAGTACTTATATTAGCTCGGAATTTTTCGCGTCATGAAAAAGGTCCCCAATCTGCCCGGGACCAAGAAATCTCCACGTTTCATTGTATTTCTAAACGTATGGCGTCGATAACTGGAAACTCAGTTTTCAGATCCCAAGTACTTATATTAGCTCGGAATTTTTCGCGTCATGAAAAAGGTCCCCAATCTGCCCGGGACCAAGAAATCTCCACGTTTCATTGTATTTCTAAACGAATGGCGTCGATAACTGGAAACTCAATTTTCAGATCCCAAGTACTTATATCAGCTCGGAATTTTTCGCGTCATGAAAAAGGTCCCCAATCTGCCCGGGACCAAGAAATCTCCACGTTTCATTGTATTTCTAAACGTATGGCGTCGATAACTGGAAACTCAATTTTCAGATCCCAAGTACTTATATCAGCTCGGAATTTTTCGCGTCATGAAAAAGGTCCCCAATCTGCCCGGGACCAAGAAATCTCCACGTTTCATTGTATTTCTAAACGAATGGCGTCGATAACTGGAAACTCAATTTTCAGATCCCAAGTACTTATATCAGCTCGGAATTTTTCGCGTCATGAAAAAGGTCCCCAATCTGCCCGGGACCAAGAAATCTCCACGTTTCATTGTATTTCTAAACGAATGGCGTCGATAACTGGAAACTCAGTTTTCAGATCCCAAGTACTTATATGAGCTCGGAATTTTTCGCGTCATGAAAAAATTACCCAATCAGCCCGGGACCAAGAAATCTCCACGTTTCATGGTATTTCTAAACGTATGGCGTCGATAACTGGAAACTCAGTTTTCAGATCCCAAGTACTTATATGAGCTCGGAATTTTTCGCGTCATGAAAAAATTACCCAATCAGCCCGGGACCAAGAAATCTCCACGTTTCATGGTATTTCTAAACGTATGGCGTCGATAACTGGAAACTCAGTTTTCAGATCCCAAGTACTTATATTAGCTCGGAATTTTTCGCGTCATGAAAAAGGTCCCCAATCTGCCCGGGACCAAGAAATCTCCACGTTTCATTGTATTTCTAAACGTATGGCGTCGATAACTGGAAACTCAGTTTTCAGATCCCAAGTACTTATATCAGCTCGGAATTTTTCGCGTCATGAAAAAGGTCCCCAATCTGCCCGGGACCAAGAAATCTCCACGTTTCATTGTATTTCTAAACGTATGGCGTCGATAACTGGAAACTCAATTTTCAGATCCCAAGTACTTATATCAGCTCGGAATTTTTCGCGTCATGAAAAAGGTCCCCAATCTGCCCGGGACCAAGAAATCTCTACGTTTCATTGTATTTCTAAACGAATGGCGTCGATAACTGGAAACTCAATTTTCAGATCCCAAGTACTTATATCAGCTCGGAATTTTTCGCGTCATGAAAAAGGTCCCCAATCTGCCCGGGACCAAGAAATCTCTACGTTTCATTGTATTTCTAAACGAATGGCGTCGATAACTGGAAACTCAATTTTCAGATCCCAAGTACTTATATCAGCTCGGAATTTTTCGCGTCATGAAAAAGGTCCCCAATCTGCCCGGGACCAAGAAATCTCCACGTTTCATTGTATTTCTAAACGAATGGCGTCGATAACTGGAAACTCAGTTTTCAGATCCCAAGTACTTATATGAGCTCGGAATTTTTCGCGTCATGAAAAAATTACCCAATCAGCCCGGGACCAAGAAATCTCCACGTTTCATGGTATTTCTAAACGTATGGCGTCGATAACTGGAAACTCAGTTTTCAGATCCCAAGTACTTATATTAGCTCGGAATTTTTCGCGTCATGAAAAAGGTCCCCAATCTGCCCGGGACCAAGAAATCTCCACGTTTCATTGTATTTCTAAACGTATGGCGTCGATAACTGGAAACTCAGTTTTCAGATCCCAAGTACTTATATTAGCTCGGAATTTTCCGCGTCATGAAAAAGGTCCCCAATCTGCCCGGGACCAAGAAATCTCCACGTTTCATGGTATTTTTAAACGTATGGCGTCGATAACTGGAAACTCAATTTTCAGATCCCAAGTACTTATATCAGCTCGGAATTTTTCGCGTCATGAAAAAGGTCCCCAATCTGCCCGGGACCAAGAAATCTCCACGTTTCATTGTATTTCTAAACGTATGGCGTCGATAACTGGAAACTCAGTTTTCAGATCCCAAGTACTTATATGAGCTCGGAATTTTTCGCGTCATGAAAAAATTACCCAATCAGCCCGGGACCAAGAAATCTCCACGTTTCATGGTATTTCTAAACGTATGGCGTCGATAACTGGAAACTCAGTTTTCAGATCCCAAGTACTTATATTAGCTCGGAATTTTTCGCGTCATGAAAAAGGTCCCCAATCTGCCCGGGACCAAGAAATCTCCACGTTTCATTGTATTTCTAAACGTATGGCGTCGATAACTGGAAACTCAGTTTTCAGATCCCAAGTACTTATATTAGCTCGGAATTTTTCGCGTCATGAAAAAGGTCCCCAATCTGCCCGGGACCAAGAAATCTCCACGTTTCATTGTATTTCTAAACGAATGGCGTCGATAACTGGAAACTCAATTTTCAGATCCCAAGTACTTATATCAGCTCGGAATTTTTCGCGTCATGAAAAAGGTCCCCAATCTGCCCGGGACCAAGAAATCTCCACGTTTCATTGTATTTCTAAACGTATGGCGTCGATAACTGGAAACTCAATTTTCAGATCCCAAGTACTTATATCAGCTCGGAATTTTTCGCGTCATGAAAAAGGTCCCCAATCTGCCCGGGACCAAGAAATCTCCACGTTTCATTGTATTTCTAAACGAATGGCGTCGATAACTGGAAACTCAATTTTCAGATCCCAAGTACTTATATCAGCTCGGAATTTTTCGCGTCATGAAAAAGGTCCCCAATCTGCCCGGGACCAAGAAATCTCCACGTTTCATTGTATTTCTAAACGAATGGCGTCGATAACTGGAAACTCAGTTTTCAGATCCCAAGTACTTATATGAGCTCGGAATTTTTCGCGTCATGAAAAAATTACCCAATCAGCCCGGGACCAAGAAATCTCCACGTTTCATGGTATTTCTAAACGTATGGCGTCGATAACTGGAAACTCAGTTTTCAGATCCCAAGTACTTATATTAGCTCGGAATTTTTCGCGTCATGAAAAAGGTCCCCAATCTGCCCGGGACCAAGAAATCTCCACGTTTCATTGTATTTCTAAACGTATGGCGTCGATAACTGGAAACTCAGTTTTCAGATCCCAAGTACTTATATTAGCTCGGAATTTTTCGCGTCATGAAAAAGGTCCCCAATCTGCCCGGGACCAAGAAATCTCCACGTTTTATTGTATTTCTAAACGTATGGCGTCGATAACTGGAAACTCAATTTTCAGATCCCAAGTACTTATATCAGCTCGGAATTTTTCGCGTCATGAAAAAGGTCCCCAATCTGCCCGGGACCAAGAAATCTCCACGTTTCATTGTATTTCTAAACGAATGGCGTCGATAACTGGAAACTCAGTTTTCAGATCCCAAGTACTTATATGAGCTCGGAATTTTTCGCGTCATGAAAAAATTACCCAATCAGCCCGGGACCAAGAAATCTCCACGTTTCATTGTATTTCTAAACGAATGGCGTCGATAACTGGAAACTCAGTTTTCAGATCCCAAGTACTTATATTAGCTCGGAATTTTTCGCGTCATGAAAAAGGTCCCCAATCTGCCCGGGACCAAGAAATCTCCACGTTTCATGGTATTTCTAAACGTATGGCGTCGATAACTGGAAACTCAATTTTCAGATCCCAAGTACTTATATCAGCTCGGAATTTTTCGCGTCATGAAAAAATTACCCAATCAGCCCGGGACCAAGAAATCTCCACGTTTCACGGTATTTCTAAACGTATGGCGTCGATAACTGGAAACTCAATTTTCAGATCCCAAGTACTTATATCAGCTCGGAATTTTTCGCGTCATGAAAAAGGTCCCCAATCTGCCCGGGACCAAGAAATCTCCACGTTTCATTGTATTTCTAAACGAATGGCGTCGATAACTGGAAACTCAATTTTCAGATCCCAAGTACTTATATCAGCTCGGAATTTTTCGCGTCATGAAAAAGGTCCCCAATCTGCCCGGGACCAAGAAATCTCCACGTTTCATTGTATTTCTAAACGTATGGCGTCGATAACTGGAAACTCAATTTTCAGATCCCAAGTACTTATATCAGCTCGGAATTTTTCGCGTCATGAAAAAGGTCCCCAATCTGCCCGGGACCAAGAAATCTCCACGTTTCATTGTATTTCTAAACGAATGGCGTCGATAACTGGAAACTCAATTTTCAGATCCCAAGTACTTATATCAGCTCGGAATTTTTCGCGTCATGAAAAAGGTCCCCAATCTGCCCGGGACCAAGAAATCTCCACGTTTCATTGTATTTCTAAACGAATGGCGTCGATAACTGGAAACTCAGTTTTCAGATCCCAAGTACTTATATGAGCTCGGAATTTTTCGCGTCATGAAAAAATTACCCAATCAGCCCGGGACCAAGAAATCTCCACGTTTCATGGTATTTCTAAACGTATGGCGTCGATAACTGGAAACTCAGTTTTCAGATCCCAAGTACTTATATTAGCTCGGAATTTTTCGCGTCATGAAAAAGGTCCCCAATCTGCCCGGGACCAAGAAATCTCCACGTTTCATTGTATTTCTAAACGTATGGCGTCGATAACTGGAAACTCAGTTTTCAGATCCCAAGTACTTATATTAGCTCGGAATTTTTCGCGTCATGAAAAAGGTCCCCAATCTGCCCGGGACCAAGAAATCTCCACGTTTTATTGTATTTCTAAACGTATGGCGTCGATAACTGGAAACTCAATTTTCAGATCCCAAGTACTTATATCAGCTCGGAATTTTTCGCGTCATGAAAAAGGTCCCCAATCTGCCCGGGACCAAGAAATCTCCACGTTTCATTGTATTTCTAAACGAATGGCGTCGATAACTGGAAACTCAGTTTTCAGATCCCAAGTACTTATATGAGCTCGGAATTTTTCGCGTCATGAAAAAATTACCCAATCAGCCCGGGACCAAGAAATCTCCACGTTTCATTGTATTTCTAAACGAATGGCGTCGATAACTGGAAACTCAGTTTTCAGATCCCAAGTACTTATATTAGCTCGGAATTTTTCGCGTCATGAAAAAGGTCCCCAATCTGCCCGGGACCAAGAAATCTCCACGTTTCATGGTATTTCTAAACGTATGGCGTCGATAACTGGAAACTCAATTTTCAGATCCCAAGTACTTATATCAGCTCGGAATTTTTCGCGTCATGAAAAAATTACCCAATCAGCCCGGGACCAAGAAATCTCCACGTTTCACGGTATTTCTAAACGTATGGCGTCGATAACTGGAAACTCAATTTTCAGATCCCAAGTACTTATATCAGCTCGGAATTTTTCGCGTCATGAAAAAGGTCCCCAATCTGCCCGGGACCAAGAAATCTCCACGTTTCATTGTATTTCTAAACGTATGGCGTCGATAACTGGAAACTCAGTTTTCAGATCCCAAGTACTTATATTAGCTCGGAATTTTTCGCGTCATGAAAAAGGTCCCCAATCTGCCCGGGACCAAGAAATCTCCACGTTTCATTGTATTTCTAAACGAATGGCGTCGATAACTGGAAACTCAGTTTTCAGATCCCAAGTACTTATATGAGCTCGGAATTTTTCGCGTCATGAAAAAATTACCCAATCAGCCCGGGACCAAGAAATCTCCACGTTTCATGGTATTTCTAAACGTATGGCGTCGATAACTGGAAACTCAGTTTTCAGATCCCAAGTACTTATATTAGCTCGGAATTTTTCGCGTCATGAAAAAGGTCCCCAATCTGCCCGGGACCAAGAAATCTCCACGTTTCATTGTATTTCTAAACGTATGGCGTCGATAACTGGAAACTCAGTTTTCAGATCCCAAGTACTTATATTAGCTCGGAATTTTTCGCGTCATGAAAAAGGTCCCCAATCTGCCCGGGACCAAGAAATCTCCACGTTTCATGGTATTTCTAAACGTATGGCGTCGATAACTGGAAACTCAATTTTCAGATCCCAAGTACTTATATCAGCTCGGAATTTTTCGCGTCATGAAAAAGGTCCCCAATCTGCCCGGGACCAAGAAATCTCCACGTTTCATTGTATTTCTAAACGTATGGCGTCGATAACTGGAAACTCAATTTTCAGATCCCAAGTACTTATATCAGCTCGGAATTTTTCGCGTCATGAAAAAGGTCCCCAATCTGCCCGGGACCAAGAAATCTCTACGTTTCATTGTATTTCTAAACGAATGGCGTCGATAACTGGAAACTCAATTTTCAGATCCCAAGTACTTATATCAGCTCGGAATTTTTCGCGTCATGAAAAAGGTCCCCAATCTGCCCGGGACCAAGAAATCTCCACGTTTCATTGTATTTCTAAACGAATGGCGTCGATAACTGGAAACTCAATTTTCAGATCCCAAGTACTTATATCAGCTCGGAATTTTTCGCGTCATGAAAAAGGTCCCCAATCTGCCCGGGACCAAGAAATCTCCACGTTTCATTGTATTTCTAAACGAATGGCGTCGATAACTGGAAACTCAGTTTTCAGATCCCAAGTACTTATATGAGCTCGGAATTTTTCGCGTCATGAAAAAATTACCCAATCAGCCCGGGACCAAGAAATCTCCACGTTTCATGGTATTTCTAAACGTATGGCGTCGATAACTGGAAACTCAGTTTTCAGATCCCAAGTACTTATATTAGCTCGGAATTTTTCGCGTCATGAAAAAGGTCCCCAATCAGCCCGGGACCAAGAAATCTCCACGTTTCATTGTATTTCTAAACGTATGGCGTCGATAACTGGAAACTCAGTTTTCAGATCCCAAGTACTTATATTAGCTCGGAATTTTTCGCGTCATGAAAAAGGTCCCCAATCTGCCCGGGACCAAGAAATCTCCACGTTTCATTGTATTTCTAAACGTATGGCGTCGATAACTGGAAACTCAATTTTCAGATCCCAAGTACTTATATCAGCTCGGAATTTTTCGCGTCATGAAAAAGGTCCCCAATCTGCCCGGGACCAAGAAATCTCCACGTTTCATTGTATTTCTAAACGAATGGCGTCGATAACTGGAAACTCAGTTTTCAGATCCCAAGTACTTATATGAGCTCGGAATTTTTCGCGTCATGAAAAAATTACCCAATCAGCCCGGGACCAAGAAATCTCCACGTTTCATGGTATTTCTAAACGTATGGCGTCGATAACTGGAAACTCAATTTTCAGATCCCAAGTACTTATATCAGCTCGGAATTTTTCGCGTCATGAAAAAATTACCCAATCAGCCCGGGACCAAGAAATCTCCACGTTTCACGGTATTTCTAAACGTATGGCGTCGATAACTGGAAACTCAATTTTCAGATCCCAAGTACTTATATCAGCTCGGAATTTTTCGCGTCATGAAAAAGGTCCCCAATCAGCCCGGGACCAAGAAATCTCCACGTTTCATTGTATTTCTAAACGAATGGCGTCGATAACTAGAAACTCAGCTTTCAGATCCCAAGTACTTATATTAGCTCGGAATTTTTCGCGTCATGAAAAAGGTCCCCAATATGCCCGGGACCAAGAAATCTCCACGTTTCATGGTATTTCTAAACGTATGGCGTCGATAACTGGAAACTCAATTTTCAGATCCCAAGTACTTATATCAGCTCGGAATTTTTCGCGTCATGAAAAAGGTCCCCAATCAGCCCGGGACCAAGAAATCTCCACGTTTCATTGTATTTCTAAACGAATGGCGTCGATAACTGGAAACTCAGTTTTCAGATCCCAAGTACTTATATTAGCTCGGAATTTTTCGCGTCATGAAAAAGGTCCCCAATCTGCCCGGGACCAAGAAATCTCCACGTTTCATGGTATTTCTAAACGTATGGCGTCGATAACTGGAAACTCAATTTTCAGATCCCAAGTACTTATATCAGCTCGGAATTTTTCGCGTCATGAAAAAATTACCCAATCAGCCCGGGACCAAGAAATCTCCACGTTTCACGGTATTTCTAAACGTATGGCGTCGATAACTGGAAACTCAATTTTCAGATCCCAAGTACTTATATCAGCTCGGAATTTTTCGCGTCATGAAAAAGGTCCCCAATCTGCCCGGGACCAAGAAATCTCCACGTTTCATTGTATTTCTAAACGAATGGCGTCGATAACTGGAAACTCAGTTTTCAGATCCCAAGTACTTATATTAGCTCGGAATTTTTCGCGTCATGAAAAAGGTCCCCAATCTGCCCGGGACCAAGAAATCTCCACGTTTCATGGTATTTCTAAACGTATGGCGTCGATAACTGGAAACTCAATTTTCAGATCCCAAGTACTTATATCAGCTCGGAATTTTTCGCGTCATGAAAAAGGTCCCCAATCTGCCCGGGACCAAGAAATCTCCACGTTTCATTGTATTTCTAAACGTATGGCGTCGATAACTGGAAACTCAATTTTCAGATCCCAAGTACTTATATCAGCTCGGAATTTTTCGCGTCATGAAAAAGGTCCCCAATCTGCCCGGGACCAAGAAATCTCCACGTTTCATTGTATTTCTAAACGAATGGCGTCGATAACTGGAAACTCAATTTTCAGATCCCAAGTACTTATATCAGCTCGGAATTTTTCGCGTCATGAAAAAATTACCCAATCAGCCCGGGACCAAGAAATCTCCACGTTTCACGGTATTTCTAAACGTATGGCGTCGATAACTGGAAACTCAATTTTCAGATCCCAAGTACTTATATCAGCTCGGAATTTTTCGCGTCATGAAAAAGGTCCCCAATCAGCCCGGGACCAAGAAATCTCCACGTTTCATTGTATTTCTAAACGAATGGCGTCGATAACTGGAAACTCAGTTTTCAGATCCCAAGTACTTATATTAGCTCGGAATTTTTCGCGTCATGAAAAAGGTCCCCAATCTGCCCGGGACCAAGAAATCTCCACGTTTCATGGTATTTCTAAACGTATGGCGTCGATAACTGGAAACTCAATTTTCAGATCCCAAGTACTTATATCAGCTCGGAATTTTTCGCGTCATGAAAAAATTACCCAATCAGCCCGGGACCAAGAAATCTCCACGTTTCACGGTATTTCTAAACGTATGGCGTCGATAACTGGAAACTCAATTTTCAGATCCCAAGTACTTATATCAGCTCGGAATTTTTCGCGTCATGAAAAAGGTCCCCAATCAGCCCGGGACCAAGAAATCTCCACGTTTCATTGTATTTCTAAACGAATGGCGTCGATAACTGGAAACTCAGTTTTCAGATCCCAAGTACTTATATCAGCTCGGAATTTTTCGCGTCATGAAAAAGGTCCCCAATCTGCCCGGGACCAAGAAATCTCCACGTTTCATTGTATTTCTAAACGTATGGCGTCGATAACTGGAAACTCAATTTTCAGATCCCAAGTACTTATATCAGCTCGGAATTTTTCGCGTCATGAAAAAGGTCCCCAATCTGCCCGGGACCAAGAAATCTCCACGTTTCATTGTATTTCTAAACGAATGGCGTCGATAACTGGAAACTCAGTTTTCAGATCCCAAGTACTTATATGAGCTCGGAATTTTTCGCGTCATGAAAAAATTACCCAATCAGCCCGGGACCAAGAAATCTCCACGTTTCATTGTATTTCTAAACGAATGGCGTCGATAACTGGAAACTCAGTTTTCAGATCCCAAGTACTTATATTAGCTCGGAATTTTTCGCGTCATGAAAAAGGTCCCCAATCTGCCCGGGACCAAGAAATCTCCACGTTTCATGGTATTTCTAAACGTATGGCGTCGATAACTGGAAACTCAATTTTCAGATCCCAAGTACTTATATCAGCTCGGAATTTTACGCGTCATGAAAAAGGTCCCCAATCTGCCCGGGACCAAGAAATCTCCACGTTTCATTGTATTTCTAAACGAATGGCGTCGATAACTGGAAACTCAGTTTTCAGATCCCAAGTACTTATATGAGCTCGGAATTTTTCGCGTCATGAAAAAATTACCCAATCAGCCCGGGACCAAGAAATCTCCACGTTTCATTGTATTTCTAAACGAATGGCGTCGATAACTGGAAACTCAGTTTTCAGATCCCAAGTACTTATATTAGCTCGGAATTTTTCGCGTCATGAAAAAGGTCCCCAATCTGCCCGGGACCAAGAAATCTCCACGTTTCATGGTATTTCTAAACGTATGGCGTCGATAACTGGAAACTCAATTTTCAGATCCCAAGTACTTATATCAGCTCGGAATTTTTCGCGTCATGAAAAAATTACCCAATCAGCCCGGGACCAAGAAATCTCCACGTTTCACGGTATTTCTAAACGTATGGCGTCGATAACTGGAAACTCAATTTTCAGATCCCAAGTACTTATATCAGCTCGGAATTTTTCGCGTCATGAAAAAGGTCCCCAATCAGCCCGGGACCAAGAAATCTCCACGTTTCATTGTATTTCTAAACGAATGGCGTCGATAACTGGAAACTCAGTTTTCAGATCCCAAGTACTTATATTAGCTCGGAATTTTTCGCGTCATGAAAAAGGTCCCCAATCTGCCCGGGACCAAGAAATCTCCACGTTTCATGGTATTTCTAAACGTATGGCGTCGATTTCTGGAAACTCAATTTTCAGATCCCAAGTACTTATATCAGCTCGGAATTTTTCGCGTCATGAAAAAATTACCCAATCAGCCCGGGACCAAGAAATCTGCACGTTTCACGGTATTTCTAAACGTATGGCGTCGATAACTGGAAACTCAATTTTCAGATCCCAAGTACTTATATCAGCTCGGAATTTTTCGCGTCATGAAAAAGGTCCCCAATCTGCCCGGGACCAAGAAATCTCCACGTTTCATTGTATTTCTAAACGAATGGCGTCGATAACTGGAAACTCAGTTTTCAGATCCCAAGTACTTATATGAGCTCGGAATTTTTCGCGTCATGAAAAAATTACCCAATCAGCCCGGGACCAAGAAATCTCCACGTTTCATGGTATTTCTAAACGTATGGCGTCGATAACTGGAAACTCAGTTTTCAGATCCCAAGTACTTATATTAGCTCGGAATTTTTCGCGTCATGAAAAAGGTCCCCAATCTGCCCGGGAGCAAGAAATCTCCACGTTTCATTGTATTTCTAAACGTATGGCGTCGATAACTGGAAACTCAGTTTTCAGATCCCAAGTACTTATATTAGCTCGGAATTTTTCGCGTCATGAAAAAGGTCCCCAATCTGCCCGGGACCAAGAAATCTCCACGTTTCATTGTATTTCTAAACGAATGGCGTCGATAACTGGAAACTCAATTTTCAGATCCCAAGTACTTATATCAGCTCGGAATTTTTCGCGTCATGAAAAAGGTCCCCAATCTGCCCGGGACCAAGAAATCTCCACGTTTCATTGTATTTCTAAACGTATGGCGTCGATAACTGGAAACTCAATTTTCAGATCCCAAGTACTTATATCAGCTCGGAATTTTTCGCGTCATGAAAAAGGTCCCCAATCTGCCCGGGACCAAGAAATCTCCACGTTTCATTGTATTTCTAAACGAATGGCGTCGATAACTGGAAACTCAATTTTCAGATCCCAAGTACTTATATCAGCTCGGAATTTTTCGCGTCATGAAAAAGGTCCCCAATCTGCCCGGGACCAAGAAATCTCCACGTTTCATTGTATTTCTAAACGAATGGCGTCGATAACTGGAAACTCAGTTTTCAGATCCCAAGTACTTATATGAGCTCGGAATTTTTCGCGTCATGAAAAAATTACCCAATCAGCCCGGGACCAAGAAATCTCCACGTTTCATGGTATTTCTAAACGTATGGCGTCGATAACTGGAAACTCAGTTTTCAGATCCCAAGTACTTATATTAGCTCGGAATTTTTCGCGTCATGAAAAAGGTCCCCAATCTGCCCGGGACCAAGAAATCTCCACGTTTCATTGTATTTCTAAACGTATGGCGTCGATAACTGGAAACTCAGTTTTCAGATCCCAAGTACTTATATGAGCTCGGAATTTTTCGCGTCATGAAAAAGGTCCCCAATCTGCCCGGGACCAAGAAATCTCCACGTTTCATTGTATTTCTAAACGTATGGCGTCGATAACTGGAAACTCAATTTTCAGATCCCAAGTACTTATATCAGCTCGGAATTTTTCGCGTCATGAAAAAGGTCCCCAATCTGCCCGGGACCAAGAAATCTCCACGTTTCATTGTATTTCTAAACGAATGGCGTCGATAACTGGAAACTCAGTTTTCAGATCCCAAGTACTTATATGAGCTCGGAATTTTTCGCGTCATGAAAAAATTACCCAATCAGCCCGGGACCAAGAAATCTCCACGTTTCATGGTATTTCTAAACGTATGGCGTCGATAACTGGAAACTCAGTTTTCAGATCCCAAGTACTTATATTAGCTCGGAATTTTTCGCGTCATGAAAAAGGTCCCCAATCTGCCCGGGACCAAGAAATCTCCACGTTTCATTGTATTTCTAAACGTATGGCGTCGATAACTGGAAACTCAGTTTTCAGATCCCAAGTACTTATATCAGCTCGGAATTTTTCGCGTCATGAAAGAGGTCCCCAATCGGCCCGGGACCAAGAAATCTCCACGTTTCATTGTATTTCTAAACGTATGGCGTCGATAACTGGAAACTCAATTTTCAGATCCCAAGTACTTATATGAGCTCGGAATTTTTCGCGTCATGAAAAAATTACCCAATCAGCCCGGGACCAAGAAATCTCCACGTTTCATGGTATTTCTAAACGTATGGCGTCGATAACTGGAAACTCAGTTTTCAGATCCCAAGTACTTATATTAGCTCGGAATTTTTCGCGTCATGAAAAAGGTCCCCAATCTGCCCGGGACCAAGAAATCTCCACGTTTCATTGTATTTCTAAACGTATGGCGTCGATAACTGGAAACTCAGTTTTCAGATCCCAAGTACTTATATTAGCTCGGAATTTTTCGCGTCATGAAAAAGGTCCCCAATCAGCCCGGGACCAAGAAATCTCCACGTTTCATTGTATTTCTAAACGAATGGCGTCGATAACTGGAAACTCAGTTTTCAGATCCCAAGTACTTATATTAGCTCGGAATTTTTCGCGTCATGAAAAAGGTCCCCAATCTGCCCGGGACCAAGAAATCTCCACGTTTCATGGTATTTCTAAACGTATGGCGTCGATAACTGGAAACTCAATTTTCAGATCCCAAGTACTTATATCAGCTCGGAATTTTTCGCGTCATGAAAAAATTACCCAATCAGCCCGGGACCAAGAAATCTCCACGTTTCACGGTATTTCTAAACGTATGGCGTCGATAACTGGAAACTCAATTTTCAGATCCCAAGTACTTATATCAGCTCGGAATTATTCGCGTCATGAAAAAGGTCCCCAATCTGCCCGGGACCAAGAAATCTCTACGTTTCATTGTATTTCTAAACGAATGGCGTCGATAACTGGAAACTCAGTTTTCAGATCCCAAGTACTTATATTAGCTCGGAATTTTTCGCGTCATGAAAAAGGTCCCCAATCTGCCCGGGACCAAGAAATCTCCACGTTTCATGGTATTTCTAAACGTATGGCGTCGATAACTGGAAACTCAATTTTCAGATCCCAAGTACTTATATCAGCTCGGAATTTTTCGCGTCATGAAAAAATTACCCAATCAGCCCGGGACCAAGAAATCTCCACGTTTCACGGTATTTCTAAACGTATGGCGTCGATAACTGGAAACTCAATTTTCAGATCCCAAGTACTTATATCAGCTCGGAATTTTTCGCGTCATGAAAAAGGTCCCCAATCTGCCCGGGACCAAGAAATCTCCACGTTTCATTGTATTTCTAAACGAATGGCGTCGATAACTGGAAACTCAGTTTTCAGATCCCAAGTACTTATATTAGCTCGGAATTTTTCGCGTCATGAAAAAGGTCCCCAATCTGCCCGGGACCAAGAAATCTCCACGTTTCATGGTATTTCTAAACGTATGGCGTCGATAACTGGAAACTCAATTTTCAGATCCCAAGTACTTATATCAGCTCGGAATTTTTCGCGTCATGAAAAAGGTCCCCAATCTGCCCGGGACCAAGAAATCTCCACGTTTCATTGTATTTCTAAACGTATGGCGTCGATAACTGGAAACTCAATTTTCAGATCCCAAGTACTTATATCAGCTCGGAATTTTTCGCGTCATGAAAAAGGTCCCCAATCTGCCCGGGACCAAGAAATCTCCACGTTTCATGGTATTTCTAAACGTATGGCGTCGATAACTGGAAACTCAATTTTCAGATCCCAAGTACTTATATCAGCTCGGAATTTTTCGCGTCATGAAAAAGGTCCCCAATCTGCCCGGGACCAAGAAATCTCCACGTTTCATTGTATTTCTAAACGTATGGCGTCGATAACTGGAAACTCAATTTTCAGATCCCAAGTACTTATATCAGCTCGGAATTTTTCGCGTCATGAAAAAGGTCCCCAATCTGCCCGGGACCAAGAAATCTCTACGTTTCATTGTATTTCTAAACGAATGGCGTCGATAACTGGAAACTCAATTTTCAGATCCCAAGTACTTATATCAGCTCGGAATTTTTCGCGTCATGAAAAAGGTCCCCAATCTGCCCGGGACCAAGAAATCTCCACGTTTCATTGTATTTCTAAACGAATGGCGTCGATAACTGGAAACTCAGTTTTCAGATCCCAAGTACTTATATGAGCTCGGAATTTTTCGCGTCATGAAAAAATTACCAAATCAGCCCGGGACCAAGTAATCTCCACGTTTCATGGTATTTCTAAACGTATGGCGTCGATAACTGGAAACTCAGTTTTCAGATCCCAAGTACTTATATTAGCTCGGAATTTTTCGCGTCATGAAAAAGGTCCCCAATCTGCCCGGGACCAAGAAATCTCCACGTTTCATTGTATTTCTAAACGTATGGCGTCGATAACTGGAAACTCAGTTTTCAGATCCCAAGTACTTATATTAGCTCGGAATTTTTCGCGTCATGAAAAAGGTCCCCAATCTGCCCGGGACCAAGAAATCTCCACGTTTCATTGTATTTCTAAACGAATGGCGTCAATAACTGGAAACTCAATTTTCAGATCCCAAGTACTTATATCAGCTCGGAATTTTTCGCGTCATGAAAAAGGTCCCCAATCTGCCCGGGACCAAGAAATCTCCACGTTTCATTGTATTTCTAAACGTATGGCGTCGATAACTGGAAACTCAATTTTCAGATCCCAAGTACTTATATCAGCTCGGAATTTTTCGCGTTATGAAAAAGGTCCCCAATCTGCCCGGGACCAAGAAATCTCCACGTTTCATTGTATTTCTAAACGAATGGCGTCGATAACTGGAAACTCAATTTTCAGATCCCAAGTACTTATATCAGCTCGGAATTTTTCGCGTCATGAAAAAGGTCCCCAATCTGCCCGGGACCAAGAAATCTCCACGTTTCATTGTATTTCTAAACGTATGGCGTCGATAACTGGAAACTCAGTTTTCAGATCCCAAGTACTTATATTAGCTCGGAATTTTTCGCGTCATGAAAAAGGTCCCCAATCTGCCCGGGACCAAGAAATCTCCACGTTTCATTGTATTTCTAAACGTATGGCGTCGATAACTGGAAACTCAATTTTCAGATCCCAAGTACTTATATCAGCTCGGAATTTTTCGCGTCATGAAAAAGGTCCCCAATCTGCCCGGGACCAAGAAATCTCCACGTTTCATTGTATTTCTAAACGAATGGCGTCGATAACTGGAAACTCAGTTTTCAGATCCCAAGTACTTATATGAGCTCGGAATTTTTCGCGTCATGAAAAAATTACCCAATCAGCCCGGGACCAAGAAATCTCCACGTTTCACGGTATTTCTAAACGTATGGCGTCGATAACTGGAAACTCAATTTTCAGATCCCAAGTACTTATATCAGCTCGGAATTATTCGCGTCATGAAAAAGGTCCCCAATCTGCCCGGGACCAAGAAATCTCTACGTTTCATTGTATTTCTAAACGAATGGCGTCGATAACTGGAAACTCAGTTTTCAGATCCCAAGTACTTATATTAGCTCGGAATTTTTCGCGTCATGAAAAAGGTCCCCAATCTGCCCGGGACCAAGAAATCTCCACGTTTCATGGTATTTCTAAACGTATGGCGTCGATAACTGGAAACTCAATTTTCAGATCCCAAGTACTTATATCAGCTCGGAATTTTTCGCGTCATGAAAAAATTACCCAATCAGCCCGGGACCAAGAAATCTCCACGTTTCACGGTATTTCTAAACGTATGGCGTCGATAACTGGAAACTCAATTTTCAGATCCCAAGTACTTATATCAGCTCGGAATTTTTCGCGTCATGAAAAAGGTCCCCAATCTGCCCGGGACCAAGAAATCTCCACGTTTCATTGTATTTCTAAACGAATGGCGTCGATAACTGGAAACTCAGTTTTCAGATCCCAAGTACTTATATTAGCTCGGAATTTTTCGCGTCATGAAAAAGGTCCCCAATCTGCCCGGGACCAAGAAATCTCCACGTTTCATGGTATTTCTAAACGTATGGCGTCGATAACTGGAAACTCAATTTTCAGATCCCAAGTACTTATATCAGCTCGGAATTTTTCGCGTCATGAAAAAGGTCCCCAATCTGCCCGGGACCAAGAAATCTCCACGTTTCATTGTATTTCTAAACGTATGGCGTCGATAACTGGAAACTCAATTTTCAGATCCCAAGTACTTATATCAGCTCGGAATTTTTCGCGTCATGAAAAAGGTCCCCAATCTGCCCGGGACCAAGAAATCTCCACGTTTCATGGTATTTCTAAACGTATGGCGTCGATAACTGGAAACTCAATTTTCAGATCCCAAGTACTTATATCAGCTCGGAATTTTTCGCGTCATGAAAAAGGTCCCCAATCTGCCCGGGACCAAGAAATCTCCACGTTTCATTGTATTTCTAAACGTATGGCGTCGATAACTGGAAACTCAATTTTCAGATCCCAAGTACTTATATCAGCTCGGAATTTTTCGCGTCATGAAAAAGGTCCCCAATCTGCCCGGGACCAAGAAATCTCTACGTTTCATTGTATTTCTAAACGAATGGCGTCGATAACTGGAAACTCAATTTTCAGATCCCAAGTACTTATATCAGCTCGGAATTTTTCGCGTCATGAAAAAGGTCCCCAATCTGCCCGGGACCAAGAAATCTCCACGTTTCATTGTATTTCTAAACGAATGGCGTCGATAACTGGAAACTCAGTTTTCAGATCCCAAGTACTTATATGAGCTCGGAATTTTTCGCGTCATGAAAAAATTACCAAATCAGCCCGGGACCAAGTAATCTCCACGTTTCATGGTATTTCTAAACGTATGGCGTCGATAACTGGAAACTCAGTTTTCAGATCCCAAGTACTTATATTAGCTCGGAATTTTTCGCGTCATGAAAAAGGTCCCCAATCTGCCCGGGACCAAGAAATCTCCACGTTTCATTGTATTTCTAAACGTATGGCGTCGATAACTGGAAACTCAGTTTTCAGATCCCAAGTACTTATATTAGCTCGGAATTTTTCGCGTCATGAAAAAGGTCCCCAATCTGCCCGGGACCAAGAAATCTCCACGTTTCATTGTATTTCTAAACGAATGGCGTCAATAACTGGAAACTCAATTTTCAGATCCCAAGTACTTATATCAGCTCGGAATTTTTCGCGTCATGAAAAAGGTCCCCAATCTGCCCGGGACCAAGAAATCTCCAC
Organism: Perithous albicinctus; assembly: GCA_964016905.1. Classification (NCBI taxonomy): domain Eukaryota; kingdom Metazoa; phylum Arthropoda; class Insecta; order Hymenoptera; family Ichneumonidae; genus Perithous; species Perithous albicinctus. The sequence continues at coordinate 3,653,220 of OZ024694.1, read as the reverse complement.
GTTTCATTGTATTTCTAAACGTATGGCGTCGATAACTGGAAACTCAATTTTCAGATCCCAAGTACTTATATCAGCTCGGAATTTTTCGCGTTATGAAAAAGGTCCCCAATCTGCCCGGGACCAAGAAATCTCCACGTTTCATTGTATTTCTAAACGAATGGCGTCGATAACTGGAAACTCAATTTTCAGATCCCAAGTACTTATATCAGCTCGGAATTTTTCGCGTCATGAAAAAGGTCCCCAATCTGCCCGGGACCAAGAAATCTCCACGTTTCATTGTATTTCTAAACGTATGGCGTCGATAACTGGAAACTCAGTTTTCAGATCCCAAGTACTTATATTAGCTCGGAATTTTTCGCGTCATGAAAAAGGTCCCCAATCTGCCCGGGACCAAGAAATCTCCACGTTTCATTGTATTTCTAAACGTATGGCGTCGATAACTGGAAACTCAATTTTCAGATCCCAAGTACTTATATCAGCTCGGAATTTTTCGCGTCATGAAAAAGGTCCCCAATCTGCCCGGGACCAAGAAATCTCCACGTTTCATTGTATTTCTAAACGAATGGCGTCGATAACTGGAAACTCAGTTTTCAGATCCCAAGTACTTATATGAGCTCGGAATTTTTCGCGTCATGAAAAAATTACCCAATCAGCCCGGGACCAAGAAATCTCCACGTTTCATGGTATTTCTAAACGTATGGCGTCGATAACTGGAAACTCAGTTTTCAGATCCCAAGTACTTATATTAGCTCGGAATTTTTCGCGTCATGAAAAAGGTCCCCAATCTGCCCGGGACCAAGAAATCTCCACGTTTCATTGTATTTCTAAACGTATGGCGTCGATAACTGGAAACTCAGTTTTCAGATCCCAAGTACTTATATTAGCTCGGAATTTTTCGCGTCATGAAAAAGGTCCCCAATCAGCCCGGGACCAAGAAATCTCCACGTTTCATTGTATTTCTAAACGAATGGCGTCGATAACTGGAAACTCAGTTTTCAGATCCCAAGTACTTATATTAGCTCGGAATTTTTCGCGTCATGAAAAAGGTCCCCAATCTGCCCGGGACCAAGAAATCTCCACGTTTCATGGTATTTCTAAACGTATGGCGTCGATAACTGGAAACTCAATTTTCAGATCCCAAGTACTTATATCAGCTCGGAATTTTTCGCGTCATGAAAAAATTACCCAATCAGCCCGGGACCAAGAAATCTCCACGTTTCACGGTATTTCTAAACGTATGGCGTCGATAACTGGAAACTCAATTTTCAGATCCCAAGTACTTATATCAGCTCGGAATTTTTCGCGTCATGAAAAAGGTCCCCAATCAGCCCGGGACCAAGAAATCTCCACGTTTCATTGTATTTCTAAACGAATGGCGTCGATAACTGGAAACTCAGTTTTCAGATCCCAAGTACTTATATTAGCTCGGAATTTTTCGCGTCATGAAAAAGGTCCCCAATCTGCCCGGGACCAAGAAATCTCCACGTTTCATGGTATTTCTAAACGTATGGCGTCGATAACTGGAAACTCAATTTTCAGATCCCAAGTACTTATATCAGCTCGGAATTTTTCGCGTCATGAAAAAATTACCCAATCAGCCCGGGACCAAGAAATCTCCACGTTTCACGGTATTTCTAAACGTATGGCGTCGATAACTGGAAACTCAATTTTCAGATCCCAAGTACTTATATCAGCTCGGAATTTTTCGCGTCATGAAAAAGGTCCCCAATCTGCCCGGGACCAAGAAATCTCCACGTTTCATTGTATTTCTAAACGAATGGCGTCGATAACTGGAAACTCAGTTTTCAGATCCCAAGTACTTATATTAGCTCGGAATTTTTCGCGTCATGAAAAAGGTCCCCAATCTGCCCGGGACCAAGAAATCTCCACGTTTCATGGTATTTCTAAACGTATGGCGTCGATAACTGGAAACTCAATTTTCAGATCCCAAGTACTTATATCAGCTCGGAATTTTTCGCGTCATGAAAAAGGTCCCCAATCTGCCCGGGACCAAGAAATCTCCACGTTTCATTGTATTTCTAAACGTATGGCGTCGATAACTGGAAACTCAATTTTCAGATCCCAAGTACTTATATCAGCTCGGAATTTTTCGCGTCATGAAAAAGGTCCCCAATCTGCCCGGGACCAAGAAATCTCCACGTTTCATTGTATTTCTAAACGAATGGCGTCGATAACTGGAAACTCAATTTTCAGATCCCAAGTACTTATATCAGCTCGGAATTTTTCGCGTCATGAAAAAGGTCCCCAATCTGCCCGGGACCAAGAAATCTCCACGTTTCATTGTATTTCTAAACGAATGGCGTCGATAACTGGAAACTCAGTTTTCAGATCCCAAGTACTTATATGAGCTCGGAATTTTTCGCGTCATGAAAAAGGTCCCCAATCTGCCCGGGACCAAGAAATCTCCACGTTTCATGGTATTTCTAAACGTATAACGTCGATAACTGGAACCTCAATTTTCAGATCCCAAGTACTTATATCAGCTCGGAATTTTTCGCGTCATGAAAAAGGTCCCCAATCTGCCCGGGACCAAGAAATCTCCACGTTTCATTGTATTTCTAAACGTATGGCGTCGATAACTGGAAACTCAATTTTCAGATCCCAAGTACTTATATCAGCTCGGAATTTTTCGCGTCATGAAAAAGGTCCCCAATCTGCCCGGGACCAAGAAATCTCCACGTTTCATTGTATTTCTAAACGAATGGCGTCGATAACTGGAAACTCAGTTTTCAGATCCCAAGTACTTATATGAGCTCGGAATTTTTCGCGTCATGAAAAAATTACCCAATCAGCCCGGGACCAAGAAATCTCCACGTTTCATGGTATTTCTAAACGTATGGCGTCGATAACTGGAAACTCAGTTTTCAGATCCCAAGTACTTATATTAGCTCGGAATTTTTCGCGTCATGAAAAAGGTCCCCAATCTTCCCGGGACCAAGAAATCTCCACGTTTCATTGTATTTCTAAACGTATGGCGTCGATAACTGGAAACTCAGTTTTCAGATCCCAAGTACTTATATTAGCTCGGAATTTTTCGCGTCATGAAAAAGGTCCCCAATCAGCCCGGGACCAAGAAATCTCCACGTTTCATTGTATTTCTAAACGAATGGCGTCGATAACTGGAAACTCAGTTTTCAGATCCCAAGTACTTATATGAGCTCGGAATTTTTCGCGTCATGAAAAAATTACCCAATCAGCCCGGGACCAAGAAATCTCCACGTTTCATGGTATTTCTAAACGTATGGCGTCGATAACTGGAAACTCAGTTTTCAGATCCCAAGTACTTATATTAGCTCGGAATTTTTCGCGTCATGAAAAAATTACCCAATCAGCAAGGGACCAAGAAATCTCCACGTTTCATTGTATTTCTAAACGTATGGCGTCGATAACTGGAAACTCAGTTTTCAGATCCCAAGTACTTATATTAGCTCGGAATTTTTCGCGTCATGAAAAAGGTCCCCAATCAGCCCGGGACCAAGAAATCTCCACGTTTCATTGTATTTCTAAACGAATGGCGTCGATAACTGGAAACTCAGTTTTCAGATCCCAAGTACTTATATTAGCTCGGAATTTTTCGCGTCATGAAAAAGGTCCCCAATCTGCCCGGGACCAAGAAATCTCCACGTTTCATTGTATTTCTATACGTATAGCGTCGATAACTGGAAACTCAATTTTCAGATCCCAAGTACTTATATCAGCTCGGAATTTTTCGCGTCATGAAAAAGGTCCCCAATCTGCCCGGGACCAAGAAATCTCCACGTTTCATTGTATTTCTAAACGAATGGCGTCGATAACTGGAAACTCAATTTTCAGATCCCAAGTACTTATATCAGCTCGGAATTTTTCGCGTCATGAAAAAGGTCCCCAATCTGCCCGGGACCAAGAAATCTCCACGTTTCATTGTATTTCTAAACGAATGGCGTCGATAACTGGAAACTCAGTTTTCAGATCCCAAGTACTTATATGAGCTCGGAATTTTTCGCGTCATGAAAAAATTACCCAATCAGCCCGGGACCAAGAAATCTCCACGTTTCATGGTATTTCTAAACGTATGGCGTCGATAACTGGAAACTCAGTTTTCAGATCCCAAGTACTTATATTAGCTCGGAATTTTTCGCGTCATGAAAAAGGTCCCCAATCTGCCCGGGACCAAGAAATCTCCACGTTTCATTGTATTTCTAAACGTATGGCGTCGATAACTGGAAACTCAGTTTTCAGATCCCAAGTACTTATATTAGCTCGGAATTTTTCGCGTCATGAAAAAGGTCCCCAATCTGCCCGGGACCAAGAAATCTCCACGTTTCATTGTATTTCTAAACGTATGGCGTCGATAACTGGAAACTCAATTTTCAGATCCCAAGTACTTATATCAGCTCGGAATTTTTCGCGTCATGAAAAAGGTCCCCAATCTGCCCGGGACCAAGAAATCTCCACGTTTCATTGTATTTCTAAACGAATGGCGTCGATAACTGGAAACTCAGTTTTCAGATCCCAAGTACTTATATGAGCTCGGAATTTTTCGCGTCATGAAAAAATTACCCAATCAGCCCGGGACCAAGAAATCTCCACGTTTCATGGTATTTCTAAACGTATGGCGTCGATAACTGGAAACTCAGTTTTCAGATCCCAAGTACTTATATTAGCTCGGAATTTTTCGCGTCATGAAAAAGGTCCCCAATCTGCCCGGGACCAAGAAATCTCCACGTTTCATTGTATTTCTAAACGTATGGCGTCGATAACTGGAAACTCAATTTTCAGATCCCAAGTACTTATATCAGCTCGGAATTTTTCGCGTCATGAAAAAGGTCCCCAATCTGCCCGGGACCAAGAAATCTCCACGTTTCATTGTATTTCTAAACGAATGGCGTCGATAACTGGAAACTCAGTTTTCAGATCCCAAGTACATATATGAGCTCGGAATTTTTCGCGTCATGAAAAAATTACCCAATCAGCCCGGGACCAAGAAATCTCCACGTTTCATTGTATTTCTAAACGAATGGCGTCGATAACTGGAAACTCAGTTTTCAGATCCCAAGTACTTATATTAGCTCGGAATTTTTCGCGTCATGAAAAAGGTCCCCAATCTGCCCGGGACCAAGAAATCTCCACGTTTCATGGTATTTCTAAACGTATGGCGTCGATAACTGGAAACTCAATTTTCAGATCCCAAGTACTTATATCAGCTCGGAATTTTTCGCGTCATGAAAAAATTACCCAATCAGCCCGGGACCAAGAAATCTCCACGTTTCATTGTATTTCTAAACGAATGGCGTCGATAACTGGAAACTCAGTTTTCAGATCCCAAGTACTTATATTAGCTCGGAATTTTTCGCGTCATGAAAAAGGTCCCCAATCTGCCCGGGACCAAGAAATCTCCACGTTTCATGGTATTTCTAAACGTATGGCGTCGATAACTGGAAACTCAATTTTCAGATCCCAAGTACTTATATCAGCTCGGAATTTTTCGCGTCATGAAAAAGGTCCCCAATCTGCCCGGGACCAAGAAATCTCCACGTTTCATTGTATTTCTAAACGTATGGCGTCGATAACTGGAAACTCAATTTTCAGATCCCAAGTACTTATATCAGCTCGGAATTTTTCGCGTCATGAAAAAGGTCCCCAATCTGCCCGGGACCAAGAAATCTCTACGTTTCATTGTATTTCTAAACGAATGGCGTCGATAACTGGAAACTCAATTTTCAGATCCCAAGTACTTATATCAGCTCGGAATTTTTCGCGTCATGAAAAAGGTCCCCAATCTGCCCGGGACCAAGAAATCTCCACGTTTCATTGTATTTCTAAACGAATGGCGTCGATAACTGGAAACTCAGTTTTCAGATCCCAAGTACTTATATGAGCTCGGAATTTTTCGCGTCATGAAAAAATTACCCAATCAGCCCGGGACCAAGAAATCTCCACGTTTCATGGTATTTCTAAACGTATGGCGTCGATAACTGGAAACTCAGTTTTCAGATCCCAAGTACTTATATTAGCTCGGAATTTTTCGCGTCATGAAAAAGGTCCCCAATCTGCCCGGGACCAAGAAATCTCCACGTTTCATTGTATTTCTAAACGTATGGCGTCGATAACTGGAAACTCAGTTTTCAGATCCCAAGTACTTATATTAGCTCGGAATTTTTCGCGTCATGAAAAAGGTCCCCAATCTGCCCGGGACCAAGAAATCTCCACGTTTCATTGTATTTCTAAACGAATGGCGTCGATAACTGGAAACTCAATTTTCAGATCCCAAGTACTTATATCAGCTCGGAATTTTTCGCGTCATGAAAAAGGTCCCCAATCTGCCCGGGACCAAGAAATCTCCACGTTTCATTGTATTTCTATACGTATGGCGTCGATAACTGGAAACTCAATTTTCAGATCCCAAGTACTTATATCAGCTCGGAATTTTTCGCGTCATGAAAAAGGTCCCCAATCTGCCCGGGACCAAGAAATCTCCACGTTTCATTGTATTTCTAAACGAATGGCGTCGATAACTGGAAACTCAATTTTCAGATCCCAAGTACTTATATCAGCTCGGAATTTTTCGCGTCATGAAAAAGGTCCCCAATCTGCCCGGGACCAAGAAATCTCCACGTTTCATTGTATTTCTAAACGAATGGCGTCGATAACTGGAAACTCAGTTTTCAGATCCCAAGTACTTATATGAGCTCGGAATTTTTCGCGTCATGAAAAAATTACCCAATCAGCCCGGGACCAAGAAATCTCCACGTTTCATGGTATTTCTAAACGTATGGCGTCGATAACTGGAAACTCAGTTTTCAGATCCCAAGTACTTATATTAGCTCGGAATTTTTCGCGTCATGAAAAAGGTCCCCAATCTGCCCGGGACCAAGAAATCTCCACGTTTCATGGTATTTCTAAACGTATGGCGTCGATAACTGGAAACTCAATTTTCAGATCCCAAGTACTTATATCAGCTCGGAATTTTTCGCGTCATGAAAAAGGTCCCCAATCTGCCCGGGACCAAGAAATCTCCACGTTTCATTGTATTTCTAAACGTATGGCGTCGATAACTGGAAACTCAATTTTCAGATCCCAAGTACTTATATCAGCTCGGAATTTTTCGCGTCATGAAAAAGGTCCCCAATCTGCCCGGGACCAAGAAATCTCTACGTTTCATTGTATTTCTAAACGAATGGCGTCGATAACTGGAAACTCAATTTTCAGATCCCAAGTACTTATATCAGCTCGGAATTTTTCGCGTCATGAAAAAGGTCCCCAATCGGCCCGGGACCAAGAAATCTCCACGTTTCATTGTATTTCTAAACGTATGGCGTCGATAACTGGAAACTCAATTTTCAGATCCCAAGTACTTATATGAGCTCGGAATTTTTCGCGTCATGAAAAAATTACCCAATCAGCCCGGGACCAAGAAATCTCCACGTTTCATGGTATTTCTAAACGTATGGCGTCGATAACTGGAAACTCAGTTTTCAGATCCCAAGTACTTATATTAGCTCGGAATTTTTCGCGTCATGAAAAAGGTCCCCAATCAGCCCGGGACCAAGAAATCTCCACGTTTCATTGTATTTCTAAACGAATGGCGTCGATAACTGGAAACTCAGTTTTCAGATCCCAAGTACTTATATTAGCTCGGAATTTTTCGCGTCATGAAAAAGGTCCCCAATCTGCCCGGGACCAAGAAATCTCCACGTTTCATGGTATTTCTAAACGTATGGCGTCGATAACTGGAAACTCAATTTTCAGATCCCAAGTACTTATATCAGCTCGGAATTTTTCGCGTCATGAAAAAGGTCCCCAATCTGCCCGGGACCAAGAAATCTCCACGTTTCATTGTATTTCTAAACGTATGGCGTCGATAACTGGAAACTCAATTTTCAGATCCCAAGTACTTATATCAGCTCGGAATTTTTCGCGTCATGAAAAAGGTCCCCAATCTGCCCGGGACCAAGAAATCTCTACGTTTCATTGTATTTCTAAACGAATGGCGTCGATAACTGGAAACTCAATTTTCAGATCCCAAGTACTTATATCAGCTCGGAATTTTTCGCGTCATGAAAAAGGTCCCCAATCTGCCCGGGACCAAGAAATCTCTACGTTTCATTGTATTTCTAAACGAATGGCGTCGATAACTGGAAACTCAATTTTCAGATCCCAAGTACTTATATCAGCTCGGAATTTTTCGCGTCATGAAAAAGGTCCCCAATCTGCCCGGGACCAAGAAATCTCCACGTTTCATTGTATTTCTAAACGAATGGCGTCGATAACTGGAAACTCAGTTTTCAGATCCCAAGTACTTATATGAGCTCGGAATTTTTCGCGTCATAAAAAATTACCCAATCAGCCCGGGACCAAGAAATCTCCACGTTTCATGGTATTTCTAAACGTATGGCGTCGATAACTGGAAACTCAGTTTTCAGATCCCAAGTACTTATATTAGCTCGGAATTTTTCGCGTCATGAAAAAGGTCCCCAATCTGCCCGGGACCAAGAAATCTCCACGTTTCATTGTATTTCTAAACGTATGGCGTCGATAACTGGAAACTCAGTTTTCAGATCCCAAGTACTTATATTAGCTCGGAATTTTTCGCGTCATGAAAAAGGTCCCCAATCTGCCCGGGACCAAGAAATCTCCACGTTTCATGGTATTTCTAAACGTATGGCGTCGATAACTGGAAACTCAATTTTCAGATCCCAAGTACTTATATCAGCTCGGAATTTTTCGCGTCATGAAAAAGGTCCCCAATCTGCCCGGGACCAAGAAATCTCCACGTTTCATTGTATTTCTAAACGTATGGCGTCGATAACTGGAAACTCAATTTTCAGATCCCAAGTACTTATATCAGCTCGGAATTTTTCGCGTCATGAAAAAGGTCCCCAATCTGCCCGGGACCAAGAAATCTCTACGTTTCATTGTATTTCTAAACGAATGGCGTCGATAACTGGAAACTCAATTTTCAGATCCCAAGTACTTATATCAGCTCGGAATTTTTCGCGTCATGAAAAAGGTCCCCAATCTGCCCGGGACCAAGAAATCTCCACGTTTCATTGTATTTCTAAACGAATGGCGTCGATAACTGGAAACTCAGTTTTCAGATCCCAAGTACTTATATGAGCTCGGAATTTTTCGCGTCATGAAAAAATTACCCAATCAGCCCGGGACCAAGAAATCTCCACGTTTCATGGTATTTCTAAACGTATGGCGTCGATAACTGGAAACTCAGTTTTCAGATCCCAAGTACTTATATTAGCTCGGAATTTTTCGCGTCATGAAAAAGGTCCCCAATCTGCCCGGGACCAAGAAATCTCCACGTTTCATTGTATTTCTAAACGTATGGCGTCGATAACTGGAAACTCAGTTTTCAGATCCCAAGTACTTATATGAGCTCGGAATTTTTCGCGTCATGAAAAAGGTCCCCAATCTGCCCGGGACCAAGAAATCTCCACGTTTCATTGTATTTCTAAACGAATGGCGTCGATAACTGGAAACTCAATTTTCAGATCCCAAGTACTTATATCAGCTCGGAATTTTTCGCGTCATGAAAAAGGTCCCCAATCTGCCCGGGACCAAGAAATCTCCACGTTTCATTGTATTTCTAAACGTATGGCGTCGATAACTGGAAACTCAATTTTCAGATCCCAAGTACTTATATCAGCTCGGAATTTTTCGCGTCATGAAAAAGGTCCCCAATCTGCCCGGGACCAAGAAATCTCCACGTTTCATTGTATTTCTAAACGAATGGCGTCGATAACTGGAAACTCAATTTTCAGATCCCAAGTACTTATATCAGCTCGGAATTTTTCGCGTCATGAAAAAGGTCCCCAATCTGCCCGGGACCAAGAAATCTCCACGTTTCATTGTATTTCTAAACGAATGGCGTCGATAACTGGAAACTCAGTTTTCAGATCCCAAGTACTTATATGAGCTCGGAATTTTTCGCGTCATGAAAAAATTACCCAATCAGCCCGGGACCAAGAAATCTCCACGTTTCATGGTATTTCTAAACGTATGGCGTCGATAACTGGAAACTCAGTTTTCAGATCCCAAGTACTTATATTAGCTCGGAATTTTTCGCGTCATGAAAAAGGTCCCCAATCTGCCCGGGACCAAGAAATCTCTACGTTTCATTGTATTTCTAAACGAATGGCGTCGATAACTGGAAACTCAATTTTCAGATCCCAAGTACTTATATCAGCTCGGAATTTTTCGCGTCATGAAAAAGGTCCCCAATCTGCCCGGGACCAAGAAATCTCCACGTTTCATTGTATTTCTAAACGAATGGCGTCGATAACTGGAAACTCAGTTTTCAGATCCCAAGTACTTATATGAGCTCGGAATTTTTCGCGTCATGAAAAAATTACCCAATCAGCCCGGGACCAAGAAATCTCCACGTTTCATGGTATTTCTAAACGTATGGCGTCGATAACTGGAAACTCAGTTTTCAGATCCCAAGTACTTATATTAGCTCGGAATTTTTCGCGTCATGAAAAAGGTCCCCAATCTGCCCGGGACCAAGAAATCTCCACGTTTCATTGTATTTCTAAACGTATGGCGTCGATAACTGGAAACTCAGTTTTCAGATCCCAAGTACTTATATTAGCTCGGAATTTTTCGCGTCATGAAAAAGGTCCCCAATCTGCCCGGGACCAAGAAATCTCCACGTTTCATGGTATTTCTAAACGTATGGCGTCGATAACTGGAAACTCAATTTTCAGATCCCAAGTACTTATATCAGCTCGGAATTTTTCGCGTCATGAAAAAGGTCCCCAATCTGCCCGGGACCAAGAAATCTCCACGTTTCATTGTATTTCTAAACGTATGGCGTCGATAACTGGAAACTCAATTTTCAGATCCCAAGTACTTATATCAGCTCGGAATTTTTCGCGTCATGAAAAAGGTCCCCAATCTGCCCGGGACCAAGAAATCTCTACGTTTCATTGTATTTCTAAACGAATGGCGTCGATAACTGGAAACTCAATTTTCAGATCCCAAGTACTTATATCAGCTCGGAATTTTTCGCGTCATGAAAAAGGTCCCCAATCTGCCCGGGACCAAGAAATCTCCACGTTTCATTGTATTTCTAAACGAATGGCGTCGATAACTGGAAACTCAGTTTTCAGATCCCAAGTACTTATATGAGCTCGGAATTTTTCGCGTCATGAAAAAATTACCCAATCAGCCCGGGACCAAGAAATCTCCACGTTTCATGGTATTTCTAAACGTATGGCGTCGATAACTGGAAACTCAGTTTTCAGATCCCAAGTACTTATATTAGCTCGGAATTTTTCGCGTCATGAAAAAGGTCCCCAATCTGCCCGGGACCAAGAAATCTCCACGTTTCATTGTATTTCTAAACGTATGGCGTCGATAACTGGAAACTCAGTTTTCAGATCCCAAGTACTTATATTAGCTCGGAATTTTTCGCGTCATGAAAAAGGTCCCCAATCTGCCCGGGACCAAGAAATCTCCACGTTTCATTGTATTTCTAAACGAATGGCGTCGATAACTGGAAACTCAATTTTCAGATCCCAAGTACTTATATCAGCTCGGAATTTTTCGCGTCATGAAAAAGGTCCCCAATCTGCCCGGGACCAAGAAATCTCCACGTTTCATTGTATTTCTAAACGAATGGCGTCGATAACTGGAAACTCAATTTTCAGATCCCAAGTACTTATATCAGCTCGGAATTTTTCGCGTCATGAAAAAGGTCCCCAATCTGCCCGGGACCAAGAAATCTCCACGTTTCATTGTATTTCTAAACGAATGGCGTCGATAACTGGAAACTCAGTTTTCAGATCCCAAGTACTTATATGAGCTCGGAATTTTTCGCGTCATGAAAAAATTACCCAATCAGCCCGGGACCAAGAAATCTCCACGTTTCATGGTATTTCTAAACGTATGGCGTCGATAACTGGAAACTCAGTTTTCAGATCCCAAGTACTTATATTAGCTCGGAATTTTTCGCGTCATGAAAAAGGTCCCCAATCTGCCCGGGACCAAGAAATCTCCACGTTTCATTGTATTTCTAAACGTATGGCGTCGATAACTGGAAACTCAGTTTTCAGATCCCAAGTACTTATATCAGCTCGGAATTTTTCGCGTCATGAAAAAGGTCCCCAATCTGCCCGGGACCAAGAAATCTCCACGTTTCATTGTATTTCTAAACGTATGGCGTCGATAACTGGAAACTCAATTTTCAGATCCCAAGTACTTATATCAGCTCGGAATTTTTCGCGTCATGAAAAAGGTCCCCAATCTGCCCGGGACCAAGAAATCTCTACGTTTCATTGTATTTCTAAACGAATGGCGTCGATAACTGGAAACTCAATTTTCAGATCCCAAGTACTTATATCAGCTCGGAATTTTTCGCGTCATGAAAAAGGTCCCCAATCTGCCCGGGACCAAGAAATCTCTACGTTTCATTGTATTTCTAAACGAATGGCGTCGATAACTGGAAACTCAATTTTCAGATCCCAAGTACTTATATCAGCTCGGAATTTTTCGCGTCATGAAAAAGGTCCCCAATCTGCCCGGGACCAAGAAATCTCCACGTTTCATTGTATTTCTAAACGAATGGCGTCGATAACTGGAAACTCAGTTTTCAGATCCCAAGTACTTATATGAGCTCGGAATTTTTCGCGTCATGAAAAAATTACCCAATCAGCCCGGGACCAAGAAATCTCCACGTTTCATGGTATTTCTAAACGTATGGCGTCGATAACTGGAAACTCAGTTTTCAGATCCCAAGTACTTATATTAGCTCGGAATTTTTCGCGTCATGAAAAAGGTCCCCAATCTGCCCGGGACCAAGAAATCTCCACGTTTCATTGTATTTCTAAACGTATGGCGTCGATAACTGGAAACTCAGTTTTCAGATCCCAAGTACTTATATTAGCTCGGAATTTTCCGCGTCATGAAAAAGGTCCCCAATCTGCCCGGGACCAAGAAATCTCCACGTTTCATGGTATTTTTAAACGTATGGCGTCGATAACTGGAAACTCAATTTTCAGATCCCAAGTACTTATATCAGCTCGGAATTTTTCGCGTCATGAAAAAGGTCCCCAATCTGCCCGGGACCAAGAAATCTCCACGTTTCATTGTATTTCTAAACGTATGGCGTCGATAACTGGAAACTCAGTTTTCAGATCCCAAGTACTTATATGAGCTCGGAATTTTTCGCGTCATGAAAAAATTACCCAATCAGCCCGGGACCAAGAAATCTCCACGTTTCATGGTATTTCTAAACGTATGGCGTCGATAACTGGAAACTCAGTTTTCAGATCCCAAGTACTTATATTAGCTCGGAATTTTTCGCGTCATGAAAAAGGTCCCCAATCTGCCCGGGACCAAGAAATCTCCACGTTTCATTGTATTTCTAAACGTATGGCGTCGATAACTGGAAACTCAGTTTTCAGATCCCAAGTACTTATATTAGCTCGGAATTTTTCGCGTCATGAAAAAGGTCCCCAATCTGCCCGGGACCAAGAAATCTCCACGTTTCATTGTATTTCTAAACGAATGGCGTCGATAACTGGAAACTCAATTTTCAGATCCCAAGTACTTATATCAGCTCGGAATTTTTCGCGTCATGAAAAAGGTCCCCAATCTGCCCGGGACCAAGAAATCTCCACGTTTCATTGTATTTCTAAACGTATGGCGTCGATAACTGGAAACTCAATTTTCAGATCCCAAGTACTTATATCAGCTCGGAATTTTTCGCGTCATGAAAAAGGTCCCCAATCTGCCCGGGACCAAGAAATCTCCACGTTTCATTGTATTTCTAAACGAATGGCGTCGATAACTGGAAACTCAATTTTCAGATCCCAAGTACTTATATCAGCTCGGAATTTTTCGCGTCATGAAAAAGGTCCCCAATCTGCCCGGGACCAAGAAATCTCCACGTTTCATTGTATTTCTAAACGAATGGCGTCGATAACTGGAAACTCAGTTTTCAGATCCCAAGTACTTATATGAGCTCGGAATTTTTCGCGTCATGAAAAAATTACCCAATCAGCCCGGGACCAAGAAATCTCCACGTTTCATGGTATTTCTAAACGTATGGCGTCGATAACTGGAAACTCAGTTTTCAGATCCCAAGTACTTATATGAGCTCGGAATTTTTCGCGTCATGAAAAAATTACCCAATCAGCCCGGGACCAAGAAATCTCCACGTTTCATGGTATTTCTAAACGTATGGCGTCGATAACTGGAAACTCAGTTTTCAGATCCCAAGTACTTATATTAGCTCGGAATTTTTCGCGTCATGAAAAAGGTCCCCAATCTGCCCGGGACCAAGAAATCTCCACGTTTCATTGTATTTCTAAACGTATGGCGTCGATAACTGGAAACTCAGTTTTCAGATCCCAAGTACTTATATCAGCTCGGAATTTTTCGCGTCATGAAAAAGGTCCCCAATCTGCCCGGGACCAAGAAATCTCCACGTTTCATTGTATTTCTAAACGTATGGCGTCGATAACTGGAAACTCAATTTTCAGATCCCAAGTACTTATATCAGCTCGGAATTTTTCGCGTCATGAAAAAGGTCCCCAATCTGCCCGGGACCAAGAAATCTCTACGTTTCATTGTATTTCTAAACGAATGGCGTCGATAACTGGAAACTCAATTTTCAGATCCCAAGTACTTATATCAGCTCGGAATTTTTCGCGTCATGAAAAAGGTCCCCAATCTGCCCGGGACCAAGAAATCTCTACGTTTCATTGTATTTCTAAACGAATGGCGTCGATAACTGGAAACTCAATTTTCAGATCCCAAGTACTTATATCAGCTCGGAATTTTTCGCGTCATGAAAAAGGTCCCCAATCTGCCCGGGACCAAGAAATCTCCACGTTTCATTGTATTTCTAAACGAATGGCGTCGATAACTGGAAACTCAGTTTTCAGATCCCAAGTACTTATATGAGCTCGGAATTTTTCGCGTCATGAAAAAATTACCCAATCAGCCCGGGACCAAGAAATCTCCACGTTTCATGGTATTTCTAAACGTATGGCGTCGATAACTGGAAACTCAGTTTTCAGATCCCAAGTACTTATATTAGCTCGGAATTTTTCGCGTCATGAAAAAGGTCCCCAATCTGCCCGGGACCAAGAAATCTCCACGTTTCATTGTATTTCTAAACGTATGGCGTCGATAACTGGAAACTCAGTTTTCAGATCCCAAGTACTTATATTAGCTCGGAATTTTCCGCGTCATGAAAAAGGTCCCCAATCTGCCCGGGACCAAGAAATCTCCACGTTTCATGGTATTTTTAAACGTATGGCGTCGATAACTGGAAACTCAATTTTCAGATCCCAAGTACTTATATCAGCTCGGAATTTTTCGCGTCATGAAAAAGGTCCCCAATCTGCCCGGGACCAAGAAATCTCCACGTTTCATTGTATTTCTAAACGTATGGCGTCGATAACTGGAAACTCAGTTTTCAGATCCCAAGTACTTATATGAGCTCGGAATTTTTCGCGTCATGAAAAAATTACCCAATCAGCCCGGGACCAAGAAATCTCCACGTTTCATGGTATTTCTAAACGTATGGCGTCGATAACTGGAAACTCAGTTTTCAGATCCCAAGTACTTATATTAGCTCGGAATTTTTCGCGTCATGAAAAAGGTCCCCAATCTGCCCGGGACCAAGAAATCTCCACGTTTCATTGTATTTCTAAACGTATGGCGTCGATAACTGGAAACTCAGTTTTCAGATCCCAAGTACTTATATTAGCTCGGAATTTTTCGCGTCATGAAAAAGGTCCCCAATCTGCCCGGGACCAAGAAATCTCCACGTTTCATTGTATTTCTAAACGAATGGCGTCGATAACTGGAAACTCAATTTTCAGATCCCAAGTACTTATATCAGCTCGGAATTTTTCGCGTCATGAAAAAGGTCCCCAATCTGCCCGGGACCAAGAAATCTCCACGTTTCATTGTATTTCTAAACGTATGGCGTCGATAACTGGAAACTCAATTTTCAGATCCCAAGTACTTATATCAGCTCGGAATTTTTCGCGTCATGAAAAAGGTCCCCAATCTGCCCGGGACCAAGAAATCTCCACGTTTCATTGTATTTCTAAACGAATGGCGTCGATAACTGGAAACTCAATTTTCAGATCCCAAGTACTTATATCAGCTCGGAATTTTTCGCGTCATGAAAAAGGTCCCCAATCTGCCCGGGACCAAGAAATCTCCACGTTTCATTGTATTTCTAAACGAATGGCGTCGATAACTGGAAACTCAGTTTTCAGATCCCAAGTACTTATATGAGCTCGGAATTTTTCGCGTCATGAAAAAATTACCCAATCAGCCCGGGACCAAGAAATCTCCACGTTTCATGGTATTTCTAAACGTATGGCGTCGATAACTGGAAACTCAGTTTTCAGATCCCAAGTACTTATATTAGCTCGGAATTTTTCGCGTCATGAAAAAGGTCCCCAATCTGCCCGGGACCAAGAAATCTCCACGTTTCATTGTATTTCTAAACGTATGGCGTCGATAACTGGAAACTCAGTTTTCAGATCCCAAGTACTTATATTAGCTCGGAATTTTTCGCGTCATGAAAAAGGTCCCCAATCTGCCCGGGACCAAGAAATCTCCACGTTTTATTGTATTTCTAAACGTATGGCGTCGATAACTGGAAACTCAATTTTCAGATCCCAAGTACTTATATCAGCTCGGAATTTTTCGCGTCATGAAAAAGGTCCCCAATCTGCCCGGGACCAAGAAATCTCCACGTTTCATTGTATTTCTAAACGAATGGCGTCGATAACTGGAAACTCAGTTTTCAGATCCCAAGTACTTATATGAGCTCGGAATTTTTCGCGTCATGAAAAAATTACCCAATCAGCCCGGGACCAAGAAATCTCCACGTTTCATTGTATTTCTAAACGAATGGCGTCGATAACTGGAAACTCAGTTTTCAGATCCCAAGTACTTATATTAGCTCGGAATTTTTCGCGTCATGAAAAAGGTCCCCAATCTGCCCGGGACCAAGAAATCTCCACGTTTCATGGTATTTCTAAACGTATGGCGTCGATAACTGGAAACTCAATTTTCAGATCCCAAGTACTTATATCAGCTCGGAATTTTTCGCGTCATGAAAAAATTACCCAATCAGCCCGGGACCAAGAAATCTCCACGTTTCACGGTATTTCTAAACGTATGGCGTCGATAACTGGAAACTCAATTTTCAGATCCCAAGTACTTATATCAGCTCGGAATTTTTCGCGTCATGAAAAAGGTCCCCAATCTGCCCGGGACCAAGAAATCTCCACGTTTCATTGTATTTCTAAACGAATGGCGTCGATAACTGGAAACTCAATTTTCAGATCCCAAGTACTTATATCAGCTCGGAATTTTTCGCGTCATGAAAAAGGTCCCCAATCTGCCCGGGACCAAGAAATCTCCACGTTTCATTGTATTTCTAAACGTATGGCGTCGATAACTGGAAACTCAATTTTCAGATCCCAAGTACTTATATCAGCTCGGAATTTTTCGCGTCATGAAAAAGGTCCCCAATCTGCCCGGGACCAAGAAATCTCCACGTTTCATTGTATTTCTAAACGAATGGCGTCGATAACTGGAAACTCAATTTTCAGATCCCAAGTACTTATATCAGCTCGGAATTTTTCGCGTCATGAAAAAGGTCCCCAATCTGCCCGGGACCAAGAAATCTCCACGTTTCATTGTATTTCTAAACGAATGGCGTCGATAACTGGAAACTCAGTTTTCAGATCCCAAGTACTTATATGAGCTCGGAATTTTTCGCGTCATGAAAAAATTACCCAATCAGCCCGGGACCAAGAAATCTCCACGTTTCATGGTATTTCTAAACGTATGGCGTCGATAACTGGAAACTCAGTTTTCAGATCCCAAGTACTTATATTAGCTCGGAATTTTTCGCGTCATGAAAAAGGTCCCCAATCTGCCCGGGACCAAGAAATCTCCACGTTTCATTGTATTTCTAAACGTATGGCGTCGATAACTGGAAACTCAGTTTTCAGATCCCAAGTACTTATATTAGCTCGGAATTTTTCGCGTCATGAAAAAGGTCCCCAATCTGCCCGGGACCAAGAAATCTCCACGTTTTATTGTATTTCTAAACGTATGGCGTCGATAACTGGAAACTCAATTTTCAGATCCCAAGTACTTATATCAGCTCGGAATTTTTCGCGTCATGAAAAAGGTCCCCAATCTGCCCGGGACCAAGAAATCTCCACGTTTCATTGTATTTCTAAACGAATGGCGTCGATAACTGGAAACTCAGTTTTCAGATCCCAAGTACTTATATGAGCTCGGAATTTTTCGCGTCATGAAAAAATTACCCAATCAGCCCGGGACCAAGAAATCTCCACGTTTCATTGTATTTCTAAACGAATGGCGTCGATAACTGGAAACTCAGTTTTCAGATCCCAAGTACTTATATTAGCTCGGAATTTTTCGCGTCATGAAAAAGGTCCCCAATCTGCCCGGGACCAAGAAATCTCCACGTTTCATGGTATTTCTAAACGTATGGCGTCGATAACTGGAAACTCAATTTTCAGATCCCAAGTACTTATATCAGCTCGGAATTTTTCGCGTCATGAAAAAATTACCCAATCAGCCCGGGACCAAGAAATCTCCACGTTTCACGGTATTTCTAAACGTATGGCGTCGATAACTGGAAACTCAATTTTCAGATCCCAAGTACTTATATCAGCTCGGAATTTTTCGCGTCATGAAAAAGGTCCCCAATCTGCCCGGGACCAAGAAATCTCCACGTTTCATTGTATTTCTAAACGTATGGCGTCGATAACTGGAAACTCAGTTTTCAGATCCCAAGTACTTATATTAGCTCGGAATTTTTCGCGTCATGAAAAAGGTCCCCAATCTGCCCGGGACCAAGAAATCTCCACGTTTCATTGTATTTCTAAACGAATGGCGTCGATAACTGGAAACTCAGTTTTCAGATCCCAAGTACTTATATGAGCTCGGAATTTTTCGCGTCATGAAAAAATTACCCAATCAGCCCGGGACCAAGAAATCTCCACGTTTCATGGTATTTCTAAACGTATGGCGTCGATAACTGGAAACTCAGTTTTCAGATCCCAAGTACTTATATTAGCTCGGAATTTTTCGCGTCATGAAAAAGGTCCCCAATCTGCCCGGGACCAAGAAATCTCCACGTTTCATTGTATTTCTAAACGTATGGCGTCGATAACTGGAAACTCAGTTTTCAGATCCCAAGTACTTATATTAGCTCGGAATTTTTCGCGTCATGAAAAAGGTCCCCAATCTGCCCGGGACCAAGAAATCTCCACGTTTCATGGTATTTCTAAACGTATGGCGTCGATAACTGGAAACTCAATTTTCAGATCCCAAGTACTTATATCAGCTCGGAATTTTTCGCGTCATGAAAAAGGTCCCCAATCTGCCCGGGACCAAGAAATCTCCACGTTTCATTGTATTTCTAAACGTATGGCGTCGATAACTGGAAACTCAATTTTCAGATCCCAAGTACTTATATCAGCTCGGAATTTTTCGCGTCATGAAAAAGGTCCCCAATCTGCCCGGGACCAAGAAATCTCTACGTTTCATTGTATTTCTAAACGAATGGCGTCGATAACTGGAAACTCAATTTTCAGATCCCAAGTACTTATATCAGCTCGGAATTTTTCGCGTCATGAAAAAGGTCCCCAATCTGCCCGGGACCAAGAAATCTCCACGTTTCATTGTATTTCTAAACGAATGGCGTCGATAACTGGAAACTCAATTTTCAGATCCCAAGTACTTATATCAGCTCGGAATTTTTCGCGTCATGAAAAAGGTCCCCAATCTGCCCGGGACCAAGAAATCTCCACGTTTCATTGTATTTCTAAACGAATGGCGTCGATAACTGGAAACTCAGTTTTCAGATCCCAAGTACTTATATGAGCTCGGAATTTTTCGCGTCATGAAAAAATTACCCAATCAGCCCGGGACCAAGAAATCTCCACGTTTCATGGTATTTCTAAACGTATGGCGTCGATAACTGGAAACTCAGTTTTCAGATCCCAAGTACTTATATTAGCTCGGAATTTTTCGCGTCATGAAAAAGGTCCCCAATCAGCCCGGGACCAAGAAATCTCCACGTTTCATTGTATTTCTAAACGTATGGCGTCGATAACTGGAAACTCAGTTTTCAGATCCCAAGTACTTATATTAGCTCGGAATTTTTCGCGTCATGAAAAAGGTCCCCAATCTGCCCGGGACCAAGAAATCTCCACGTTTCATTGTATTTCTAAACGTATGGCGTCGATAACTGGAAACTCAATTTTCAGATCCCAAGTACTTATATCAGCTCGGAATTTTTCGCGTCATGAAAAAGGTCCCCAATCTGCCCGGGACCAAGAAATCTCCACGTTTCATTGTATTTCTAAACGAATGGCGTCGATAACTGGAAACTCAGTTTTCAGATCCCAAGTACTTATATGAGCTCGGAATTTTTCGCGTCATGAAAAAATTACCCAATCAGCCCGGGACCAAGAAATCTCCACGTTTCATGGTATTTCTAAACGTATGGCGTCGATAACTGGAAACTCAATTTTCAGATCCCAAGTACTTATATCAGCTCGGAATTTTTCGCGTCATGAAAAAATTACCCAATCAGCCCGGGACCAAGAAATCTCCACGTTTCACGGTATTTCTAAACGTATGGCGTCGATAACTGGAAACTCAATTTTCAGATCCCAAGTACTTATATCAGCTCGGAATTTTTCGCGTCATGAAAAAGGTCCCCAATCAGCCCGGGACCAAGAAATCTCCACGTTTCATTGTATTTCTAAACGAATGGCGTCGATAACTAGAAACTCAGCTTTCAGATCCCAAGTACTTATATTAGCTCGGAATTTTTCGCGTCATGAAAAAGGTCCCCAATATGCCCGGGACCAAGAAATCTCCACGTTTCATGGTATTTCTAAACGTATGGCGTCGATAACTGGAAACTCAATTTTCAGATCCCAAGTACTTATATCAGCTCGGAATTTTTCGCGTCATGAAAAAGGTCCCCAATCAGCCCGGGACCAAGAAATCTCCACGTTTCATTGTATTTCTAAACGAATGGCGTCGATAACTGGAAACTCAGTTTTCAGATCCCAAGTACTTATATTAGCTCGGAATTTTTCGCGTCATGAAAAAGGTCCCCAATCTGCCCGGGACCAAGAAATCTCCACGTTTCATGGTATTTCTAAACGTATGGCGTCGATAACTGGAAACTCAATTTTCAGATCCCAAGTACTTATATCAGCTCGGAATTTTTCGCGTCATGAAAAAATTACCCAATCAGCCCGGGACCAAGAAATCTCCACGTTTCACGGTATTTCTAAACGTATGGCGTCGATAACTGGAAACTCAATTTTCAGATCCCAAGTACTTATATCAGCTCGGAATTTTTCGCGTCATGAAAAAGGTCCCCAATCTGCCCGGGACCAAGAAATCTCCACGTTTCATTGTATTTCTAAACGAATGGCGTCGATAACTGGAAACTCAGTTTTCAGATCCCAAGTACTTATATTAGCTCGGAATTTTTCGCGTCATGAAAAAGGTCCCCAATCTGCCCGGGACCAAGAAATCTCCACGTTTCATGGTATTTCTAAACGTATGGCGTCGATAACTGGAAACTCAATTTTCAGATCCCAAGTACTTATATCAGCTCGGAATTTTTCGCGTCATGAAAAAGGTCCCCAATCTGCCCGGGACCAAGAAATCTCCACGTTTCATTGTATTTCTAAACGTATGGCGTCGATAACTGGAAACTCAATTTTCAGATCCCAAGTACTTATATCAGCTCGGAATTTTTCGCGTCATGAAAAAGGTCCCCAATCTGCCCGGGACCAAGAAATCTCCACGTTTCATTGTATTTCTAAACGAATGGCGTCGATAACTGGAAACTCAATTTTCAGATCCCAAGTACTTATATCAGCTCGGAATTTTTCGCGTCATGAAAAAATTACCCAATCAGCCCGGGACCAAGAAATCTCCACGTTTCACGGTATTTCTAAACGTATGGCGTCGATAACTGGAAACTCAATTTTCAGATCCCAAGTACTTATATCAGCTCGGAATTTTTCGCGTCATGAAAAAGGTCCCCAATCAGCCCGGGACCAAGAAATCTCCACGTTTCATTGTATTTCTAAACGAATGGCGTCGATAACTGGAAACTCAGTTTTCAGATCCCAAGTACTTATATTAGCTCGGAATTTTTCGCGTCATGAAAAAGGTCCCCAATCTGCCCGGGACCAAGAAATCTCCACGTTTCATGGTATTTCTAAACGTATGGCGTCGATAACTGGAAACTCAATTTTCAGATCCCAAGTACTTATATCAGCTCGGAATTTTTCGCGTCATGAAAAAATTACCCAATCAGCCCGGGACCAAGAAATCTCCACGTTTCACGGTATTTCTAAACGTATGGCGTCGATAACTGGAAACTCAATTTTCAGATCCCAAGTACTTATATCAGCTCGGAATTTTTCGCGTCATGAAAAAGGTCCCCAATCAGCCCGGGACCAAGAAATCTCCACGTTTCATTGTATTTCTAAACGAATGGCGTCGATAACTGGAAACTCAGTTTTCAGATCCCAAGTACTTATATCAGCTCGGAATTTTTCGCGTCATGAAAAAGGTCCCCAATCTGCCCGGGACCAAGAAATCTCCACGTTTCATTGTATTTCTAAACGTATGGCGTCGATAACTGGAAACTCAATTTTCAGATCCCAAGTACTTATATCAGCTCGGAATTTTTCGCGTCATGAAAAAGGTCCCCAATCTGCCCGGGACCAAGAAATCTCCACGTTTCATTGTATTTCTAAACGAATGGCGTCGATAACTGGAAACTCAATTTTCAGATCCCAAGTACTTATATCAGCTCGGAATTTTTCGCGTCATGAAAAAGGTCCCCAATCTGCACGGGACCAAGAAATCTCCACGTTTCATTGTATTTCTAAACGAATGGCGTCGATAACTGGAAACTCAGTTTTCAGATCCCAAGTACTTATATGAGCTCGGAATTTTTCGCGTCATGAAAAAGGTCCCCAATCTGCCCGGGACCAAGAAATCTCCACGTTTCATGGTATTTCTAAACGTATAACGTCGATAACTGGAACCTCAATTTTCAGATCCCAAGTACTTATATCAGCTCGGAATTTTTCGCGTCATGAAAAAGGTCCCCAATCTGCCCGGGACCAAGAAATCTCCACGTTTCATTGTATTTCTAAACGTATGGCGTCGATAACTGGAAACTCAATTTTCAGATCCCAAGTACTTATATCAGCTCGGAATTTTTCGCGTCATGAAAAAGGTCCCCAATCTGCCCGGGACCAAGAAATCTCCACGTTTCATTGTATTTCTAAACGAATGGCGTCGATAACTGGAAACTCAGTTTTCAGATCCCAAGTACTTATATGAGCTCGGAATTTTTCGCGTCATGAAAAAATTACCCAATCAGCCCGGGACCAAGAAATCTCCACGTTTCATGGTATTTCTAAACGTATGGCGTCGATAACTGGAAACTCAGTTTTCAGATCCCAAGTACTTATATTAGCTCGGAATTTTTCGCGTCATGAAAAAGGTCCCCAATCTTCCCGGGACCAAGAAATCTCCACGTTTCATTGTATTTCTAAACGTATGGCGTCGATAACTGGAAACTCAGTTTTCAGATCCCAAGTACTTATATTAGCTCGGAATTTTTCGCGTCATGAAAAAGGTCCCCAATCAGCCCGGGACCAAGAAATCTCCACGTTTCATTGTATTTCTAAACGAATGGCGTCGATAACTGGAAACTCAGTTTTCAGATCCCAAGTACTTATATGAGCTCGGAATTTTTCGCGTCATGAAAAAATTACCCAATCAGCCCGGGACCAAGAAATCTCCACGTTTCATGGTATTTCTAAACGTATGGCGTCGATAACTGGAAACTCAGTTTTCAGATCCCAAGTACTTATATTAGCTCGGAATTTTTCGCGTCATGAAAAAATTACCCAATCAGCAAGGGACCAAGAAATCTCCACGTTTCATTGTATTTCTAAACGTATGGCGTCGATAACTGGAAACTCAGTTTTCAGATCCCAAGTACTTATATTAGCTCGGAATTTTTCGCGTCATGAAAAAGGTCCCCAATCAGCCCGGGACCAAGAAATCTCCACGTTTCATTGTATTTCTAAACGAATGGCGTCGATAACTGGAAACTCAGTTTTCAGATCCCAAGTACTTATATTAGCTCGGAATTTTTCGCGTCATGAAAAAGGTCCCCAATCTGCCCGGGACCAAGAAATCTCCACGTTTCATTGTATTTCTATACGTATAGCGTCGATAACTGGAAACTCAATTTTCAGATCCCAAGTACTTATATCAGCTCGGAATTTTTCGCGTCATGAAAAAGGTCCCCAATCTGCCCGGGACCAAGAAATCTCCACGTTTCATTGTATTTCTAAACGAATGGCGTCGATAACTGGAAACTCAATTTTCAGATCCCAAGTACTTATATCAGCTCGGAATTTTTCGCGTCATGAAAAAGGTCCCCAATCTGCCCGGGACCAAGAAATCTCCACGTTTCATTGTATTTCTAAACGAATGGCGTCGATAACTGGAAACTCAGTTTTCAGATCCCAAGTACTTATATGAGCTCGGAATTTTTCGCGTCATGAAAAAATTACCCAATCAGCCCGGGACCAAGAAATCTCCACGTTTCATGGTATTTCTAAACGTATGGCGTCGATAACTGGAAACTCAGTTTTCAGATCCCAAGTACTTATATTAGCTCGGAATTTTTCGCGTCATGAAAAAGGTCCCCAATCTGCCCGGGACCAAGAAATCTCCACGTTTCATTGTATTTCTAAACGTATGGCGTCGATAACTGGAAACTCAGTTTTCAGATCCCAAGTACTTATATTAGCTCGGAATTTTTCGCGTCATGAAAAAGGTCCCCAATCTGCCCGGGACCAAGAAATCTCCACGTTTCATTGTATTTCTAAACGTATGGCGTCGATAACTGGAAACTCAATTTTCAGATCCCAAGTACTTATATCAGCTCGGAATTTTTCGCGTCATGAAAAAGGTCCCCAATCTGCCCGGGACCAAGAAATCTCCACGTTTCATTGTATTTCTAAACGAATGGCGTCGATAACTGGAAACTCAGTTTTCAGATCCCAAGTACTTATATGAGCTCGGAATTTTTCGCGTCATGAAAAAATTACCCAATCAGCCCGGGACCAAGAAATCTCCACGTTTCATGGTATTTCTAAACGTATGGCGTCGATAACTGGAAACTCAGTTTTCAGATCCCAAGTACTTATATTAGCTCGGAATTTTTCGCGTCATGAAAAAGGTCCCCAATCTGCCCGGGACCAAGAAATCTCCACGTTTCATTGTATTTCTAAACGTATGGCGTCGATAACTGGAAACTCAATTTTCAGATCCCAAGTACTTATATCAGCTCGGAATTTTTCGCGTCATGAAAAAGGTCCCCAATCTGCCCGGGACCAAGAAATCTCCACGTTTCATTGTATTTCTAAACGAATGGCGTCGATAACTGGAAACTCAATTTTCAGATCCCAAGTACTTATATCAGCTCGGAATTTTTCGCGTCATGAAAAAGGTCCCCAATCTGCCCGGGACCAAGAAATCTCCACGTTTCATTGTATTTCTAAACGAATGGCGTCGATAACTGGAAACTCAGTTTTCAGATCCCAAGTACTTATATGAGCTCGGAATTTTTCGCGTCATGAAAAAATTACCCAATCAGCCCGGGACCAAGAAATCTCCACGTTTCATGGTATTTCTAAACGTATGGCGTCGATAACTGGAAACTCAGTTTTCAGATCCCAAGTACTTATATTAGCTCGGAATTTTTCGCGTCATGAAAAAGGTCCCCAATCAGCCCGGGACCAAGAAATCTCCACGTTTCATTGTATTTCTAAACGTATGGCGTCGATAACTGGAAACTCAGTTTTCAGATCCCAAGTACTTATATTAGCTCGGAATTTTTCGCATCATGAAAAAGGTCCCCAATCTGCCCGGGACCAAGAAATCTCCACGTTTCATTGTATTTCTAAACGTATGGCGTCGATAACTGGAAACTCAATTTTCAGATCCCAAGTACTTATATCAGCTCGGAATTTTTCGCGTCATGAAAAAGGTCCCCAATCTGCCCGGGACCAAGAAATCTCCACGTTTCATTGTATTTCTAAACGAATGGCGTCGATAACTGGAAACTCAGTTTTCAGATCCCAAGTACTTATATGAGCTCGGAATTTTTCGCGTCATGAAAAAATTACCCAATCAGCCCGGGACCAAGAAATCTCCACGTTTCATGGTATTTCTAAACGTATGGCGTCGATAACTGGAAACTCAATTTTCAGATCCCAAGTACTTATATCAGCTCGGAATTTTTCGCGTCATGAAAAAATTACCCAATCAGCCCGGGACCAAGAAATCTCCACGTTTCACGGTATTTCTAAACGTATGGCGTCGATAACTGGAAACTCAATTTTCAGATCCCAAGTACTTATATCAGCTCGGAATTTTTCGCGTCATGAAAAAGGTCCCCAATCAGCCCGGGACCAAGAAATCTCCACGTTTCATTGTATTTCTAAACGAATGGCGTCGATAACTAGAAACTCAGCTTTCAGATCCCAAGTACTTATATTAGCTCGGAATTTTTCGCGTCATGAAAAAGGTCCCCAATATGCCCGGGACCAAGAAATCTCCACGTTTCATGGTATTTCTAAACGTATGGCGTCGATAACTGGAAACTCAATTTTCAGATCCCAAGTACTTATATCAGCTCGGAATTTTTCGCGTCATGAAAAAGGTCCCCAATCAGCCCGGGACCAAGAAATCTCCACGTTTCATTGTATTTCTAAACGAATGGCGTCGATAACTGGAAACTCAGTTTTCAGATCCCAAGTACTTATATTAGCTCGGAATTTTTCGCGTCATGAAAAAGGTCCCCAATCTGCCCGGGACCAAGAAATCTCCACGTTTCATGGTATTTCTAAACGTATGGCGTCGATAACTGGAAACTCAATTTTCAGATCCCAAGTACTTATATCAGCTCGGAATTTTTCGCGTCATGAAAAAATTACCCAATCAGCCCGGGACCAAGAAATCTCCACGTTTCACGGTATTTCTAAACGTATGGCGTCGATAACTGGAAACTCAATTTTCAGATCCCAAGTACTTATATCAGCTCGGAATTTTTCGCGTCATGAAAAAGGTCCCCAATCTGCCCGGGACCAAGAAATCTCCACGTTTCATTGTATTTCTAAACGAATGGCGTCGATAACTGGAAACTCAGTTTTCAGATCCCAAGTACTTATATTAGCTCGGAATTTTTCGCGTCATGAAAAAGGTCCCCAATCTGCCCGGGACCAAGAAATCTCCACGTTTCATGGTATTTCTAAACGTATGGCGTCGATAACTGGAAACTCAATTTTCAGATCCCAAGTACTTATATCAGCTCGGAATTTTTCGCGTCATGAAAAAGGTCCCCAATCTGCCCGGGACCAAGAAATCTCCACGTTTCATTGTATTTCTAAACGTATGGCGTCGATAACTGGAAACTCAATTTTCAGATCCCAAGTACTTATATCAGCTCGGAATTTTTCGCGTCATGAAAAAGGTCCCCAATCTGCCCGGGACCAAGAAATCTCCACGTTTCATTGTATTTCTAAACGAATGGCGTCGATAACTGGAAACTCAATTTTCAGATCCCAAGTACTTATATCAGCTCGGAATTTTTCGCGTCATGAAAAAATTACCCAATCAGCCCGGGACCAAGAAATCTCCACGTTTCACGGTATTTCTAAACGTATGGCGTCGATAACTGGAAACTCAATTTTCAGATCCCAAGTACTTATATCAGCTCGGAATTTTTCGCGTCATGAAAAAGGTCCCCAATCAGCCCGGGACCAAGAAATCTCCACGTTTCATTGTATTTCTAAACGAATGGCGTCGATAACTGGAAACTCAGTTTTCAGATCCCAAGTACTTATATTAGCTCGGAATTTTTCGCGTCATGAAAAAGGTCCCCAATCTGCCCGGGACCAAGAAATCTCCACGTTTCATGGTATTTCTAAACGTATGGCGTCGATAACTGGAAACTCAATTTTCAGATCCCAAGTACTTATATCAGCTCGGAATTTTTCGCGTCATGAAAAAATTACCCAATCAGCCCGGGACCAAGAAATCTCCACGTTTCACGGTATTTCTAAACGTATGGCGTCGATAACTGGAAACTCAATTTTCAGATCCCAAGTACTTATATCAGCTCGGAATTTTTCGCGTCATGAAAAAGGTCCCCAATCAGCCCGGGACCAAGAAATCTCCACGTTTCATTGTATTTCTAAACGAATGGCGTCGATAACTGGAAACTCAGTTTTCAGATCCCAAGTACTTATATCAGCTCGGAATTTTTCGCGTCATGAAAAAGGTCCCCAATCTGCCCGGGACCAAGAAATCTCCACGTTTCATTGTATTTCTAAACGTATGGCGTCGATAACTGGAAACTCAATTTTCAGATCCCAAGTACTTATATCAGCTCGGAATTTTTCGCGTCATGAAAAAGGTCCCCAATCTGCCCGGGACCAAGAAATCTCCACGTTTCATTGTATTTCTAAACGAATGGCGTCGATAACTGGAAACTCAATTTTCAGATCCCAAGTACTTATATCAGCTCGGAATTTTTCGCGTCATGAAAAAGGTCCCCAATCTGCCCGGGACCAAGAAATCTCCACGTTTCATTGTATTTCTAAACGAATGGCGTCGATAACTGGAAACTCAGTTTTCAGATCCCAAGTACTTATATGAGCTCGGAATTTTTCGCGTCATGAAAAAGGTCCCCAATCTGCCCGGGACCAAGAAATCTCCACGTTTCATGGTATTTCTAAACGTATAACGTCGATAACTGGAACCTCAATTTTCAGATCCCAAGTACTTATATCAGCTCGGAATTTTTCGCGTCATGAAAAAGGTCCCCAATCTGCCCGGGACCAAGAAATCTCCACGTTTCATTGTATTTCTAAACGTATGGCGTCGATAACTGGAAACTCAATTTTCAGATCCCAAGTACTTATATCAGCTCGGAATTTTTCGCGTCATGAAAAAGGTCCCCAATCTGCCCGGGACCAAGAAATCTCCACGTTTCATTGTATTTCTAAACGAATGGCGTCGATAACTGGAAACTCAGTTTTCAGATCCCAAGTACTTATATGAGCTCGGAATTTTTCGCGTCATGAAAAAATTACCCAATCAGCCCGGGACCAAGAAATCTCCACGTTTCATGGTATTTCTAAACGTATGGCGTCGATAACTGGAAACTCAGTTTTCAGATCCCAAGTACTTATATTAGCTCGGAATTTTTCGCGTCATGAAAAAGGTCCCCAATCTTCCCGGGACCAAGAAATCTCCACGTTTCATTGTATTTCTAAACGTATGGCGTCGATAACTGGAAACTCAGTTTTCAGATCCCAAGTACTTATATTAGCTCGGAATTTTTCGCGTCATGAAAAAGGTCCCCAATCAGCCCGGGACCAAGAAATCTCCACGTTTCATTGTATTTCTAAACGAATGGCGTCGATAACTGGAAACTCAGTTTTCAGATCCCAAGTACTTATATGAGCTCGGAATTTTTCGCGTCATGAAAAAATTACCCAATCAGCCCGGGACCAAGAAATCTCCACGTTTCATGGTATTTCTAAACGTATGGCGTCGATAACTGGAAACTCAGTTTTCAGATCCCAAGTACTTATATTAGCTCGGAATTTTTCGCGTCATGAAAAAATTACCCAATCAGCAAGGGACCAAGAAATCTCCACGTTTCATTGTATTTCTAAACGTATGGCGTCGATAACTGGAAACTCAGTTTTCAGATCCCAAGTACTTATATTAGCTCGGAATTTTTCGCGTCATGAAAAAGGTCCCCAATCAGCCCGGGACCAAGAAATCTCCACGTTTCATTGTATTTCTAAACGAATGGCGTCGATAACTGGAAACTCAGTTTTCAGATCCCAAGTACTTATATTAGCTCGGAATTTTTCGCGTCATGAAAAAGGTCCCCAATCTGCCCGGGACCAAGAAATCTCCACGTTTCATTGTATTTCTATACGTATAGCGTCGATAACTGGAAACTCAATTTTCAGATCCCAAGTACTTATATCAGCTCGGAATTTTTCGCGTCATGAAAAAGGTCCCCAATCTGCCCGGGACCAAGAAATCTCCACGTTTCATTGTATTTCTAAACGAATGGCGTCGATAACTGGAAACTCAATTTTCAGATCCCAAGTACTTATATCAGCTCGGAATTTTTCGCGTCATGAAAAAGGTCCCCAATCTGCCCGGGACCAAGAAATCTCCACGTTTCATTGTATTTCTAAACGAATGGCGTCGATAACTGGAAACTCAGTTTTCAGATCCCAAGTACTTATATGAGCTCGGAATTTTTCGCGTCATGAAAAAATTACCCAATCAGCCCGGGACGAAGAAATCTCCACGTTTCATGGTATTTCTAAACGTATGGCGTCGATAACTGGAAACTCAGTTTTCAGATCCCAAGTACTTATATTAGCTCGGAATTTTTCGCGTCATGAAAAAGGTCCCCAATCTGCCCGGGACCAAGAAATCTCCACGTTTCATTGTATTTCTAAACGTATGGCGTCGATAACTGGAAACTCAGTTTTCAGATCCCAAGTACTTATATTAGCTCGGAATTTTTCGCGTCATGAAAAAGGTCCCCAATCTGCCCGGGACCAAGAAATCTCCACGTTTCATGGTATTTCTAAACGTATGGCGTCGATAACTGGAAACTCAATTTTCAGATCCCAAGTACTTATATCAGCTCGGAATTTTTCGCGTCATGAAAAAATTACCCAATCAGCCCGGGACCAAGAAATCTCCACGTTTCACGGTATTTCTAAACGTATGGCGTCGATAACTGGAAACTCAATTTTCAGATCCCAAGTACTTATATCAGCTCGGAATTTTTCGCGTCATGAAAAAGGTCCCCAATCAGCCCGGGACCAAGAAATCTCCACGTTTCATTGTATTTCTAAACGAATGGCGTCGATAACTGGAAACTCAGTTTTCAGATCCCAAGTACTTATATCAGCTCGGAATTTTTCGCGTCATGAAAAAGGTCCCCAATCTGCCCGGGACCAAGAAATCTCCACGTTTCATTGTATTTCTAAACGTATGGCGTCGATAACTGGAAACTCAATTTTCAGATCCCAAGTACTTATATCAGCTCGGAATTTTTCGCGTCATGAAAAAGGTCCCCAATCTGCCCGGGACCAAGAAATCTCCACGTTTCATTGTATTTCTAAACGAATGGCGTCGATAACTGGAAACTCAATTTTCAGATCCCAAGTACTTATATCAGCTCGGAATTTTTCGCGTCATGAAAAAGGTCCCCAATCTGCCCGGGACCAAGAAATCTCCACGTTTCATTGTATTTCTAAACGAATGGCGTCGATAACTGGAAACTCAGTTTTCAGATCCCAAGTACTTATATGAGCTCGGAATTTTTCGCGTCATGAAAAAGGTCCCCAATCTGCCCGGGACCAAGAAATCTCCACGTTTCATGGTATTTCTAAACGTATAACGTCGATAACTGGAACCTCAATTTTCAGATCCCAAGTACTTATATCAGCTCGGAATTTTTCGCGTCATGAAAAAGGTCCCCAATCTGCCCGGGACCAAGAAATCTCCACGTTTCATTGTATTTCTAAACGTATGGCGTCGATAACTGGAAACTCAATTTTCAGATCCCAAGTACTTATATCAGCTCGGAATTTTTCGCGTCATGAAAAAGGTCCCCAATCTGCCCGGGACCAAGAAATCTCCACGTTTCATTGTATTTCTAAACGAATGGCGTCGATAACTGGAAACTCAATTTTCAGATCCCAAGTACTTATATCAGCTCGGAATTTTTCGCGTCATGAAAAAGGTCCCCAATCTGCCCGGGACCAAGAAATCTCCACGTTTCATTGTATTTCTAAACGAATGGCGTCGATAACTGGAAACTCAGTTTTCAGATCCCAAGTACTTATATGAGCTCGGAATTTTTCGCGTCATGAAAAAATTACCCAATCAGCCCGGGACGAAGAAATCTCCACGTTTCATGGTATTTCTAAACGTATGGCGTCGATAACTGGAAACTCAGTTTTCAGATCCCAAGTACTTATATTAGCTCGGAATTTTTCGCGTCATGAAAAAGGTCCCCAATCTGCCCGGGACCAAGAAATCTCCACGTTTCATTGTATTTCTAAACGTATGGCGTCGATAACTGGAAACTCAGTTTTCAGATCCCAAGTACTTATATTAGCTCGGAATTTTTCGCGTCATGAAAAAGGTCCCCAATCTGCCCGGGACCAAGAAATCTCCACGTTTCATTGTATTTCTAAACGTATGGCGTCGATAACTGGAAACTCAATTTTCAGATCCCAAGTACTTATATCAGCTCGGAATTTTTCGCGTCATGAAAAAGGTCCCCAATCTGCCCGGGACCAAGAAATCTCCACGTTTCATTGTATTTCTAAACGAATGGCGTCGATAACTGGAAACTCAGTTTTCAGATCCCAAGTACTTATATGAGCTCGGAATTTTTCGCGTCATGAAAAAATTACCCAATCAGCCCGGGACCAAGAAATCTCCACGTTTCATGGTATTTCTAAACGTATGGCGTCGATAACTGGAAACTCAGTTTTCAGATCCCAAGTACTTATATTAGCTCGGAATTTTTCGCGTCATGAAAAAGGTCCCCAATCTGCCCGGGACCAAGAAATCTCCACGTTTCATTGTATTTCTAAACGTATGGCGTCGATAACTGGAAACTCAATTTTCAGATCCCAAGTACTTATATCAGCTCGGAATTTTTCGCGTCATGAAAAAGGTCCCCAATCTGCCCGGGACCAAGAAATCTCCACGTTTCATTGTATTTCTAAACGAATGGCGTCGATAACTGGAAACTCAGTTTTCAGATCCCAAGTACATATATGAGCTCGGAATTTTTCGCGTCATGAAAAAATTACCCAATCAGCCCGGGACCAAGAAATCTCCACGTTTCATTGTATTTCTAAACGAATGGCGTCGATAACTGGAAACTCAGTTTTCAGATCCCAAGTACTTATATTAGCTCGGAATTTTTCGCGTCATGAAAAAGGTCCCCAATCTGCCCGGGACCAAGAAATCTCCACGTTTCATGGTATTTCTAAACGTATGGCGTCGATAACTGGAAACTCAATTTTCAGATCCCAAGTACTTATATCAGCTCGGAATTTTTCGCGTCATGAAAAAATTACCCAATCAGCCCGGGACCAAGAAATCTCCACGTTTCATTGTATTTCTAAACGAATGGCGTCGATAACTGAAAACTCAGTTTTCAGATCCCAAGTACTTATATTAGCTCGGAATTTTTCGCGTCATGAAAAAGGTCCCCAATCTGCCCGGGACCAAGAAATCTCCACGTTTCATGGTATTTCTAAACGTATGGCGTCGATAACTGGAAACTCAATTTTCAGATCCCAAGTACTTATATCAGCTCGGAATTTTTCGCGTCATGAAAAAGGTCCCCAATCTGCCCGGGACCAAGAAATCTCCACGTTTCATTGTATTTCTAAACGTATGGCGTCGATAACTGGAAACTCAATTTTCAGATCCCAAGTACTTATATCAGCTCGGAATTTTTCGCGTCATGAAAAAGGTCCCCAATCTGCCCGGGACCAAGAAATCTCTACGTTTCATTGTATTTCTAAACGAATGGCGTCGATAACTGGAAACTCAATTTTCAGATCCCAAGTACTTATATCAGCTCGGAATTTTTCGCGTCATGAAAAAGGTCCCCAATCTGCCCGGGACCAAGAAATCTCCACGTTTCATTGTATTTCTAAACGAATGGCGTCGATAACTGGAAACTCAGTTTTCAGATCCCAAGTACTTATATGAGCTCGGAATTTTTCGCGTCATGAAAAAATTACCCAATCAGCCCGGGACCAAGAAATCTCCACGTTTCATGGTATTTCTAAACGTATGGCGTCGATAACTGGAAACTCAGTTTTCAGATCCCAAGTACTTATATTAGCTCGGAATTTTTCGCGTCATGAAAAAGGTCCCCAATCTGCCCGGGACCAAGAAATCTCCACGTTTCATTGTATTTCTAAACGTATGGCGTCGATAACTGGAAACTCAGTTTTCAGATCCCAAGTACTTATATTAGCTCGGAATTTTTCGCGTCATGAAAAAGGTCCCCAATCTGCCCGGGACCAAGAAATCTCCACGTTTCATTGTATTTCTAAACGAATGGCGTCGATAACTGGAAACTCAATTTTCAGATCCCAAGTACTTATATCAGCTCGGAATTTTTCGCGTCATGAAAAAGGTCCCCAATCTGCCCGGGACCAAGAAATCTCCACGTTTCATTGTATTTCTATACGTATGGCGTCGATAACTGGAAACTCAATTTTCAGATCCCAAGTACTTATATCAGCTCGGAATTTTTCGCGTCATGAAAAAGGTCCCCAATCTGCCCGGGACCAAGAAATCTCCACGTTTCATTGTATTTCTAAACGAATGGCGTCGATAACTGGAAACTCAATTTTCAGATCCCAAGTACTTATATCAGCTCGGAATTTTTCGCGTCATGAAAAAGGTCCCCAATCTGCCCGGGACCAAGAAATCTCCACGTTTCATTGTATTTCTAAACGAATGGCGTCGATAACTGGAAACTCAGTTTTCAGATCCCAAGTACTTATATGAGCTCGGAATTTTTCGCGTCATGAAAAAATTACCCAATCAGCCCGGGACCAAGAAATCTCCACGTTTCATGGTATTTCTAAACGTATGGCGTCGATAACTGGAAACTCAGTTTTCAGATCCCAAGTACTTATATTAGCTCGGAATTTTTCGCGTCATGAAAAAGGTCCCCAATCTGCCCGGGACCAAGAAATCTCCACGTTTCATGGTATTTCTAAACGTATGGCGTCGATAACTGGAAACTCAATTTTCAGATCCCAAGTACTTATATCAGCTCGGAATTTTTCGCGTCATGAAAAAGGTCCCCAATCTGCCCGGGACCAAGAAATCTCCACGTTTCATTGTATTTCTAAACGTATGGCGTCGATAACTGGAAACTCAATTTTCAGATCCCAAGTACTTATATCAGCTCGGAATTTTTCGCGTCATGAAAAAGGTCCCCAATCTGCCCGGGACCAAGAAATCTCTACGTTTCATTGTATTTCTAAACGAATGGCGTCGATAACTGGAAACTCAATTTTCAGATCCCAAGTACTTATATCAGCTCGGAATTTTTCGCGTCATGAAAAAGGTCCCCAATCGGCCCGGGACCAAGAAATCTCCACGTTTCATTGTATTTCTAAACGTATGGCGTCGATAACTGGAAACTCAATTTTCAGATCCCA
Source organism: Perithous albicinctus (assembly GCA_964016905.1). Lineage (NCBI taxonomy): Eukaryota > Metazoa > Arthropoda > Insecta > Hymenoptera > Ichneumonidae > Perithous > Perithous albicinctus. The sequence goes on along the minus strand of OZ024694.1, from coordinate 3,617,791 downwards.
AGTACTTATATGAGCTCGGAATTTTTCGCGTCATGAAAAAATTACCCAATCAGCCCGGGACCAAGAAATCTCCACGTTTCATGGTATTTCTAAACGTATGGCGTCGATAACTGGAAACTCAGTTTTCAGATCCCAAGTACTTATATTAGCTCGGAATTTTTCGCGTCATGAAAAAGGTCCCCAATCAGCCCGGGACCAAGAAATCTCCACGTTTCATTGTATTTCTAAACGAATGGCGTCGATAACTGGAAACTCAGTTTTCAGATCCCAAGTACTTATATTAGCTCGGAATTTTTCGCGTCATGAAAAAGGTCCCCAATCTGCCCGGGACCAAGAAATCTCCACGTTTCATGGTATTTCTAAACGTATGGCGTCGATAACTGGAAACTCAATTTTCAGATCCCAAGTACTTATATCAGCTCGGAATTTTTCGCGTCATGAAAAAGGTCCCCAATCTGCCCGGGACCAAGAAATCTCCACGTTTCATTGTATTTCTAAACGTATGGCGTCGATAACTGGAAACTCAATTTTCAGATCCCAAGTACTTATATCAGCTCGGAATTTTTCGCGTCATGAAAAAGGTCCCCAATCTGCCCGGGACCAAGAAATCTCTACGTTTCATTGTATTTCTAAACGAATGGCGTCGATAACTGGAAACTCAATTTTCAGATCCCAAGTAATTATATCAGCTCGGAATTTTTCGCGTCATGAAAAAGGTCCCCAATCTGCCCGGGACCAAGAAATCTCTACGTTTCATTGTATTTCTAAACGAATGGCGTCGATAACTGGAAACTCAATTTTCAGATCCCAAGTACTTATATCAGCTCGGAATTTTTCGCGTCATGAAAAAGGTCCCCAATCTGCCCGGGACCAAGAAATCTCCACGTTTCATTGTATTTCTAAACGAATGGCGTCGATAACTGGAAACTCAGTTTTCAGATCCCAAGTACTTATATGAGCTCGGAATTTTTCGCGTCATAAAAAATTACCCAATCAGCCCGGGACCAAGAAATCTCCACGTTTCATGGTATTTCTAAACGTATGGCGTCGATAACTGGAAACTCAGTTTTCAGATCCCAAGTACTTATATTAGCTCGGAATTTTTCGCGTCATGAAAAAGGTCCCCAATCTGCCCGGGACCAAGAAATCTCCACGTTTCATTGTATTTCTAAACGTATGGCGTCGATAACTGGAAACTCAGTTTTCAGATCCCAAGTACTTATATTAGCTCGGAATTTTTCGCGTCATGAAAAAGGTCCCCAATCTGCCCGGGACCAAGAAATCTCCACGTTTCATGGTATTTCTAAACGTATGGCGTCGATAACTGGAAACTCAATTTTCAGATCCCAAGTACTTATATCAGCTCGGAATTTTTCGCGTCATGAAAAAGGTCCCCAATCTGCCCGGGACCAAGAAATCTCCACGTTTCATTGTATTTCTAAACGTATGGCGTCGATAACTGGAAACTCAATTTTCAGATCCCAAGTACTTATATCAGCTCGGAATTTTTCGCGTCATGAAAAAGGTCCCCAATCTGCCCGGGACCAAGAAATCTCTACGTTTCATTGTATTTCTAAACGAATGGCGTCGATAACTGGAAACTCAATTTTCAGATCCCAAGTACTTATATCAGCTCGGAATTTTTCGCGTCATGAAAAAGGTCCCCAATCTGCCCGGGACCAAGAAATCTCCACGTTTCATTGTATTTCTAAACGAATGGCGTCGATAACTGGAAACTCAGTTTTCAGATCCCAAGTACTTATATGAGCTCGGAATTTTTCGCGTCATGAAAAAATTACCCAATCAGCCCGGGACCAAGAAATCTCCACGTTTCATGGTATTTCTAAACGTATGGCGTCGATAACTGGAAACTCAGTTTTCAGATCCCAAGTACTTATATTAGCTCGGAATTTTTCGCGTCATGAAAAAGGTCCCCAATCTGCCCGGGACCAAGAAATCTCCACGTTTCATTGTATTTCTAAACGTATGGCGTCGATAACTGGAAACTCAGTTTTCAGATCCCAAGTACTTATATGAGCTCGGAATTTTTCGCGTCATGAAAAAGGTCCCCAATCTGCCCGGGACCAAGAAATCTCCACGTTTCATTGTATTTCTAAACGAATGGCGTCGATAACTGGAAACTCAATTTTCAGATCCCAAGTACTTATATCAGCTCGGAATTTTTCGCGTCATGAAAAAGGTCCCCAATCTGCCCGGGACCAAGAAATCTCCACGTTTCATTGTATTTCTAAACGTATGGCGTCGATAACTGGAAACTCAATTTTCAGATCCCAAGTACTTATATCAGCTCGGAATTTTTCGCGTCATGAAAAAGGTCCCCAATCTGCCCGGGACCAAGAAATCTCCACGTTTCATTGTATTTCTAAACGAATGGCGTCGATAACTGGAAACTCAATTTTCAGATCCCAAGTACTTATATCAGCTCGGAATTTTTCGCGTCATGAAAAAGGTCCCCAATCTGCCCGGGACCAAGAAATCTCCACGTTTCATTGTATTTCTAAACGAATGGCGTCGATAACTGGAAACTCAGTTTTCAGATCCCAAGTACTTATATGAGCTCGGAATTTTTCGCGTCATGAAAAAATTACCCAATCAGCCCGGGACCAAGAAATCTCCACGTTTCATGGTATTTCTAAACGTATGGCGTCGATAACTGGAAACTCAGTTTTCAGATCCCAAGTACTTATATTAGCTCGGAATTTTTCGCGTCATGAAAAAGGTCCCCAATCTGCCCGGGACCAAGAAATCTCTACGTTTCATTGTATTTCTAAACGAATGGCGTCGATAACTGGAAACTCAATTTTCAGATCCCAAGTACTTATATCAGCTCGGAATTTTTCGCGTCATGAAAAAGGTCCCCAATCTGCCCGGGACCAAGAAATCTCCACGTTTCATTGTATTTCTAAACGAATGGCGTCGATAACTGGAAACTCAGTTTTCAGATCCCAAGTACTTATATGAGCTCGGAATTTTTCGCGTCATGAAAAAATTACCCAATCAGCCCGGGACCAAGAAATCTCCACGTTTCATGGTATTTCTAAACGTATGGCGTCGATAACTGGAAACTCAGTTTTCAGATCCCAAGTACTTATATTAGCTCGGAATTTTTCGCGTCATGAAAAAGGTCCCCAATCTGCCCGGGACCAAGAAATCTCCACGTTTCATTGTATTTCTAAACGTATGGCGTCGATAACTGGAAACTCAGTTTTCAGATCCCAAGTACTTATATTAGCTCGGAATTTTTCGCGTCATGAAAAAGGTCCCCAATCTGCCCGGGACCAAGAAATCTCCACGTTTCATGGTATTTCTAAACGTATGGCGTCGATAACTGGAAACTCAATTTTCAGATCCCAAGTACTTATATCAGCTCGGAATTTTTCGCGTCATGAAAAAGGTCCCCAATCTGCCCGGGACCAAGAAATCTCCACGTTTCATTGTATTTCTAAACGTATGGCGTCGATAACTGGAAACTCAATTTTCAGATCCCAAGTACTTATATCAGCTCGGAATTTTTCGCGTCATGAAAAAGGTCCCCAATCTGCCCGGGACCAAGAAATCTCTACGTTTCATTGTATTTCTAAACGAATGGCGTCGATAACTGGAAACTCAATTTTCAGATCCCAAGTACTTATATCAGCTCGGAATTTTTCGCGTCATGAAAAAGGTCCCCAATCTGCCCGGGACCAAGAAATCTCCACGTTTCATTGTATTTCTAAACGAATGGCGTCGATAACTGGAAACTCAGTTTTCAGATCCCAAGTACTTATATGAGCTCGGAATTTTTCGCGTCATGAAAAAATTACCCAATCAGCCCGGGACCAAGAAATCTCCACGTTTCATGGTATTTCTAAACGTATGGCGTCGATAACTGGAAACTCAGTTTTCAGATCCCAAGTACTTATATTAGCTCGGAATTTTTCGCGTCATGAAAAAGGTCCCCAATCTGCCCGGGACCAAGAAATCTCCACGTTTCATTGTATTTCTAAACGTATGGCGTCGATAACTGGAAACTCAGTTTTCAGATCCCAAGTACTTATATTAGCTCGGAATTTTTCGCGTCATGAAAAAGGTCCCCAATCTGCCCGGGACCAAGAAATCTCCACGTTTCATTGTATTTCTAAACGAATGGCGTCGATAACTGGAAACTCAATTTTCAGATCCCAAGTACTTATATCAGCTCGGAATTTTTCGCGTCATGAAAAAGGTCCCCAATCTGCCCGGGACCAAGAAATCTCCACGTTTCATTGTATTTCTAAACGTATGGCGTCGATAACTGGAAACTCAATTTTCAGATCCCAAGTACTTATATCAGCTCGGAATTTTTCGCGTCATGAAAAAGGTCCCCAATCTGCCCGGGACCAAGAAATCTCCACGTTTCATTGTATTTCTAAACGAATGGCGTCGATAACTGGAAACTCAATTTTCAGATCCCAAGTACTTATATCAGCTCGGAATTTTTCGCGTCATGAAAAAGGTCCCCAATCTGCCCGGGACCAAGAAATCTCCACGTTTCATTGTATTTCTAAACGAATGGCGTCGATAACTGGAAACTCAGTTTTCAGATCCCAAGTACTTATATGAGCTCGGAATTTTTCGCGTCATGAAAAAATTACCCAATCAGCCCGGGACCAAGAAATCTCCACGTTTCATGGTATTTCTAAACGTATGGCGTCGATAACTGGAAACTCAGTTTTCAGATCCCAAGTACTTATATTAGCTCGGAATTTTTCGCGTCATGAAAAAGGTCCCCAATCTGCCCGGGACCAAGAAATCTCCACGTTTCATTGTATTTCTAAACGTATGGCGTCGATAACTGGAAACTCAGTTTTCAGATCCCAAGTACTTATATCAGCTCGGAATTTTTCGCGTCATGAAAAAGGTCCCCAATCTGCCCGGGACCAAGAAATCTCCACGTTTCATTGTATTTCTAAACGTATGGCGTCGATAACTGGAAACTCAATTTTCAGATCCCAAGTACTTATATCAGCTCGGAATTTTTCGCGTCATGAAAAAGGTCCCCAATCTGCCCGGGACCAAGAAATCTCTACGTTTCATTGTATTTCTAAACGAATGGCGTCGATAACTGGAAACTCAATTTTCAGATCCCAAGTACTTATATCAGCTCGGAATTTTTCGCGTCATGAAAAAGGTCCCCAATCTGCCCGGGACCAAGAAATCTCTACGTTTCATTGTATTTCTAAACGAATGGCGTCGATAACTGGAAACTCAATTTTCAGATCCCAAGTACTTATATCAGCTCGGAATTTTTCGCGTCATGAAAAAGGTCCCCAATCTGCCCGGGACCAAGAAATCTCCACGTTTCATTGTATTTCTAAACGAATGGCGTCGATAACTGGAAACTCAGTTTTCAGATCCCAAGTACTTATATGAGCTCGGAATTTTTCGCGTCATGAAAAAATTACCCAATCAGCCCGGGACCAAGAAATCTCCACGTTTCATGGTATTTCTAAACGTATGGCGTCGATAACTGGAAACTCAGTTTTCAGATCCCAAGTACTTATATTAGCTCGGAATTTTTCGCGTCATGAAAAAGGTCCCCAATCTGCCCGGGACCAAGAAATCTCCACGTTTCATTGTATTTCTAAACGTATGGCGTCGATAACTGGAAACTCAGTTTTCAGATCCCAAGTACTTATATTAGCTCGGAATTTTCCGCGTCATGAAAAAGGTCCCCAATCTGCCCGGGACCAAGAAATCTCCACGTTTCATGGTATTTTTAAACGTATGGCGTCGATAACTGGAAACTCAATTTTCAGATCCCAAGTACTTATATCAGCTCGGAATTTTTCGCGTCATGAAAAAGGTCCCCAATCTGCCCGGGACCAAGAAATCTCCACGTTTCATTGTATTTCTAAACGTATGGCGTCGATAACTGGAAACTCAGTTTTCAGATCCCAAGTACTTATATGAGCTCGGAATTTTTCGCGTCATGAAAAAATTACCCAATCAGCCCGGGACCAAGAAATCTCCACGTTTCATGGTATTTCTAAACGTATGGCGTCGATAACTGGAAACTCAGTTTTCAGATCCCAAGTACTTATATTAGCTCGGAATTTTTCGCGTCATGAAAAAGGTCCCCAATCTGCCCGGGACCAAGAAATCTCCACGTTTCATTGTATTTCTAAACGTATGGCGTCGATAACTGGAAACTCAGTTTTCAGATCCCAAGTACTTATATTAGCTCGGAATTTTTCGCGTCATGAAAAAGGTCCCCAATCTGCCCGGGACCAAGAAATCTCCACGTTTCATTGTATTTCTAAACGAATGGCGTCGATAACTGGAAACTCAATTTTCAGATCCCAAGTACTTATATCAGCTCGGAATTTTTCGCGTCATGAAAAAGGTCCCCAATCTGCCCGGGACCAAGAAATCTCCACGTTTCATTGTATTTCTAAACGTATGGCGTCGATAACTGGAAACTCAATTTTCAGATCCCAAGTACTTATATCAGCTCGGAATTTTTCGCGTCATGAAAAATGTCCCCAATCTGCCCGGGACCAAGAAATCTCCACGTTTCATTGTATTTCTAAACGAATGGCGTCGATAACTGGAAACTCAATTTTCAGATCCCAAGTACTTATATCAGCTCGGAATTTTTCGCGTCATGAAAAAGGTCCCCAATCTGCCCGGGACCAAGAAATCTCCACGTTTCATTGTATTTCTAAACGAATGGCGTCGATAACTGGAAACTCAGTTTTCAGATCCCAAGTACTTATATGAGCTCGGAATTTTTCGCGTCATGAAAAAATTACCCAATCAGCCCGGGACCAAGAAATCTCCACGTTTCATGGTATTTCTAAACGTATGGCGTCGATAACTGGAAACTCAGTTTTCAGATCCCAAGTACTTATATGAGCTCGGAATTTTTCGCGTCATGAAAAAATTACCCAATCAGCCCGGGACCAAGAAATCTCCACGTTTCATGGTATTTCTAAACGTATGGCGTCGATAACTGGAAACTCAGTTTTCAGATCCCAAGTACTTATATTAGCTCGGAATTTTTCGCGTCATGAAAAAGGTCCCCAATCTGCCCGGGACCAAGAAATCTCCACGTTTCATTGTATTTCTAAACGTATGGCGTCGATAACTGGAAACTCAGTTTTCAGATCCCAAGTACTTATATCAGCTCGGAATTTTTCGCGTCATGAAAAAGGTCCCCAATCTGCCCGGGACCAAGAAATCTCCACGTTTCATTGTATTTCTAAACGTATGGCGTCGATAACTGGAAACTCAATTTTCAGATCCCAAGTACTTATATCAGCTCGGAATTTTTCGCGTCATGAAAAAGGTCCCCAATCTGCCCGGGACCAAGAAATCTCTACGTTTCATTGTATTTCTAAACGAATGGCGTCGATAACTGGAAACTCAATTTTCAGATCCCAAGTACTTATATCAGCTCGGAATTTTTCGCGTCATGAAAAAGGTCCCCAATCTGCCCGGGACCAAGAAATCTCTACGTTTCATTGTATTTCTAAACGAATGGCGTCGATAACTGGAAACTCAATTTTCAGATCCCAAGTACTTATATCAGCTCGGAATTTTTCGCGTCATGAAAAAGGTCCCCAATCTGCCCGGGACCAAGAAATCTCCACGTTTCATTGTATTTCTAAACGAATGGCGTCGATAACTGGAAACTCAGTTTTCAGATCCCAAGTACTTATATGAGCTCGGAATTTTTCGCGTCATGAAAAAATTACCCAATCAGCCCGGGACCAAGAAATCTCCACGTTTCATGGTATTTCTAAACGTATGGCGTCGATAACTGGAAACTCAGTTTTCAGATCCCAAGTACTTATATTAGCTCGGAATTTTTCGCGTCATGAAAAAGGTCCCCAATCTGCCCGGGACCAAGAAATCTCCACGTTTCATTGTATTTCTAAACGTATGGCGTCGATAACTGGAAACTCAGTTTTCAGATCCCAAGTACTTATATTAGCTCGGAATTTTCCGCGTCATGAAAAAGGTCCCCAATCTGCCCGGGACCAAGAAATCTCCACGTTTCATGGTATTTTTAAACGTATGGCGTCGATAACTGGAAACTCAATTTTCAGATCCCAAGTACTTATATCAGCTCGGAATTTTTCGCGTCATGAAAAAGGTCCCCAATCTGCCCGGGACCAAGAAATCTCCACGTTTCATTGTATTTCTAAACGTATGGCGTCGATAACTGGAAACTCAGTTTTCAGATCCCAAGTACTTATATGAGCTCGGAATTTTTCGCGTCATGAAAAAATTACCCAATCAGCCCGGGACCAAGAAATCTCCACGTTTCATGGTATTTCTAAACGTATGGCGTCGATAACTGGAAACTCAGTTTTCAGATCCCAAGTACTTATATTAGCTCGGAATTTTTCGCGTCATGAAAAAGGTCCCCAATCTGCCCGGGACCAAGAAATCTCCACGTTTCATTGTATTTCTAAACGTATGGCGTCGATAACTGGAAACTCAGTTTTCAGATCCCAAGTACTTATATTAGCTCGGAATTTTTCGCGTCATGAAAAAGGTCCCCAATCTGCCCGGGACCAAGAAATCTCCACGTTTCATTGTATTTCTAAACGAATGGCGTCGATAACTGGAAACTCAATTTTCAGATCCCAAGTACTTATATCAGCTCGGAATTTTTCGCGTCATGAAAAAGGTCCCCAATCTGCCCGGGACCAAGAAATCTCCACGTTTCATTGTATTTCTAAACGTATGGCGTCGATAACTGGAAACTCAATTTTCAGATCCCAAGTACTTATATCAGCTCGGAATTTTTCGCGTCATGAAAAAGGTCCCCAATCTGCCCGGGACCAAGAAATCTCCACGTTTCATTGTATTTCTAAACGAATGGCGTCGATAACTGGAAACTCAATTTTCAGATCCCAAGTACTTATATCAGCTCGGAATTTTTCGCGTCATGAAAAAGGTCCCCAATCTGCCCGGGACCAAGAAATCTCCACGTTTCATTGTATTTCTAAACGAATGGCGTCGATAACTGGAAACTCAGTTTTCAGATCCCAAGTACTTATATGAGCTCGGAATTTTTCGCGTCATGAAAAAATTACCCAATCAGCCCGGGACCAAGAAATCTCCACGTTTCATGGTATTTCTAAACGTATGGCGTCGATAACTGGAAACTCAGTTTTCAGATCCCAAGTACTTATATTAGCTCGGAATTTTTCGCGTCATGAAAAAGGTCCCCAATCTGCCCGGGACCAAGAAATCTCCACGTTTCATTGTATTTCTAAACGTATGGCGTCGATAACTGGAAACTCAGTTTTCAGATCCCAAGTACTTATATTAGCTCGGAATTTTTCGCGTCATGAAAAAGGTCCCCAATCTGCCCGGGACCAAGAAATCTCCACGTTTTATTGTATTTCTAAACGTATGGCGTCGATAACTGGAAACTCAATTTTCAGATCCCAAGTACTTATATCAGCTCGGAATTTTTCGCGTCATGAAAAAGGTCCCCAATCTGCCCGGGACCAAGAAATCTCCACGTTTCATTGTATTTCTAAACGAATGGCGTCGATAACTGGAAACTCAGTTTTCAGATCCCAAGTACTTATATGAGCTCGGAATTTTTCGCGTCATGAAAAAATTACCCAATCAGCCCGGGACCAAGAAATCTCCACGTTTCATTGTATTTCTAAACGAATGGCGTCGATAACTGGAAACTCAGTTTTCAGATCCCAAGTACTTATATTAGCTCGGAATTTTTCGCGTCATGAAAAAGGTCCCCAATCTGCCCGGGACCAAGAAATCTCCACGTTTCATGGTATTTCTAAACGTATGGCGTCGATAACTGGAAACTCAATTTTCAGATCCCAAGTACTTATATCAGCTCGGAATTTTTCGCGTCATGAAAAAATTACCCAATCAGCCCGGGACCAAGAAATCTCCACGTTTCACGGTATTTCTAAACGTATGGCGTCGATAACTGGAAACTCAATTTTCAGATCCCAAGTACTTATATCAGCTCGGAATTTTTCGCGTCATGAAAAAGGTCCCCAATCTGCCCGGGACCAAGAAATCTCCACGTTTCATTGTATTTCTAAACGTATGGCGTCGATAACTGGAAACTCAGTTTTCAGATCCCAAGTACTTATATTAGCTCGGAATTTTTCGCGTCATGAAAAAGGTCCCCAATCTGCCCGGGACCAAGAAATCTCCACGTTTCATTGTATTTCTAAACGAATGGCGTCGATAACTGGAAACTCAGTTTTCAGATCCCAAGTACTTATATGAGCTCGGAATTTTTCGCGTCATGAAAAAATTACCCAATCAGCCCGGGACCAAGAAATCTCCACGTTTCATGGTATTTCTAAACGTATGGCGTCGATAACTGGAAACTCAGTTTTCAGATCCCAAGTACTTATATTAGCTCGGAATTTTTCGCGTCATGAAAAAGGTCCCCAATCTGCCCGGGACCAAGAAATCTCCACGTTTCATTGTATTTCTAAACGTATGGCGTCGATAACTGGAAACTCAGTTTTCAGATCCCAAGTACTTATATTAGCTCGGAATTTTTCGCGTCATGAAAAAGGTCCCCAATCTGCCCGGGACCAAGAAATCTCCACGTTTCATGGTATTTCTAAACGTATGGCGTCGATAACTGGAAACTCAATTTTCAGATCCCAAGTACTTATATCAGCTCGGAATTTTTCGCGTCATGAAAAAGGTCCCCAATCTGCCCGGGACCAAGAAATCTCCACGTTTCATTGTATTTCTAAACGTATGGCGTCGATAACTGGAAACTCAATTTTCAGATCCCAAGTACTTATATCAGCTCGGAATTTTTCGCGTCATGAAAAAGGTCCCCAATCTGCCCGGGACCAAGAAATCTCCACGTTTCATTGTATTTCTAAACGAATGGCGTCGATAACTGGAAACTCAATTTTCAGATCCCAAGTACTTATATCAGCTCGGAATTTTTCGCGTCATGAAAAAGGTCCCCAATCTGCCCGGGACCAAGAAATCTCCACGTTTCATTGTATTTCTAAACGAATGGCGTCGATAACTGGAAACTCAGTTTTCAGATCCCAAGTACTTATATGAGCTCGGAATTTTTCGCGTCATGAAAAAATTACCCAATCAGCCCGGGACCAAGAAATCTCCACGTTTCATGGTATTTCTAAACGTATGGCGTCGATAACTGGAAACTCAGTTTTCAGATCCCAAGTACTTATATTAGCTCGGAATTTTTCGCGTCATGAAAAAGGTCCCCAATCAGCCCGGGACCAAGAAATCTCCACGTTTCATTGTATTTCTAAACGTATGGCGTCGATAACTGGAAACTCAGTTTTCAGATCCCAAGTACTTATATTAGCTCGGAATTTTTCGCGTCATGAAAAAGGTCCCCAATCTGCCCGGGACCAAGAAATCTCCACGTTTCATTGTATTTCTAAACGTATGGCGTCGATAACTGGAAACTCAATTTTCAGATCCCAAGTACTTATATCAGCTCGGAATTTTTCGCGTCATGAAAAAGGTCCCCAATCTGCCCGGGACCAAGAAATCTCCACGTTTCATTGTATTTCTAAACGAATGGCGTCGATAACTGGAAACTCAGTTTTCAGATCCCAAGTACTTATATGAGCTCGGAATTTTTCGCGTCATGAAAAAATTACCCAATCAGCCCGGGACCAAGAAATCTCCACGTTTCATGGTATTTCTAAACGTATGGCGTCGATAACTGGAAACTCAATTTTCAGATCCCAAGTACTTATATCAGCTCGGAATTTTTCGCGTCATGAAAAAATTACCCAATCAGCCCGGGACCAAGAAATCTCCACGTTTCACGGTATTTCTAAACGTATGGCGTCGATAACTGGAAACTCAATTTTCAGATCCCAAGTACTTATATCAGCTCGGAATTTTTCGCGTCATGAAAAAGGTCCCCAATCAGCCCGGGACCAAGAAATCTCCACGTTTCATTGTATTTCTAAACGAATGGCGTCGATAACTAGAAACTCAGCTTTCAGATCCCAAGTACTTATATTAGCTCGGAATTTTTCGCGTCATGAAAAAGGTCCCCAATATGCCCGGGACCAAGAAATCTCCACGTTTCATGGTATTTCTAAACGTATGGCGTCGATAACTGGAAACTCAATTTTCAGATCCCAAGTACTTATATCAGCTCGGAATTTTTCGCGTCATGAAAAAGGTCCCCAATCAGCCCGGGACCAAGAAATCTCCACGTTTCATTGTATTTCTAAACGAATGGCGTCGATAACTGGAAACTCAGTTTTCAGATCCCAAGTACTTATATTAGCTCGGAATTTTTCGCGTCATGAAAAAGGTCCCCAATCTGCCCGGGACCAAGAAATCTCCACGTTTCATGGTATTTCTAAACGTATGGCGTCGATAACTGGAAACTCAATTTTCAGATCCCAAGTACTTATATCAGCTCGGAATTTTTCGCGTCATGAAAAAATTACCCAATCAGCCCGGGACCAAGAAATCTCCACGTTTCACGGTATTTCTAAACGTATGGCGTCGATAACTGGAAACTCAATTTTCAGATCCCAAGTACTTATATCAGCTCGGAATTTTTCGCGTCATGAAAAAGGTCCCCAATCTGCCCGGGACCAAGAAATCTCCACGTTTCATTGTATTTCTAAACGAATGGCGTCGATAACTGGAAACTCAGTTTTCAGATCCCAAGTACTTATATTAGCTCGGAATTTTTCGCGTCATGAAAAAGGTCCCCAATCTGCCCGGGACCAAGAAATCTCCACGTTTCATGGTATTTCTAAACGTATGGCGTCGATAACTGGAAACTCAATTTTCAGATCCCAAGTACTTATATCAGCTCGGAATTTTTCGCGTCATGAAAAAGGTCCCCAATCTGCCCGGGACCAAGAAATCTCCACGTTTCATTGTATTTCTAAACGTATGGCGTCGATAACTGGAAACTCAATTTTCAGATCCCAAGTACTTATATCAGCTCGGAATTTTTCGCGTCATGAAAAAGGTCCCCAATCTGCCCGGGACCAAGAAATCTCCACGTTTCATTGTATTTCTAAACGAATGGCGTCGATAACTGGAAACTCAATTTTCAGATCCCAAGTACTTATATCAGCTCGGAATTTTTCGCGTCATGAAAAAATTACCCAATCAGCCCGGGACCAAGAAATCTCCACGTTTCACGGTATTTCTAAACGTATGGCGTCGATAACTGGAAACTCAATTTTCAGATCCCAAGTACTTATATCAGCTCGGAATTTTTCGCGTCATGAAAAAGGTCCCCAATCAGCCCGGGACCAAGAAATCTCCACGTTTCATTGTATTTCTAAACGAATGGCGTCGATAACTGGAAACTCAGTTTTCAGATCCCAAGTACTTATATTAGCTCGGAATTTTTCGCGTCATGAAAAAGGTCCCCAATCTGCCCGGGACCAAGAAATCTCCACGTTTCATGGTATTTCTAAACGTATGGCGTCGATAACTGGAAACTCAATTTTCAGATCCCAAGTACTTATATCAGCTCGGAATTTTTCGCGTCATGAAAAAATTACCCAATCAGCCCGGGACCAAGAAATCTCCACGTTTCACGGTATTTCTAAACGTATGGCGTCGATAACTGGAAACTCAATTTTCAGATCCCAAGTACTTATATCAGCTCGGAATTTTTCGCGTCATGAAAAAGGTCCCCAATCAGCCCGGGACCAAGAAATCTCCACGTTTCATTGTATTTCTAAACGAATGGCGTCGATAACTGGAAACTCAGTTTTCAGATCCCAAGTACTTATATTAGCTCGGAATTTTTCGCGTCATGAAAAAGGTCCCCAATCTGCCCGGGACCAAGAAATCTCCACGTTTCATGGTATTTCTAAACGTATGGCGTCGATAACTGGAAACTCAATTTTCAGATCCCAAGTACTTATATCAGCTCGGAATTTTTCGCGTCATGAAAAAATTACCCAATCAGCCCGGGACCAAGAAATCTCCACGTTTCACGGTATTTCTAAACGTATGGCGTCGATAACTGGAAACTCCATTTTCAGATCCCAAGTACTTATATCAGCTCGGAATTTTTCGCGTCATGAAAAAGGTCCCCAATCTGCCCGGGACCAAGAAATCTCCACGTTTCATTGTATTTCTAAACGAATGGCGTCGATAACTGGAAACTCAGTTTTCAGATCCCAAGTACTTATATTAGCTCGGAATTTTTCGCGTCATGAAAAAGGTCCCCAATCTGCCCGGGACCAAGAAATCTCCACGTTTCATGGTATTTCTAAACGTATGGCGTCGATAACTGGAAACTCAATTTTCAGATCCCAAGTACTTATATCAGCTCGGAATTTTTCGCGTCATGAAAAAGGTCCCCAATCTGCCCGGGACCAAGAAATCTCCACGTTTCATTGTATTTCTAAACGTATGGCGTCGATAACTGGAAACTCAATTTTCAGATCCCAAGTACTTATATCAGCTCGGAATTTTTCGCGTCATGAAAAAGGTCCCCAATCTGCCCGGGACCAAGAAATCTCCACGTTTCATTGTATTTCTAAACGAATGGCGTCGATAACTGGAAACTCAATTTTCAGATCCCAAGTACTTATATCAGCTCGGAATTTTTCGCGTCATGAAAAAGGTCCCCAATCTGCCCGGGACCAAGAAATCTCCACGTTTCATTGTATTTCTAAACGAATGGCGTCGATAACTGGAAACTCAGTTTTCAGATCCCAAGTACTTATATTAGCTCGGAATTTTTCGCGTCATGAAAAAGGTCCCCAATCTGCCCGGGACCAAGAAATCTCCACGTTTCATGGTATTTCTAAACGTATGGCGTCGATAACTGGAAACTCAATTTTCAGATCCCAAGTACTTATATCAGCTCGGAATTTTTCGCGTCATGAAAAAGGTCCCCAATCTGCCCGGGACCAAGAAATCTCCACGTTTCATTGTATTTCTAAACGTATGGCGTCGATAACTGGAAACTCAATTTTCAGATCCCAAGTACTTATATCAGCTCGGAATTTTTCGCGTCATGAAAAAGGTCCCCAATCTGCCCGGGACCAAGAAATCTCCACGTTTCATTGTATTTCTAAACGAGTGGCGTCGATAACTGGAAACTCAGTTTTCAGATCCCAAGTACTTATATGAGCTCGGAATTTTTCGCGTCATGAAAAAATTACCCAATCAGCCCGGGACCAAGAAATCTCCACGTTTCATGGTATTTCTAAACGTATGGCGTCGATAACTGGAAACTCAGTTTTCAGATCCCAAGTACTTATATTAGCTCGGAATTTTTCGCGTCATGAAAAAGGTCCCCAATCTTCCCGGGACCAAGAAATCTCCACGTTTCATTGTATTTCTAAACGTATGGCGTCGATAACTGGAAACTCAGTTTTCAGATCCCAAGTACTTATATTAGCTCGGAATTTTTCGCGTCATGAAAAAGGTCCCCAATCAGCCCGGGACCAAGAAATCTCCACGTTTCATTGTATTTCTAAACGAATGGCGTCGATAACTGGAAACTCAGTTTTCAGATCCCAAGTACTTATATGAGCTCGGAATTTTTCGCGTCATGAAAAAATTACCCAATCAGCCCGGGACCAAGAAATCTCCACGTTTCATGGTATTTCTAAACGTATGGCGTCGATAACTGGAAACTCAGTTTTCAGATCCCAAGTACTTATATTAGCTCGGAATTTTTCGCGTCATGAAAAAGGTCCCCAATCAGCCCGGGACCAAGAAATCTCTACGTTTCATTGTATTTCTAAACGAATGGCGTCGATAACTGGAAACTCAATTTTCAGATCCCAAGTACTTATATCAGCTCGGAATTTTTCGCGTCATGAAAAAGGTCCCCAATCTGCCCGGGACCAAGAAATCTCCACGTTTCATTGTATTTCTAAACGAATGGCGTCGATAACTGGAAACTCAGTTTTCAGATCCCAAGTACTTATATGAGCTCGGAATTTTTCGCGTCATGAAAAAATTACCCAATCAGCCCGGGACCAAGAAATCTCCACGTTTCATGGTATTTCTAAACGTATGGCGTCGATAACTGGAAACTCAGTTTTCAGATCCCAAGTACTTATATTAGCTCGGAATTTTTCGCGTCATGAAAAAGGTCCCCAATCTGCCCGGGACCAAGAAATCTCCACGTTTCATTGTATTTCTAAACGTATGGCGTCGATAACTGGAAACTCAGTTTTCAGATCCCAAGTACTTATATTAGCTCGGAATTTTTCGCGTCATGAAAAAGGTCCCCAATCTGCCCGGGACCAAGAAATCTCCACGTTTCATGGTATTTCTAAACGTATGGCGTCGATAACTGGAAACTCAATTTTCAGATCCCAAGTACTTATATCAGCTCGGAATTTTTCGCGTCATGAAAAAGGTCCCCAATCTGCCCGGGACCAAGAAATCTCCACGTTTCATTGTATTTCTAAACGTATGGCGTCGATAACTGGAAACTCAATTTTCAGATCCCAAGTACTTATATCAGCTCGGAATTTTTCGCGTCATGAAAAAGGTCCCCAATCTGCCCGGGACCAAGAAATCTCTACGTTTCATTGTATTTCTAAACGAATGGCGTCGATAACTGGAAACTCAATTTTCAGATCCCAAGTACTTATATCAGCTCGGAATTTTTCGCGTCATGAAAAAGGTCCCCAATCTGCCCGGGACCAAGAAATCTCCACGTTTCATTGTATTTCTAAACGAATGGCGTCGATAACTGGAAACTCAATTTTCAGATCCCAAGTACTTATATCAGCTCGGAATTTTTCGCGTCATGAAAAAGGTCCCCAATCTGCCCGGGACCAAGAAATCTCCACGTTTCATGGTATTTCTAAACGTATGGCGTCGATAACTGGAAACTCAGTTTTCAGATCCCAAGTACTTATATTAGCTCGGAATTTTTCGCGTCATGAAAAAGGTCCCCAATCTGCCCGGGACCAAGAAATCTCCACGTTTCATTGTATTTCTAAACGTATGGCGTCGATAACTGGAAACTCAGTTTTCAGATCCCAAGTACTTATATTAGCTCGGAATTTTTCGCGTCATGAAAAAGGTCCCCAATCTGCCCGGGACCAAGAAATCTCCACGTTTCATTGTATTTCTAAACGTATGGCGTCGATAACTGGAAACTCAATTTTCAGATCCCAAGTACTTATATCAGCTCGGAATTTTTCGCGTCATGAAAAAGGTCCCCAATCTGCCCGGGACCAAGAAATCTCCACGTTTCATTGTATTTCTAAACGAATGGCGTCGATAACTGGAAACTCAGTTTTCAGATCCCAAGTACTTATATGAGCTCGGAATTTTTCGCGTCATGAAAAAATTACCCAATCAGCCCGGGACCAAGAAATCTCCACGTTTCATGGTATTTCTAAACGTATGGCGTCGATAACTGGAAACTCAATTTTCAGATCCCAAGTACTTATATCAGCTCGGAATTTTTCGCGTCATGAAAAAATTACCCAATCAGCCCGGGACCAAGAAATCTCCACGTTTCACGGTATTTCTAAACGTATGGCGTCGATAACTGGAAACTCAATTTTCAGATCCCAAGTACTTATATCAGCTCGGAATTTTTCGCGTCATGAAAAAGGTCCCCAATCAGCCCGGGACCAAGAAATCTCCACGTTTCATTGTATTTCTAAACGAATGGCGTCGATAACTGGAAACTCAATTTTCAGATCCCAAGTACTTATATCAGCTCGGAATTTTTCGCGTCATGAAAAAGGTCCCCAATCAGCCCGGGACCAAGAAATCTCCACGTTTCATTGTATTTCTAAACGAATGGCGTCGATAACTGGAAACTCAGTTTTCAGATCCCAAGTACTTATATTAGCTCGGAATTTTTCGCGTCATGAAAAAGGTCCCCAATCTGCCCGGGACCAAGAAATCTCCACGTTTCATGGTATTTCTAAACGTATGGCGTCGATAACTGGAAACTCAGTTTTCAGATCCCAAGTACTTATATGAGCTCGGAATTTTTCGCGTCATGAAAAAATTACCCAATCAGCCCGGGACCAAGAAATCTCCACGTTTCATGGTATTTCTAAACGTATGGCGTCGATAACTGGAAACTCAATTTTCAGATCCCAAGTACTTATATCAGCTCGGAATTTTTCGCGTCATGAAAAAGGTCCCCAATCTGCCCGGGACCAAGAAATCTCCACGTTTCATTGTATTTCTAAACGTATGGCGTCGATAACTGGAAACTCAATTTTCAGATCCCAAGTACTTATATCAGCTCGGAATTTTTCGCGTCATGAAAAAGGTCCCCAATCTGCCCGGGACCAAGAAATCTCTACGTTTCATTGTATTTCTAAACGAATGGCGTCGATAACTGGAAACTCAATTTTCAGATCCCAAGTACTTATATCAGCTCGGAATTTTTCGCGTCATGAAAAAGGTCCCCAATCTGCCCGGGACCAAGAAATCTCCACGTTTCATTGTATTTCTAAACGAATGGCGTCGATAACTGGAAACTCAATTTTCAGATCCCAAGTACTTATATCAGCTCGGAATTTTTCGCGTCATGAAAAAGGTCCCCAATCTGCCCGGGACCAAGAAATCTCCACGTTTCATGGTATTTCTAAACGTATGGCGTCGATAACTGGAAACTCAGTTTTCAGATCCCAAGTACTTATATTAGCTCGGAATTTTTCGCGTCATGAAAAAGGTCCCCAATCTGCCCGGGACCAAGAAATCTCCACGTTTCATTGTATTTCTAAACGTATGGCGTCGATAACTGGAAACTCAGTTTTCAGATCCCAAGTACTTATATTAGCTCGGAATTTTTCGCGTCATGAAAAAGGTCCCCAATCTGCCCGGGACCAAGAAATCTCCACGTTTCATTGTATTTCTAAACGTATGGCGTCGATAACTGGAAACTCAATTTTCAGATCCCAAGTACTTATATCAGCTCGGAATTTTTCGCGTCATGAAAAAGGTCCCCAATCTGCCCGGGACCAAGAAATCTCCACGTTTCATTGTATTTCTAAACGAATGGCGTCGATAACTGGAAACTCAGTTTTCAGATCCCAAGTACTTATATGAGCTCGGAATTTTTCGCGTCATGAAAAAATTACCCAATCAGCCCGGGACCAAGAAATCTCCACGTTTCATGGTATTTCTAAACGTATGGCGTCGATAACTGGAAACTCAATTTTCAGATCCCAAGTACTTATATCAGCTCGGAATTTTTCGCGTCATGAAAAAATTACCCAATCAGCCCGGGACCAAGAAATCTCCACGTTTCACGGTATTTCTAAACGTATGGCGTCGATAACTGGAAACTCAATTTTCAGATCCCAAGTACTTATATCAGCTCGGAATTTTTCGCGTCATGAAAAAGGTCCCCAATCAGCCCGGGACCAAGAAATCTCCACGTTTCATTGTATTTCTAAACGAATGGCGTCGATAACTGGAAACTCAATTTTCAGATCCGAAGTACTTATATCAGCTCGGAATTTTTCGCGTCATGAAAAAGGTCCCCAATCAGCCCGGGACCAAGAAATCTCCACGTTTCATTGTATTTCTAAACGAATGGCGTCGATAACTGGAAACTCAGTTTTCAGATCCCAAGTACTTATATTAGCTCGGAATTTTTCGCGTCATGAAAAAGGTCCCCAATCTGCCCGGGACCAAGAAATCTCCACGTTTCATGGTATTTCTAAACGTATGGCGTCGATAACTGGAAACTCAGTTTTCAGATCCCAAGTACTTATATGAGCTCGGAATTTTTCGCGTCATGAAAAAATTACCCAATCAGCCCGGGACCAAGAAATCTCCACGTTTCATGGTATTTCTAAACGTATGGCGTCGATAACTGGAAACTCAGTTTTCAGATCCCAAGTACTTATATTAGCTCGGAATTTTTCGCGTCATGAAAAAATTACCCAATCAGCCCGGGACCAAGAAATCTCCACGTTTCATGGTATTTCTAAACGTATGGCGTCGATAACTGGAAACTCAGTTTTCAGATCCCAAGTACTTATATTAGCTCGGAATTTTTCGCGTCATGAAAAAGGTCCCCAATCTGCCCGGGACCAAGAAATCTCCACGTTTCATTGTATTTCTAAACGTATGGCGTCGATAACTGGAAACTCAGTTTTCAGATCCCAAGTACTTATATTAGCTCGGAATTTTTCGCGTCATGAAAAAGGTCCCCAATCTGCCCGGGACCAAGAAATCTCCACGTTTCATTGTATTTCTAAACGTATGGCGTCGATAACTGGAAACTCAGTTTTCAGATCCCAAGTACTTATATTAGCTCGGAATTTTTCGCGTCATGAAAAAGGTCCCCAATCTGCCCGGGACCAAGAAATCTCCACGTTTCATTGTATTTCTAAACGTATGGCGTCGATAACTGGAAACTCAATTTTCAGATCCCAAGTACTTATATCAGCTCGGAATTTTTCGCGTCATGAAAAAGGTCCCCAATCTGCCCGGGACCAAGAAATCTCCACGTTTCATTGTATTTCTAAACGAATGGCGTCGATAACTGGAAACTCAGTTTTCAGATCCCAAGTACTTATATGAGCTCGGAATTTTTCGCGTCATGAAAAAATTACCCAATCAGCCCGGGACCAAGAAATCTCCACGTTTCATGGTATTTCTAAACGTATGGCGTCGATAACTGGAAACTCAATTTTCAGATCCCAAGTACTTATATCAGCTCGGAATTTTTCGCGTCATGAAAAAATTACCCAATCAGCCCGGGACCAAGAAATCTCCACGTTTCACGGTATTTCTAAACGTATGGCGTCGATAACTGGAAACTCAATTTTCAGATCCCAAGTACTTATATCAGCTCGGAATTTTTCGCGTCATGAAAAAGGTCCCCAATCAGCCCGGGACCAAGAAATCTCCACGTTTCATTGTATTTCTAAACGAATGGCGTCGATAACTGGAAACTCAGTTTTCAGATCCCAAGTACTTATATTAGCTCGGAATTTTTCGCGTCATGAAAAAGGTCCCCAATCTGCCCGGGACCAAGAAATCTCCACGTTTCATGGTATTTCTAAACGTATGGCGTCGATAACTGGAAACTCAATTTTCAGATCCCAAGTACTTATATCAGCTCGGAATTTTTCGCGTCATGAAAAAGGTCCCCAATCTGCCCGGGACCAAGAAATCTCCACGTTTCATTGTATTTCTAAACGTATGGCGTCGATAACTGGAAACTCAATTTTCAGATCCCAAGTACTTATATCAGCTCGGAATTTTTCGCGTCATGAAAAAGGTCCCCAATCTGCCCGGGACCAAGAAATCTCCACGTTTCATTGTATTTCTAAACGAATGGCGTCGATAACTGGAAACTCAATTTTCAGATCCCAAGTACTTATATCAGCTCGGAATTTTTCGCGTCATGAAAAAGGTCCCCAATCTGCCCGGGACCAAGAAATCTCCACGTTTCATTGTATTTCTAAACGAATGGCGTCGATAACTGGAAACTCAGTTTTCAGATCCCAAGTACTTATATGAGCTCGGAATTTTTCGCGTCATGAAAAAATTACCCAATCAGCCCGGGACCAAGAAATCTCCACGTTTCATGGTATTTCTAAACGTATGGCGTCGATAACTGGAAACTCAGTTTTCAGATCCCAAGTACTTATATTAGCTCGGAATTTTTCGCGTCATGAAAAAGGTCCCCAATCTGCCCGGGACCAAGAAATCTCCACGTTTCATTGTATTTCTAAACGTATGGCGTCGATAACTGGAAACTCAATTTTCAGATCCCAAGTACTTATATCAGCTCGGAATTTTTCGCGTCATGAAAAAGGTCCCCAATCTGCCCGGGACCAAGAAATCTCCACGTTTCATTGTATTTCTAAACGTATGGCGTCGATAACTGGAAACTCAATTTTCAGATCCCAAGTACTTATATCAGCTCGGAATTTTTCGCGTCATGAAAAAGGTCCCCAATCTGCCCGGGACCAAGAAATCTCTACGTTTCATTGTATTTCTAAACGAATGGCGTCGATAACTGGAAACTCAATTTTCAGATCCCAAGTACTTATATCAGCTCGGAATTTTTCGCGTCATGAAAAAGGTCCCCAATCTGCCCGGGACCAAGAAATCTCTACGTTTCATTGTATTTCTAAACGAATGGCGTCGATAACTGGAAACTCAATTTTCAGATCCCAAGTACTTATATCAGCTCGGAATTTTTCGCGTCATGAAAAAGGTCCCCAATCTGCCCGGGACCAAGAAATCTCCACGTTTCATTGTATTTCTAAACGAATGGCGTCGATAACTGGAAACTCAGTTTTCAGGTCCCAAGTACTTATATGAGCTCGGAATTTTTCGCGTCATGAAAAAATTACCCAATCAGCCCGGGACCAAGAAATCTCCACGTTTCATGGTATTTCTAAACGTATGGCGTCGATAACTGGAAACTCAGTTTTCAGATCCCAAGTACTTATATTAGCTCGGAATTTTTCGCGTCATGAAAAAGGTCCCCAATCTGCCCGGGACCAAGAAATCTCAACGTTTCATTGTATTTCTAAACGTATGGCGTCGATAACTGGAAACTCAGTTTTCAGATCCCAAGTACTTATATTAGCTCGGAATTTTTCGCGTCATGAAAAAGGTCCCCAATCTGCCCGGGACCAAGAAATCTCCACGTTTCATGGTATTTCTAAACGTATGGCGTCGATAACTGGAAACTCAATTTTCAGATCCCAAGTACTTATATCAGCTCGGAATTTTTCGCGTCATGAAAAAGGTCCCCAATCTGCCCGGGACCAAGAAATCTCCACGTTTCATTGTATTTCTAAACGTATGGCGTCGATAACTGGAAACTCAATTTTCAGATCCCAAGTACTTATATCAGCTCGGAATTTTTCGCGTCATGAAAAAGGTCCCCAATCTGCCCGGGACCAAGAAATCTCTACGTTTCATTG
The DNA here is from genome assembly GCA_964016905.1 of Perithous albicinctus. Taxonomy (NCBI): domain Eukaryota; kingdom Metazoa; phylum Arthropoda; class Insecta; order Hymenoptera; family Ichneumonidae; genus Perithous; species Perithous albicinctus. Next base: position 3,594,893 of record OZ024694.1, on the reverse strand, counting down.
TATTTCTAAACGAATGGCGTCGATAACTGGAAACTCAATTTTCAGATCCCAAGTACTTATATCAGCTCGGAATTTTTCGCGTCATGAAAAAGGTCCCCAATCTGCCCGGGACCAAGAAATCTCCACGTTTCATTGTATTTCTAAACGAATGGCGTCGATAACTGGAAACTCAATTTTCAGATCCCAAGTACTTATATCAGCTCGGAATTTTTCGCGTCATGAAAAAGGTCCCCAATCTGCCCGGGACCAAGAAATCTCCACGTTTCATTGTATTTCTAAACGAATGGCGTCGATAACTGGAAACTCAATTTTCAGATCCCAAGTACTTATATCAGCTCGGAATTTTTCGCGTCATGAAAAAGGTCCCCAATCTGCCCGGGACCAAGAAATCTCCACGTTTCATTGTATTTCTAAACGAATGGCGTCGATAACTGGAAACTCAGTTTTCAGATCCCAAGTACTTATATGAGCTCGGAATTTTTCGCGTCATGAAAAAATTACCCAATCAGCCCGGGACCAAGAAATCTCCACGTTTCATGGTATTTCTAAACGTATGGCGTCGATAACTGGAAACTCAGTTTTCAGATCCCAAGTACTTATATTAGCTCGGAATTTTTCGCGTCATGAAAAAGGTCCCCAATCTGCCCGGGACCAAGAAATCTCCACGTTTCATTGTATTTCTAAACGTATGGCGTCGATAACTGGAAACTCAATTTTCAGATCCCAAGTACTTATATCAGCTCGGAATTTTTCGCGTCATGAAAAAGGTCCCCAATCTGCCCGGGACCAAGAAATCTCCACGTTTCATTGTATTTCTAAACGTATGGCGTCGATAACTGGAAACTCAATTTTCAGATCCCAAGTACTTATATCAGCTCGGAATTTTTCGCGTCATGAAAAAGGTCCCCAATCTGCCCGGGACCAAGAAATCTCTACGTTTCATTGTATTTCTAAACGAATGGCGTCGATAACTGGAAACTCAATTTTCAGATCCCAAGTACTTATATCAGCTCGGAATTTTTCGCGTCATGAAAAAGGTCCCCAATCTGCCCGGGACCAAGAAATCTCTACGTTTCATTGTATTTCTAAACGAATGGCGTCGATAACTGGAAACTCAATTTTCAGATCCCAAGTACTTATATCAGCTCGGAATTTTTCGCGTCATGAAAAAGGTCCCCAATCTGCCCGGGACCAAGAAATCTCCACGTTTCATTGTATTTCTAAACGAATGGCGTCGATAACTGGAAACTCAGTTTTCAGGTCCCAAGTACTTATATGAGCTCGGAATTTTTCGCGTCATGAAAAAATTACCCAATCAGCCCGGGACCAAGAAATCTCCACGTTTCATGGTATTTCTAAACGTATGGCGTCGATAACTGGAAACTCAGTTTTCAGATCCCAAGTACTTATATTAGCTCGGAATTTTTCGCGTCATGAAAAAGGTCCCCAATCTGCCCGGGACCAAGAAATCTCCACGTTTCATTGTATTTCTAAACGTATGGCGTCGATAACTGGAAACTCAGTTTTCAGATCCCAAGTACTTATATTAGCTCGGAATTTTTCGCGTCATGAAAAAGGTCCCCAATCTGCCCGGGACCAAGAAATCTCCACGTTTCATGGTATTTCTAAACGTATGGCGTCGATAACTGGAAACTCAATTTTCAGATCCCAAGTACTTATATCAGCTCGGAATTTTTCGCGTCATGAAAAAGGTCCCCAATCTGCCCGGGACCAAGAAATCTCCACGTTTCATTGTATTTCTAAACGTATGGCGTCGATAACTGGAAACTCAATTTTCAGATCCCAAGTACTTATATCAGCTCGGAATTTTTCGCGTCATGAAAAAGGTCCCCAATCTGCCCGGGACCAAGAAATCTCTACGTTTCATTGTATTTCTAAACGAATGGCGTCGATAACTGGAAACTCAATTTTCAGATCCCAAGTACTTATATCAGCTCGGAATTTTTCGCGTCATGAAAAAGGTCCCCAATCTGCCCGGGACCAAGAAATCTCCACGTTTCATTGTATTTCTAAACGAATGGCGTCGATAACTGGAAACTCAATTTTCAGATCCCAAGTACTTATATCAGCTCGGAATTTTTCGCGTCATGAAAAAGGTCCCCAATCTGCCCGGGACCAAGAAATCTCCACGTTTCATTGTATTTCTAAACGAATGGCGTCGATAACTGGAAACTCAGTTTTCAGATCCCAAGTACTTATATGAGCTCGGAATTTTTCGCGTCATGAAAAAATTACCCAATCAGCCCGGGACCAAGAAATCTCCACGTTTCATGGTATTTCTAAACGTATGGCGTCGATAACTGGAAACTCAGTTTTCAGATCCCAAGTACTTATATTAGCTCGGAATTTTTCGCGTCATGAAAAAGGTCCCCAATCTGCCCGGGACCAAGAAATCTCCACGTTTCATGGTATTTCTAAACGTATGGCGTCGATAACTGGAAACTCAATTTTCAGATCCCAAGTACTTATATCAGCTCGGAATTTTTCGCGTCATGAAAAAGGTCCCCAATCTGCCCGGGACCAAGAAATCTCCACGTTTCATTGTATTTCTAAACGTATGGCGTCGATAACTGGAAACTCAATTTTCAGATCCCAAGTACTTATATCAGCTCGGAATTTTTCGCGTCATGAAAAAGGTCCCCAATCTGCCCGGGACCAAGAAATCTCTACGTTTCATTGTATTTCTAAACGAATGGCGTCGATAACTGGAAACTCAATTTTCAGATCCCAAGTACTTATATCAGCTCGGAATTTTTCGCGTCATGAAAAAGGTCCCCAATCTGCCCGGGACCAAGAAATCTCTACGTTTCATTGTATTTCTAAACGAATGGCGTCGATAACTGGAAACTCAATTTTCAGATCCCAAGTACTTATATCAGCTCGGAATTTTTCGCGTCATGAAAAAGGTCCCCAATCTGCCCGGGACCAAGAAATCTCCACGTTTCATTGTATTTCTAAACGAATGGCGTCGATAACTGGAAACTCAGTTTTCAGATCCCAAGTACTTATATGAGCTCGGAATTTTTCGCGTCATGAAAAAATTACCCAATCAGCCCGGGACCAAGAAATCTCCACGTTTCATGGTATTTCTAAACGTATGGCGTCGATAACTGGAAACTCAGTTTTCAGATCCCAAGTACTTATATTAGCTCGGAATTTTTCGCGTCATGAAAAAGGTCCCCAATCTGCCCGGGACCAAGAAATCTCCACGTTTCATTGTATTTCTAAACGTATGGCGTCGATAACTGGAAACTCAGTTTTCAGATCCCAAGTACTTATATTAGCTCGGAATTTTTCGCGTCATGAAAAAGGTCCCCAATCTGCCCGGGACCAAGAAATCTCCACGTTTCATGGTATTTCTAAACGTATGGCGTCGATAACTGGAAACTCAATTTTCAGATCCCAAGTACTTATATCAGCTCGGAATTTTTCGCGTCATGAAAAAGGTCCCCAATCTGCCCGGGACCAAGAAATCTCCACGTTTCATTGTATTTCTAAACGTATGGCGTCGATAACTGGAAACTCAATTTTCAGATCCCAAGTACTTATATCAGCTCGGAATTTTTCGCGTCATGAAAAAGGTCCCCAATCTGCCCGGGACCAAGAAATCTCTACGTTTCATTGTATTTCTAAACGAATGGCGTCGATAACTGGAAACTCAATTTTCAGATCCCAAGTACTTATATCAGCTCGGAATTTTTCGCGTCATGAAAAAGGTCCCCAATCTGCCCGGGACCAAGAAATCTCCACGTTTCATTGTATTTCTAAACGAATGGCGTCGATAACTGGAAACTCAATTTTCAGATCCCAAGTACTTATATCAGCTCGGAATTTTTCGCGTCATGAAAAAGGTCCCCAATCTGCCCGGGACCAAGAAATCTCCACGTTTCATTGTATTTCTAAACGAATGGCGTCGATAACTGGAAACTCAGTTTTCAGATCCCAAGTACTTATATGAGCTCGGAATTTTTCGCGTCATGAAAAAATTACCCAATCAGCCCGGGACCAAGAAATCTCCACGTTTCATGGTATTTCTAAACGTATGGCGTCGATAACTGGAAACTCAGTTTTCAGATCCCAAGTACTTATATTAGCTCGGAATTTTTCGCGTCATGAAAAAGGTCCCCAATCTGCCCGGGACCAACAAATCTCCACGTTTCATTGTATTTCTAAACGTATGGCGTCGATAACTGGAAACTCAGTTTTCAGATCCCAAGTACTTATATTAGCTCGGAATTTTTCGCGTCATGAAAAAGGTCCCCAATCTGCCCGGGACCAAGAAATCTCCACGTTTCATGGTATTTCTAAACGTATGGCGTCGATAACTGGAAACTCAATTTTCAGATCCCAAGTACTTATATCAGCTCGGAATTTTTCGCGTCATGAAAAAGGTCCCCAATCTGCCCGGGACCAAGAAATCTCCACGTTTCATTGTATTTCTAAACGTATGGCGTCGATAACTGGAAACTCAATTTTCAGATCCCAAGTACTTATATCAGCTCGGAATTTTTCGCGTCATGAAAAAGGTCCCCAATCTGCCCGGGACCAAGAAATCTCTACGTTTCATTGTATTTCTAAACGAATGGCGTCGATAACTGGAAACTCAATTTTCAGATCCCAAGTACTTATATCAGCTCGGAATTTTTCGCGTCATGAAAAAGGTCCCCAATCTGCCCGGGACCAAGAAATCTCCACGTTTCATTGTATTTCTAAACGAATGGCGTCGATAACTGGAAACTCAATTTTCAGATCCCAAGTACTTATATCAGCTCGGAATTTTTCGCGTCATGAAAAAGGTCCCCAATCTGCCCGGGACCAAGAAATCTCCACGTTTCATTGTATTTCTAAACGAATGGCGTCGATAACTGGAAACTCAGTTTTCAGATCCCAAGTACTTATATGAGCTCGGAATTTTTCGCGTCATGAAAAAATTACCCAATCAGCCCGGGACCAAGAAATCTCCACGTTTCATGGTATTTCTAAACGTATGGCGTCGATAACTGGAAACTCAGTTTTCAGATCCCAAGTACTTATATTAGCTCGGAATTTTTCGCGTCATGAAAAAGGTCCCCAATCTGCCCGGGACCAAGAAATCTCCACGTTTCATTGTATTTCTAAACGTATGGCGTCGATAACTGGAAACTCAGTTTTCAGATCCCAAGTACTTATATTAGCTCGGAATTTTTCGCGTCATGAAAAAGGTCCCCAATCTGCCCGGGACCAAGAAATCTCCACGTTTCATTGTATTTCTAAACGTATGGCGTCGATAACTGGAAACTCAATTTTCAGATCCCAAGTACTTATATCAGCTCGGAATTTTTCGCGTCATGAAAAAGGTCCCCAATCTGCCCGGGACCAAGAAATCTCCACGTTTCATTGTATTTCTAAACGAATGGCGTCGATAACTGGAAACTCAGTTTTCAGATCCCAAGTACTTATATGAGCTCGGAATTTTTCGCGTCATGAAAAAATTACCCAATCAGCCCGGGACCAAGAAATCTCCACGTTTCATGGTATTTCTAAACGTATGGCGTCGATAACTGGAAACTCAGTTTTCAGATCCCAAGTACTTATATTAGCTCGGAATTTTTCGCGTCATGAAAAAGGTCCCCAATCTGCCCAGGACCAAGAAATCTCCACGTTTCATTGTATTTCTAAACGTATGGCGTCGATAACTGGAAACTCAGTTTTCAGATCCCAAGTACTTATATTAGCTCGGAATTTTTCGCGTCATGAAAAAGGTCCCCAATCTGCCCGGGACCAAGAAATCTCCACGTTTCATGGTATTTCTAAACGTATGGCGTCGATAACTGGAAACTCAATTTTCAGATCCCAAGTACTTATATCAGCTCGGAATTTTTCGCGTCATGAAAAAGGTCCCCAATCTGCCCGGGACCAAGAAATCTCCACGTTTCATTGTATTTCTAAACGTATGGCGTCGATAACTGGAAACTCAATTTTCAGATCCCAAGTACTTATATCAGCTCGGAATTTTTCGCGTCATGAAAAAGGTCCCCAATCTGCCCGGGACCAAGAAATCTCTACGTTTCATTGTATTTCTAAACGAATGGCGTCGATAACTGGAAACTCAATTTTCAGATCCCAAGTACTTATATCAGCTCGGAATTTTTCGCGTCATGAAAAAGGTCCCCAATCTGCCCGGGACCAAGAAATCTCCACGTTTCATTGTATTTCTAAACGAATGGCGTCGATAACTGGAAACTCAATTTTCAGATCCCAAGTACTTATATCAGCTCGGAATTTTTCGCGTCATGAAAAAGGTCCCCAATCTGCCCGGGACCAAGAAATCTCCACGTTTCATTGTATTTCTAAACGAATGGCGTCGATAACTGGAAACTCAGTTTTCAGATCCCAAGTACTTATATGAGCTCGGAATTTTTCGCGTCATGAAAAAATTACCCAATCAGCCCGGGACCAAGAAATCTCCACGTTTCATGGTATTTCTAAACGTATGGCGTCGATAACTGGAAACTCAGTTTTCAGATCCCAAGTACTTATATTAGCTCGGAATTTTTCGCGTCATGAAAAAGGTCCCCAATCTGCCCGGGACCAAGAAATCTCCACGTTTCATTGTATTTCTAAACGTATGGCGTCGATAACTGGAAACTCAATTTTCAGATCCCAAGTACTTATATCAGCTCGGAATTTTTCGCGTCATGAAAAAGGTCCCCAATCTGCCCGGGACCAAGAAATCTCCACGTTTCATTGTATTTCTAAACGTATGGCGTCGATAACTGGAAACTCAATTTTCAGATCCCAAGTACTTATATCAGCTCGGAATTTTTCGCGTCATGAAAAAGGTCCCCAATCTGCCCGGGACCAAGAAATCTCCACGTTTCATTGTATTTCTAAACGAATGGCGTCGATAACTGGAAACTCAGTTTTCAGATCCCAAGTACTTATATGAGCTCGGAATTTTTCGCGTCATGAAAAAATTACCCAATCAGCCCGGGACCAAGAAATCTCCACGTTTCATGGTATTTCTAAACGTATGGCGTCGATAACTGGAAACTCAGTTTTCAGATCCCAAGTACTTATATTAGCTCGGAATTTTTCGCGTCATGAAAAAGGTCCCCAATCTGCCCGGGACCAAGAAATCTCCACGTTTCATGGTATTTCTAAACGTATGGCGTCGATAACTGGAAACTCAATTTTCAGATCCCAAGTACTTATATGAGCTCGGAATTTTTCGCGTCATGAAAAAATTACCCAATCAGCCCGGGACCAAGAAATCTCCACGTTTCATGGTATTTCTAAACGTATGGCGTCGATAACTGGAAACTCAGTTTTCAGATCCCAAGTACTTATATTAGCTCGGAATTTTTCGCGTCATGAAAAAGGTCCCCAATCTGCCCGGGACCAAGAAATCTCCACGTTTCATGGTATTTCTAAACGTATGGCGTCGATAACTGGAAACTCAATTTTCAGATCCCAAGTACTTATATCAGCTCGGAATTTTTCGCGTCATGAAAAAGGTCCCCAATCTGCCCGGGACCAAGAAATCTCCACGTTTCATTGTATTTCTAAACGTATGGCGTCGATAACTGGAAACTCAATTTTCAGATCCCAAGTACTTATATCAGCTCGGAATTTTTCGCGTCATGAAAAAGGTCCCCAATCTGCCCGGGACCAAGAAATCTCTACGTTTCATTGTATTTCTAAACGAATGGCGTCGATAACTGGAAACTCAATTTTCAGATCCCAAGTACTTATATCAGCTCGGAATTTTTCGCGTCATGAAAAAGGTCCCCAATCTGCCCGGGACCAAGAAATCTCTACGTTTCATTGTATTTCTAAACGAATGGCGTCGATAACTGGAAACTCAATTTTCAGATCCCAAGTACTTATATCAGCTCGGAATTTTTCGCGTCATGAAAAAGGTCCCCAATCTGCCCGGGACCAAGAAATCTCCACGTTTCATTGTATTTCTAAACGAATGGCGTCGATAACTGGAAACTCAGTTTTCAGATCCCAAGTACTTATATGAGCTCGGAATTTTTCGCGTCATGAAAAAATTACCCAATCAGCCCGGGACCAAGAAATCTCCACGTTTCATGGTATTTCTAAACGTATGGCGTCGATAACTGGAAACTCAGTTTTCAGATCCCAAGTACTTATATTAGCTCGGAATTTTTCGCGTCATGAAAAAGGTCCCCAATCTGCCCGGGACCAAGAAATCTCCACGTTTCATTGTATTTCTAAACGTATGGCGTCGATAACTGGAAACTCAGTTTTCAGATCCCAAGTACTTATATTAGCTCGGAATTTTTCGCGTCATGAAAAAGGTCCCCAATCTGCCCGGGACCAAGAAATCTCCACGTTTCATGGTATTTCTAAACGTATGGCGTCGATAACTGGAAACTCAATTTTCAGATCCCAAGTACTTATATCAGCTCGGAATTTTTCGCGTCATGAAAAAGGTCCCCAATCTGCCCGGGACCAAGAAATCTCCACGTTTCATTGTATTTCTAAACGTATGGCGTCGATAACTGGAAACTCAATTTTCAGATCCCAAGTACTTATATCAGCTCGGAATTTTTCGCGTCATGAAAAAGGTCCCCAATCAGCCCGGGACCAAGAAATCTCCACGTTTCATTGTATTTCTAAACGAATGGCGTCGATAACTGGAAACTCAGTTTTCAGATCCCAAGTACTTATATTAGCTCGGAATTTTTCGCGTCATGAAAAAGGTCCCCAATCTGCCCGGGACCAAGAAATCTCCACGTTTCATGGTATTTCTAAACGTATGGCGTCGATAACTGGAAACTCAATTTTCAGATCCCAAGTACTTATATCAGCTCGGAATTTTTCGCGTCATGAAAAAGGTCCCCAATCTGCCCGGGACCAAGAAATCTCCACGTTTCATTGTATTTCTAAACGTATGGCGTCGATAACTGGAAACTCAATTTTCAGATCCCAAGTACTTATATCAGCTCGGAATTTTTCGCGTCATGAAAAAGGTCCCCAATCTGCCCGGGACCAAGAAATCTCTACGTTTCATTGTATTTCTAAACGAATGGCGTCGATAACTGGAAACTCAATTTTCAGATCCCAAGTACTTATATCAGCTCGGAATTTTTCGCGTCATGAAAAAGGTCCCCAATCTGCCCGGGACCAAGAAATCTCCACGTTTCATTGTATTTCTAAACGAATGGCGTCGATAACTGGAAACTCAATTTTCAGATCCCAAGTACTTATATCAGCTCGGAATTTTTCGCGTCATGAAAAAGGTCCCCAATCTGCCCGGGACCAAGAAATCTCCACGTTTCATTGTATTTCTAAACGAATGGCGTCGATAACTGGAAACTCAGTTTTCAGATCCCAAGTACTTATATGAGCTCGGAATTTTTCGCGTCATGAAAAAATTACCCAATCAGCCCGGGACCAAGAAATCTCCACGTTTCATGGTATTTCTAAACGTATGGCGTCGATAACTGGAAACTCAGTTTTCAGATCCCAAGTACTTATATTAGCTCGGAATTTTTCGCGTCATGAAAAAGGTCCCCAATCTGCCCGGGACCAAGAAATCTCCACGTTTCATTGTATTTCTAAACGTATGGCGTCGATAACTGGAAACTCAATTTTCAGATCCCAAGTACTTATATCAGCTCGGAATTTTTCGCGTCATGAAAAAGGTCCCCAATCTGCCCGGGACCAAGAAATCTCCACGTTTCATTGTATTTCTAAACGTATGGCGTCGATAACTGGAAACTCAATTTTCAGATCCCAAGTACTTATATCAGCTCGGAATTTTTCGCGTCATGAAAAAGGTCCCCAATCTGCCCGGGACCAAGAAATCTCTACGTTTCATTGTATTTCTAAACGAATGGCGTCGATAACTGGAAACTCAATTTTCAGATCCCAAGTACTTATATCAGCTCGGAATTTTTCGCGTCATGAAAAAGGTCCCCAATCTGCCCGGGACCAAGAAATCTCTACGTTTCATTGTATTTCTAAACGAATGGCGTCGATAACTGGAAACTCAATTTTCAGATCCCAAGTACTTATATCAGCTCGGAATTTTTCGCGTCATGAAAAAGGTCCCCAATCTGCCCGGGACCAAGAAATCTCCACGTTTCATTGTATTTCTAAACGAATGGCGTCGATAACTGGAAACTCAGTTTTCAGATCCCAAGTACTTATATGAGCTCGGAATTTTTCGCGTCATGAAAAAATTACCCAATCAGCCCGGGACCAAGAAATCTCCACGTTTCATGGTATTTCTAAACGTATGGCGTCGATAACTGGAAACTCAGTTTTCAGATCCCAAGTACTTATATTAGCTCGGAATTTTTCGCGTCATGAAAAAGGTCCCCAATCTGCCCGGGACCAAGAAATCTCCACGTTTCATTGTATTTCTAAACGTATGGCGTCGATAACTGGAAACTCAGTTTTCAGATCCCAAGTACTTATATTAGCTCGGAATTTTTCGCGTCATGAAAAAGGTCCCCAATCTGCCCGGGACCAAGAAATCTCCACGTTTCATGGTATTTCTAAACGTATGGCGTCGATAACTGGAAACTCAATTTTCAGATCCCAAGTACTTATATCAGCTCGGAATTTTTCGCGTCATGAAAAAGGTCCCCAATCTGCCCGGGACCAAGAAATCTCCACGTTTCATTGTATTTCTAAACGTATGGCGTCGATAACTGGAAACTCAATTTTCAGATCCCAAGTACTTATATCAGCTCGGAATTTTTCGCGTCATGAAAAAGGTCCCCAATCTGCCCGGGACCAAGAAATCTCTACGTTTCATTGTATTTCTAAACGAATGGCGTCGATAACTGGAAACTCAATTTTCAGATCCCAAGTACTTATATCAGCTCGGAATTTTTCGCGTCATGAAAAAGGTCCCCAATCTGCCCGGGACCAAGAAATCTCCACGTTTCATTGTATTTCTAAACGAATGGCGTCGATAACTGGAAACTCAATTTTCAGATCCCAAGTACTTATATCAGCTCGGAATTTTTCGCGTCATGAAAAAGGTCCCCAATCTGCCCGGGACCAAGAAATCTCCACGTTTCATTGTATTTCTAAACGAATGGCGTCGATAACTGGAAACTCAGTTTTCAGATCCCAAGTACTTATATGAGCTCGGAATTTTTCGCGTCATGAAAAAATTACCCAATCAGCCCGGGACCAAGAAATCTCCACGTTTCATGGTATTTCTAAACGTATGGCGTCGATAACTGGAAACTCAGTTTTCAGATCCCAAGTACTTATATTAGCTCGGAATTTTTCGCGTCATGAAAAAGGTCCCCAATCTGCCCGGGACCAAGAAATCTCCACGTTTCATGGTATTTCTAAACGTATGGCGTCGATAACTGGAAACTCAATTTTCAGATCCCAAGTACTTATATCAGCTCGGAATTTTTCGCGTCATGAAAAAGGTCCCCAATCTGCCCGGGACCAAGAAATCTCCACGTTTCATTGTATTTCTAAACGTATGGCGTCGATAACTGGAAACTCAATTTTCAGATCCCAAGTACTTATATCAGCTCGGAATTTTTCGCGTCATGAAAAAGGTCCCCAATCTGCCCGGGACCAAGAAATCTCTACGTTTCATTGTATTTCTAAACGAATGGCGTCGATAACTGGAAACTCAATTTTCAGATCCCAAGTACTTATATCAGCTCGGAATTTTTCGCGTCATGAAAAAGGTCCCCAATCTGCCCGGGACCAAGAAATCTCTACGTTTCATTGTATTTCTAAACGAATGGCGTCGATAACTGGAAACTCAATTTTCAGATCCCAAGTACTTATATCAGCTCGGAATTTTTCGCGTCATGAAAAAGGTCCCCAATCTGCCCGGGACCAAGAAATCTCCACGTTTCATTGTATTTCTAAACGAATGGCGTCGATAACTGGAAACTCAGTTTTCAGATCCCAAGTACTTATATGAGCTCGGAATTTTTCGCGTCATGAAAAAATTACCCAATCAGCCCGGGACCAAGAAATCTCCACGTTTCATGGTATTTCTAAACGTATGGCGTCGATAACTGGAAACTCAGTTTTCAGATCCCAAGTACTTATATTAGCTCGGAATTTTTCGCGTCATGAAAAAGGTCCCCAATCTGCCCGGGACCAAGAAATCTCCACGTTTCATTGTATTTCTAAACGTATGGCGTCGATAACTGGAAACTCAGTTTTCAGATCCCAAGTACTTATATTAGCTCGGAATTTTTCGCGTCATGAAAAAGGTCCCCAATCTGCCCGGGACCAAGAAATCTCCACGTTTCATGGTATTTCTAAACGTATGGCGTCGATAACTGGAAACTCAATTTTCAGATCCCAAGTACTTATATCAGCTCGGAATTTTTCGCGTCATGAAAAAGGTCCCCAATCTGCCCGGGACCAAGAAATCTCCACGTTTCATTGTATTTCTAAACGTATGGCGTCGATAACTGGAAACTCAATTTTCAGATCCCAAGTACTTATATCAGCTCGGAATTTTTCGCGTCATGAAAAAGGTCCCCAATCTGCCCGGGACCAAGAAATCTCTACGTTTCATTGTATTTCTAAACGAATGGCGTCGATAACTGGAAACTCAATTTTCAGATCCCAAGTACTTATATCAGCTCGGAATTTTTCGCGTCATGAAAAAGGTCCCCAATCTGCCCGGGACCAAGAAATCTCCACGTTTCATTGTATTTCTAAACGAATGGCGTCGATAACTGGAAACTCAATTTTCAGATCCCAAGTACTTATATCAGCTCGGAATTTTTCGCGTCATGAAAAAGGTCCCCAATCTGCCCGGGACCAAGAAATCTCCACGTTTCATTGTATTTCTAAACGAATGGCGTCGATAACTGGAAACTCAGTTTTCAGATCCCAAGTACTTATATGAGCTCGGAATTTTTCGCGTCATGAAAAAATTACCCAATCAGCCCGGGACCAAGAAATCTCCACGTTTCATGGTATTTCTAAACGTATGGCGTCGATAACTGGAAACTCAGTTTTCAGATCCCAAGTACTTATATTAGCTCGGAATTTTTCGCGTCATGAAAAAGGTCCCCAATCTGCCCGGGACCAACAAATCTCCACGTTTCATTGTATTTCTAAACGTATGGCGTCGATAACTGGAAACTCAGTTTTCAGATCCCAAGTACTTATATTAGCTCGGAATTTTTCGCGTCATGAAAAAGGTCCCCAATCTGCCCGGGACCAAGAAATCTCCACGTTTCATGGTATTTCTAAACGTATGGCGTCGATAACTGGAAACTCAATTTTCAGATCCCAAGTACTTATATCAGCTCGGAATTTTTCGCGTCATGAAAAAGGTCCCCAATCTGCCCGGGACCAAGAAATCTCCACGTTTCATTGTATTTCTAAACGTATGGCGTCGATAACTGGAAACTCAATTTTCAGATCCCAAGTACTTATATCAGCTCGGAATTTTTCGCGTCATGAAAAAGGTCCCCAATCTGCCCGGGAGCAAGAAATCTCTACGTTTCATTGTATTTCTAAACGAATGGCGTCGATAACTGGAAACTCAATTTTCAGATCCCAAGTACTTATATCAGCTCGGAATTTTTCGCGTCATGAAAAAGGTCCCCAATCTGCCCGGGACCAAGAAATCTCCACGTTTCATTGTATTTCTAAACGAATGGCGTCGATAACTGGAAACTCAATTTTCAGATCCCAAGTACTTATATCAGCTCGGAATTTTTCGCGTCATGAAAAAGGTCCCCAATCTGCCCGGGACCAAGAAATCTCCACGTTTCATTGTATTTCTAAACGAATGGCGTCGATAACTGGAAACTCAGTTTTCAGATCCCAAGTACTTATATGAGCTCGGAATTTTTCGCGTCATGAAAAAATTACCCAATCAGCCCGGGACCAAGAAATCTCCACGTTTCATGGTATTTCTAAACGTATGGCGTCGATAACTGGAAACTCAGTTTTCAGATCCCAAGTACTTATATTAGCTCGGAATTTTTCGCGTCATGAAAAAGGTCCCCAATCTGCCCGGGACCAAGAAATCTCCACGTTTCATTGTATTTCTAAACGTATGGCGTCGATAACTGGAAACTCAGTTTTCAGATCCCAAGTACTTATATTAGCTCGGAATTTTTCGCGTCATGAAAAAGGTCCCCAATCTGCCCGGGACCAAGAAATCTCCACGTTTCATTGTATTTCTAAACGTATGGCGTCGATAACTGGACACTCAATTTTCAGATCCCAAGTACTTATATCAGCTCGGAATTTTTCGCGTCATGAAAAAGGTCCCCAATCTGCCCGGGACCAAGAAATCTCCACGTTTCATTGTATTTCTAAACGAATGGCGTCGATAACTGGAAACTCAGTTTTCAGATCCCAAGTACTTATATGAGCTCGGAATTTTTCGCGTCATGAAAAAATTACCCAATCAGCCCGGGACCAAGAAATCTCCACGTTTCATGGTATTTCTAAACGTATGGCGTCGATAACTGGAAACTCAGTTTTCAGATCCCAAGTACTTATATTAGCTCGGAATTTTTCGCGTCATGAAAAAGGTCCCCAATCTGCCCGGGACCAAGAAATCTCCACGTTTCATTGTATTTCTAAACGTATGGCGTCGATAACTGGAAACTCAGTTTTCAGATCCCAAGTACTTATATTAGCTCGGAATTTTTCGCGTCATGAAAAAGGTCCCCAATCTGCCCGGGACCAAGAAATCTCCACGTTTCATGGTATTTCTAAACGTATGGCGTCGATAACTGGAAACTCAATTTTCAGATCCCAAGTACTTATATCAGCTCGGAATTTTTCGCGTCATGAAAAAGGTCCCCAATCTGCCCGGGACCAAGAAATCTCCACGTTTCATTGTATTTCTAAACGTATGGCGTCGATAACTGGAAACTCAATTTTCAGATCCCAAGTACTTATATCAGCTCGGAATTTTTCGCGTCATGAAAAAGGTCCCCAATCTGCCCGGGACCAAGAAATCTCTACGTTTCATTGTATTTCTAAACGAATGGCGTCGATAACTGGAAACTCAATTTTCAGATCCCAAGTACTTATATCAGCTCGGAATTTTTCGCGTCATGAAAAAGGTCCCCAATCTGCCCGGGACCAAGAAATCTCCACGTTTCATTGTATTTCTAAACGAATGGCGTCGATAACTGGAAACTCAATTTTCAGATCCCAAGTACTTATATCAGCTCGGAATTTTTCGCGTCATGAAAAAGGTCCCCAATCTGCCCGGGACCAAGAAATCTCCACGTTTCATTGTATTTCTAAACGAATGGCGTCGATAACTGGAAACTCAGTTTTCAGATCCCAAGTACTTATATGAGCTCGGAATTTTTCGCGTCATGAAAAAATTACCCAATCAGCCCGGGACCAAGAAATCTCCACGTTTCATGGTATTTCTAAACGTATGGCGTCGATAACTGGAAACTCAGTTTTCAGATCCCAAGTACTTATATTAGCTCGGAATTTTTCGCGTCATGAAAAAGGTCCCCAATCTGCCCGGGACCAACAAATCTCCACGTTTCATTGTATTTCTAAACGTATGGCGTCGATAACTGGAAACTCAGTTTTCAGATCCCAAGTACTTATATTAGCTCGGAATTTTTCGCGTCATGAAAAAGGTCCCCAATCTGCCCGGGACCAAGAAATCTCCACGTTTCATGGTATTTCTAAACGTATGGCGTCGATAACTGGAAACTCAATTTTCAGATCCCAAGTACTTATATCAGCTCGGAATTTTTCGCGTCATGAAAAAGGTCCCCAATCTGCCCGGGACCAAGAAATCTCCACGTTTCATTGTATTTCTAAACGTATGGCGTCGATAACTGGAAACTCAATTTTCAGATCCCAAGTACTTATATCAGCTCGGAATTTTTCGCGTCATGAAAAAGGTCCCCAATCTGCCCGGGACCAAGAAATCTCTACGTTTCATTGTATTTCTAAACGAATGGCGTCGATAACTGGAAACTCAATTTTCAGATCCCAAGTACTTATATCAGCTCGGAATTTTTCGCGTCATGAAAAAGGTCCCCAATCTGCCCGGGACCAAGAAATCTCCACGTTTCATTGTATTTCTAAACGAATGGCGTCGATAACTGGAAACTCAATTTTCAGATCCCAAGTACTTATATCAGCTCGGAATTTTTCGCGTCATGAAAAAGGTCCCCAATCTGCCCGGGACCAAGAAATCTCCACGTTTCATTGTATTTCTAAACGAATGGCGTCGATAACTGGAAACTCAGTTTTCAGATCCCAAGTACTTATATGAGCTCGGAATTTTTCGCGTCATGAAAAAATTACCCAATCAGCCCGGGACCAAGAAATCTCCACGTTTCATGGTATTTCTAAACGTATGGCGTCGATAACTGGAAACTCAGTTTTCAGATCCCAAGTACTTATATTAGCTCGGAATTTTTCGCGTCATGAAAAAGGTCCCCAATCTGCCCGGGACCAAGAAATCTCCACGTTTCATTGTATTTCTAAACGTATGGCGTCGATAACTGGAAACTCAGTTTTCAGATCCCAAGTACTTATATTAGCTCGGAATTTTTCGCGTCATGAAAAAGGTCCCCAATCTGCCCGGGACCAAGAAATCTCCACGTTTCATTGTATTTCTAAACGTATGGCGTCGATAACTGGACACTCAATTTTCAGATCCCAAGTACTTATATCAGCTCGGAATTTTTCGCGTCATGAAAAAGGTCCCCAATCTGCCCGGGACCAAGAAATCTCTACGTTTCATTGTATTTCTAAACGAATGGCGTCGATAACTGGAAACTCAATTTTCAGATCCCAAGTACTTATATCAGCTCGGAATTTTTCGCGTCATGAAAAAGGTCCCCAATCTGCCCGGGACCAAGAAATCTCTACGTTTCATTGTATTTCTAAACGAATGGCGTCGATAACTGGAAACTCAATTTTCAGATCCCAAGTACTTATATCAGCTCGGAATTTTTCGCGTCATGAAAAAGGTCCCCAATCTGCCCGGGACCAAGAAATCTCCACGTTTCATTGTATTTCTAAACGAATGGCGTCGATAACTGGAAACTCAGTTTTCAGGTCCCAAGTACTTATATGAGCTCGGAATTTTTCGCGTCATGAAAAAATTACCCAATCAGCCCGGGACCAAGAAATCTCCACGTTTCATGGTATTTCTAAACGTATGGCGTCGATAACTGGAAACTCAGTTTTCAGATCCCAAGTACTTATATTAGCTCGGAATTTTTCGCGTCATGAAAAAGGTCCCCAATCTGCCCGGGACCAAGAAATCTCCACGTTTCATTGTATTTCTAAACGAATGGCGTCGATAACTGGAAACTCAGTTTTCAGATCCCAAGTACTTATATGAGCTCGGAATTTTTCGCGTCATGAAAAAATTACCCAATCAGCCCGGGACCAAGAAATCTCCACGTTTCATGGTATTTCTAAACGTATGGCGTCGATAACTGGAAACTCAGTTTTCAGATCCCAAGTACTTATATTAGCTCGGAATTTTTCGCGTCATGAAAAAGGTCCCCAATCTGCCCGGGACCAAGAAATCTCCACGTTTCATTGTATTTCTAAACGTATGGCGTCGATAACTGGAAACTCAATTTTCAGATCCCAAGTACTTATATCAGCTCGGAATTTTTCGCGTCATGAAAAAGGTCCCCAATCTGCCCGGGACCAAGAAATCTCCACGTTTCATTGTATTTCTAAACGTATGGCGTCGATAACTGGAAACTCAATTTTCAGATCCCAAGTACTTATATCAGCTCGGAATTTTTCGCGTCATGAAAAAGGTCCCCAATCTGCCCGGGACCAAGAAATCTCTACGTTTCATTGTATTTCTAAACGAATGGCGTCGATAACTGGAAACTCAATTTTCAGATCCCAAGTACTTATATCAGCTCGGAATTTTTCGCGTCATGAAAAAGGTCCCCAATCTGCCCGGGACCAAGAAATCTCTACGTTTCATTGTATTTCTAAACGAATGGCGTCGATAACTGGAAACTCAATTTTCAGATCCCAAGTACTTATATCAGCTCGGAATTTTTCGCGTCATGAAAAAGGTCCCCAATCTGCCCGGGACCAAGAAATCTCCACGTTTCATTGTATTTCTAAACGAATGGCGTCGATAACTGGAAACTCAGTTTTCAGGTCCCAAGTACTTATATGAGCTCGGAATTTTTCGCGTCATGAAAAAATTACCCAATCAGCCCGGGACCAAGAAATCTCCACGTTTCATGGTATTTCTAAACGTATGGCGTCGATAACTGGAAACTCAGTTTTCAGATCCCAAGTACTTATATTAGCTCGGAATTTTTCGCGTCATGAAAAAGGTCCCCAATCTGCCCGGGACCAAGAAATCTCCACGTTTCATTGTATTTCTAAACGTATGGCGTCGATAACTGGAAACTCAGTTTTCAGATCCCAAGTACTTATATTAGCTCGGAATTTTTCGCGTCATGAAAAAGGTCCCCAATCTGCCCGGGACCAAGAAATCTCCACGTTTCATGGTATTTCTAAACGTATGGCGTCGATAACTGGAAACTCAATTTTCAGATCCCAAGTACTTATATCAGCTCGGAATTTTTCGCGTCATGAAAAAGGTCCCCAATCTGCCCGGGACCAAGAAATCTCCACGTTTCATTGTATTTCTAAACGTATGGCGTCGATAACTGGAAACTCAATTTTCAGATCCCAAGTACTTATATCAGCTCGGAATTTTTCGCGTCATGAAAAAGGTCCCCAATCTGCCCGGGACCAAGAAATCTCTACGTTTCATTGTATTTCTAAACGAATGGCGTCGATAACTGGAAACTCAATTTTCAGATCCCAAGTACTTATATCAGCTCGGAATTTTTCGCGTCATGAAAAAGGTCCCCAATCTGCCCGGGACCAAGAAATCTCCACGTTTCATTGTATTTCTAAACGAATGGCGTCGATAACTGGAAACTCAATTTTCAGATCCCAAGTACTTATATCAGCTCGGAATTTTTCGCGTCATGAAAAAGGTCCCCAATCTGCCCGGGACCAAGAAATCTCCACGTTTCATTGTATTTCTAAACGAATGGCGTCGATAACTGGAAACTCAGTTTTCAGATCCCAAGTACTTATATGAGCTCGGAATTTTTCGCGTCATGAAAAAATTACCCAATCAGCCCGGGACCAAGAAATCTCCACGTTTCATGGTATTTCTAAACGTATGGCGTCGATAACTGGAAACTCAGTTTTCAGATCCCAAGTACTTATATTAGCTCGGAATTTTTCGCGTCATGAAAAAGGTCCCCAATCTGCCCGGGACCAAGAAATCTCCACGTTTCATGGTATTTCTAAACGTATGGCGTCGATAACTGGAAACTCAATTTTCAGATCCCAAGTACTTATATCAGCTCGGAATTTTTCGCGTCATGAAAAAGGTCCCCAATCTGCCCGGGACCAAGAAATCTCCACGTTTCATTGTATTTCTAAACGTATGGCGTCGATAACTGGAAACTCAATTTTCAGATCCCAAGTACTTATATCAGCTCGGAATTTTTCGCGTCATGAAAAAGGTCCCCAATCTGCCCGGGACCAAGAAATCTCTACGTTTCATTGTATTTCTAAACGAATGGCGTCGATAACTGGAAACTCAATTTTCAGATCCCAAGTACTTATATCAGCTCGGAATTTTTCGCGTCATGAAAAAGGTCCCCAATCTGCCCGGGACCAAGAAATCTCTACGTTTCATTGTATTTCTAAACGAATGGCGTCGATAACTGGAAACTCAATTTTCAGATCCCAAGTACTTATATCAGCTCGGAATTTTTCGCGTCATGAAAAAGGTCCCCAATCTGCCCGGGACCAAGAAATCTCCACGTTTCATTGTATTTCTAAACGAATGGCGTCGATAACTGGAAACTCAGTTTTCAGATCCCAAGTACTTATATGAGCTCGGAATTTTTCGCGTCATGAAAAAATTACCCAATCAGCCCGGGACCAAGAAATCTCCACGTTTCATGGTATTTCTAAACGTATGGCGTCGATAACTGGAAACTCAGTTTTCAGATCCCAAGTACTTATATTAGCTCGGAATTTTTCGCGTCATGAAAAAGGTCCCCAATCTGCCCGGGACCAAGAAATCTCCACGTTTCATTGTATTTCTAAACGTATGGCGTCGATAACTGGAAACTCAGTTTTCAGATCCCAAGTACTTATATTAGCTCGGAATTTTTCGCGTCATGAAAAAGGTCCCCAATCTGCCCGGGACCAAGAAATCTCCACGTTTCATGGTATTTCTAAACGTATGGCGTCGATAACTGGAAACTCAATTTTCAGATCCCAAGTACTTATATCAGCTCGGAATTTTTCGCGTCATGAAAAAGGTCCCCAATCTGCCCGGGACCAAGAAATCTCCACGTTTCATTGTATTTCTAAACGTATGGCGTCGATAACTGGAAACTCAATTTTCAGATCCCAAGTACTTATATCAGCTCGGAATTTTTCGCGTCATGAAAAAGGTCCCCAATCTGCCCGGGACCAAGAAATCTCTACGTTTCATTGTATTTCTAAACGAATGGCGTCGATAACTGGAAACTCAATTTTCAGATCCCAAGTACTTATATCAGCTCGGAATTTTTCGCGTCATGAAAAAGGTCCCCAATCTGCCCGGGACCAAGAAATCTCCACGTTTCATTGTATTTCTAAACGAATGGCGTCGATAACTGGAAACTCAATTTTCAGATCCCAAGTACTTATATCAGCTCGGAATTTTTCGCGTCATGAAAAAGGTCCCCAATCTGCCCGGGACCAAGAAATCTCCACGTTTCATTGTATTTCTAAACGAATGGCGTCGATAACTGGAAACTCAGTTTTCAGATCCCAAGTACTTATATGAGCTCGGAATTTTTCGCGTCATGAAAAAATTACCCAATCAGCCCGGGACCAAGAAATCTCCACGTTTCATGGTATTTCTAAACGTATGGCGTCGATAACTGGAAACTCAGTTTTCAGATCCCAAGTACTTATATTAGCTCGGAATTTTTCGCGTCATGAAAAAGGTCCCCAATCTGCCCGGGACCAACAAATCTCCACGTTTCATTGTATTTCTAAACGTATGGCGTCGATAACTGGAAACTCAGTTTTCAGATCCCAAGTACTTATATTAGCTCGGAATTTTTCGCGTCATGAAAAAGGTCCCCAATCTGCCCGGGACCAAGAAATCTCCACGTTTCATGGTATTTCTAAACGTATGGCGTCGATAACTGGAAACTCAATTTTCAGATCCCAAGTACTTATATCAGCTCGGAATTTTTCGCGTCATGAAAAAGGTCCCCAATCTGCCCGGGACCAAGAAATCTCCACGTTTCATTGTATTTCTAAACGTATGGCGTCGATAACTGGAAACTCAATTTTCAGATCCCAAGTACTTATATCAGCTCGGAATTTTTCGCGTCATGAAAAAGGTCCCCAATCTGCCCGGGACCAAGAAATCTCTACGTTTCATTGTATTTCTAAACGAATGGCGTCGATAACTGGAAACTCAATTTTCAGATCCCAAGTACTTATATCAGCTCGGAATTTTTCGCGTCATGAAAAAGGTCCCCAATCTGCCCGGGACCAAGAAATCTCCACGTTTCATTGTATTTCTAAACGAATGGCGTCGATAACTGGAAACTCAATTTTCAGATCCCAAGTACTTATATCAGCTCGGAATTTTTCGCGTCATGAAAAAGGTCCCCAATCTGCCCGGGACCAAGAAATCTCCACGTTTCATTGTATTTCTAAACGAATGGCGTCGATAACTGGAAACTCAGTTTTCAGATCCCAAGTACTTATATGAGCTCGGAATTTTTCGCGTCATGAAAAAATTACCCAATCAGCCCGGGACCAAGAAATCTCCACGTTTCATGGTATTTCTAAACGTATGGCGTCGATAACTGGAAACTCAGTTTTCAGATCCCAAGTACTTATATTAGCTCGGAATTTTTCGCGTCATGAAAAAGGTCCCCAATCTGCCCGGGACCAAGAAATCTCCACGTTTCATTGTATTTCTAAACGTATGGCGTCGATAACTGGAAACTCAGTTTTCAGATCCCAAGTACTTATATTAGCTCGGAATTTTTCGCGTCATGAAAAAGGTCCCCAATCTGCCCGGGACCAAGAAATCTCCACGTTTCATTGTATTTCTAAACGTATGGCGTCGATAACTGGAAACTCAATTTTCAGATCCCAAGTACTTATATCAGCTCGGAATTTTTCGCGTCATGAAAAAGGTCCCCAATCTGCCCGGGACCAAGAAATCTCCACGTTTCATTGTATTTCTAAACGAATGGCGTCGATAACTGGAAACTCAGTTTTCAGATCCCAAGTACTTATATGAGCTCGGAATTTTTCGCGTCATGAAAAAATTACCCAATCAGCCCGGGACCAAGAAATCTCCACGTTTCATGGTATTTCTAAACGTATGGCGTCGATAACTGGAAACTCAGTTTTCAGATCCCAAGTACTTATATTAGCTCGGAATTTTTCGCGTCATGAAAAAGGTCCCCAATCTGCCCAGGACCAAGAAATCTCCACGTTTCATTGTATTTCTAAACGTATGGCGTCGATAACTGGAAACTCAGTTTTCAGATCCCAAGTACTTATATTAGCTCGGAATTTTTCGCGTCATGAAAAAGGTCCCCAATCTGCCCGGGACCAAGAAATCTCCACGTTTCATGGTATTTCTAAACGTATGGCGTCGATAACTGGAAACTCAATTTTCAGATCCCAAGTACTTATATCAGCTCGGAATTTTTCGCGTCATGAAAAAGGTCCCCAATCTGCCCGGGACCAAGAAATCTCCACGTTTCATTGTATTTCTAAACGTATGGCGTCGATAACTGGAAACTCAATTTTCAGATCCCAAGTACTTATATCAGCTCGGAATTTTTCGCGTCATGAAAAAGGTCCCCAATCTGCCCGGGACCAAGAAATCTCTACGTTTCATTGTATTTCTAAACGAATGGCGTCGATAACTGGAAACTCAATTTTCAGATCCCAAGTACTTATATCAGCTCGGAATTTTTCGCGTCATGAAAAAGGTCCCCAATCTGCCCGGGACCAAGAAATCTCCACGTTTCATTGTATTTCTAAACGAATGGCGTCGATAACTGGAAACTCAATTTTCAGATCCCAAGTACTTATATCAGCTCGGAATTTTTCGCGTCATGAAAAAGGTCCCCAATCTGCCCGGGACCAAGAAATCTCCACGTTTCATTGTATTTCTAAACGAATGGCGTCGATAACTGGAAACTCAGTTTTCAGATCCCAAGTACTTATATGAGCTCGGAATTTTTCGCGTCATGAAAAAATTACCCAATCAGCCCGGGACCAAGAAATCTCCACGTTTCATGGTATTTCTAAACGTATGGCGTCGATAACTGGAAACTCAGTTTTCAGATCCCAAGTACTTATATTAGCTCGGAATTTTTCGCGTCATGAAAAAGGTCCCCAATCTGCCCGGGACCAAGAAATCTCCACGTTTCATTGTATTTCTAAACGTATGGCGTCGATAACTGGAAACTCAATTTTCAGATCCCAAGTACTTATATCAGCTCGGAATTTTTCGCGTCATGAAAAAGGTCCCCAATCTGCCCGGGACCAAGAAATCTCCACGTTTCATTGTATTTCTAAACGTATGGCGTCGATAACTGGAAACTCAATTTTCAGATCCCAAGTACTTATATCAGCTCGGAATTTTTCGCGTCATGAAAAAGGTCCCCAATCTGCCCGGGACCAAGAAATCTCCACGTTTCATTGTATTTCTAAACGAATGGCGTCGATAACTGGAAACTCAGTTTTCAGATCCCAAGTACTTATATGAGCTCGGAATTTTTCGCGTCATGAAAAAATTACCCAATCAGCCCGGGACCAAGAAATCTCCACGTTTCATGGTATTTCTAAACGTATGGCGTCGATAACTGGAAACTCAGTTTTCAGATCCCAAGTACTTATATTAGCTCGGAATTTTTCGCGTCATGAAAAAGGTCCCCAATCTGCCCGGGACCAAGAAATCTCCACGTTTCATGGTATTTCTAAACGTATGGCGTCGATAACTGGAAACTCAATTTTCAGATCCCAAGTACTTATATGAGCTCGGAATTTTTCGCGTCATGAAAAAATTACCCAATCAGCCCGGGACCAAGAAATCTCCACGTTTCATGGTATTTCTAAACGTATGGCGTCGATAACTGGAAACTCAGTTTTCAGATCCCAAGTACTTATATTAGCTCGGAATTTTTCGCGTCATGAAAAAGGTCCCCAATCTGCCCGGGACCAAGAAATCTCCACGTTTCATGGTATTTCTAAACGTATGGCGTCGATAACTGGAAACTCAATTTTCAGATCCCAAGTACTTATATCAGCTCGGAATTTTTCGCGTCATGAAAAAGGTCCCCAATCTGCCCGGGACCAAGAAATCTCCACGTTTCATTGTATTTCTAAACGTATGGCGTCGATAACTGGAAACTCAATTTTCAGATCCCAAGTACTTATATCAGCTCGGAATTTTTCGCGTCATGAAAAAGGTCCCCAATCTGCCCGGGACCAAGAAATCTCTACGTTTCATTGTATTTCTAAACGAATGGCGTCGATAACTGGAAACTCAATTTTCAGATCCCAAGTACTTATATCAGCTCGGAATTTTTCGCGTCATGAAAAAGGTCCCCAATCTGCCCGGGACCAAGAAATCTCTACGTTTCATTGTATTTCTAAACGAATGGCGTCGATAACTGGAAACTCAATTTTCAGATCCCAAGTACTTATATCAGCTCGGAATTTTTCGCGTCATGAAAAAGGTCCCCAATCTGCCCGGGACCAAGAAATCTCCACGTTTCATTGTATTTCTAAACGAATGGCGTCGATAACTGGAAACTCAGTTTTCAGATCCCAAGTACTTATATGAGCTCGGAATTTTTCGCGTCATGAAAAAATTACCCAATCAGCCCGGGACCAAGAAATCTCCACGTTTCATGGTATTTCTAAACGTATGGCGTCGATAACTGGAAACTCAGTTTTCAGATCCCAAGTACTTATATTAGCTCGGAATTTTTCGCGTCATGAAAAAGGTCCCCAATCTGCCCGGGACCAAGAAATCTCCACGTTTCATTGTATTTCTAAACGTATGGCGTCGATAACTGGAAACTCAGTTTTCAGATCCCAAGTACTTATATTAGCTCGGAATTTTTCGCGTCATGAAAAAGGTCCCCAATCTGCCCGGGACCAAGAAATCTCCACGTTTCATGGTATTTCTAAACGTATGGCGTCGATAACTGGAAACTCAATTTTCAGATCCCAAGTACTTATATCAGCTCGGAATTTTTCGCGTCATGAAAAAGGTCCCCAATCTGCCCGGGACCAAGAAATCTCCACGTTTCATTGTATTTCTAAACGTATGGCGTCGATAACTGGAAACTCAATTTTCAGATCCCAAGTACTTATATCAGCTCGGAATTTTTCGCGTCATGAAAAAGGTCCCCAATCAGCCCGGGACCAAGAAATCTCCACGTTTCATTGTATTTCTAAACGAATGGCGTCGATAACTGGAAACTCAGTTTTCAGATCCCAAGTACTTATATTAGCTCGGAATTTTTCGCGTCATGAAAAAGGTCCCCAATCTGCCCGGGACCAAGAAATCTCCACGTTTCATGGTATTTCTAAACGTATGGCGTCGATAACTGGAAACTCAATTTTCAGATCCCAAGTACTTATATCAGCTCGGAATTTTTCGCGTCATGAAAAAGGTCCCCAATCTGCCCGGGACCAAGAAATCTCCACGTTTCATTGTATTTCTAAACGTATGGCGTCGATAACTGGAAACTCAATTTTCAGATCCCAAGTACTTATATCAGCTCGGAATTTTTCGCGTCATGAAAAAGGTCCCCAATCTGCCCGGGACCAAGAAATCTCTACGTTTCATTGTATTTCTAAACGAATGGCGTCGATAACTGGAAACTCAATTTTCAGATCCCAAGTACTTATATCAGCTCGGAATTTTTCGCGTCATGAAAAAGGTCCCCAATCTGCCCGGGACCAAGAAATCTCCACGTTTCATTGTATTTCTAAACGAATGGCGTCGATAACTGGAAACTCAATTTTCAGATCCCAAGTACTTATATCAGCTCGGAATTTTTCGCGTCATGAAAAAGGTCCCCAATCTGCCCGGGACCAAGAAATCTCCACGTTTCATTGTATTTCTAAACGAATGGCGTCGATAACTGGAAACTCAGTTTTCAGATCCCAAGTACTTATATGAGCTCGGAATTTTTCGCGTCATGAAAAAATTACCCAATCAGCCCGGGACCAAGAAATCTCCACGTTTCATGGTATTTCTAAACGTATGGCGTCGATAACTGGAAACTCAGTTTTCAGATCCCAAGTACTTATATTAGCTCGGAATTTTTCGCGTCATGAAAAAGGTCCCCAATCTGCCCGGGACCAAGAAATCTCCACGTTTCATTGTATTTCTAAACGTATGGCGTCGATAACTGGAAACTCAATTTTCAGATCCCAAGTACTTATATCAGCTCGGAATTTTTCGCGTCATGAAAAAGGTCCCCAATCTGCCCGGGACCAAGAAATCTCCACGTTTCATTGTATTTCTAAACGTATGGCGTCGATAACTGGAAACTCAATTTTCAGATCCCAAGTACTTATATCAGCTCGGAATTTTTCGCGTCATGAAAAAGGTCCCCAATCTGCCCGGGACCAAGAAATCTCTACGTTTCATTGTATTTCTAAACGAATGGCGTCGATAACTGGAAACTCAATTTTCAGATCCCAAGTACTTATATCAGCTCGGAATTTTTCGCGTCATGAAAAAGGTCCCCAATCTGCCCGGGACCAAGAAATCTCTACGTTTCATTGTATTTCTAAACGAATGGCGTCGATAACTGGAAACTCAATTTTCAGATCCCAAGTACTTATATCAGCTCGGAATTTTTCGCGTCATGAAAAAGGTCCCCAATCTGCCCGGGACCAAGAAATCTCCACGTTTCATTGTATTTCTAAACGAATGGCGTCGATAACTGGAAACTCAGTTTTCAGATCCCAAGTACTTATATGAGCTCGGAATTTTTCGCGTCATGAAAAAATTACCCAATCAGCCCGGGACCAAGAAATCTCCACGTTTCATGGTATTTCTAAACGTATGGCGTCGATAACTGGAAACTCAGTTTTCAGATCCCAAGTACTTATATTAGCTCGGAATTTTTCGCGTCATGAAAAAGGTCCCCAATCTGCCCGGGACCAAGAAATCTCCACGTTTCATTGTATTTCTAAACGTATGGCGTCGATAACTGGAAACTCAGTTTTCAGATCCCAAGTACTTATATTAGCTCGGAATTTTTCGCGTCATGAAAAAGGTCCCCAATCTGCCCGGGACCAAGAAATCTCCACGTTTCATGGTATTTCTAAACGTATGGCGTCGATAACTGGAAACTCAATTTTCAGATCCCAAGTACTTATATCAGCTCGGAATTTTTCGCGTCATGAAAAAGGTCCCCAATCTGCCCGGGACCAAGAAATCTCCACGTTTCATTGTATTTCTAAACGTATGGCGTCGATAACTGGAAACTCAATTTTCAGATCCCAAGTACTTATATCAGCTCGGAATTTTTCGCGTCATGAAAAAGGTCCCCAATCTGCCCGGGACCAAGAAATCTCTACGTTTCATTGTATTTCTAAACGAATGGCGTCGATAACTGGAAACTCAATTTTCAGATCCCAAGTACTTATATCAGCTCGGAATTTTTCGCGTCATGAAAAAGGTCCCCAATCTGCCCGGGACCAAGAAATCTCCACGTTTCATTGTATTTCTAAACGAATGGCGTCGATAACTGGAAACTCAATTTTCAGATCCCAAGTACTTATATCAGCTCGGAATTTTTCGCGTCATGAAAAAGGTCCCCAATCTGCCCGGGACCAAGAAATCTCCACGTTTCATTGTATTTCTAAACGAATGGCGTCGATAACTGGAAACTCAGTTTTCAGATCCCAAGTACTTATATGAGCTCGGAATTTTTCGCGTCATGAAAAAATTACCCAATCAGCCCGGGACCAAGAAATCTCCACGTTTCATGGTATTTCTAAACGTATGGCGTCGATAACTGGAAACTCAGTTTTCAGATCCCAAGTACTTATATTAGCTCGGAATTTTTCGCGTCATGAAAAAGGTCCCCAATCTGCCCGGGACCAAGAAATCTCCACGTTTCATGGTATTTCTAAACGTATGGCGTCGATAACTGGAAACTCAATTTTCAGATCCCAAGTACTTATATCAGCTCGGAATTTTTCGCGTCATGAAAAAGGTCCCCAATCTGCCCGGGACCAAGAAATCTCCACGTTTCATTGTATTTCTAAACGTATGGCGTCGATAACTGGAAACTCAATTTTCAGATCCCAAGTACTTATATCAGCTCGGAATTTTTCGCGTCATGAAAAAGGTCCCCAATCTGCCCGGGACCAAGAAATCTCTACGTTTCATTGTATTTCTAAACGAATGGCGTCGATAACTGGAAACTCAATTTTCAGATCCCAAGTACTTATATCAGCTCGGAATTTTTCGCGTCATGAAAAAGGTCCCCAATCTGCCCGGGACCAAGAAATCTCTACGTTTCATTGTATTTCTAAACGAATGGCGTCGATAACTGGAAACTCAATTTTCAGATCCCAAGTACTTATATCAGCTCGGAATTTTTCGCGTCATGAAAAAGGTCCCCAATCTGCCCGGGACCAAGAAATCTCCACGTTTCATTGTATTTCTAAACGAATGGCGTCGATAACTGGAAACTCAGTTTTCAGATCCCAAGTACTTATATGAGCTCGGAATTTTTCGCGTCATGAAAAAATTACCCAATCAGCCCGGGACCAAGAAATCTCCACGTTTCATGGTATTTCTAAACGTATGGCGTCGATAACTGGAAACTCAGTTTTCAGATCCCAAGTACTTATATTAGCTCGGAATTTTTCGCGTCATGAAAAAGGTCCCCAATCTGCCCGGGACCAAGAAATCTCCACGTTTCATTGTATTTCTAAACGTATGGCGTCGATAACTGGAAACTCAGTTTTCAGATCCCAAGTACTTATATTAGCTCGGAATTTTTCGCGTCATGAAAAAGGTCCCCAATCTGCCCGGGACCAAGAAATCTCCACGTTTCATGGTATTTCTAAACGTATGGCGTCGATAACTGGAAACTCAATTTTCAGATCCCAAGTACTTATATCAGCTCGGAATTTTTCGCGTCATGAAAAAGGTCCCCAATCTGCCCGGGACCAAGAAATCTCCACGTTTCATTGTATTTCTAAACGTATGGCGTCGATAACTGGAAACTCAATTTTCAGATCCCAAGTACTTATATCAGCTCGGAATTTTTCGCGTCATGAAAAAGGTCCCCAATCTGCCCGGGACCAAGAAATCTCTACGTTTCATTGTATTTCTAAACGAATGGCGTCGATAACTGGAAACTCAATTTTCAGATCCCAAGTACTTATATCAGCTCGGAATTTTTCGCGTCATGAAAAAGGTCCCCAATCTGCCCGGGACCAAGAAATCTCCACGTTTCATTGTATTTCTAAACGAATGGCGTCGATAACTGGAAACTCAATTTTCAGATCCCAAGTACTTATATCAGCTCGGAATTTTTCGCGTCATGAAAAAGGTCCCCAATCTGCCCGGGACCAAGAAATCTCCACGTTTCATTGTATTTCTAAACGAATGGCGTCGATAACTGGAAACTCAGTTTTCAGATCCCAAGTACTTATATGAGCTCGGAATTTTTCGCGTCATGAAAAAATTACCCAATCAGCCCGGGACCAAGAAATCTCCACGTTTCATGGTATTTCTAAACGTATGGCGTCGATAACTGGAAACTCAGTTTTCAGATCCCAAGTACTTATATTAGCTCGGAATTTTTCGCGTCATGAAAAAGGTCCCCAATCTGCCCGGGACCAACAAATCTCCACGTTTCATTGTATTTCTAAACGTATGGCGTCGATAACTGGAAACTCAGTTTTCAGATCCCAAGTACTTATATTAGCTCGGAATTTTTCGCGTCATGAAAAAGGTCCCCAATCTGCCCGGGACCAAGAAATCTCCACGTTTCATGGTATTTCTAAACGTATGGCGTCGATAACTGGAAACTCAATTTTCAGATCCCAAGTACTTATATCAGCTCGGAATTTTTCGCGTCATGAAAAAGGTCCCCAATCTGCCCGGGACCAAGAAATCTCCACGTTTCATTGTATTTCTAAACGTATGGCGTCGATAACTGGAAACTCAATTTTCAGATCCCAAGTACTTATATCAGCTCGGAATTTTTCGCGTCATGAAAAAGGTCCCCAATCTGCCCGGGACCAAGAAATCTCTACGTTTCATTGTATTTCTAAACGAATGGCGTCGATAACTGGAAACTCAATTTTCAGATCCCAAGTACTTATATCAGCTCGGAATTTTTCGCGTCATGAAAAAGGTCCCCAATCTGCCCGGGACCAAGAAATCTCCACGTTTCATTGTATTTCTAAACGAATGGCGTCGATAACTGGAAACTCAATTTTCAGATCCCAAGTACTTATATCAGCTCGGAATTTTTCGCGTCATGAAAAAGGTCCCCAATCTGCCCGGGACCAAGAAATCTCCACGTTTCATTGTATTTCTAAACGAATGGCGTCGATAACTGGAAACTCAGTTTTCAGATCCCAAGTACTTATATGAGCTCGGAATTTTTCGCGTCATGAAAAAATTACCCAATCAGCCCGGGACCAAGAAATCTCCACGTTTCATGGTATTTCTAAACGTATGGCGTCGATAACTGGAAACTCAGTTTTCAGATCCCAAGTACTTATATTAGCTCGGAATTTTTCGCGTCATGAAAAAGGTCCCCAATCTGCCCGGGACCAAGAAATCTCCACGTTTCATTGTATTTCTAAACGTATGGCGTCGATAACTGGAAACTCAGTTTTCAGATCCCAAGTACTTATATTAGCTCGGAATTTTTCGCGTCATGAAAAAGGTCCCCAATCTGCCCGGGACCAAGAAATCTCCACGTTTCATTGTATTTCTAAACGTATGGCGTCGATAACTGGACACTCAATTTTCAGATCCCAAGTACTTATATCAGCTCGGAATTTTTCGCGTCATGAAAAAGGTCCCCAATCTGCCCGGGACCAAGAAATCTCCACGTTTCATTGTATTTCTAAACGAATGGCGTCGATAACTGGAAACTCAGTTTTCAGATCCCAAGTACTTATATGAGCTCGGAATTTTTCGCGTCATGAAAAAATTACCCAATCAGCCCGGGACCAAGAAATCTCCACGTTTCATGGTATTTCTAAACGTATGGCGTCGATAACTGGAAACTCAGTTTTCAGATCCCAAGTACTTATATTAGCTCGGAATTTTTCGCGTCATGAAAAAGGTCCCCAATCTGCCCGGGACCAAGAAATCTCCACGTTTCATTGTATTTCTAAACGTATGGCGTCGATAACTGGAAACTCAGTTTTCAGATCCCAAGTACTTATATTAGCTCGGAATTTTTCGCGTCATGAAAAAGGTCCCCAATCTGCCCGGGACCAAGAAATCTCCACGTTTCATGGTATTTCTAAACGTATGGCGTCGATAACTGGAAACTCAATTTTCAGATCCCAAGTACTTATATCAGCTCGGAATTTTTCGCGTCATGAAAAAGGTCCCCAATCTGCCCGGGACCAAGAAATCTCCACGTTTCATTGTATTTCTAAACGTATGGCGTCGATAACTGGAAACTCAATTTTCAGATCCCAAGTACTTATATCAGCTCGGAATTTTTCGCGTCATGAAAAAGGTCCCCAATCTGCCCGGGACCAAGAAATCTCTACGTTTCATTGTATTTCTAAACGAATGGCGTCGATAACTGGAAACTCAATTTTCAGATCCCAAGTACTTATATCAGCTCGGAATTTTTCGCGTCATGAAAAAGGTCCCCAATCTGCCCGGGACCAAGAAATCTCCACGTTTCATTGTATTTCTAAACGAATGGCGTCGATAACTGGAAACTCAATTTTCAGATCCCAAGTACTTATATCAGCTCGGAATTTTTCGCGTCATGAAAAAGGTCCCCAATCTGCCCGGGACCAAGAAATCTCCACGTTTCATTGTATTTCTAAACGAATGGCGTCGATAACTGGAAACTCAGTTTTCAGATCCCAAGTACTTATATGAGCTCGGAATTTTTCGCGTCATGAAAAAATTACCCAATCAGCCCGGGACCAAGAAATCTCCACGTTTCATGGTATTTCTAAACGTATGGCGTCGATAACTGGAAACTCAGTTTTCAGATCCCAAGTACTTATATTAGCTCGGAATTTTTCGCGTCATGAAAAAGGTCCCCAATCTGCCCGGGACCAACAAATCTCCACGTTTCATTGTATTTCTAAACGTATGGCGTCGATAACTGGAAACTCAGTTTTCAGATCCCAAGTACTTATATTAGCTCGGAATTTTTCGCGTCATGAAAAAGGTCCCCAATCTGCCCGGGACCAAGAAATCTCCACGTTTCATGGTATTTCTAAACGTATGGCGTCGATAACTGGAAACTCAATTTTCAGATCCCAAGTACTTATATCAGCTCGGAATTTTTCGCGTCATGAAAAAGGTCCCCAATCTGCCCGGGACCAAGAAATCTCCACGTTTCATTGTATTTCTAAACGTATGGCGTCGATAACTGGAAACTCAATTTTCAGATCCCAAGTACTTATATCAGCTCGGAATTTTTCGCGTCATGAAAAAGGTCCCCAATCTGCCCGGGACCAAGAAATCTCTACGTTTCATTGTATTTCTAAACGAATGGCGTCGATAACTGGAAACTCAATTTTCAGATCCCAAGTACTTATATCAGCTCGGAATTTTTCGCGTCATGAAAAAGGTCCCCAATCTGCCCGGGACCAAGAAATCTCCACGTTTCATTGTATTTCTAAACGAATGGCGTCGATAACTGGAAACTCAATTTTCAGATCCCAAGTACTTATATCAGCTCGGAATTTTTCGCGTCATGAAAAAGGTCCCCAATCTGCCCGGGACCAAGAAATCTCCACGTTTCATTGTATTTCTAAACGAATGGCGTCGATAACTGGAAACTCAGTTTTCAGATCCCAAGTACTTATATGAGCTCGGAATTTTTCGCGTCATGAAAAAATTACCCAATCAGCCCGGGACCAAGAAATCTCCACGTTTCATGGTATTTCTAAACGTATGGCGTCGATAACTGGAAACTCAGTTTTCAGATCCCAAGTACTTATATTAGCTCGGAATTTTTCGCGTCATGAAAAAGGTCCCCAATCTGCCCGGGACCAAGAAATCTCCACGTTTCATTGTATTTCTAAACGTATGGCGTCGATAACTGGAAACTCAGTTTTCAGATCCCAAGTACTTATATTAGCTCGGAATTTTTCGCGTCATGAAAAAGGTCCCCAATCTGCCCGGGACCAAGAAATCTCCACGTTTCATTGTATTTCTAAACGTATGGCGTCGATAACTGGACACTCAATTTTCAGATCCCAAGTACTTATATCAGCTCGGAATTTTTCGCGTCATGAAAAAGGTCCCCAATCTGCCCGGGACCAAGAAATCTCCACGTTTCATTGTATTTCTAAACGAATGGCGTCGATAACTGGAAACTCAGTTTTCAGATCCCAAGTACTTATATGAGCTCGGAATTTTTCGCGTCATGAAAAAATTACCCAATCAGCCCGGGACCAAGAAATCTCCACGTTTCATGGTATTTCTAAACGTATGGCGTCGATAACTGGAAACTCAGTTTTCAGATCCCAAGTACTTATATTAGCTCGGAATTTTTCGCGTCATGAAAAAGGTCCCCAATCTGCCCGGGACCAAGAAATCTCCACGTTTCATTGTATTTCTAAACGTATGGCGTCGATAACTGGAAACTCAGTTTTCAGATCCCAAGTACTTATATTAGCTCGGAATTTTTCGCGTCATGAAAAAGGTCCCCAATCTGCCCGGGACCAAGAAATCTCCACGTTTCATGGTATTTCTAAACGTATGGCGTCGATAACTGGAAACTCAATTTTCAGATCCCAAGTACTTATATCAGCTCGGAATTTTTCGCGTCATGAAAAAGGTCCCCAATCTGCCCGGGACCAAGAAATCTCCACGTTTCATTGTATTTCTAAACGTATGGCGTCGATAACTGGAAACTCAATTTTCAGATCCCAAGTACTTATATCAGCTCGGAATTTTTCGCGTCATGAAAAAGGTCCCCAATCTGCCCGGGACCAAGAAATCTCTACGTTTCATTGTATTTCTAAACGAATGGCGTCGATAACTGGAAACTCAATTTTCAGATCCCAAGTACTTATATCAGCTCGGAATTTTTCGCGTCATGAAAAAGGTCCCCAATCTGCCCGGGACCAAGAAATCTCCACGTTTCATTGTATTTCTAAACGAATGGCGTCGATAACTGGAAACTCAATTTTCAGATCCCAAGTACTTATATCAGCTCGGAATTTTTCGCGTCATGAAAAAGGTCCCCAATCTGCCCGGGACCAAGAAATCTCCACGTTTCATTGTATTTCTAAACGTATGGCGTCGATAACTGGAAACTCAATTTTCAGATCCCAAGTACTTATATCAGCTCGGAATTTTTCGCGTCATGAAAAAGGTCCCCAATCTGCCCGGGACCAAGAAATCTCCACGTTTCATTGTATTTCTAAACGAATGGCGTCGATAACTGGAAACTCAATTTTCAGATCCCAAGTACTTATATCAGCTCGGAATTTTTCGCGTCATGAAAAAGGTCCCCAATCTGCCCGGGACCAAGAAATCTCCACGTTTCATTGTATTTCTAAACGAATGGCGTCGATAACTGGAAACTCAGTTTTCAGATCCCAAGTACTTATATGAGCTCGGAATTTTTCGCGTCATGAAAAAATTACCCAATCAGCCCGGGACCAAGAAATCTCCACGTTTCATGGTATTTCTAAACGTATGACGTCGATAACTGGAAACTCAGTTTTCAGATCCCAAGTACTTATATTAGCTCGGAATTTTTCGCGTCATGAAAAAGGTCCCCAATCTGCCCGGGACCAACAAATCTCCACGTTTCATTGTATTTCTAAACGTATGGCGTCGATAACTGGAAACTCAGTTTTCAGATCCCAAGTACTTATATTAGCTCGGAATTTTTCGCGTCATGAAAAAGGTCCCCAATCTGCCCGGGACCAAGAAATCTCCACGTTTCATTGTATTTCTAAACGTATGGCGTCGATAACTGGAAACTCAATTTTCAGATCCCAAGTACTTATATCAGCTCGGAATTTTTCGCGTCATGAAAAAGGTCCCCAATCTGCCCGGGACCAAGAAATCTCCACGTTTCATTGTATTTCTAAACGAATGGCGTCGATAACTGGAAACTCAGTTTTCAGATCCCAAGTACTTATATGAGCTCGGAATTTTTCGCGTCACGAAAAAATTACCCAATCAGCCCGGGACCAAGAAATCTCCACGTTTCATTGTATTTCTAAACGAATGGCGTCGATAACTGGAAACTCAGTTTTCAGATCCCAAGTACTTATATTAGCTCGGAATTTTTCGCGTCATGAAAAAGGTCCCCAATCTGCCCGGGACCAAGAAATCTCCACGTTTCATGGTATTTCTAAACGTATGGCGTCGATAACTGGAAACTCAATTTTCAGATCCCAAGTACTTATATCAGCTCGGAATTTTTCGCGTCATGAAAAAGGTCCCCAATCAGCCCGGGACCAAGAAATCTCCACGTTTCATTGTATTTCTAAACGAATGGCGTCGATAACTGGAAACTCAGTTTTCAGATCCCAAGTACTTATATTAGCTCGGAATTTTTCGCGTCATGAAAAAGGTCCCCAATCTGCCCGGGACCAAGAAATCTCCACGTTTCATGGTATTTCTAAACGTATGGCGTCGATAACTGGAAACTCAATTTTCAGATCCCAAGTACTTATATCAGCTCGGAATTTTTCGCGTCATGAAAAAATTACCCAATCAGCCCGGGACCAAGAAATCTCCACGTTTCACGGTATTTCTAAACGTATGGCGTCGATAACTGGAAACTCAATTTTCAGATCCCAAGTACTTATATCAGCTCGGAATTTTTCGCGTCATGAAAAAGGTCCCCAATCTGCCCGGGACCAAGAAATCTCCACGTTTCATTGTATTTCTAAACGAATGGCGTCGATAACTGGAAACTCAGTTTTCAGATCCCAAGTACTTATATTAGCTCGGAATTTTTCGCGTCATGAAAAAGGTCCCCAATCTGCCCGGGACCAAGAAATCTCCACGTTTCATGGTATTTCTAAACGTATGGCGTCGATAACTGGAAACTCAATTTTCAGATCCCAAGTACTTATATCAGCTCGGAATTTTTCGCGTCATGAAAAAGGTCCCCAATCTGCCCGGGACCAAGAAATCTCCACGTTTCATTGTATTTCTAAACGTATGGCGTCGATAACTGGAAACTCAATTTTCAGATCCCAAGTACTTATATCAGCTCGGAATTTTTCGCGTCATGGAAAAGGTCCCCAATCTGCCCGGGACCAAGAAATCTCCACGTTTCATTGTATTTCTAAACGAATGGCGTCGATAACTGGAAACTCAATTTTCAGATCCCAAGTACTTATATCAGCTCGGAATTTTTCGCGTCATGAAAAAATTACCCAATCAGCCCGGGACCAAGAAATCTCCACGTTTCACGGTATTTCTAAACGTATGGCGTCGATAACTGGAAACTCAATTTTCAGATCCCAAGTACTTATATCAGCTCGGAATTTTTCGCGTCATGAAAAAGGTCCCCAATCTGCCCGGGACCAAGAAATCTCCACGTTTCATTGTATTTCTAAACGAATGGCGTCGATAACTGGAAACTCAGTTTTCAGATCCCAAGTACTTATATTAGCTCGGAATTTTTCGCGTCATGAAAAAGGTCCCCAATCTGCCCGGGACCAAGAAATCTCCACGTTTCATGGTATTTCTAAACGTATGGCGTCGATAACTGGAAACTCAGTTTTCAGATCCCAAGTACTTATATGAGCTCGGAATTTTTCGCGTCATGAAAAAATTACCCAATCAGCCCGGGACCAAGAAATCTCCACGTTTCATGGTATTTCTAAACGTATGGCGTCGATAACTGGAAACTCAGTTTTCAGATCCCAAGTACTTATATTAGCTCGGAATTTTTCGCGTCATGAAAAAGGTCCCCAATCTGCCCGGGACCAAGAAATCTCCACGTTTCATTGTATTTCTAAACGTATGGCGTCGATAACTGGAAACTCAATTTTCAGATCCCAAGTACTTATATCAGCTCGGAATTTTTCGCGTCATGAAAAAGGTCCCCAATCTGCCCGGGACCAAGAAATCTCCACGTTTCATTGTATTTCTAAACGTATGGCGTCGATAACTGGAAACTCAATTTTCAGATCCCAAGTACTTATATCAGCTCGGAATTTTTCGCGTCATGAAAAAGGTCCCCAATCTGCCCGGGACCAAGAAATCTCTACGTTTCATTGTATTTCTAAACGAATGGCGTCGATAACTGGAAACTCAATTTTCAGATCCCAAGTACTTATATCAGCTCGGAATTTTTCGCGTCATGAAAAAGGTCCCCAATCTGCCCGGGACCAAGAAATCTCTACGTTTCATTGTATTTCTAAACGAATGGCGTCGATAACTGGAAACTCAATTTTCAGATCCCAAGTACTTATATCAGCTCGGAATTTTTCGCGTCATGAAAAAGGTCCCCAATCTGCCCGGGACCAAGAAATCTCCACGTTTCATTGTATTTCTAAACGAATGGCGTCGATAACTGGAAACTCAGTTTTCAGATCCCAAGTACTTATATGAGCTCGGAATTTTTCGCGTCATGAAAAAATTACCCAATCAGCCCGGGACCAAGAAATCTCCACGTTTCATGGTATTTCTAAACGTATGGCGTCGATAACTGGAAACTCAGTTTTCAGATCCCAAGTACTTATATTAGCTCGGAATTTTTCGCGTCATGAAAAAGGTCCCCAATCTGCCCGGGACCAAGAAATCTCCACGTTTCATGGTATTTCTAAACGTATGGCGTCGATAACTGGAAACTCAATTTTCAGATCCCAAGTACTTATATCAGCTCGGAATTTTTCGCGTCATGAAAAAGGTCCCCAATCTGCCCGGGACCAAGAAATCTCCACGTTTCATTGTATTTCTAAACGTATGGCGTCGATAACTGGAAACTCAATTTTCAGATCCCAAGTACTTATATCAGCTCGGAATTTTTCGCGTCATGAAAAAGGTCCCCAATCTGCCCGGGACCAAGAAATCTCTACGTTTCATTGTATTTCTAAACGAATGGCGTCGATAACTGGAAACTCAATTTTCAGATCCCAAGTACTTATATCAGCTCGGAATTTTTCGCGTCATGAAAAAGGTCCCCAATCTGCCCGGGACCAAGAAATCTCCACGTTTCATTGTATTTCTAAACGAATGGCGTCGATAACTGGAAACTCAATTTTCAGATCCCAAGTACTTATATCAGCTCGGAATTTTTCGCGTCATGAAAAAGGTCCCCAATCTGCCCGGGACCAAGAAATCTCCACGTTTCATTGTATTTCTAAACGAATGGCGTCGATAACTGGAAACTCAGTTTTCAGATCCCAAGTACTTATATGAGCTCGGAATTTTTCGCGTCATGAAAAAATTACCCAATCAGCCCGGGACCAAGAAATCTCCACGTTTCATGGTATTTCTAAACGTATGGCGTCGATAACTGGAAACTCAGTTTTCAGATCCCAAGTACTTATATTAGCTCGGAATTTTTCGCGTCATGAAAAAGGTCCCCAATCTACCCGGGACCAAGAAATCTCCACGTTTCATTGTATTTCTAAACGTATGGCGTCGATAACTGGAAACTCAATTTTCAGATCCCAAGTACTTATATCAGCTCGGAATTTTTCGCGTCATGAAAAAGGTCCCCAATCTGCCCGGGACCAAGAAATCTCCACGTTTCATTGTATTTCTAAACGTATGGCGTCGATAACTGGAAACTCAATTTTCAGATCCCAAGTACTTATATCAGCTCGGAATTTTTCGCGTCATGAAAAAGGTCCCCAATCTGCCCGGGACCAAGAAATCTCCACGTTTCATTGTATTTCTAAACGAATGGCGTCGATAACTGGAAACTCAGTTTTCAGATCCCAAGTACTTATATGAGCTCGGAATTTTTCGCGTCATGAAAAAATTACCCAATCAGCCCGGGACCAAGAAATCTCCACGTTTCATGGTATTTCTAAACGTATGGCGTCGATAACTGGAAACTCAGTTTTCAGATCCCAAGTACTTATATTAGCTCGGAATTTTTCGCGTCATGAAAAAGGTCCCCAATCTGCCCGGGACCAAGAAATCTCCACGTTTCATGGTATTTCTAAACGTATGGCGTCGATAACTGGAAACTCAATTTTCAGATCCCAAGTACTTATATGAGCTCGGAATTTTTCGCGTCATGAAAAAATTACCCAATCAGCCCGGGACCAAGAAATCTCCACGTTTCATGGTATTTCTAAACGTATGGCGTCGATAACTGGAAACTCAGTTTTCAGATCCCAAGTACTTATATTAGCTCGGAATTTTTCGCGTCATGAAAAAGGTCCCCAATCTGCCCGGGACCAAGAAATCTCCACGTTTCATGGTATTTCTAAACGTATGGCGTCGATAACTGGAAACTCAATTTTCAGATCCCAAGTACTTATATCAGCTCGGAATTTTTCGCGTCATGAAAAAGGTCCCCAATCTGCCCGGGACCAAGAAATCTCCACGTTTCATTGTATTTCTAAACGTATGGCGTCGATAACTGGAAACTCAATTTTCAGATCCCAAGTACTTATATCAGCTCGGAATTTTTCGCGTCATGAAAAAGGTCCCCAATCTGCCCGGGACCAAGAAATCTCTACGTTTCATTGTATTTCTAAACGAATGGCGTCGATAACTGGAAACTCAATTTTCAGATCCCAAGTACTTATATCAGCTCGGAATTTTTCGCGTCATGAAAAAGGTCCCCAATCTGCCCGGGACCAAGAAATCTCTACGTTTCATTGTATTTCTAAACGAATGGCGTCGATAACTGGAAACTCAATTTTCAGATCCCAAGTACTTATATCAGCTCGGAATTTTTCGCGTCATGAAAAAGGTCCCCAATCTGCCCGGGACCAAGAAATCTCCACGTTTCATTGTATTTCTAAACGAATGGCGTCGATAACTGGAAACTCAGTTTTCAGATCCCAAGTACTTATATGAGCTCGGAATTTTTCGCGTCATGAAAAAATTACCCAATCAGCCCGGGACCAAGAAATCTCCACGTTTCATGGTATTTCTAAACGTATGGCGTCGATAACTGGAAACTCAGTTTTCAGATCCCAAGTACTTATATTAGCTCGGAATTTTTCGCGTCATGAAAAAGGTCCCCAATCTGCCCGGGACCAAGAAATCTCCACGTTTCATTGTATTTCTAAACGTATGGCGTCGATAACTGGAAACTCAGTTTTCAGATCCCAAGTACTTATATTAGCTCGGAATTTTTCGCGTCATGAAAAAGGTCCCCAATCTGCCCGGGACCAAGAAATCTCCACGTTTCATGGTATTTCTAAACGTATGGCGTCGATAACTGGAAACTCAATTTTCAGATCCCAAGTACTTATATCAGCTCGGAATTTTTCGCGTCATGAAAAAGGTCCCCAATCTGCCCGGGACCAAGAAATCTCCACGTTTCATTGTATTTCTAAACGTATGGCGTCGATAACTGGAAACTCAATTTTCAGATCCCAAGTACTTATATCAGCTCGGAATTTTTCGCGTCATGAAAAAGGTCCCCAATCTGCCCGGGACCAAGAAATCTCTACGTTTCATTGTATTTCTAAACGAATGGCGTCGATAACTGGAAACTCAATTTTCAGATCCCAAGTACTTATATCAGCTCGGAATTTTTCGCGTCATGAAAAAGGTCCCCAATCTGCCCGGGACCAAGAAATCTCCACGTTTCATTGTATTTCTAAACGAATGGCGTCGATAACTGGAAACTCAATTTTCAGATCCCAAGTACTTATATCAGCTCGGAATTTTTCGCGTCATGAAAAAGGTCCCCAATCTGCCCGGGACCAAGAAATCTCCACGTTTCATTGTATTTCTAAACGAATGGCGTCGATAACTGGAAACTCAGTTTTCAGATCCCAAGTACTTATATGAGCTCGGAATTTTTCGCGTCATGAAAAAATTACCCAATCAGCCCGGGACCAAGAAATCTCCACGTTTCATGGTATTTCTAAACGTATGGCGTCGATAACTGGAAACTCAGTTTTCAGATCCCAAGTACTTATATTAGCTCGGAATTTTTCGCGTCATGAAAAAGGTCCCCAATCTGCCCGGGACCAAGAAATCTCCACGTTTCATTGTATTTCTAAACGTATGGCGTCGATAACTGGAAACTCAGTTTTCAGATCCCAAGTACTTATATTAGCTCGGAATTTTTCGCGTCATGAAAAAGGTCCCCAATCTGCCCGGGACCAAGAAATCTCCACGTTTCATTGTATTTCTAAACGTATGGCGTCGATAACTGGAAACTCAATTTTCAGATCCCAAGTACTTATATCAGCTCGGAATTTTTCGCGTCATGAAAAAGGTCCCCAATCTGCCCGGGACCAAGAAATCTCCACGTTTCATTGTATTTCTAAACGAATGGCGTCGATAACTGGAAACTCAGTTTTCAGATCCCAAGTACTTATATTAGCTCGGAATTTTTCGCGTCATGAAAAAGGTCCCCAATCTGCCCGGGACCAAGAAATCTCCACGTTTCATGGTATTTCTAAACGTATGGCGTCGATAACTGGAAACTCAATTTTCAGATCCCAAGTACTTATATCAGCTCGGAATTTTTCGCGTCATGAAAAAGGTCCCCAATCAGCCCGGGACCAAGAAATCTCCACGTTTCATTGTATTTCTAAACGAATGGCGTCGATAACTGGAAACTCAGTTTTCAGATCCCAAGTACTTATATTAGCTCGGAATTTTTCGCGTCATGAAAAAGGTCCCCAATCTGCCCGGGACCAAGAAATCTCCACGTTTCATGGTATTTCTAAACGTATGGCGTCGATAACTGGAAACTCAATTTTCAGATCCCAAGTACTTATATCAGCTCGGAATTTTTCGCGTCATGAAAAAATTACCCAATCAGCCCGGGACCAAGAAATCTCCACGTTTCACGGTATTTCTAAACGTATGGCGTCGATAACTGGAAACTCAATTTTCAGATCCCAAGTACTTATATCAGCTCGGAATTTTTCGCGTCATGAAAAAGGTCCCCAATCTGCCCGGGACCAAGAAATCTCCACGTTTCATTGTATTTCTAAACGAATGGCGTCGATAACTGGAAACTCAGTTTTCAGATCCCAAGTACTTATATTAGCTCGGAATTTTTCGCGTCATGAAAAAGGTCCCCAATCTGCCCGGGACCAAGAAATCTCCACGTTTCATGGTATTTCTAAACGTATGGCGTCGATAACTGGTAACTCAATTTTCAGATCCCAAGTACTTATATCAGCTCGGAATTTTTCGCGTCATGAAAAAGGTCCCCAATCTGCCCGGGACCAAGAAATCTCCACGTTTCATTGTATTTCTAAACGTATGGCGTCGATAACTGGAAACTCAATTTTCAGATCCCAAGTACTTATATCAGCTCGGAATTTTTCGCGTCATGAAAAAGGTCCCCAATCTGCCCGGGACCAAGAAATCTCCACGTTTCATTGTATTTCTAAACGAATGGCGTCGATAACTGGAAACTCAATTTTCAGATCCCAAGTACTTATATCAGCTCGGAATTTTTCGCGTCATGAAAAAATTACCCAATCAGCCCGGGACCAAGAAATCTCCACGTTTCACGGTATTTCTAAACGTATGGCGTCGATAACTGGAAACTCAATTTTCAGATCCCAAGTACTTATATCAGCTCGGAATTTTTCGCGTCATGAAAAAGGTCCCCAATCAGCCCGGGACCAAGAAATCTCCACGTTTCATTGTATTTCTAAACGAATGGCGTCGATAACTGGAAATTCAGTTTTCAGATCCCAAGTACTTATATTAGCTCGGAATTTTTCGCGTCATGAAAAAGGTCCCCAATCTGCCCGGGACCAAGAAATCTCCACGTTTCATGGTATTTCTAAACGTATGGCGTCGATAACTGGAAACTCAGTTTTCAGATCCCAAGTACTTATATGAGCTCGGAATTTTTCGCGTCATGAAAAAATTACCCAATCAGCCCGGGACCAAGAAATCTCCACGTTTCATGGTATTTCTAAACGTATGGCGTCGATAACTGGAAACTCAGTTTTCAGATCCCAAGTACTTATATTAGCTCGGAATTTTTCGCGTCATGAAAAAATTACCCAATCAGCAAGGGACCAAGAAATCTCCACGTTTCATTGTATTTCTAAACGTATGGCGTCGATAACTGGAAACTCAGTTTTCAGATCCCAAGTACTTATATTAGCTCGGAATTTTTCGCGTCATGAAAAAGGTCCCCAATCAGCCCGGGACCAAGAAATCTCCACGTTTCATTGTATTTCTAAACGAATGGCGTCGATAACTGGAAACTCAGTTTTCAGATCCCAAGTACTTATATTAGCTCGGAATT
Source organism: Perithous albicinctus (assembly GCA_964016905.1). Taxonomy (NCBI): domain Eukaryota; kingdom Metazoa; phylum Arthropoda; class Insecta; order Hymenoptera; family Ichneumonidae; genus Perithous; species Perithous albicinctus. Next base: position 3,551,214 of record OZ024694.1, on the reverse strand, counting down.
TTTCGCGTCATGAAAAAGGTCCCCAATCTGCCCGGGACCAAGAAATCTCCACGTTTCATGGTATTTCTAAACGTATGGCGTCGATAACTGGAAACTCAATTTTCAGATCCCAAGTACTTATATCAGCTCGGAATTTTTCGCGTCATGAAAAAGGTCCCCAATCTGCCCGGGACCAAGAAATCCCCACGTTTCATTGTATTTCTAAACGTATGGCGTCGATAACTGGAAACTCAATTTTCAGATCCCAAGTACTTATATCAGCTCGGAATTTTTCGCGTCATGAAAAAGGTCCCCAATCTGCCCGGGACCAAGAAATCTCTACGTTTCATTGTATTTCTAAACGAATGGCGTCGATAACTGGAAACTCAATTTTCAGATCCCAAGTACTTATATCAGCTCGGAATTTTTCGCGTCATGAAAAAGGTCCCCAATCTGCCCGGGACCAAGAAATCTCCACGTTTCATTGTATTTCTAAACGAATGGCGTCGATAACTGGAAACTCAGTTTTCAGATCCCAAGTACTTATATGAGCTCGGAATTTTTCGCGTCATGAAAAAATTACCCAATCAGCCCGGGACCAAGAAATCTCCACGTTTCATGGTATTTCTAAACGTATGGCGTCGATAACTGGAAACTCAGTTTTCAGATCCCAAGTACTTATATTAGCTCGGAATTTTTCGCGTCATGAAAAAGGTCCCCAATCTGCCCGGGACCAAGAAATCTCCACGTTTCATTGTATTTCTAAACGTATGGCGTCGATAACTGGAAACTCAGTTTTCAGATCCCAAGTACTTATATTAGCTCGGAATTTTTCGCGTCATGAAAAAGGTCCCCAAACTGCCCGGGACCAAGAAATCTCCACGTTTCATTGTATTTCTAAACGTATGGCGTCGATAACTGGAAACTCAATTTTCAGATCCCAAGTACTTATATCAGCTCGGAATTTTTCGCGTCATGAAAAAGGTCCCCAATCTGCCCGGGACCAAGAAATCTCCACGTTTCATTGTATTTCTAAACGAATGGCGTCGATAACTGGAAACTCAATTTTCAGATCCCAAGTACTTATATCAGCTCGGAATTTTTCGCGTCATGAAAAAGGTCCCCAATCTGCCCGGGACCAAGAAATCTCCACGTTTCATTGTATTTCTAAACGAATGGCGTCGATAACTGGAAACTCAGTTTTCAGATCCCAAGTACTTATATGAGCTCGGAATTTTTCGCGTCATGAAAAAATTACCCAATCAGCCCGGGACCAAGAAATCTCCACGTTTCATGGTTTTTCTAAACGTATGGCGTCGATAACTGGAAACTCAGTTTTCAGATCCCAAGTACTTATATTAGCTCGGAATTTTTCGCGTCATGAAAAAGGTCCCCAATCTGCCCGGGACCAAGAAATCTCCACGTTTCATTGTATTTCTAAACGTATGGCGTCGATAACTGGAAACTCAGTTTTCAGATCCCAAGTACTTATATTAGCTCGGAATTTTTCGCGTCATGAAAAAGGTCCCCAATCTGCCCGGGACCAAGAAATCTCCACGTTTCATTGTATTTCTAAACGTATGGCGTCGATAACTGGAAACTCAATTTTCAGATCCCAAGTACTTATATCAGCTCGGAATTTTTCGCGTCATGAAAAAGGTCCCCAATCTGCCCGGGACCAAGAAATCTCCACGTTTCATTGTATTTCTAAACGAATGGCGTCGATAACTGGAAACTCAGTTTTCAGATCCCAAGTACTTATATGAGCTCGGAATTTTTCGCGTCATGAAAAAATTACCCAATCAGCCCGGGACCAAGAAATCTCCACGTTTCATGGTATTTCTAAACGTATGGCGTCGATAACTGGAAACTCAGTTTTCAGATCCCAAGTACTTATATTAGCTCGGAATTTTTCGCGTCATGAAAAAGGTCCCCAATCTGCCCGGGACCAAGAAATCTCCACGTTTCATTGTATTTCTAAACGTATGGCGTCGATAACTGGAAACTCAGTTTTCAGATCCCAAGTACTTATATTAGCTCGGAATTTTTCGCGTCATGTAAAAGGTCCCCAATCAGCCCGGGACCAAGAAATCTCCACGTTTCATTGTATTTCTAAACGAATGGCGTCGATAACTGGAAACTCAGTTTTCAGATCCCAAGTACTTATATTAGCTCGGAATTTTTCGCGTCATGAAAAAGGTCCCCAATCTGCCCGGGACCAAGAAATCTCCACGTTTCATGGTATTTCTAAACGTATGGCGTCGATAACTGGAAACTCAATTTTCAGATCCCAAGTACTTATATCAGCTCGGAATTTTTCGCGTCATGAAAAAATTACCCAATCAGCCCGGGACCAAGAAATCTCAACGTTTCACGGTATTTCTAAACGTATGGCGTCGATAACTGGAAACTCAATTTTCAGATCCCAAGTACTTATATCAGCTCGGAATTTTTCGCGTCATGAAAAAGGTCCCCAATCAGCCCGGGACCAAGAAATCTCCACGTTTCATTGTATTTCTAAACGAATGGCGTCGATAACTGGAAACTCAGTTTTCAGATCCCAAGTACTTATATTAGCTCGGAATTTTTCGCGTCATGAAAAAGGTCCCCAATCTGCCCGGGACCAAGAAATCTCCACGTTTCATGGTATTTCTAAACGTATGGCGTCGATAACTGGAAACTCAATTTTCAGATCCCAAGTACTTATATCAGCTCGGAATTTTTCGCGTCATGAAAAAATTACCCAATCAGCCCGGGACCAAGAAATCTCCACGTTTCACGGTATTTCTAAACGTATGGCGTCGATAACTGGAAACTCAATTTTCAGATCCCAAGTACTTATATCAGCTCGGAATTTTTCGCGTCATGAAAAAGGTCCCCAATCTGCCCGGGACCAAGAAATCTCCACGTTTCATTGTATTTCTAAACGAATGGCGTCGATAACTGGAAACTCAGTTTTCAGATCCCAAGTACTTATATTAGCTCGGAATTTTTCGCGTCATGAAAAAGGTCCCCAATCTGCCCGGGACCAAGAAATCTCCACGTTTCATGGTATTTCTAAACGTATGGCGTCGATAACTGGAAACTCAATTTTCAGATCCCAAGTACTTATATCAGCTCGGAATTTTTCGCGTCATGAAAAAGGTCCCCAATCTGCCCGGGACCAAGAAATCTCCACGTTTCATTGTATTTCTAAACGTATGGCGTCGATAACTGGAAACTCAATTTTCAGATCCCAAGTACTTATATCAGCTCGGAATTTTTCGCGTCATGAAAAAGGTCCCCAATCTGCCCGGGACCAAGAAATCTCCACGTTTCATTGTATTTCTAAACGAATGGCGTCGATAACTGGAAACTCAATTTTCAGATCCCAAGTACTTATATCAGCTCGGAATTTTTCGCGTCATGAAACAGGTCCCCAATCTGCCCGGGACCAAGAAATCTCCACGTTTCATTGTATTTCTAAACGAATGGCGTCGATAACTGGAAACTCAGTTTTCAGATCCCAAGTACTTATATTAGCTCGGAATTTTTCGCGTCATGAAAAAGGTCCCCAATCTGCCCGGGACCAAGAAATCTCCACGTTTCATGGTATTTCTAAACGTATGGCGTCGATAACTGGAAACTCAATTTTCAGATCCCAAGTACTTATATCAGCTCGGAATTTTTCGCGTCATGAAAAAGGTCCCCAATCTGCCCGGGACCAAGAAATCTCCACGTTTCATTGTATTTCTAAACGTATGGCGTCGATAACTGGAAACTCAATTTTCAGATCCCAAGTACTTATATCAGCTCGGAATTTTTCGCGTCATGAAAAAGGTCCCCAATCTGCCCGGGACCAAGAAATCTCCACGTTTCATTGTATTTCTAAACGAATGGCGTCGATAACTGGAAACTCAGTTTTCAGATCCCAAGTACTTATATGAGCTCGGAATTTTTCGCGTCATGAAAAAATTACCCAATCAGCCCGGGACCAAGAAATCTCCACGTTTCATGGTATTTCTAAACGTATGGCGTCGATAACTGGAAACTCAGTTTTCAGATCCCAAGTACTTATATTAGCTCGGAATTTTTCGCGTCATGAAAAAGGTCCCCAATCTGCCCGGGACCAAGAAATCTCCACGTTTCATGGTATTTCTAAACGTATGGCGTCGATAACTGGAAACTCAATTTTCAGATCCCAAGTACTTATATGAGCTCGGAATTTTTCGCGTCATGAAAAAATTACCCAATCAGCCCGGGACCAAGAAATCTCCACGTTTCATGGTATTTCTAAACGTATGGCGTCGATAACTGGAAACTCAGTTTTCAGATCCCAAGTACTTATATTAGCTCGGAATTTTTCGCGTCATGAAAAAGGTCCCCAATCTGCCCGGGACCAAGAAATCTCCACGTTTCATGGTATTTCTAAACGTATGGCGTCGATAACTGGAAACTCAATTTTCAGATCCCAAGTACTTATATCAGCTCGGAATTTTTCGCGTCATGAAAAAGGTCCCCAATCTGCCCGGGACCAAGAAATCTCCACGTTTCATTGTATTTCTAAACGTATGGCGTCGATAACTGGAAACTCAATTTTCAGATCCCAAGTACTTATATCAGCTCGGAATTTTTCGCGTCATGAAAAAGGTCCCCAATCTGCCCGGGACCAAGAAATCTCTACGTTTCATTGTATTTCTAAACGAATGGCGTCGATAACTGGAAACTCAATTTTCAGATCCCAAGTACTTATATCAGCTCGGAATTTTTCGCGTCATGAAAAAGGTCCCCAATCTGCCCGGGACCAAGAAATCTCTACGTTTCATTGTATTTCTAAACGAATGGCGTCGATAACTGGAAACTCAATTTTCAGATCCCAAGTACTTATATCAGCTCGGAATTTTTCGCGTCATGAAAAAGGTCCCCAATCTGCCCGGGACCAAGAAATCTCCACGTTTCATTGTATTTCTAAACGAATGGCGTCGATAACTGGAAACTCAGTTTTCAGATCCCAAGTACTTATATGAGCTCGGAATTTTTCGCGTCATGAAAAAATTACCCAATCAGCCCGGGACCAAGAAATCTCCACGTTTCATGGTATTTCTAAACGTATGGCGTCGATAACTGGAAACTCAGTTTTCAGATCCCAAGTACTTATATTAGCTCGGAATTTTTCGCGTCATGAAAAAGGTCCCCAATCTGCCCGGGACCAAGAAATCTCCACGTTTCATTGTATTTCTAAACGTATGGCGTCGATAACTGGAAACTCAGTTTTCAGATCCCAAGTACTTATATTAGCTCGGAATTTTTCGCGTCATGAAAAAGGTCCCCAATCTGCCCGGGACCAAGAAATCTCCACGTTTCATGGTATTTCTAAACGTATGGCGTCGATAACTGGAAACTCAATTTTCAGATCCCAAGTACTTATATCAGCTCGGAATTTTTCGCGTCATGAAAAAGGTCCCCAATCTGCCCGGGACCAAGAAATCTCCACGTTTCATTGTATTTCTAAACGTATGGCGTCGATAACTGGAAACTCAATTTTCAGATCCCAAGTACTTATATCAGCTCGGAATTTTTCGCGTCATGAAAAAGGTCCCCAATCTGCCCGGGACCAAGAAATCTCTACGTTTCATTGTATTTCTAAACGAATGGCGTCGATAACTGGAAACTCAATTTTCAGATCCCAAGTACTTATATCAGCTCGGAATTTTTCGCGTCATGAAAAAGGTCCCCAATCTGCCCGGGACCAAGAAATCTCCACGTTTCATTGTATTTCTAAACGAATGGCGTCGATAACTGGAAACTCAATTTTCAGATCCCAAGTACTTATATCAGCTCGGAATTTTTCGCGTCATGAAAAAGGTCCCCAATCTGCCCGGGACCAAGAAATCTCCACGTTTCATTGTATTTCTAAACGAATGGCGTCGATAACTGGAAACTCAGTTTTCAGATCCCAAGTACTTATATGAGCTCGGAATTTTTCGCGTCATGAAAAAATTACCCAATCAGCCCGGGACCAAGAAATCTCCACGTTTCATGGTATTTCTAAACGTATGGCGTCGATAACTGGAAACTCAGTTTTCAGATCCCAAGTACTTATATTAGCTCGGAATTTTTCGCGTCATGAAAAAGGTCCCCAATCTGCCCGGGACCAAGAAATCTCCACGTTTCATTGTATTTCTAAACGTATGGCGTCGATAACTGGAAACTCAGTTTTCAGATCCCAAGTACTTATATTAGCTCGGAATTTTTCGCGTCATGAAAAAGGTCCCCAATCTGCCCGGGACCAAGAAATCTCCACGTTTCATTGTATTTCTAAACGTATGGCGTCGATAACTGGAAACTCAATTTTCAGATCCCAAGTACTTATATCAGCTCGGAATTTTTCGCGTCATGAAAAAGGTCCCCAATCTGCCCGGGACCAAGAAATCTCCACGTTTCATTGTATTTCTAAACGAATGGCGTCGATAACTGGAAACTCAGTTTTCAGATCCCAAGTACTTATATGAGCTCGGAATTTTTCGCGTCACGAAAAAATTACCCAATCAGCCCGGGACCAAGAAATCTCCACGTTTCATTGTATTTCTAAACGAATGGCGTCGATAACTGGAAACTCAGTTTTCAGATCCCAAGTACTTATATTAGCTCGGAATTTTTCGCGTCATGAAAAAGGTCCCCAATCTGCCCGGGACCAAGAAATCTCCACGTTTCATGGTATTTCTAAACGTATGGCGTCGATAACTGGAAACTCAATTTTCAGATCCCAAGTACTTATATCAGCTCGGAATTTTTCGCGTCATGAAAAAGGTCCCCAATCTGCCCGGGACCAAGAAATCTCCACGTTTCATTGTATTTCTAAACGTACGGCGTCGATAACTGGAAACTCAATTTTCAGATCCCAAGTACTTATATCAGCTCGGAATTTTTCGCGTCATGAAAAAGGTCCCCAATCTGCCCGGGACCAAGAAATCTCCACGTTTCATTGTATTTCTAAACGAATGGCGTCGATAACTGGAAACTCAATTTTCAGATCCCAAGTACTTATATCAGCTCGGAATTTTTCGCGTCATGAAACAGGTCCCCAATCTGCCCGGGACCAAGAAATCTCCACGTTTCATTGTATTTCTAAACGAATGGCGTCGATAACTGGAAACTCAGTTTTCAGATCCCAAGTACTTATATTAGCTCGGAATTTTTCGCGTCATGAAAAAGGTCCCCAATCTGCCCGGGACCAAGAAATCTCCACGTTTCATGGTATTTCTAAACGTATGGCGTCGATAACTGGAAACTCAATTTTCAGATCCCAAGTACTTATATCAGCTCGGAATTTTTCGCGTCATGAAAAAGGTCCCCAATCTGCCCGGGACCAAGAAATCTCCACGTTTCATTGTATTTCTAAACGTATGGCGTCGATAACTGGAAACTCAATTTTCAGATCCCAAGTACTTATATCAGCTCGGAATTTTTCGCGTCATGAAAAAGGTCCCCAATCTGCCCGGGACCAAGAAATCTCCACGTTTCATTGTATTTCTAAACGAATGGCGTCGATAACTGGAAACTCAGTTTTCAGATCCCAAGTACTTATATGAGCTCGGAATTTTTCGCGTCATGAAAAAATTACCCAATCAGCCCGGGACCAAGAAATCTCCACGTTTCATGGTATTTCTAAACGTATGGCGTCGATAACTGGAAACTCAGTTTTCAGATCCCAAGTACTTATATTAGCTCGGAATTTTTCGCGTCATGAAAAAGGTCCCCAATCTTCCCGGGACCAAGAAATCTCCACGTTTCATTGTATTTCTAAACGTATGGCGTCGATAACTGGAAACTCAGTTTTCAGATCCCAAGTACTTATATTAGCTCGGAATTTTTCGCGTCATGAAAAAGGTCCCCAATCAGCCCGGGACCAAGAAATCTCCACGTTTCATTGTATTTCTAAACGAATGGCGTCGATAACTGGAAACTCAGTTTTCAGATCCCAAGTACTTATATGAGCTCGGAATTTTTCGCGTCATGAAAAAATTACCCAATCAGCCCGGGACCAAGAAATCTCCACGTTTCATGGTATTTCTAAACGTATGGCGTCGATAACTGGAAACTCAGTTTTCAGATCCCAAGTACTTATATTAGCTCGGAATTTTTCGCGTCATGAAAAAATTACCCAATCAGCAAGGGACCAAGAAATCTCCACGTTTCATTGTATTTCTAAACGTATGGCGTCGATAACTGGAAACTCAGTTTTCAGATCCCAAGTACTTATATTAGCTCGGAATTTTTCGCGTCATGAAAAAGGTCCCCAATCAGCCCGGGACCAAGAAATCTCCACGTTTCATTGTATTTCTAAACGAATGGCGTCGATAACTGGAAACTCAGTTTTCAGATCCCAAGTACTTATATTAGCTCGGAATTTTTCGCGTCATGAAAAAGGTCCCCAATCTGCCCGGGACCAAGAAATCTCCACGTTTCATGGTATTTCTAAACGTATGGCGTCGATAACTGGAAACTCAATTTTCAGATCCCAAGTACTTATATCAGCTCGGAATTTTTCGCGTCATGAAAAAGGTCCCCAATCTGCCCGGGACCAAGAAATCTCCACGTTTCATTGTATTTCTAAACGTATGGCGTCGATAACTGGAAACTCAATTTTCAGATCCCAAGTACTTATATCAGCTCGGAATTTTTCGCGTCATGAAAAAGGTCCCCAATCTGCCCGGGACCAAGAAATCTCTACGTTTCATTGTATTTCTAAACGAATGGCGTCGATAACTGGAAACTCAATTTTCAGATCCCAAGTACTTATATCAGCTCGGAATTTTTCGCGTCATGAAAAAGGTCCCCAATCTGCCCGGGACCAAGAAATCTCTACGTTTCATTGTATTTCTAAACGAATGGCGTCGATAACTGGAAACTCAATTTTCAGATCCCAAGTACTTATATCAGCTCGGAATTTTTCGCGTCATGAAAAAGGTCCCCAATCTGCCCGGGACCAAGAAATCTCCACGTTTCATTGTATTTCTAAACGAATGGCGTCGATAACTGGAAACTCAGTTTTCAGATCCCAAGTACTTATATGAGCTCGGAATTTTTCGCGTCATGAAAAAATTACCCAATCAGCCCGGGACCAAGAAATCTCCACGTTTCATGGTATTTCTAAACGTATGGCGTCGATAACTGGAAACTCAGTTTTCAGATCCCAAGTACTTATATTAGCTCGGAATTTTTCGCGTCATGAAAAAGGTCCCCAATCTGCCCGGGACCAAGAAATCTCCACGTTTCATTGTATTTCTAAACGTATGGCGTCGATAACTGGAAACTCAGTTTTCAGATCCCAAGTACTTATATTAGCTCGGAATTTTTCGCGTCATGAAAAAGGTCCCCAATCTGCCCGGGACCAAGAAATCTCCACGTTTCATGGTATTTCTAAACGTATGGCGTCGATAACTGGAAACTCAATTTTCAGATCCCAAGTACTTATATCAGCTCGGAATTTTTCGCGTCATGAAAAAGGTCCCCAATCTGCCCGGGACCAAGAAATCTCCACGTTTCATTGTATTTCTAAACGTATGGCGTCGATAACTGGAAACTCAATTTTCAGATCCCAAGTACTTATATCAGCTCGGAATTTTTCGCGTCATGAAAAAGGTCCCCAATCTGCCCGGGACCAAGAAATCTCTACGTTTCATTGTATTTCTAAACGAATGGCGTCGATAACTGGAAACTCAATTTTCAGATCCCAAGTACTTATATCAGCTCGGAATTTTTCGCGTCATGAAAAAGGTCCCCAATCTGCCCGGGACCAAGAAATCTCCACGTTTCATTGTATTTCTAAACGAATGGCGTCGATAACTGGAAACTCAGTTTTCAGATCCCAAGTACTTATATGAGCTCGGAATTTTTCGCGTCATGAAAAAATTACCCAATCAGCCCGGGACCAAGAAATCTCCACGTTTCATGGTATTTCTAAACGTATGGCGTCGATAACTGGAAACTCAGTTTTCAGATCCCAAGTACTTATATTAGCTCGGAATTTTTCGCGTCATGAAAAAGGTCCCCAATCTGCCCGGGACCAAGAAATCTCCACGTTTCATTGTATTTCTAAACGTATGGCGTCGATAACTGGAAACTCAGTTTTCAGATCCCAAGTACTTATATTAGCTCGGAATTTTTCGCGTCATGAAAAAGGTCCCCAATCTGCCCGGGACCAAGAAATCTCCACGTTTCATTGTATTTCTAAACGAATGGCGTCGATAACTGGAAACTCAATTTTCAGATCCCAAGTACTTATATCAGCTCGGAATTTTTCGCGTCATGAAAAAGGTCCCCAATCTGCCCGGGACCAAGAAATCTCCACGTTTCATTGTATTTCTAAACGAATGGCGTCGATAACTGGAAACTCAGTTTTCAGATCCCAAGTACTTATATGAGCTCGGAATTTTTCGCGTCATGAAAAAATTACCCAATCAGCCCGGGACCAAGAAATCTCCACGTTTCATGGTATTTCTAAACGTATGGCGTCGATAACTGGAAACTCAGTTTTCAGATCCCAAGTACTTATATTAGCTCGGAATTTTTCGCGTCATGAAAAAGGTCCCCAATCTGCCCGGGACCAAGAAATCTCCACGTTTCATTGTATTTCTAAACGTATGGCGTCGATAACTGGAAACTCAGTTTTCAGATCCCAAGTACTTATATTAGCTCGGAATTTTTCGCGTCATGAAAAAGGTCCCCAATCTGCCCGGGACCAAGAAATCTCCACGTTTCATTGTATTTCTAAACGTATGGCGTCGATAACTGGAAACTCAATTTTCAGATCCCAAGTACTTATATCAGCTCGGAATTTTTCGCGTCATGAAAAAGGTCCCCAATCTGCCCGGGACCAAGAAATCTCCACGTTTCATTGTATTTCTAAACGAATGGCGTCGATAACTGGAAACTCAGTTTTCAGATCCCAAGTACTTATATGAGCTCGGAATTTTTCGCGTCACGAAAAAATTACCCAATCAGCCCGGGACCAAGAAATCTCCACGTTTCATTGTATTTCTAAACGAATGGCGTCGATAACTGGAAACTCAGTTTTCAGATCCCAAGTACTTATATTAGCTCGGAATTTTTCGCGTCATGAAAAAGGTCCCCAATCTGCCCGGGACCAAGAAATCTCCACGTTTCATGGTATTTCTAAACGTATGGCGTCGATAACTGGAAACTCAATTTTCAGATCCCAAGTACTTATATCAGCTCGGAATTTTTCGCGTCATGAAAAAGGTCCCCAATCAGCCCGGGACCAAGAAATCTCCACGTTTCATTGTATTTCTAAACGAATGGCGTCGATAACTGGAAACTCAGTTTTCAGATCCCAAGTACTTATATTAGCTCGGAATTTTTCGCGTCATGAAAAAGGTCCCCAATCTGCCCGGGACCAAGAAATCTCCACGTTTCATGGTATTTCTAAACGTATGGCGTCGATAACTGGAAACTCAGTTTTCAGATCCCAAGTACTTATATTAGCTCGGAATTTTTCGCGTCATGAAAAAGGTCCCCAATCTGCCCGGGACCAAGAAATCTCCACGTTTCATTGTATTTCTAAACGTATGGCGTCGATAACTGGAAACTCAGTTTTCAGATCCCAAGTACTTATATTAGCTCGGAATTTTTCGCGTCATGAAAAAGGTCCCCAATCTGCCCGGGACCAAGAAATCTCCACGTTTCATTGTATTTCTAAACGTATGGCGTCGATAACTGGAAACTCAATTTTCAGATCCCAAGTACTTATATCAGCTCGGAATTTTTCGCGTCATGAAAAAGGTCCCCAATCTGCCCGGGACCAAGAAATCTCCACGTTTCATTGTATTTCTAAACGAATGGCGTCGATAACTGGAAACTCAGTTTTCAGATCCCAAGTACTTATATGAGCTCGGAATTTTTCGCGTCATGAAAAAATTACCCAATCAGCCCGGGACCAAGAAATCTCCACGTTTCATGGTATTTCTAAACGTATGGCGTCGATAACTGGAAACTCAGTTTTCAGATCCCAAGTACTTATATTAGCTCGGAATTTTTCGCGTCATGAAAAAGGTCCCCAATCTGCCCGGGACCAAGAAATCTCCACGTTTCATTGTATTTCTAAACGAATGGCGTCGATAACTGGAAACTCAATTTTCAGATCCCAAGTACTTATATCAGCTCGGAATTTTTCGCGTCATGAAAAAGGTCCCCAATCTGCCCGGGACCAAGAAATCTCCACGTTTCATTGTATTTCTAAACGAATGGCGTCGATAACTGGAAACTCAATTTTCAGATCCCAAGTACTTATATCAGCTCGGAATTTTTCGCGTCATGAAAAAGGTCCCCAATCTGCCCGGGACCAAGAAATCTCCACGTTTCATTGTATTTCTAAACGAATGGCGTCGATAACTGGAAACTCAGTTTTCAGATCCCAAGTACTTATATGAGCTCGGAATTTTTCGCGTCATGAAAAAATTACCCAATAAGCCCGGGACCAAGAAATCTCCACGTTTCATGGTTTTTCTAAACGTATGGCGTCGATAACTGGAAACTCAGTTTTCAGATCCCAAGTACTTATATTAGCTCGGAATTTTTCGCGTCATGAAAAAGGTCCCCAATCTGCCCGGGACCAAGAAATCTCCACGTTTCATTGTATTTCTAAACGTATGGCGTCGATAACTGGAAACTCAGTTTTCAGATCCCAAGTACTTATATTAGCTCGGAATTTTTCGCGTCATGAAAAAGGTCCCCAATCTGCCCGGGACCAAGAAATCTCCACGTTTCATTGTATTTCTAAACGTATGGCGTCGATAACTGGAAACTCAATTTTCAGATCCCAAGTACTTATATCAGCTCGGAATTTTTCGCGTCATGAAAAAGGTCCCCAATCTGCCCGGGACCAAGAAATCTCCACGTTTCATTGTATTTCTAAACGAATGGCGTCGATAACTGGAAACTCAGTTTTCAGATCCCAAGTACTTATATGAGCTCGGAATTTTTCGCGTCATGAAAAAATTACCCAATCAGCCCGGGACCAAGAAATCTCCACGTTTCATGGTATTTCTAAACGTATGGCGTCGATAACTGGAAACTCAGTTTTCAGATCCCAAGTACTTATATTAGCTCGGAATTTTTCGCGTCATGAAAAAGGTCCCCAATCTGCCCGGGACCAAGAAATCTCCACGTTTCATTGTATTTCTAAACGTATGGCGTCGATAACTGGAAACTCAGTTTTCAGATCCCAAGTACTTATATTAGCTCGGAATTTTTCGCGTCATGAAAAAGGTCCCCAATCTGCCCGGGACCAAGAAATCTCCACGTTTCATTGTATTTCTAAACGTATGGCGTCGATAACTGGAAACTCAATTTTCAGATCCCAAGTACTTATATCAGCTCGGAATTTTTCGCGTCATGAAAAAGGTCCCCAATCTGCCCGGGACCAAGAAATCTCCACGTTTCATTGTATTTCTAAACGAATGGCGTCGATAACTGGAAACTCAGTTTTCAGATCCCAAGTACTTATATGAGCTCGGAATTTTTCGCGTCATGAAAAAATTACCCAATCAGCCCGGGACCAAGAAATCTCCACGTTTCATGGTATTTCTAAACGTATGGCGTCGATAACTGGAAACTCAGTTTTCAGATCCCAAGTACTTATATCAGCTCGGAATTTTTCGCGTCATGAAAAAGGTCCCCAATCTGCCCGGGACCAAGAAATCTCCACGTTTCATTGTATTTCTAAACGAATGGCGTCGATAACTGGAAACTCAATTTTCAGATCCCAAGTACTTATATCAGCTCGGAATTTTTCGCGTCATGAAAAAGGTCCCCAATCTGCCCGGGACCAAGAAATCTCCACGTTTCATTGTATTTCTAAACGAATGGCGTCGATAACTGGAAACTCAGTTTTCAGATCCCAAGTACTTATATGAGCTCGGAATTTTTCGCGTCATGAAAAAATTACCCAATCAGCCCGGGACCAAGAAATCTCCACGTTTCATGGTATTTCTAAACGTATGGCGTCGATAACTGGAAACTCAGTTTTCAGATCCCAAGTACTTATATTAGCTCGGAATTTTTCGCGTCATGAAAAAGGTCCCCAATCTGCCCGGGACCAAGAAATCTCCACGTTTCATTGTATTTCTAAACGTATGGCGTCGATAACTGGAAACTCAGTTTTCAGATCCCAAGTACTTATATTAGCTCGGAATTTTTCGCGTCATGAAAAAGGTCCCCAATCAGCCCGGGACCAAGAAATCTCCACGTTTCATTGTATTTCTAAACGAATGGCGTCGATAACTGGAAACTCAGTTTTCAGATCCCAAGTACTTATATGAGCTCGGAATTTTTCGCGTCATGAAAAAATTACCCAATCAGCCCGGGACCAAGAAATCTCCACGTTTCATGGTATTTCTAAACGTATGGCGTCGATAACTGGAAACTCAGTTTTCAGATCCCAAGTACTTATATTAGCTCGGAATTTTTCGCGTCATGAAAAAGGTCCCCAATCTGCCCGGGACCAAGAAATCTCCACGTTTCATTGTATTTCTAAACGTATGGCGTCGATAACTGGAAACTCAGTTTTCAGATCCCAAGTACTTATATTAGCTCGGAATTTTTCGCGTCATGAAAAAGGTCCCCAATCTGCCCGGGACCAAGAAATCTCCACGTTTCATTGTATTTCTAAACGTATGGCGTCGATAACTGGAAACTCAGTTTTCAGATCCCAAGTACTTATATTAGCTCGGAATTTTTCGCGTCATGAAAAAGGTCCCCAATCAGCCCGGGACCAAGAAATCTCCACGTTTCATTGTATTTCTAAACGAATGGCGTCGATAACTGGAAACTCAGTTTTCAGATCCCAAGTACTTATATGAGCTCGGAATTTTTCGCGTCATGAAAAAATTACCCAATCAGCCCGGGACCAAGAAATCTCCACGTTTCATGGTATTTCTAAACGTATGGCGTCGATAACTGGAAACTCAGTTTTCAGATCCCAAGTACTTATATTAGCTCGGAATTTTTCGCGTCATGAAAAAGGTCCCCAATCTGCCCGGGACCAAGAAATCTCCACGTTTCATTGTATTTCTAAACGTATGGCGTCGATAACTGGAAACTCAGTTTTCAGATCCCAAGTACTTATATTAGCTCGGAATTTTTCGCGTCATGAAAAAGGTCCCCAATCTGCCCGGGACCAAGAAATCTCCACGTTTCATTGTATTTCTAAACGAATGGCGTCGATAACTGGAAACTCAATTTTCAGATCCCAAGTACTTATATCAGCTCGGAATTTTTCGCGTCATGAAAAAGGTCCCCAATCTGCCCGGGACCAAGAAATCTCCACGTTTCATTGTATTTCTAAACGAATGGCGTCGATAACTGGAAACTCAGTTTTCAGATCCCAAGTACTTATATGAGCTCGGAATTTTTCGCGTCATGAAAAAATTACCCAATCAGCCCGGGACCAAGAAATCTCCACGTTTCATGGTATTTCTAAACGTATGGCGTCGATAACTGGAAACTCAGTTTTCAGATCCCAAGTACTTATATTAGCTCGGAATTTTTCGCGTCATGAAAAAGGTCCCCAATCTTCCCGGGACCAAGAAATCTCCACGTTTCATTGTATTTCTAAACGAATGGCGTCGATAACTGGAAACTCAATTTTCAGATCCCAAGTACTTATATCAGCTCGGAATTTTTCGCGTCATGAAAAAGGTCCCCAATCTGCCCGGGACCAAGAAATCTCCACGTTTCATTGTATTTCTAAACGTATGGCGTCGATAACTGGAAACTCAATTTTCAGATCCCAAGTACTTATATCAGCTCGGAATTTTTCTCGTCATGAAAAAGGTCCCCAATCTGCCCGGGACCAAGAAATCTCCACGTTTCATTGTATTTCTAAACGAATGGCGTCGATAACTGGAAACTCAATTTTCAGATCCCAAGTACTTATATCAGCTCGGAATTTTTCGCGTCATGAAAAAGGTCCCCAATCTGCCCGGGACCAAGAAATCTCCACGTTTCATTGTATTTCTAAACGAATGGCGTCGATAACTGGAAACTCAGTTTTCAGATCCCAAGTACTTATATGAGCTCGGAATTTTTCGCGTCATGAAAAAATTACCCAATCAGCCCGGGACCAAGAAATCTCCACGTTTCATGGTATTTCTAAACGTATGGCGTCGATAACTGGAAACTCAGTTTTCAGATCCCAAGTACTTATATTAGCTCGGAATTTTTCGCGTCATGAAAAAGGTCCCCAATCTGCCCGGGACCAAGAAATCTCCACGTTTCATTGTATTTCTAAACGTATGGCGTCGATAACTGGAAACTCAGTTTTCAGATCCCAAGTACTTATATTAGCTCGGAATTTTTCGCGTCATGAAAAAGGTCCCCAATCTGCCCGGGACCAAGAAATCTCCACGTTTCATTGTATTTCTAAACGTATGGCGTCGATAACTGGAAACTCAATTTTCAGATCCCAAGTACTTATATCAGCTCGGAATTTTTCGCGTCATGAAAAAGGTCCCCAATCTGCCCGGGACCAAGAAATCTCCACGTTTCATTGTATTTCTAAACGAATGGCGTCGATAACTGGAAACTCAGTTTTCAGATCCCAAGTACTTATATGAGCTCGGAATTTTTCGCGTCATGAAAAAATTACCCAATCAGCCCGGGACCAAGAAATCTCCACGTTTCATGGTATTTCTAAACGTATGGCGTCGATAACTGGAAACTCAGTTTTCAGATCCCAAGTACTTATATTAGCTCGGAATTTTTCGCGTCATGAAAAAGGTCCCCAATCTGCCCGGGACCAAGAAATCTCCACGTTTCATTGTATTTCTAAACGAATGGCGTCGATAACTGGAAACTCAATTTTCAGATCCCAAGTACTTATATCAGCTCGGAATTTTTCGCGTCATGAAAAAGGTCCCCAATCTGCCCGGGACCAAGAAATCTCCACGTTTCATTGTATTTCTAAACGTATGGCGTCGATAACTGGAAACTCAATTTTCAGATCCCAAGTACTTATATCAGCTCGGAATTTTTCGCGTCATGAAAAAGGTCCCCAATCTGCCCGGGACCAAGAAATCTCCACGTTTCATTGTATTTCTAAACGAATGGCGTCGATAACTGGAAACTCAATTTTCAGATCCCAAGTACTTATATCAGCTCGGAATTTTTCGCGTCATGAAAAAGGTCCCCAATCTGCCCGGGACCAAGAAATCTCCACGTTTCATTGTATTTCTAAACGAATGGCGTCGATAACTGGAAACTCAGTTTTCAGATCCCAAGTACTTATATGAGCTCGGAATTTTTCGCGTCATGAAAAAATTACCCAATCAGCCCGGGACCAAGAAATCTCCACGTTTCATGGTTTTTCTAAACGTATGGCGTCGATAACTGGAAACTCAGTTTTCAGATCCCAAGTACTTATATTAGCTCGGAATTTTTCGCGTCATGAAAAAGGTCCCCAATCTGCCCGGGACCAAGAAATCTCCACGTTTCATTGTATTTCTAAACGTATGGCGTCGATAACTGGAAACTCAGTTTTCAGATCCCAAGTACTTATATTAGCTCGGAATTTTTCGCGTCATGAAAAAGGTCCCCAATCTGCCCGGGACCAAGAAATCTCCACGTTTCATTGTATTTCTAAACGTATGGCGTCGATAACTGGAAACTCAATTTTCAGATCCCAAGTACTTATATCAGCTCGGAATTTTTCGCGTCATGAAAAAGGTCCCCAATCTGCCCGGGACCAAGAAATCTCCACGTTTCATTGTATTTCTAAACGAATGGCGTCGATAACTGGAAACTCAGTTTTCAGATCCCAAGTACTTATATGAGCTCGGAATTTTTCGCGTCATGAAAAAATTACCCAATCAGCCCGGGACCAAGAAATCTCCACGTTTCATGGTATTTCTAAACGTATGGCGTCGATAACTGGAAACTCAGTTTTCAGATCCCAAGTACTTATATTAGCTCGGAATTTTTCGCGTCATGAAAAAGGTCCCCAATCTGCCCGGGACCAAGAAATCTCCACGTTTCATTGTATTTCTAAACGTATGGCGTCGATAACTGGAAACTCAGTTTTCAGATCCCAAGTACTTATATTAGCTCGGAATTTTTCGCGTCATGAAAAAGGTCCCCAATCTGCCCGGGACCAAGAAATCTCCACGTTTCATGGTATTTCTAAACGTATGGCGTCGATAACTGGAAACTCAATTTTCAGATCCCAAGTACTTATATCAGCTCGGAATTTTTCGCGTCATGAAAAAGGTCCCCAATCTGCCCGGGACCAAGAAATCTCCACGTTTCATGGTATTTCTAAACGTATGGCGTCGATAACTGGAAACTCAGTTTTCAGATCCCAAGTACTTATATTAGCTCGGAATTTTTCGCGTCATGAAAAAGGTCCCCAATCTGCCCGGGACCAAGAAATCTCCACGTTTCATTGTATTTCTAAACGTATGGCGTCGATAACTGGAAACTCAGTTTTCAGATCCCAAGTACTTATATTAGCTCGGAATTTTTCGCGTCATGAAAAAGGTCCCCAATCTGCCCGGGACCAAGAAATCTCCACGTTTCATTGTATTTCTAAA
Source organism: Perithous albicinctus (assembly GCA_964016905.1). Lineage (NCBI taxonomy): Eukaryota > Metazoa > Arthropoda > Insecta > Hymenoptera > Ichneumonidae > Perithous > Perithous albicinctus. The sequence goes on along the minus strand of OZ024694.1, from coordinate 3,532,648 downwards.
CGAATGGCGTCGATAACTGGAAACTCAATTTTCAGATCCCAAGTACTTATATCAGCTCGGAATTTTTCGCGTCATGAAAAAGGTCCCCAATCTGCCCGGGACCAAGAAATCTCCACGTTTCATTGTATTTCTAAACGAATGGCGTCGATAACTGGAAACTCAGTTTTCAGATCCCAAGTACTTATATGAGCTCGGAATATTTCGCGTCATGAAAAAATTACCCAATCAGCCCGGGACCAAGAAATCTCCACGTTTCATGGTATTTCTAAACGTATGGCGTCGATAACTGGAAACTCAGTTTTCAGATCCCAAGTACTTATATTAGCTCGGAATTTTTCGCGTCATGAAAAAGGTCCCCAATCTTCCCGGGACCAAGAAATCTCCACGTTTCATTGTATTTCTAAACGTATGGCGTCGATAACTGGAAACTCAGTTTTCAGATCCCAAGTACTTATATTAGCTCGGAATTTTTCGCGTCATGAAAAAGGTCCCCAATCAGCCCGGGACCAAGAAATCTCCACGTTTCATTGTATTTCTAAACGAATGGCGTCGATAACTGGAAACTCAGTTTTCAGATCCCAAGTACTTATATGAGCTCGGAATTTTTCGCGTCATGAAAAAATTACCCAATCAGCCCGGGACCAAGAAATCTCCACGTTTCATGGTATTTCTAAACGTATGGCGTCGATAACTGGAAACTCAGTTTTCAGATCCCAAGTACTTATATTAGCTCGGAATTTTTCGCGTCATGAAAAAATTACCCAATCAGCAAGGGACCAAGAAATCTCCACGTTTCACGGTATTTCTAAACGTATGGCGTCGATAACTGGAAACTCAATTTTCAGATCCCAAGTACTTATATCAGCTCGGAATTTTTCGCGTCATGAAAAAGGTCCCCAATCTGCCCGGGACCAAGAAATCTCCACGTTTCATTGTATTTCTAAACGAATGGCGTCGATAACTGGAAACTCAATTTTCAGATCCCAAGTACTTATATCAGCTCGGAATTTTTCGCGTCATGAAAAAGGTCCCCAATCTGCCCGGGACCAAGAAATCTCCACGTTTCATTGTATTTCTAAACGTATGGCGTCGATAACTGGAAACTCAATTTTCAGATCCCAAGTACTTATATCAGCTCGGAATTTTTCTCGTCATGAAAAAGGTCCCCAATCTGCCCGGGACCAAGAAATCTCCACGTTTCATTGTATTTCTAAACGAATGGCGTCGATAACTGGAAACTCAATTTTCAGATCCCAAGTACTTATATCAGCTCGGAATTTTTCGCGTCATGAAAAAGGTCCCCAATCTGCCCGGGACCAAGAAATCTCCACGTTTCATTGTATTTCTAAACGAATGGCGTCGATAACTGGAAACTCAGTTTTCAGATCCCAAGTACTTATATCAGCTCGGAATTTTTCGCGTCATGAAAAAGGTCCCCAATCTGCCCGGGACCAAGAAATCTCCACGTTTCATTGTATTTCTAAACGAATGGCGTCGATAACTGGAAACTCAATTTTCAGATCCCAAGTACTTATATCAGCTCGGAATTTTTCGCGTCATGAAAAAGGTCCCCAATCTGCCCGGGACCAAGAAATCTCCACGTTTCATTGTATTTCTAAACGTATGGCGTCGATAACTGGAAACTCAATTTTCAGATCCCAAGTACTTATATCAGCTCGGAATTTTTCGCGTCATGAAAAAGGTCCCCAATCTGCCCGGGACCAAGAAATCTCCACGTTTCATTGTATTTCTAAACGAATGGCGTCGATAACTGGAAACTCAATTTTCAGATCCCAAGTACTTATATCAGCTCGGAATTTTTCGCGTCAAGAAAAAGGTCCCCAATCTGCCCGGGACCAAGAAATCTCCACGTTTCATTGTATTTCTAAACGAATGGCGTCGATAACTGGAAACTCAGTTTTCAGATCCCAAGTACTTATATGAGCTCGGAATTTTTCGCGTCATGAAAAAATTACCCAATCAGCCCGGGACCAAGAAATCTCCACGTTTCATGGTATTTCTAAACGTATGGCGTCGATAACTGGAAACTCAGTTTTCAGATCCCAAGTACTTATATTAGCTCGGAATTTTTCGCGTCATGAAAAAGGTCCCCAATCTGCCCGGGACCAAGAAATCTCCACGTTTCATTGTATTTCTAAACGTATGGCGTCGATAACTGGAAACTCAGTTTTCAGATCCCAAGTACTTATATTAGCTCGGAATTTTTCGCGTCATGAAAAAGGTCCCCAATCTGCCCGGGACCAAGAAATCTCCACGTTTCATTGTATTTCTAAACGTATGGCGTCGATAACTGGAAACTCAATTTTCAGATCCCAAGTACTTATATCAGCTCGGAATTTTTCGCGTCATGAAAAAGGTCCCCAATCTGCCCGGGACCAAGAAATCTCCACGTTTCATTGTATTTCTAAACGAATGGCGTCGATAACTGGAAACTCAGTTTTCAGATCCCAAGTACTTATATGAGCTCGGAATTTTTCGCGTCATGAAAAAATTACCCAATCAGCCCGGGACCAAGAAATCTCCACGTTTCATGGTATTTCTAAACGTATGGCGTCGATAACTGGAAACTCAGTTTTCAGATCCCGAGTACTTATATTAGCTCGGAATTTTTCGCGTCATGAAAAAGGTCCCCAATCTGCCCGGGACCAAGAAATCTCCACGTTTCATTGTATTTCTAAACGTATGGCGTCGATAACTGGAAACTCAGTTTTCAGATCCCAAGTACTTATATTAGCTCGGAATTTTTCGCGTCATGAAAAAGGTCCCCAATCGGCCCGGGACCAAGAAATCTCCACGTTTCATTGTATTTCTAAACGAATGGCGTCGATAACTGGAAACTCAGTTTTCAGATCCCAAGTACTTATATGAGCTCGGAATTTTTCGCGTCATGAAAAAATTACCCAATCAGCCCGGGACCAAGAAATCTCCACGTTTCATGGTATTTCTAAACGTATGGCGTCGATAACTGGAAACTCAGTTTTCAGATCCCAAGTACTTATATTAGCTCGGAATTTTTCGCGTCATGAAAAAGGTCCCCAATCTGCCCGGGACCAAGAAATCTCCACGTTTCATTGTATTTCTAAACGTATGGCGTCGATAACTGGAAACTCAGTTTTCAGATCCCAAGTACTTATATTAGCTCGGAATTTTTCGCGTCATGAAAAAGGTCCCCAATCTGCCCGGGACCAAGAAATGTCCACGTTTCATTGTATTTCTAAACGAATGGCGTCGATAACTGGAAACTCAATTTTCAGATCCCAAGTACTTATATCAGCTCGGAATTTTTCGCGTCATGAAAAAGGTCCCCAATCTGCCCGGGACCAAGAAATCTCCACGTTTCATTGTATTTCTAAACGTATGGCGTCGATAACTGGAAACTCAATTTTCAGATCCCAAGTACTTATATCAGCTCGGAATTTTTCTCGTCATGAAAAAGGTCCCCAATCTGCCCGGGACCAAGAAATCTCCACGTTTCATTGTATTTCTAAACGAATGGCGTCGATAACTGGAAACTCAATTTTCAGATCCCAAGTACTTATATCAGCTCGGAATTTTTCGCGTCATGAAAAAGGTCCCCAATCTGCCCGGGACCAAGAAATCTCCACGTTTCATTGTATTTCTAAACGAATGGCGTCGATAACTGGAAACTCAGTTTTCAGATCCCAAGTACTTATATGAGCTCGGAATTTTTCGCGTCATGAAAAAATTACCCAATCAGCCCGGGACCAAGAAATCTCCACGTTTCATGGTATTTCTAAACGTATGGCGTCGATAACTGGAAACTCAGTTTTCAGATCCCAAGTACTTATATTAGCTCGGAATTTTTCGCGTCATGAAAAAGGTCCCCAATCTGCCCGGGACCAAGAAATCTCCACGTTTCATTGTATTTCTAAACGTATGGCGTCGATAACTGGAAACTCAATTTTCAGATCCCAAGTACTTATATCAGCTCGGAATTTTTCGCGTCATGAAAAAGGTCCCCAATCTGCCCGGGACCAAGAAATCTCCACGTTTCATTGTATTTCTAAACGAATGGCGTCGATAACTGGAAACTCAGTTTTCAGATCCCAAGTACTTATATGAGCTCGGAATTTTTCGCGTCATGAAAAAATTACCCAATCAGCCCGGGACCAAGAAATCTCCACGTTTCATTGTATTTCTAAACGAATGGCGTCGATAACTGGAAACTCAGTTTTCAGATCCCAAGTACTTATATCAGCTCGGAATTTTTCGCGTCATGAAAAAGGTCCCCAATCTGCCCGGGACCAAGAAATCTCCACGTTTCATTGTATTTCTAAACGTATGGCGTCGATAACTGGAAACTCAATTTTCAGATCCCAAGTACTTATATCAGCTCGGAATTTTTCGCGTCATGAAAAAGGTCCCCAATCTGCCCGGGACCAAGAAATCTCCACGTTTCATTGTATTTCTAAACGAATGGCGTCGATAACTGGAAACTCAATTTTCAGATCCCAAGTACTTATATCAGCTCGGAATTTTTCGCGTCATGAAAAAGGTCCCCAATCTGCCCGGGACCAAGAAATCTCCACGTTTCATTGTATTTCTAAACGAATGGCGTCGATAACTGGAAACTCAGTTTTCAGATCCCAAGTACTTATATGAGCTCGGAATTTTTCGCGTCATGAAAAAATTACCCAATCAGCCCGGGACCAAGAAATCTCCACGTTTCATGGTATTTCTAAACGTATGGCGTCGATAACTGGAAACTCAGTTTTCAGATCCCAAGTACTTATATGAGCTCGGAATTTTTCGCGTCATGAAAAAATTACCCAATCAGCCCGGGACCAAGAAATCTCCACGTTTCATGGTATTTCTAAACGTATGGCGTCGATAACTGGAAACTCAGTTTTCAGATCCCAAGTACTTATATTAGCTCGGAATTTTTCGCGTCATGAAAAAGGTCCCCAATCTGCCCGGGACCAAGAAATCTCCACGTTTCATTGTATTTCTAAACGTATGGCGTCGATAACTGGAAACTCAGTTTTCAGATCCCAAGTACTTATATTAGCTCGGAATTTTTCGCGTCATGAAAAAGGTCCCCAATCTGCCCGGGACCAAGAAATCTCCACGTTTCATTGTATTTCTAAACGTATGGCGTCGATAACTGGAAACTCAGTTTTCAGATCCCAAGTACTTATATTAGCTCGGAATTTTTCGCGTCATGAAAAAGGTCCCCAATCAGCCCGGGACCAAGAAATCTCCACGTTTCATTGTATTTCTAAACGAATGGCGTCGATAACTGGAAACTCAGTTTTCAGATCCCAAGTACTTATATGAGCTCGGAATTTTTCGCGTCATGAAAAAATTACCCAATCAGCCCGGGACCAAGAAATCTCCACGTTTCATGGTATTTCTAAACGTATGGCGTCGATAACTGGAAACTCAGTTTTCAGATCCCAAGTACTTATATTAGCTCGGAATTTTTCGCGTCATGAAAAAGGTCCCCAATCTGCCCGGGACCAAGAAATCTCCACGTTTCATTGTATTTCTAAACGTATGGCGTCGATAACTGGAAACTCAGTTTTCAGATCCCAAGTACTTATATTAGCTCGGAATTTTTCGCGTCATGAAAAAGGTCCCCAATCTGCCCGGGACCAAGAAATCTCCACGTTTCATTGTATTTCTAAACGAATGGCGTCGATAACTGGAAACTCAATTTTCAGATCCCAAGTACTTATATCAGCTCGGAATTTTTCGCGTCATGAAAAAGGTCCCCAATCTGCCCGGGACCAAGAAATCTCCACGTTTCATTGTATTTCTAAACGAATGGCGTCGATAACTGGAAACTCAGTTTTCAGATCCCAAGTACTTATATGAGCTCGGAATTTTTCGCGTCATGAAAAAATTACCCAATCAGCCCGGGACCAAGAAATCTCCACGTTTCATGGTATTTCTAAACGTATGGCGTCGATAACTGGAAACTCAGTTTTCAGATCCCAAGTACTTATATTAGCTCGGAATTTTTCGCGTCATGAAAAAGGTCCCCAATCTTCCCGGGACCAAGAAATCTCCACGTTTCATTGTATTTCTAAACGTATGGCGTCGATAACTGGAAACTCAGTTTTCAGATCCCAAGTACTTATATTAGCTCGGAATTTTTCGCGTCATGAAAAAGGTCCCCAATCAGCCCGGGACCAAGAAATCTCCACGTTTCATTGTATTTCTAAACGAATGGCGTCGATAACTGGAAACTCAGTTTTCAGATCCCAAGTACTTATATGAGCTCGGAATTTTTCGCGTCATGAAAAAATTACCCAATCAGCCCGGGACCAAGAAATCTCCACGTTTCATGGTATTTCTAAACGTATGGCGTCGATAACTGGAAACTCAGTTTTCAGATCCCAAGTACTTATATTAGCTCGGAATTTTTCGCGTCATGAAAAAATTACCCAATCAGCAAGGGACCAAGAAATCTCCACGTTTCACGGTATTTCTAAACGTATGGCGTCGATAACTGGAAACTCAATTTTCAGATCCCAAGTACTTATATCAGCTCGGAATTTTTCGCGTCATGAAAAAGGTCCCCAATCTGCCCGGGACCAAGAAATCTCCACGTTTCATTGTATTTCTAAACGAATGGCGTCGATAACTGGAAACTCAGTTTTCAGATCACAAGTACTTATATTAGCTCGGAATTTTTCGCGTCATGAAAAAGGTCCCCAATCTGCCCGGGACCAAGAAATCTCCACGTTTCATGGTATTTCTAAACGTATGGCGTCGATAACTGGAAACTCAATTTTCAGATCCCAAGTACTTATATCAGCTCGGAATTTTTCGCGTCATGAAAAAGGTCCCCAATCTGCCCGGGACCAAGAAATCTCCACGTTTCATTGTATTTCTAAACGAATGGCGTCGATAACTGGAAACTCAGTTTTCAGATCCCAAGTACTTATATCAGCTCGGAATTTTTCGCGTCATGAAAAAGGTCCCCAATCTGCCCGGGACCAAGAAATCTCCACGTTTCATTGTATTTCTAAACGAATGGCGTCGATAACTGGAAACTCAATTTTCAGATCCCAAGTACTTATATCAGCTCGGAATTTTTCGCGTCATGAAAAAGGTCCCCAATCTGCCCGGGACCAAGAAATCTCCACGTTTCATTGTATTTCTAAACGTATGGCGTCGATAACTGGAAACTCAATTTTCAGATCCCAAGTACTTATATCAGCTCGGAATTTTTCGCGTCATGAAAAAGGTCCCCAATCTGCCCGGGACCAAGAAATCTCCACGTTTCATTGTATTTCTAAACGAATGGCGTCGATAACTGGAAACTCAATTTTCAGATCCCAAGTACTTATATCAGCTCGGAATTTTTCGCGTCAAGAAAAAGGTCCCCAATCTGCCCGGGACCAAGAAATCTCCACGTTTCATTGTATTTCTAAACGAATGGCGTCGATAACTGGAAACTCAGTTTTCAGATCCCAAGTACTTATATGAGCTCGGAATTTTTCGCGTCATGAAAAAATTACCCAATCAGCCCGGGACCAAGAAATCTCCACGTTTCATGGTATTTCTAAACGTATGGCGTCGATAACTGGAAACTCAGTTTTCAGATCCCAAGTACTTATATTAGCTCGGAATTTTTCGCGTCATGAAAAAGGTCCCCAATCTGCCCGGGACCAAGAAATCTCCACGTTTCATTGTATTTCTAAACGTATGGCGTCGATAACTGGAAACTCAGTTTTCAGATCCCAAGTACTTATATTAGCTCGGAATTTTTCGCGTCATGAAAAAGGTCCCCAATCTGCCCGGGACCAAGAAATCTCCACGTTTCATTGTATTTCTAAACGTATGGCGTCGATAACTGGAAACTCAATTTTCAGATCCCAAGTACTTATATCAGCTCGGAATTTTTCGCGTCATGAAAAAGGTCCCCAATCTGCCCGGGACCAAGAAATCTCCACGTTTCATTGTATTTCTAAACGAATGGCGTCGATAACTGGAAACTCAGTTTTCAGATCCCAAGTACTTATATGAGCTCGGAATTTTTCGCGTCATGAAAAAATTACCCAATCAGCCCGGGACCAAGAAATCTCCACGTTTCATGGTATTTCTAAACGTATGGCGTCGATAACTGGAAACTCAGTTTTCAGATCCCAAGTACTTATATTAGCTCGGAATTTTTCGCGTCATGAAAAAGGTCCCCAATCTGCCCGGGACCAAGAAATCTCCACGTTTCATTGTATTTCTAAACGTATGGCGTCGATAACTGGAAACTCAGTTTTCAGATCCCAAGTACTTATATTAGCTCGGAATTTTTCGCGTCATGAAAAAGGTCCCCAATCGGCCCGGGACCAAGAAATCTCCACGTTTCATTGTATTTCTAAACGAATGGCGTCGATAACTGGAAACTCAGTTTTCAGATCCCAAGTACTTATATGAGCTCGGAATTTTTCGCGTCATGAAAAAATTACCCAATCAGCCCGGGACCAAGAAATCTCCACGTTTCATGGTATTTCTAAACGTATGGCGTCGATAACTGGAAACTCAGTTTTCAGATCCCAAGTACTTATATTAGCTCGGAATTTTTCGCGTCATGAAAAAGGTCCCCAATCTGCCCGGGACCAAGAAATCTCCACGTTTCATTGTATTTCTAAACGTATGGCGTCGATAACTGGAAACTCAGTTTTCAGATCCCAAGTACTTATATTAGCTCGGAATTTTTCGCGTCATGAAAAAGGTCCCCAATCTGCCCGGGACCAAGAAATCTCCACGTTTCATTGTATTTCTAAACGAATGGCGTCGATAACTGGAAACTCAATTTTCAGATCCCAAGTACTTATATCAGCTCGGAATTTTTCGCGTCATGAAAAAGGTCCCCAATCTGCCCGGGACCAAGAAATCTCCACGTTTCATTGTATTTCTAAACGTATGGCGTCGATAACTGGAAACTCAATTTTCAGTTCCCAAGTACTTATATCAGCTCGGAATTTTTCTCGTCATGAAAAAGGTCCCCAATCTGCCCGGGACCAAGAAATCTCCACGTTTCATTGTATTTCTAAACGAATGGCGTCGATAACTGGAAACTCAATTTTCAGATCCCAAGTACTTATATCAGCTCGGAATTTTTCGCGTCATGAAAAAGGTCCCCAATCTGCCCGGGACCAAGAAATCTCCACGTTTCATTGTATTTCTAAACGAATGGCGTCGATAACTGGAAACTCAGTTTTCAGATCCGAAGTACTTATATGAGCTCGGAATTTTTCGCGTCATGAAAAAATTACCCAATCAGCCCGGGACCAAGAAATCTCCACGTTTCATGGTATTTCTAAACGTATGGCGTCGATAACTGGAAACTCAGTTTTCAGATCCCAAGTACTTATATTAGCTCGGAATTTTTCGCGTCATGAAAAAGGTCCCCAATCTGCCCGGGACCAAGAAATCTCCACGTTTCATTGTATTTCTAAACGTATGGCGTCGATAACTGGAAACTCAGTTTTCAGATCCCAAGTACTTATATTAGCTCGGAATTTTTCGCGTCATGAAAAAGGTCCCCAATCTGCCCGGGACCAAGAAATCTCCACGTTTCATTGTATTTCTAAACGTATGGCGTCGATAACTGGAAACTCAATTTTCAGATCCCAAGTACTTATATCAGCTCGGAATTTTTCGCGTCATGAAAAAGGTCCCCAATCTGCCCGGGACCAAGAAATCTCCACGTTTCATTGTATTTCTAAACGAATGGCGTCGATAACTGGAAACTCAGTTTTCAGATCCCAAGTACTTATATGAGCTCGGAATTTTTCGCGTCATGAAAAAATTACCCAATCAGCCCGGGACCAAGAAATCTCCACGTTTCATGGTATTTCTAAACGTATGGCGTCGATAACTGGAAACTCAGTTTTCAGTTCCCAAGTACTTATATTAGCTCGGAATTTTTCGCGTCATGAAAAAGGTCCCCAATCTGCCCGGGACCAAGAAATCTCCACGTTTCATTGTATTTCTAAACGAATGGCGTCGATAACTGGAAACTCAATTTTCAGATCCCAAGTACTTATATCAGCTCGGAATTTTTCGCGTCATGAAAAAGGTCCCCAATCTGCCCGGGACCAAGAAATCTCCACGTTTCATTGTATTTCTAAACGTATGGCGTCGATAACTGGAAACTCAATTTTCAGATCCCAAGTACTTATATCAGCTCGGAATTTTTCGCGTCATGAAAAAGGTCCCCAATCTGCCCGGGACCAAGAAATCTCCACGTTTCATTGTATTTCTAAACGAATGGCGTCGATAACTGGAAACTCAATTTTCAGATCCCAAGTACTTATATCAGCTCGGAATTTTTCGCGTCATGAAAAAGGTCCCCAATCTGCCCGGGACCAAGAAATCTCCACGTTTCATTGTATTTCTAAACGAATGGCGTCGATAACTGGAAACTCAGTTTTCAGATCCCAAGTACTTATATGAGCTCGGAATTTTTCGCGTCATGAAAAAATTACCCAATCAGCCCGGGACCAAGAAATCTCCACGTTTCATGGTTTTTCTAAACGTATGGCGTCGATAACTGGAAACTCAGTTTTCAGATCCCAAGTACTTATATTAGCTCGGAATTTTTCGCGTCATGAAAAAGGTCCCCAATCTGCCCGGGACCAAGAAATCTCCACGTTTCATTGTATTTCTAAACGTATGGCGTCGATAACTGGAAACTCAGTTTTCAGATCCCAAGTACTTATATTAGCTCGGAATTTTTCGCGTCATGAAAAAGGTCCCCAATCTGCCCGGGACCAAGAAATCTCCACGTTTCATTGTATTTCTAAACGTATGGCGTCGATAACTGGAAACTCAATTTTCAGATCCCAAGTACTTATATCAGCTCGGAATTTTTCGCGTCATGAAAAAGGTCCCCAATCTGCCCGGGACCAAGAAATCTCCACGTTTCATTGTATTTCTAAACGAATGGCGTCGATAACTGGAAACTCAGTTTTCAGATCCCAAGTACTTATATGAGCTCGGAATTTTTCGCGTCATGAAAAAATTACCCAATCAGCCCGGGACCAAGAAATCTCCACGTTTCATGGTATTTCTAAACGTATGGCGTCGATAACTGGAAACTCAGTTTTCAGATCCCAAGTACTTATATTAGCTCGGAATTTTTCGCGTCATGAAAAAGGTCCCCAATCTGCCCGGGACCAAGAAATCTCCACGTTTCATTGTATTTCTAAACGTATGGCGTCGATAACTGGAAACTCAGTTTTCAGATCCCAAGTACTTATATTAGCTCGGAATTTTTCGCGTCATGAAAAAGGTCCCCAATCTGCCCGGGACCAAGAAATCTCCACGTTTCATTGTATTTCTAAACGTATGGCGTCGATAACTGGAAACTCAATTTTCAGATCCCAAGTACTTATATCAGCTCGGAATTTTTCGCGTCATGAAAAAGGTCCCCAATCTGCCCGGGACCAAGAAATCTCCACGTTTCATTGTATTTCTAAACGAATGGCGTCGATAACTGGAAACTCAGTTTTCAGATCCCAAGTACTTATATGAGCTCGGAATTTTTCGCGTCATGAAAAAATTACCCAATCAGCCCGGGACCAAGAAATCTCCACGTTTCATGGTATTTCTAAACGTATGGCGTCGATAACTGGAAACTCAGTTTTCAGATCCCAAGTACTTATATCAGCTCGGAATTTTTCGCGTCATGAAAAAGGTCCCCAATCTGCCCGGGACCAAGAAATCTCCACGTTTCATTGTATTTCTAAACGAATGGCGTCGATAACTGGAAACTCAATTTTCAGATCCCAAGTACTTATATCAGCTCGGAATTTTTCGCGTCATGAAAAAGGTCCCCAATCTGCCCGGGACCAAGAAATCTCCACGTTTCATTGTATTTCTAAACGAATGGCGTCGATAACTGGAAACTCAGTTTTCAGATCCCAAGTACTTATATGAGCTCGGAATTTTTCGCGTCATGAAAAAATTACCCAATCAGCCCGGGACCAAGAAATCTCCACGTTTCATGGTATTTCTAAACGTATGGCGTCGATAACTGGAAACTCAGTTTTCAGATCCCAAGTACTTATATTAGCTCGGAATTTTTCGCGTCATGAAAAAGGTCCCCAATCTGCCCGGGACCAAGAAATCTCCACGTTTCATTGTATTTCTAAACGTATGGCGTCGATAACTGGAAACTCAGTTTTCAGATCCCAAGTACTTATATTAGCTCGGAATTTTTCGCGTCATGAAAAAGGTCCCCAATCAGCCCGGGACCAAGAAATCTCCACGTTTCATTGTATTTCTAAACGAATGGCGTCGATAACTGGAAACTCAGTTTTCAGATCCCAAGTACTTATATGAGCTCGGAATTTTTCGCGTCATGAAAAAATTACCCAATCAGCCCGGGACCAAGAAATCTCCACGTTTCATGGTATTTCTAAACGTATGGCGTCGATAACTGGAAACTCAGTTTTCAGATCCCAAGTACTTATATTAGCTCGGAATTTTTCGCGTCATGAAAAAGGTCCCCAATCTGCCCGGGACCAAGAAATCTCCACGTTTCATTGTATTTCTAAACGTATGGCGTCGATAACTGGAAACTCAGTTTTCAGATCCCAAGTACTTATATTAGCTCGGAATTTTTCGCGTCATGAAAAAGGTCCCCAATCTGCCCGGGACCAAGAAATCTCCACGTTTCATTGTATTTCTAAACGTATGGCGTCGATAACTGGAAACTCAGTTTTCAGATCCCAAGTACTTATATGAGCTCGGAATTTTTCGCGTCATGAAAAAATTACCCAATCAGCCCGGGACCAAGAAATCTCCACGTTTCATGGTATTTCTAAACGTATGGCGTCGATAACTGGAAACTCAGTTTTCAGATCCCAAGTACTTATATTAGCTCGGAATTTTTCGCGTCATGAAAAAATTACCCAATCAGCAAGGGACCAAGAAATCTCCACGTTTCACGGTATTTCTAAACGTATGGCGTCGATAACTGGAAACTCAATTTTCAGATCCCAAGTACTTATATCAGCTCGGAATTTTTCGCGTCATGAAAAAGGTCCCCAATCTGCCCGGGACCAAGAAATCTCCACGTTTCATTGTATTTCTAAACGAATGGCGTCGATAACTGGAAACTCAGTTTTCAGATCACAAGTACTTATATTAGCTCGGAATTTTTCGCGTCATGAAAAAGGTCCCCAATCTGCCCGGGACCAAGAAATCTCCACGTTTCATGGTATTTCTAAACGTATGGCGTCGATAACTGGAAACTCAATTTTCAGATCCCAAGTACTTATATCAGCTCGGAATTTTTCGCGTCATGAAAAAGGTCCCCAATCTGCCCGGGACCAAGAAATCTCCACGTTTCATTGTATTTCTAAACGAATGGCGTCGATAACTGGAAACTCAGTTTTCAGATCCCAAGTACTTATATCAGCTCGGAATTTTTCGCGTCATGAAAAAGGTCCCCAATCTGCCCGGGACCAAGAAATCTCCACGTTTCATTGTATTTCTAAACGAATGGCGTCGATAACTGGAAACTCAATTTTCAGATCCCAAGTACTTATATCAGCTCGGAATTTTTCGCGTCATGAAAAAGGTCCCCAATCTGCCCGGGACCAAGAAATCTCCACGTTTCATTGTATTTCTAAACGTATGGCGTCGATAACTGGAAACTCAATTTTCAGATCCCAAGTACTTATATCAGCTCGGAATTTTTCGCGTCATGAAAAAGGTCCCCAATCTGCCCGGGACCAAGAAATCTCCACGTTTCATTGTATTTCTAAACGAATGGCGTCGATAACTGGAAACTCAATTTTCAGATCCCAAGTACTTATATCAGCTCGGAATTTTTCGCGTCAAGAAAAAGGTCCCCAATCTGCCCGGGACCAAGAAATCTCCACGTTTCATTGTATTTCTAAACGAATGGCGTCGATAACTGGAAACTCAGTTTTCAGATCCCAAGTACTTATATGAGCTCGGAATTTTTCGCGTCATGAAAAAATTACCCAATCAGCCCGGGACCAAGAAATCTCCACGTTTCATGGTATTTCTAAACGTATGGCGTCGATAACTGGAAACTCAGTTTTCAGATCCCAAGTACTTATATTAGCTCGGAATTTTTCGCGTCATGAAAAAGGTCCCCAATCTGCCCGGGACCAAGAAATCTCCACGTTTCATTGTATTTCTAAACGTATGGCGTCGATAACTGGAAACTCAGTTTTCAGATCCCAAGTACTTATATTAGCTCGGAATTTTTCGCGTCATGAAAAAGGTCCCCAATCTGCCCGGGACCAAGAAATCTCCACGTTTCATTGTATTTCTAAACGAATGGCGTCGATAACTGGAAACTCAGTTTTCAGATCCCAAGTACTTATATGAGCTCGGAATTTTTCGCGTCATGAAAAAATTACCCAATCAGCCCGGGACCAAGAAATCTCCACGTTTCATGGTATTTCTAAACGTATGGCGTCGATAACTGGAAACTCAGTTTTCAGATCCCAAGTACTTATATTAGCTCGGAATTTTTCGCGTCATGAAAAAGGTCCCCAATCTGCCCGGGACCAAGAAATCTCCACGTTTCATTGTATTTCTAAACGTATGGCGTCGATAACTGGAAACTCAGTTTTCAGATCCCAAGTACTTATATTAGCTCGGAATTTTTCGCGTCATGAAAAAGGTCCCCAATCGGCCCGGGACCAAGAAATCTCCACGTTTCATTGTATTTCTAAACGAATGGCGTCGATAACTGGAAACTCAGTTTTCAGATCCCAAGTACTTATATGAGCTCGGAATTTTTCGCGTCATGAAAAAATTACCCAATCAGCCCGGGACCAAGAAATCTCCACGTTTCATGGTATTTCTAAACGTATGGCGTCGATAACTGGAAACTCAGTTTTCAGATCCCAAGTACTTATATTAGCTCGGAATTTTTCGCGTCATGAAAAAGGTCCCCAATCTGCCCGGGACCAAGAAATCTCCACGTTTCATTGTATTTCTAAACGTATGGCGTCGATAACTGGAAACTCAGTTTTCAGATCCCAAGTACTTATATTAGCTCGGAATTTTTCGCGTCATGAAAAAGGTCCCCAATCTGCCCGGGACCAAGAAATGTCCACGTTTCATTGTATTTCTAAACGAATGGCGTCGATAACTGGAAACTCAATTTTCAGATCCCAAGTACTTATATCAGCTCGGAATTTTTCGCGTCATGAAAAAGGTCCCCAATCTGCCCGGGACCAAGAAATCTCCACGTTTCATTGTATTTCTAAACGTATGGCGTCGATAACTGGAAACTCAATTTTCAGATCCCAAGTACTTATATCAGCTCGGAATTTTTCTCGTCATGAAAAAGGTCCCCAATCTGCCCGGGACCAAGAAATCTCCACGTTTCATTGTATTTCTAAACGAATGGCGTCGATAACTGGAAACTCAATTTTCAGATCCCAAGTACTTATATCAGCTCGGAATTTTTCGCGTCATGAAAAAGGTCCCCAATCTGCCCGGGACCAAGAAATCTCCACGTTTCATTGTATTTCTAAACGAATGGCGTCGATAACTGGAAACTCAGTTTTCAGATCCCAAGTACTTATATGAGCTCGGAATTTTTCGCGTCATGAAAAAATTACCCAATCAGCCCGGGACCAAGAAATCTCCACGTTTCATGGTATTTCTAAACGTATGGCGTCGATAACTGGAAACTCAGTTTTCAGATCCCAAGTACTTATATTAGCTCGGAATTTTTCGCGTCATGAAAAAGGTCCCCAATCTGCCCGGGACCAAGAAATCTCCACGTTTCATTGTATTTCTAAACGTATGGCGTCGATAACTGGAAACTCAATTTTCAGATCCCAAGTACTTATATCAGCTCGGAATTTTTCGCGTCATGAAAAAGGTCCCCAATCTGCCCGGGACCAAGAAATCTCCACGTTTCATTGTATTTCTAAACGAATGGCGTCGATAACTGGAAACTCAGTTTTCAGATCCCAAGTACTTATATGAGCTCGGAATTTTTCGCGTCATGAAAAAATTACCCAATCAGCCCGGGACCAAGAAATCTCCACGTTTCATTGTATTTCTAAACGAATGGCGTCGATAACTGGAAACTCAGTTTTCAGATCCCAAGTACTTATATCAGCTCGGAATTTTTCGCGTCATGAAAAAGGTCCCCAATCTGCCCGGGACCAAGAAATCTCCACGTTTCATTGTATTTCTAAACGTATGGCGTCGATAACTGGAAACTCAATTTTCAGATCCCAAGTACTTATATCAGCTCGGAATTTTTCGCGTCATGAAAAAGGTCCCCAATCTGCCCGGGACCAAGCAATCTCCACGTTTCATTGTATTTCTAAACGAATGGCGTCGATAACTGGAAACTCAATTTTCAGATCCCAAGTACTTATATCAGCTCGGAATTTTTCGCGTCATGAAAAAGGTCCCCAATCTGCCCGGGACCAAGAAATCTCCACGTTTCATTGTATTTCTAAACGAATGGCGTCGATAACTGGAAACTCAGTTTTCAGATCCCAAGTACTTATATGAGCTCGGAATTTTTCGCGTCATGAAAAAATTACCCAATCAGCCCGGGACCAAGAAATCTCCACGTTTCATGGTATTTCTAAACGTATGGCGTCGATAACTGGAAACTCAGTTTTCAGATCCCAAGTACTTATATCAGCTCGGAATTTTTCGCGTCATGAAAAAGGTCCCCAATCTGCCCGGGACCAAGAAATCTCTACGTTTCATTGTATTTCTAAACGAATGGCGTCGATAACTGGAAACTCAATTTTCAGATCCCAAGTACTTATATCAGCTCGGAATTTTTCGCGTCATGAAAAAGGTCCCCAATCTGCCCGGGACCAAGAAATCTCCGCGTTTCATTGTATTTCTAAACGAATGGCGTCGATAACTGGAAACTCAGTTTTCAGATCCCAAGTACTTATATGAGCTCGGAATTTTTCGCGTCATGAAAAAATTACCCAATCAGCCCGGGACCAAGAAATCTCCACGTTTCATGGTATTTCTAAACGTATGGCGTCGATAACTGGAAACTCAGTTTTCAGATCCCAAGTACTTATATTAGCTCGGAATTTTTCGCGTCATGAAAAAGGTCCCCAATCTGCCCGGGACCAAGAAATCTCCACGTTTCATTGTATTTCTAAACGTATGGCGTCGATAACTGGAAACTCAGTTTTCAGATCCCAAGTACTTATATTAGCTCGGAATTTTTCGCGTCATGAAAAAGGTCCCCAATCTGCCCGGGACCAAGAAATCTCCACGTTTCATTGTATTTCTAAACGAATGGCGTCGATAACTGGAAACTCAATTTTCAGATCCCAAGTACTTATATCAGCTCGGAATTTTTCGCGTCATGAAAAAGGTCCCCAATCTGCCCGGGACCAAGAAATCTCCACGTTTCATTGTATTTCTAAACGTATGGCGTCGATAACTGGAAACTCAATTTTCAGATCCCAAGTACTTATATCAGCTCGGAATTTTTCGCGTCATGAAAAAGGTCCCCAATCTGCCCGGGACCAAGAAATCTCCACGTTTCATTGTATTTCTAAACGAATGGCGTCGATAACTGGAAACTCAATTTTCAGATCCCAAGTACTTATATCAGCTCGGAATTTTTCGCGTCATGAAAAAGGTCCCCAATCTGCCCGGGACCAAGAAATCTCCACGTTTCATTGTATTTCTAAACGAATGGCGTCGATAACTGGAAACTCAGTTTTCAGATCCCAAGTACTTATATGAGCTCGGAATTTTTCGCGTCATGAAAAAATTACCCAATCAGCCCGGGACCAAGAAATCTCCACGTTTCATGGTATTTCTAAACGTATGGCGTCGATAACTGGAAACTCAGTTTTCAGATCCCAAGTACTTATATTAGCTCGGAATTTTTCGCGTCATGAAAAAGGTCCCCAATCTGCCCGGGACCAAGAAATCTCCACGTTTCATTGTATTTCTAAACGTATGGCGTCGATAACTGGAAACTCAGTTTTCAGATCCCAAGTACTTATATGAGCTCGGAATTTTTCGCGTCATGAAAAAGGTCCCCAATCTGCCCGGGACCAAGAAATCTCCACGTTTCATTGTATTTCTAAACGTATGGCGTCGATAACTGGAAACTCAATTTTCAGATCCCAAGTACTTATATCAGCTCGGAATTTTTCGCGTCATGAAAAAGGTCCACAATCTGCCCGGGACCAAGAAATCTCCACGTTTCATTGTATTTCTAAACGAATGGCGTCGATAACTGGAAACTCAGTTTTCAGATCCCAAGTACTTATATGAGCTCGGAATTTTTCGCGTCATGAAAAAATTACCCAATCAGCCCGGGACCAAGAAATCTCCACGTTTCATTGTATTTCTAAACGAATGGCGTCGATAACTGGAAACTCAGTTTTCAGATCCCAAGTACTTATATTAGCTCGGAATTTTTCGCGTCATGAAAAAGGTCCCCAATCTGCCCGGGACCAAGAAATCTCCACGTTTCATGGTATTTCTAAACGTATGGCGTCGATAACTGGAAACTCAATTTTCAGATCCCAAGTACTTATATCAGCTCGGAATTTTTCGCGTCATGAAAAAATTACCCAATCAGCCCGGGACCAAGAAATCTCCACGTTTCACGGTATTTCTAAACGTATGGCGTCGATAACTGGAAACTCAGTTTTCAGATCCCAAGTACTTATATTAGCTCGGAATTTTTCGCGTCATGAAAAAGGTCCCCAATCTGCCCGGGACCAAGAAATCTCCACGTTTCATTGTATTTCTAAACGTATGGCGTCGATAACTGGAAACTCAGTTTTCAGATCCCAAGTACTTATATTAGCTCGGAATTTTTCGCGTCATGAAAAAGGTCCCCAATCTGCCCGGGACCAAGAAATCTCCACGTTTCATTGTATTTCTAAACGAATGGCGTCGATAACTGGAAACTCAGTTTTCAGATCCCAAGTACTTATATGAGCTCGGAATTTTTCGCGTCATGAAAAAATTACCCAATCAGCCCGGGACCAAGAAATCTCCACGTTTCATTGTATTTCTAAACGAATGGCGTCGATAACTGGAAACTCAGTTTTCAGATCCCAAGTACTTATATTAGCTCGGAATTTTTCGCGTCATGAAAAAGGTCCCCAATCTGCCCGGGACCAAGAAATCTCCACGTTTCATGGTATTTCTAAACGTATGGCGTCGATAACTGGAAACTCAATTTTCAGATCCCAAGTAATTATATCAGCTCGGAATTTTTCGCGTCATGAAAAAATTACCCAATCAGCCCGGGACCAAGAAATCTCCACGTTTCACGGTATTTCTAAACGTATGGCGTCGATAACTGGAAACTCAATTTTCAGATCCCAAGTACTTATATCAGCTCGGAATTTTTCGCGTCATGAAAAAGGTCCCCAATCAGCCCGGGACCAAGAAATCTCCACGTTTCATTGTATTTCTAAACGAATGGCGTCGATAACTGGAAACTCAGTTTTCAGATCCCAAGTACTTATATGAGCTCGGAATTTTTCGCGTCATGAAAAAATTACCCAATCAGCCCGGGACCAAGAAATCTCCACGTTTCATGGTATTTCTAAACGTATGGCGTCGATAACTGGAAACTCAGTTTTCAGATCCCAAGTACTTATATGAGCTCGGAATTTTTCGCGTCATGAAAAAATTACCCAATCAGCCCGGGACCAAGAAATCTCCACGTTTCATTGTATTTCTAAACGAATGGCGTCGATAACTGGAAACTCAGTTTTCAGATCCCAAGTACTTATATTAGCTCGGAATTTTTCGCGTCATGAAAAAGGTCCCCAATCTGCCCGGGACCAAGAAATCTCCACGTTTCATGGTATTTCTAAACGTATGGCGTCGATAACTGGAAACTCAATTTTCAGATCCCAAGTACTTATATCAGCTCGGAATTTTTCGCGTCATGAAAAAATTACCCAATCAGCCCGGGACCAAGAAATCTCCACGTTTCACGGTATTTCTAAACGTATGGCGTCGATAACTGGAAACTCAATTTTCAGATCCCAAGTACTTATATCAGCTCGGAATTTTTCGCGTCATGAAAAAGGTCCCCAATCAGCCCGGGACCAAGAAATCTCCACGTTTCATTGTATTTCTAAACGAATGGCGTCGATAACTGGAAACTCAGTTTTCAGATCCCAAGTACTTATATGAGCTCGGAATTTTTCGCGTCATGAAAAAATTACCCAATCAGCCCGGGACCAAGAAATCTCCACGTTTCATGGTATTTCTAAACGTATGGCGTCGATAACTGGAAACTCAGTTTTCAGATCCCAAGTACTTATATTAGCTCGGAATTTTTCGCGTCATGAAAAAGGTCCCCAATCTGCCCGGGACCAAGAAATCTCCACGTTTCATTGTATTTCTAAACGTATGGCGTCGATAACTGGAAACTCAGTTTTCAGATCCCAAGTACTTATATGAGCTCGGAATTTTTCGCGTCATGAAAAAATTACCCAATCAGCCCGGGACCAAGAAATCTCCACGTTTCATTGTATTTCTAAACGAATGGCGTCGATAACTGGAAACTCAGTTTTCAGATCCCAAGTACTTATATTAGCTCGGAATTTTTCGCGTCATGAAAAAGGTCCCCAATCTGCCCGGGACCAAGAAATCTCCACGTTTCATGGTATTTCTAAACGTATGGCGTCGATAACTGGAAACTCAATTTTCAGATCCCAAGTACTTATATCAGCTCGGAATTTTTCGCGTCATGAAAAAATTACCCAATCAGCCCGGGACCAAGAAATCTCCACGTTTCACGGTATTTCTAAACGTATGGCGTCGATAACTGGAAACTCAGTTTTCAGATCCCAAGTACTTATATTAGCTCGGAATTTTTCGCGTCATGAAAAAGGTCCCCAATCTGCCCGGGACCAAGAAATCTCCACGTTTCATTGTATTTCTAAACGTATGGCGTCGATAACTGGAAACTCAGTTTTCAGATCCCAAGTACTTATATTAGCTCGGAATTTTTCGCGTCATGAAAAAGGTCCCCAATCTGCCCGGGACCAAGAAATCTCCACGTTTCATTGTATTTCTAAACGAATGGCGTCGATAACTGGAAACTCAGTTTTCAGATCCCAAGTACTTATATGAGCTCGGAATTTTTCGCGTCATGAAAAAATTACCCAATCAGCCCGGGACCAAGAAATCTCCACGTTTCATTGTATTTCTAAACGAATGGCGTCGATAACTGGAAACTCAGTTTTCAGATCCCAAGTACTTATATTAGCTCGGAATTTTTCGCGTCATGAAAAAGGTCCCCAATCTGCCCGGGACCAAGAAATCTCCACGTTTCATGGTATTTCTAAACGTATGGCGTCGATAACTGGAAACTCAATTTTCAGATCCCAAGTAATTATATCAGCTCGGAATTTTTCGCGTCATGAAAAAATTACCCAATCAGCCCGGGACCAAGAAATCTCCACGTTTCACGGTATTTCTAAACGTATGGCGTCGATAACTGGAAACTCAATTTTCAGATCCCAAGTACTTATATCAGCTCGGAATTTTTCGCGTCATGAAAAAGGTCCCCAATCAGCCCGGGACCAAGAAATCTCCACGTTTCATTGTATTTCTAAACGAATGGCGTCGATAACTGGAAACTCAGTTTTCAGATCCCAAGTACTTATATGAGCTCGGAATTTTTCGCGTCATGAAAAAATTACCCAATCAGCCCGGGACCAAGAAATCTCCACGTTTCATGGTATTTCTAAACGTATGGCGTCGATAACTGGAAACTCAGTTTTCAGATCCCAAGTACTTATATGAGCTCGGAATTTTTCGCGTCATGAAAAAATTACCCAATCAGCCCGGGACCAAGAAATCTCCACGTTTCATTGTATTTCTAAACGAATGGCGTCGATAACTGGAAACTCAGTTTTCAGATCCCAAGTACTTATATTAGCTCGGAATTTTTCGCGTCATGAAAAAGGTCCCCAATCTGCCCGGGACCAAGAAATCTCCACGTTTCATGGTATTTCTAAACGTATGGCGTCGATAACTGGAAACTCAATTTTCAGATCCCAAGTACTTATATCAGCTCGGAATTTTTCGCGTCATGAAAAAATTACCCAATCAGCCCGGGACCAAGAAATCTCCACGTTTCACGGTATTTCTAAACGTATGGCGTCGATAACTGGAAACTCAATTTTCAGATCCCAAGTACTTATATCAGCTCGGAATTTTTCGCGTCATGAAAAAGGTCCCCAATCAGCCCGGGACCAAGAAATCTCCACGTTTCATTGTATTTCTAAACGAATGGCGTCGATAACTGGAAACTCAGTTTTCAGATCCCAAGTACTTATATGAGCTCGGAATTTTTCGCGTCATGAAAAAATTACCCAATCAGCCCGGGACCAAGAAATCTCCACGTTTCATGGTATTTCTAAACGTATGGCGTCGATAACTGGAAACTCAGTTTTCAGATCCCAAGTACTTATATTAGCTCGGAATTTTTCGCGTCATGAAAAAGGTCCCCAATCTGCCCGGGACCAAGAAATCTCCACGTTTCATTGTATTTCTAAACGTATGGCGTCGATAACTGGAAACTCAGTTTTCAGATCCCAAGTACTTATATTAGCTCGGAATTTTTCGCGTCATGAAAAAGGTCCCCAATCTGCCCGGGACCAAGAAATCTCCACGTTTCATTGTATTTCTAAACGAATGGCGTCGATAACTGGAAACTCAATTTTCAGATCCCAAGTACTTATATCAGCTCGGAATTTTTCGCGTCATGAAAAAGGTCCCCAATCTGCCCGGGACCAAGAAATCTCCACGTTTCATTGTATTTCTAAACGTATGGCGTCGATAACTGGAAACTCAATTTTCAGATCCCAAGTACTTATATCAGCTCGGAATTTTTCGCGTCATGAAAAAGGTCCCCAATCTGCCCGGGACCAAGAAATCTCCACGTTTCATTGTATTTCTAAACGAATGGCGTCGATAACTGGAAACTCAATTTTCAGATCCCAAGTACTTATATCAGCTCGGAATTTTTCGCGTCATGAAAAAGGTCCCCAATCTGCCCGGGACCAAGAAATCTCCACGTTTCATTGTATTTCTAAACGAATGGCGTCGATAACTGGAAACTCAGTTTTCAGATCCCAAGTACTTATATGAGCTCGGAATTTTTCGCGTCATGAAAAAATTACCCAATCAGCCCGGGACCAAGAAATCTCCACGTTTCATGGTATTTCTAAACGTATGGCGTCGATAACTGGAAACTCAGTTTTCAGATCCCAAGTACTTATATCAGCTCGGAATTTTTCGCGTCATGAAAAAGGTCCCCAATCTGCCCGGGACCAAGAAATCTCCACGTTTCATGGTATTTCTAAACGTATGGCGTCGATAACTGGAAACTCAATTTTCAGATCCCAAGTACTTATATCAGCTCGGAATTTTTCGCGTCATGAAAAAGGTCCCCAATCTGCCCGGGACCAAGAAATCTCCACGTTTCATTGTATTTCTAAACGTATGGCGTCGATAACTGGAAACTCAATTTTCAGATCCCAAGTACTTATATCAGCTCGGAATTTTTCGCGTCATGAAAAAGGTCCCCAATCTGCCCGGGACCAAGAAATCTCCACGTTTCATTGTATTTCTAAACGAATGGCGTCGATAACTGGAAACTCAATTTTCAGA
Organism: Perithous albicinctus; assembly: GCA_964016905.1. NCBI lineage: Eukaryota > Metazoa > Arthropoda > Insecta > Hymenoptera > Ichneumonidae > Perithous > Perithous albicinctus. Next base: position 3,508,987 of record OZ024694.1, on the reverse strand, counting down.
TCCCAAGTACTTATATCAGCTCGGAATTTTTCGCGTCATGAAAAAGGTCCCCAATCTGCCCGGGACCAAGAAATCTCCACGTTTCATTGTATTTCTAAACGAATGGCGTCGATAACTGGAAACTCAGTTTTCAGATCCCAAGTACTTATATTAGCTCGGAATTTTTCGCGTCATGAAAAAGGTCCCCAATCTGCCCGGGACCAAGAAATCTCCACGTTTCATGGTATTTCTAAACGTATGGCGTCGATAACTGGAAACTCAATTTTCAGATCCCAAGTACTTATATCAGCTCGGAATTTTTCGCGTCATGAAAAAGGTCCCCAATCTGCCCGGGACCAAGAAATCTCCACGTTTCATTGTATTTCTAAACGTATGGCGTCGATAACTGGAAACTCAATTTTCAGATCCCAAGTACTTATATCAGCTCGGAATTTTTCGCGTCATGAAAAAGGTCCCCAATCTGCCCGGGACCAAGAAATCTCCACGTTTCATTGTATTTCTAAACGAATGGCGTCGATAACTGGAAACTCAGTTTTCAGATCCCAAGTACTTATATGAGCTCGGAATTTTTCGCGTCATGAAAAAATTACCCAATCAGCCCGGGACCAAGAAATCTCCACGTTTCATGGTATTTCTAAACGTATGGCGTCGATAACTGGAAACTCAGTTTTCAGATCCCAAGTACTTATATTAGCTCGGAATTTTTCGCGTCATGAAAAAGGTCCCCAATCTGCCCGGGACCAAGAAATCTCCACGTTTCATGGTATTTCTAAACGTATGGCGTCGATAACTGGAAACTCAATTTTCAGATCCCAAGTACTTATATCAGCTCGGAATTTTTCGCGTCATGAAAAAGGTCCCCAATCTGCCCGGGACCAAGAAATCTCCACGTTTCATTGTATTTCTAAACGAATGGCGTCGATAACTGGAAACTCAGTTTTCAGATCCCAAGTACTTATATGAGCTCGGAATTTTTCGCGTCATGAAAAAATTACCCAATCAGCCCGGGACCAAGAAATCTCCACGTTTCATTGTATTTCTAAACGAATGGCGTCGATAACTGGAAACTCAGTTTTCAGATCCCAAGTACTTATATTAGCTCGGAATTTTTCGCGTCATGAAAAAGGTCCCCAATCTGCCCGGGACCAAGAAATCTCCACGTTTCATGGTATTTCTAAACGTATGGCGTCGATAACTGGAAACTCAATTTTCAGATCCCAAGTACTTATATCAGCTCGGAATTTTTCGCGTCATGAAAAAATTACCCAATCAGCCCGGGACCAAGAAATCTCCACGTTTCACGGTATTTCTAAACGTATGGCGTCGATAACTGGAAACTCAGTTTTCAGATCCCAAGTACTTATATTAGCTCGGAATTTTTCGCGTCATGAAAAAGGTCCCCAATCTGCCCGGGACCAAGAAATCTCCACGTTTCATTGTATTTCTAAACGTATGGCGTCGATAACTGGAAACTCAGTTTTCAGATCCCAAGTACTTATATTAGCTCGGAATTTTTCGCGTCATGAAAATGGTCCCCAATCTGCCCGGGACCAAGAAATCTCCACGTTTCATTGTATTTCTAAACGAATGGCGTCGATAACTGGAAACTCAGTTTTCAGATCCCAAGTACTTATATGAGCTCGGAATTTTTCGCGTCATGAAAAAATTACCCAATCAGCCCGGGACCAAGAAATCTCCACGTTTCATTGTATTTCTAAACGAATGGCGTCGATAACTGGAAACTCAGTTTTCAGATCCCAAGTACTTATATTAGCTCGGAATTTTTCGCGTCATGAAAAAGGTCCCCAATCTGCCCGGGACCAAGAAATCTCCACGTTTCATGGTATTTCTAAACGTATGGCGTCGATAACTGGAAACTCAATTTTCAGATCCCAAGTAATTATATCAGCTCGGAATTTTTCGCGTCATGAAAAAATTACCCAATCAGCCCGGGACCAAGAAATCTCCACGTTTCACGGTATTTCTAAACGTATGGCGTCGATAACTGGAAACTCAATTTTCAGATCCCAAGTACTTATATCAGCTCGGAATTTTTCGCGTCATGAAAAAGGTCCCCAATCTGCCCGGGACCAAGAAATCTCCACGTTTCATTGTATTTCTAAACGAATGGCGTCGATAACTGGAAACTCAGTTTTCAGATCCCAAGTACTTATATTAGCTCGGAATTTTTCGCGTCATGAAAAAGGTCCCCAATCTGCCCGGGACCAAGAAATCTCCACGTTTCATGGTATTTCTAAACGTATGGCGTCGATAACTGGAAACTCAATTTTCAGATCCCAAGTACTTATATCAGCTCGGAATTTTTCGCGTCATGAAAAAGGTCCCCAATCTGCCCGGGACCAAGAAATCTCCACGTTTCATTGTATTTCTAAACGTATGGCGTCGATAACTGGAAACTCAATTTTCAGATCCCAAGTACTTATATCAGCTCGGAATTTTTCGCGTCATGAAAAAGGTCCCCAATCTGCCCGGGACCAAGAAATCTCCACGTTTCATTGTATTTCTAAACGAATGGCGTCGATAACTGGAAACTCAGTTTTCAGATCCCAAGTACTTATATGAGCTCGGAATTTTTCGCGTCATGAAAAAATTACCCAATCAGCCCGGGACCAAGAAATCTCCACGTTTCATGGTATTTCTAAACGTATGGCGTCGATAACTGGAAACTCAGTTTTCAGATCCCAAGTACTTATATTAGCTCGGAATTTTTCGCGTCATGAAAAAGGTCCCCAATCTGCCCGGGACCAAGAAATCTCCACGTTTCATGGTATTTCTAAACGTATGGCGTCGATAACTGGAAACTCAATTTTCAGATCCCAAGTACTTATATCAGCTCGGAATTTTTCGCGTCATGAAAAAGGTCCCCAATCTGCCCGGGACCAAGAAATCTCCACGTTTCATTGTATTTCTAAACGAATGGCGTCGATAACTGGAAACTCAGTTTTCAGATCCCAAGTACTTATATGAGCTCGGAATTTTTCGCGTCATGAAAAAATTACCCAATCAGCCCGGGACCAAGAAATCTCCACGTTTCATTGTATTTCTAAACGAATGGCGTCGATAACTGGAAACTCAGTTTTCAGATCCCAAGTACTTATATTAGCTCGGAATTTTTCGCGTCATGAAAAAGGTCCCCAATCTGCCCGGGACCAAGAAATCTCCACGTTTCATGGTATTTCTAAACGTATGGCGTCGATAACTGGAAACTCAATTTTCAGATCCCAAGTACTTATATCAGCTCGGAATTTTTCGCGTCATGAAAAAATTACCCAATCAGCCCGGGACCAAGAAATCTCCACGTTTCACGGTATTTCTAAACGTATGGCGTCGATAACTGGAAACTCAGTTTTCAGATCCCAAGTACTTATATTAGCTCGGAATTTTTCGCGTCATGAAAAAGGTCCCCAATCTGCCCGGGACCAAGAAATCTCCACGTTTCATTGTATTTCTAAACGTATGGCGTCGATAACTGGAAACTCAGTTTTCAGATCCCAAGTACTTATATTAGCTCGGAATTTTTCGCGTCATGAAAAAGGTCCCCAATCTGCCCGGGACCAAGAAATCTCCACGTTTCATTGTATTTCTAAACGAATGGCGTCGATAACTGGAAACTCAGTTTTCAGATCCCAAGTACTTATATGAGCTCGGAATTTTTCGCGTCATGAAAAAATTACCCAATCAGCCCGGGACCAAGAAATCTCCACGTTTCATTGTATTTCTAAACGAATGGCGTCGATAACTGGAAACTCAGTTTTCAGATCCCAAGTACTTATATTAGCTCGGAATTTTTCGCGTCATGAAAAAGGTCCCCAATCTGCCCGGGACCAAGAAATCTCCACGTTTCATGGTATTTCTAAACGTATGGCGTCGATAACTGGAAACTCAATTTTCAGATCCCAAGTAATTATATCAGCTCGGAATTTTTCGCGTCATGAAAAAATTACCCAATCAGCCCGGGACCAAGAAATCTCCACGTTTCACGGTATTTCTAAACGTATGGCGTCGATAACTGGAAACTCAATTTTCAGATCCCAAGTACTTATATCAGCTCGGAATTTTTCGCGTCATGAAAAAGGTCCCCAATCAGCCCGGGACCAAGAAATCTCCACGTTTCATTGTATTTCTAAACGAATGGCGTCGATAACTGGAAACTCAGTTTTCAGATCCCAAGTACTTATATGAGCTCGGAATTTTTCGCGTCATGAAAAAATTACCCAATCAGCCCGGGACCAAGAAATCTCCACGTTTCATGGTATTTCTAAACGTATGGCGTCGATAACTGGAAACTCAGTTTTCAGATCCCAAGTACTTATATGAGCTCGGAATTTTTCGCGTCATGAAAAAATTACCCAATCAGCCCGGGACCAAGAAATCTCCACGTTTCATTGTATTTCTAAACGAATGGCGTCGATAACTGGAAACTCAGTTTTCAGATCCCAAGTACTTATATTAGCTCGGAATTTTTCGCGTCATGAAAAAGGTCCCCAATCTGCCCGGGACCAAGAAATCTCCACGTTTCATGGTATTTCTAAACGTATGGCGTCGATAACTGGAAACTCAATTTTCAGATCCCAAGTACTTATATCAGCTCGGAATTTTTCGCGTCATGAAAAAATTACCCAATCAGCCCGGGACCAAGAAATCTCCACGTTTCACGGTATTTCTAAACGTATGGCGTCGATAACTGGAAACTCAATTTTCAGATCCCAAGTACTTATATCAGCTCGGAATTTTTCGCGTCATGAAAAAGGTCCCCAATCAGCCCGGGACCAAGAAATCTCCACGTTTCATTGTATTTCTAAACGAATGGCGTCGATAACTGGAAACTCAGTTTTCAGATCCCAAGTACTTATATGAGCTCGGAATTTTTCGCGTCATGAAAAAATTACCCAATCAGCCCGGGACCAAGAAATCTCCACGTTTCATGGTATTTCTAAACGTATGGCGTCTATAACTGGAAACTCAGTTTTCAGATCCCAAGTACTTATATTAGCTCGGAATTTTTCGCGTCATGAAAAAGGTCCCCAATCTGCCCGGGACCAAGAAATCTCCACGTTTCATTGTATTTCTAAACGTATGGCGTCGATAACTGGAAACTCAGTTTTCAGATCCCAAGTACTTATATTGGCTCGGAATTTTT